>CM067373.1:91955623-92555623 GCA_034401795.1 Chaetoderma sp. LZ-2023a | reverse complement strand
GTATATTATTCTAATTGTTCCATTCTCTAAATTAGTATGGATAGACACACCGGTGACACAAATAGTTGAGCCGACACCGTGTGGTTCAATCTCAGCTACAATGGTCGCACGGCCCCACTGGAACATCAGTGTTCCACCGGCTCTAGAAGTTGGTCTAAATACACCGTGGAGAGACGGCACATGGGAACCACAACCCCAAGATCGACAGCTAACAAGCCATCCCGGTCATTACGCACTTGTGGTGCGATGAGCGGATATTTAATGGTGGACCAGTGCATACCCCCGCGAGCTACAAGTGGCGCCTGATGTGGGATTCGAATGAGAAGCGAACCCACGCCTACACTTACCAACCACGAGTTCCAGTCTCCTTCATCTGACAGTCAGTACTCCCTCGATTTGGAGGCAGCATCATATGATAATGTAACAAATTTAACTGGTGCAGAACGACCAGCACCGCCACAACACGAGTTCCCACCGATTAGCGAGGAGACATTCCACGATGCCTCGCGATGCCTCGCAGGCGGGAACTCAATACATCACCTTATCGGATATCCGCGATAGGCTACCAGCATCTACGCCAGATCACGGACGACCACGACAAAGACCCCTATGGGGGAGGGGGGCCAACTACCGCCTTCACGATCATTATGTTCACCTATGTCATGAATGGATGATCAGTGGTCTGATACTCATGTACCATATCCTGTATCACCTCCTTTTCACTCATCATCTCCTTATTATTCACCACATCCATGCTACGAATTGGAGGATACGGCTACACCATTCCAGCAATACATCAGACAATGTATACACCATGCACATCATTCACGTCAGTCACCGGCACAGCCTTCATATGAGGAATACATTTCACAGCATCAGGAACATCTGCATTGTCTACACAACATCTTGAAGATTTGTGACGTGTCTATCTTCAAGAATCACTACTACTTATAAGTTCTTATCTGAACTAATCGATTCGTAAGTCTTTTCCGTTTTGGGTAAAGCTTGTATGTATAGTTGCTGCGACAACTAACTTTACCTAGAACGCAAAAGATGGATATCAGCTCGCCTCGTAAATAGATGTACTGAACGATATTTGTATTAGATATCCGGGCTTGATCTGACTGAATCTCAGAACTTGTAGGTAAGTTATGGTGGTCTTCCGTAATGTCCAGAATTAAATATCACGACAAACTCTTGCCTTGAGGTTATCAAGGTGATGACTTTAATAATAAACCTAACTGTACACTAAAGAATGGTGGCTTTTACTGCCACAAAGAAAAGATTAATACTTTATATAAGTTTGACTAACATTAACTACTTATCTAAACTATACGTTTCCTAACTAACATTGACTGGTATTACTCCCTGTCACGACAGGTCTGATATATCATATCAATCTAACTCTAACCAACTTATACGGACCAGACTCCTAACTAACTGACTCTTGAAAGCTAACTCTTAACTCTCATTGCTGACTGCTCTCACTCACTAACTAACTCCAGATAAAAGGCAAGGCGGCCCTTTTATACTCTCCTGCGCTTCTATTCTACCATCATTCCGTAATGTCTAATAATAGAAACTTACATAATGGTTTCCCCTCTTTACCATTCGCTCATAGTCTATCTTTTTGATTATGACGTCTTTTTATCCAAGTAAATCGCCGACCCTCACTCCTCAGGAGGGAGCTTTTTACCTAGCACTTGCGGTTTGGGCTGGTTCTGATTTGATGAGACCTGTCAGCTAACTAACAACATTACTTCATCCGTTGTTGTTGCATGTCACTCGGTGAGTGACATATAGTTGATATACAAATTCGTCTCTAACCGGATACGCTGGTTTTGATCGACACATACACAAACTTCGTTAGTGTCAATCACTCCTACAGGACGCTACTTTGTCCATGTCTTGCCTATTGCCTATTGCAAATAAGCCTGTAGGATACGATGGTTAATAGCACATGAGCTGTATGATCTCATTGCCAGCTGGTGTTGTTGTAGTTTCTATAGGGAGTTGATGATTCCCTTGTCAGTCAACATTTTGACCCTATCACTCAACCTTTTAACCATCCTTTTTGTCTGTCTCGTCTAACTGTCTCTGTTACTATTTTCTAAACTATGGTCCGAAATGACTGCTGAATACGCTGAAAGTGTGTGCCGATCCCACATCACCAACCTTCATCTTCAACTATTGACAGATACCATCAAACCAGCACCGTAGGTCCTCCTTATTCTATCCTATTATAATTCCAACTCATACTAAATACAGTTATTATGTACGCATCAGTTTCGTGAGAAACTGTTGTTGCGGCAGCACCGGTCCGTGTCAACCAGTGCAGCAGCCCCTCTACGTACTATAGTATGATGCGTGCTACTCCGTCCACTAGCTCACCTGGTATTTTCAAATATGAATTTCATCAAGGTCTTACTTCATAAATATAAGATGTCCACAGGGTCATGACTCCCCACCGGACAATCCGATATCTACAATCTGTCCACCAGTCTATAGACCGACACATGTCTATGGACCCGCATCAGAGAATCGCCTTCACTAACGCATTAGCACTGTCAGGGACATCGACGAGCAACACCACCCTCACCTACACGCCAACCCACATCCCCATTCTCATCAGTTTCGCCAGCACCACCAGCAGGTTTTCCAATTACTTCTCCAAGAGGTCATTCTCTCCCCCCCGCCCCTGAATTTAGCAGGGAGACTGATTGAGCTAATTATAAAGTTCAATTTGAAATAATAAGCAGGAAAATCCGGTGGAGTAATCAGCAGATGGGAGAGTATTTAGCTGCAACGTTGTCCCGAAAGGCTTTACAAGTTCTGGCAGACTTAGGCACAGACTACACACCATCTTACACCGAACTAGAGAACGCGTTGTTGGAAAGATTCGGCGACACCGCCCTTGGAGAAACAAGTCGGCTTCAACTGAAGGATCTACATTAATGCTCGGAAGAAACATCGCCGGAATTAGCGAGTCACATCCGTCATCTTGTTACCCGTGCCTACCCCAGCACAAATCTCGAAGGCATAGCACATCTACATCTCGACACATTCATAGACGCGTTAAGAGGAGAGACTGCCCTCAAAGAAAAACTGTTTCTCACGGAACACGGCAGCCTCCAACAACTAATGGCTACCGCGGTTCAGATCGAAAATTTCTTGAAGTGGGAGAAAAATAATCGCTGCCAACTGCATCCAATAAATGAAATGAATGATGTTAATGTCACAACTACAACCGAATCAACTACTACACCCGCAAGCACAACCAACATCGAACAACACACACAATCAGAAAACCCCGGTCAATATCATGCGTCTAGATGGATAGGGCATGGCCAATCCCATCGTGGGGGTCACAACAATGCCCAAGGATGCTGGAACCAGCACAACAATAACAATAGAAAAAACATGCATGAAAGGTTAGAAGAGATAACTAAACAAATCTCAGCACTCACCAACCTTGTGACGACACTCAGCACTACCGTAACCGAGAGGGATAGGCTCCTTGAAGGGTTACGGTAACAGGTGGCAGTAGGCTCGCGAGAGTCCTGGGGCACGTGAAATCAGTGCTATAGTGCAGAGGAGATACTGAAGGCCTCCATGTCTAAAGAAGGATGAATCAACATCCTACTGTGATACCGTCTAGTCGGTGTATTGTTCGGGCTGGTGAACTTGATGGTAGTAAGTGAACAAAGCATGGTACGTGGATGATAGTCCACACTCAGGACATCTCTGGCAGACTAGAAGTTTGCTGTGTTTGCTAGAGATGACCTGCAGGTCAAGCCGGGGAAAACGGTCAAAGTTCATATACTGTTGGCAGATAGATATGGATCAGACCATCGGTTGCCCCTGAGCATGAGCTCAGATGGGGATCGTTGTCGACTGGTTAGCCGGCCGGTGATCTTGATCATGTCAGTTCATCAACCTGTTCTTGATTATGAGTGGTCAAGATGGCTCAATGTACGGTCAGGCCATGGCAAGAGTTCGTATTGCGAGTCATGCCTCCTGTGATCAGAGGTCATGAAACGTGATTCTTTTGGAAGCAGGGGAGTATGTGCGTGAGACAGTGTAACCTGTCACTTGCCGGGCGGGTAGGCCTGAGTGGTCTGAGATCCCAAGTGCCCGTGAATGACCTGGATAGTACGATCTATGCGGGGTCGCTTAGCTAAAATGATGTCAAAGAAGGATCTATGTGGAGTCCTTAGCTAAGATGACGTCTAGCAGGCATCGCCTCCATGGTATGGTCTATGCGGGGCTATGGCCCCTTGCCAAGATGACCCTTAGTTGGCATCCAGTACTGTGTCTGCTCGGGATGGGAGTCGGCAGGGTGCGCCTTGATTCTGTCCCAGATTATGGCCCCATAACTTGGACAGGTCTTTATCTCAGGCACATGCAGAGAGGTACCTAGCCTAGGCTGCATCCTGTGAGGGGAACTGGCCGTCCATCTGGTGTGGTGGGGAGAGGGAAACACACTGGTAAGGCCAAAGGGTACAAGTGGCAACACAATCCATCACTAGACCGCAATCAACCCCAGCATCAGTACCACCACCAAACATGTGCTTTGGATGTGGTCAGCTGGGCAATTGGAGGGAACGATGCCCACCCATTCTCCATCTACAACCCCAACCGCTGACCGACGAACATCGCAGCCAGAGAATCCGTCAAACTAGCATGGGCACTGATCACAGAGTCACTTCGGTGCCCACCCCTACAACCCGGCTCAACTACAGCCTCTGAACAACTACATCAGGTGGCCACACATACTCATCGACATATTCCTAAAACGTCATACACTCACTGGCAACCGGCTTCCTCTATGACGATGCCTACGATGCACACTGCATCCACAGCACTGTCATCTTCCCCCTGCGGAAAGTGTGACCCAACATCTACACGACCTTCTTTCCTATGTAAAACGGCAGTGGTAGGTTGTAGCACCTCCACTGAAACAACATTTTTGCAAGCGCCACGTCCCACCGCCAAGGCATTTAACACCTGTTGTCCTTTGGTGGTTTGTAATTCACAGCCACTAACAGCCACGTCACCAACATGCACCATCAGCAGTGATTCCGAGGAAAGCACTCCTTCAACCACATGGATCCGCAAGAAGGGACATCGGACAAAGAAAAGGAACGTCCCACAACACCGTTGCTTCTTCTACACTTCATCTAAACATCCCATGGTGCGGTGTAAAAAGTGGCATGCTCAGTTAATCCTTTTCCATGAACGTGAGAATCCTATCCGCACTGCAGTATACACCAACACAGCTTATGCATAATCAGCAACAACGCCACCACCACTGCTACCCCCGATCCCATCGTTGCCCAAACAATCACAGCAGCAGCAATGATGAGTCAGCCCTTTCCACACTCAGCCACCAACTGCACTTATGGAAGCCATCCGGAAACAAGCCGACTATATACAGAATGATACCGCACCACCAGCACTTACGCAAATGGTATCATTGGAGACTCTTCCACAGGCTCACCGTAAAGTGATATATATAAATGTGCCTGTCTGTTTAGCGGAACTTCCACCAGTGCCACTGTGGACACTGGAGCTTCCATCACTGTTTTTAACAAGCGCTTATACACAGGTTTTTTCAGTTATCCCCGTTAGTTTCGCTTACTGCCGTTAGTTGGCAGTTATAGCCACTCCGACATTACACGCGTGAAAACGAAGCGAAGCGTAGCATCACGCCTCACGTCGTGTTGTATACAGTAGCCACCACTAGCCTTCACTGTATGGCGCGCGTAGAGACTGTTACAACATCAATGTTGCTGAATATCAATATATATTATATATATATATATATATATATATATATATATATATATATATATATATATATATATATATATATATATATATATATATATATATATATATATATATATATATATATATATATATAACGCCAGGCCAGCCAGTGTGGGAGAGGTGGGTGTGTGGTGGGGGTGGGGGTTGAGGTGGGTGGAGGGGGCGTAGTTTCATACATGATTCGTACACCCGCCCATAGTTATTTTATCCGTATCTATAGTCAATCAGCAAGCACATCACGTATTAGATCAGCCTTAAGATTTATAAGTGCCGAGCACACGATGAGAATGTCATCAAATGTGTCAGTGATGTGACTGGTGCCGTGCTACTCAGTACTTTAAACTCATCCAATTTCCTACTTGCTTTCCCTCCCTCCCTCCCTCACACCACAAGCCCCTCCCTCCCTCCCTCTCCCACCTCAACTCCCTGCCTCCCTCTCCCCCCCCCCCACACACCCTCTCTCTCTCTCTCTCTCTCTCCCTTCTCTCTCTCTCTCTCCCCATCCCTCCCTCTCTCGCTCCCTCCCTCTCTCTCCCGCCCTCTCTCTCCCTCTCGCTCTCTCCATCCCTCCCTCCCTCTCTCCCTCCATCTCCCCTCCTCTCTCTCTCTCCCTCCCTCAACCCCCCCCCTGCCCTCCCTCCATCCCTCCCCTCCCTCGCCACACAATACACCAGAGTATCTTGTGGGGATCTCACCCCACCTGGAAAACAGCTGATTTCAAGCTTAACATACCAGCTTTCATTAAAGATAAACACCAGCTTAGTAGAGAAGATGTCACTACAACTCGATGAATAGCATGAATTCACGTCTCTCTCTCTCTCTCTCTCTCTCTCTCTCTCTCTCTCTCTCTCTCTCTCTCTCTCTCTCTCTCTCTCTCTCTCTCTCTCTCTCTCTCTCTCTCTCTCGAGAGAGAGAGAGAGAGAGAGAGAGAGAGAGAGAGAGAGAGAGAGAGAGAGAGAGAGAGAGAGAGAGAGATGCCCTACGGCTTGTGCAACGCTTCTGGAACTTTCGAGTGTCTCATTGAGAAGGTATTAACTACCCTGCAATGGGAAATTTGTCTGTGTTACATTGATGACGTAATCGTCTTTGGCCGAACGTTTGACCAATTTCTTTCCAATTTAGACACTGTGCTTTCAAGATTTCGCATGGCTAACTTGAAGCTCAAGCCCAAGAAATGTCATCTCTTCAGACAGAGCGTCGAGTTCCTGGGACACATCATATATGGTGATGGAGTGGCCACCCAACTGTCAAAAACAAAAGCCATGGCGGTGTGGCAGACCGCTGAGTCTGTCACAGAAACTAGGAGCTTCCTTGGTCTCTGGCAATACTATCATCGATATATCCGTCACTTCAGTGAGATTGCATCACCTCTCTTCAAGATCACCAAAAAGAATCAACCCTTCGAGTGGACGAGTGAGTGTGAAGGTTCCTTCAGGGCGTTGAAGGAACTCTTGACGACCGCCCCTATTCTCGTTCATCCTAACCATAACCTCGATTTCATCCTGGACACTGATGTGTCAGCTTGTGCTATTGTCTCAGCTCTATCTCAGGTCACAGAGGATGGAACAGAGCAGGTATAGGGTTTTGGTTCGTGTACTCTAAATAAAACAGAGAAATGTTACGTGACCACCAAGCGGGAATTACTGGCTGCGGTCTACTTTGTCAAGTATTATAAACACTTTCTGTATGGCCGCCCATTTACTCTCCATATGGATAATGCTTCCCTATGCTTGCTCCGCAACCTTAAAAATCCGGAGGGTCAGGTAGCGAGGTGGCAGGAGTCCCTGCAGGATTTTAACTTCAATGTGTTTCACAGACGCGGCAAACTGCATGGAAAGGCCAATGACTTGAGCAGAATCGGGCTTGAGAATGAACCCGAAGTAGCCACCACCATGACACATACAACACAGCCATCTCTGGTGTTCCCCGAATTGCTGTGCGCAGAGTGGAACATGGAGAAAGTCGCTCACGAACAAGCAACAGACGCCCAGACACAAAATATATAAACGTGGCTCCAGGAGGGGGTTGCACCATTGTCCGCAACAGCCATGTACTACTACCAGCAGTTCGAGGAATGCCACATACAACAAGGTGTTCTATACATTAATAACCACCTGGTAATTCCGTAATGTTTTTGTGAAACAATATTACAGCAGTTGCAGGATAACGCCGGTCATCTAGCTGTCGAATGAACATTAACATGGATAAAACAGAGATTCGCCTGGATCAGAATTTGCGATAGTGTAAA
The DNA here is from genome assembly GCA_034401795.1 of Chaetoderma sp. LZ-2023a. NCBI lineage: Eukaryota > Metazoa > Mollusca > Caudofoveata > Chaetodermatida > Chaetodermatidae > Chaetoderma > Chaetoderma sp. LZ-2023a. The sequence continues at coordinate 92,547,543 of CM067373.1, read as the reverse complement.
GGCATGGGTCGCCAAATGTGTCCCATGTCAAATACGCGCCAACACTATTCTGCACCCCTACAAGTAAAAATTGTTGGTGCACCATGGGAGTGAGTGGCTATTGATGTGCTCGGACCCTTGAATACACCAGGTGATGGAAACAAATACATCCTCGTATTACAAGATTATTTTACGAGGTGGGTGGAAGCGTTCGCTTTGCCAGACCACGAGGCATCCATGATAGCGGAGGTCTTGGCAAGCAATGTGTTCTGCCAGTTTGGAATGCCCTATAAGCTGCACTCCAATCAAGGAAGTAATTTTGAGAGCTGGCTGATCACCGAGCTCTGCAAATTGTTTCACATCGTTGGAACAAGAACAACTCCATATCATCCCCTGAGTGATGGGATGGTGGAACGGTTCAACCGCACACTTGCGGAAATGTTGACCAAGGAAACATGCCTTGATTGTCGAGATTGGGATCTATGACTCCCATATGTGCTCATGGCATACCGCACTTCAGTACATTCCAACATGGGTCATACCCTGCGCGGTTAATGTTAGGCCATGAATTAGCCTTACCGCTGGATCTGGCCATGCCCAGGATTCTGGGGGAGAAAATTCACCATCTCTCTACATAGAGCTCATGCGGCAGTGGATAGAACAGACCCATGAGTTAGTGAGAGCAACTTTATCCACTTCACACCGGCGTCCGAAAACATGGCATGACCGGAGGGTGTATGGAGATCCATATGAAGCGGGAAGAATGGTTTGGGTACACGATTCGGGATGATCTGCAAACGTGCTGAGCAAACTGAGTTACCAGTGGAAAGACCCCTATGTGGTAGTAGGTAAGACGTTGGACGTGACCTACCATATCAGCGCTTCAGATGGCCTGACCTCAGTCATCCACTTCGATCGGCTTAAACCTTGTGTGAGTGACGACACCGCACCAGAGCTCGGACTGGGCATTTCATGTGGCATTGGTACCCAGACAGATGTCTCCATTGAGATGAGTATTCCCAACACTAGTCTAGAGAACTGCGGTGCCAGGTCGACCCTTCTACCAAGCCATGAGTCTGGTGAACATGCGACTAATTCTGATGATGAGATAGGTACTCGCCCTCCTCAGTGTGGGTCTACTCGATCTGGGAAGTCGTATCTGAAGACTTTCTCGTTTGTGTTGTCCAAGGGGAAGGACGGAAAAGTTGTTCCGCCGACCTCTTCCCATTCCCACCGACTTCATACTATGCCCCCATTATAGAGTTACCACAAGCAGAAGCTGAGGCCGCCCCGGCCCATGCTTCTTGTGGGGTGGAACATGTAGTGAAAAGCATGGAAGTGCAGAGGCTGGATGAGGCCTTCGCTCGTTTTGAAGAACAACGGAACCGCACAACTTGGTGTACCTGACCACGCCCTGAAATCGCGCAACCCCGCCCCAACCAAGGTGCTCCCCGCCCGTATGCACCACCACTGCCCCATCTCCAATGCGCGTCTCTTCCCTATGCACCGAGTTCAGACATCATTCGTCCTGTCCATTTCACACTCCACTCGTCGTCTGTAGACCGTCACTCTTCAGATATAAGAGAGTCAGATGTTACAGAGGAGGTGGCATCCCACACCGCAGCAACCAACAACCTCCCCCCCCCCACCCACCCCTGCAGGCGGTGGGCAGGGAAGCAGTCTGATCAGCAGACTTTCGGCTCCAATTTTCCTGGTACTTAAAAACTACGACAGAGTACCAACCATCGTGTAATGGGAGATGACCAACTCCCCCACTCCAATGAGGAACCATGACCATATATCCTCGACCAAGCCCCAGCGTGAGCAGTCAGAACATCATACCGAACACAGAAATCCAAGAGCACACAGAACTCACGTGCCGCAAGGCTGGATACATCAATTCACCATTGCGCAAATACTACATACATATCCGGTTATAGAGAGGATATAACAGAGACAATCAACACCAGCAACAACAAGATATAGCAAATAACTAACGTTTTAAAACGAAAAAGTTAGAGACAGGAATTTCCGCAACATTCCCTCCCGCACAGATGCGGGAAGAATATCACTTCCCGCAATCCCGACATTTCCGCAACCGCAACAGACTTGGTATTCACCAGCGTGGAAACCTGGATATGCCCAATCTGCTATACACCAGTGTCACACATCAGCCCGTACTTCCCTACAACCGTGCACAACATTTTCCGCAATCACCGTATCTGGTTTACAGAAATCTGATCATACGGAAAGAAGCACAATGCAGCCATCTACAGTACGCGCTATGGGGAACCTATCCCCTTCCCCTGCCCCACTCCAGAACCATCGTACGGCACTAGCTAACAACATAATACTTCATTCACATGTAATAACAGTCAATATTATTAAAAGAGCAAGTCTGTCATCCATCACGAGTAGGATTTTGCCACCGAAAAGTTGAATTCGATAATGGATTGATTCAAGTTACGACAGCACCCTTCTTCGTCATCTCGTGCTCTAAAGTAACTCTGTCCCGCCCATGGGCTCGGCCATTCCAGAGTGAAATACATCATGTCCAATAAAGTTGACACCACACTTCACTTACTTCCTTCCCCATCCCCAAGTAATAAAAACGTCACCCTTCACAACAGCACAAGATCATCTGCAGATAACCAGCCGCACATATCAATGAAAATCACCAACACGACAGAAACATAGACACTCAGAATGACTGCATTCACAATCTCCATACGACGGTATTGTTATTGTAAACTGTGGCACACATTTTCCGAGATGTGTTATAATAAATTAAGTTTGGTCTAGGTAGGGATGGGATTAGAGAGGAGGATGCTTGGCAGTCCACCCACCCGGAAAACACAGCCCAACTTGGCAGTGTTAGTATACTTAATTTCCACAAGTAATGGATCTGTTTATACCGAACAATAATTATAGACAGCTATGCTGTCCTAATTTTGATTAAGAACACCATCGTTCTACTGTGTATACAGATCATTAGTGCATGCGCCGATGAAGCGGCATCAAAACTTCGACAGTATAATATCAAGGAGAATTTCAAATATTCTCTTACCTACATATTCCCGCACGAGCTCGATACGGGCCAGAATACATTCTTACAGACAAGACACAGACGCATGCATAAGATCACACGCATATAGGGACGCTGTTCTAGGGAACACATCAACAACGAATATTCATCAGCACCACCCAGCCGACAATACGTAGATATTGCCTAAGTTTCTGATCAACTATGTGCCTTCACAACAAAGAACTACGTGACTATCACTTCTATTTCCAGTAAATTGGATCAAAGGCTTTAAGCACAAGAGCCGCCCAAAACACACAATTACCACAGCGTGGTGGAGGAGGTGAGAGGGGTGAGTCGGGGCAATTGCCGCTGACGTCACCGCGCTCTCCCACACTCCATCAGGCGCTCCAGCCTAAAATTAAAACAGGCAAGTTTATAAGCATCCAATCTGTAAAACTGCCTCACACTAATTAAAAGGTGACCTTCCACAGGAATAAGTAGTTCCGAGTTTTTACGTTGATCAGAGACTTGTTTTTCCATCGAGTAGGGACGAAAGTGATATACATTTCTTCCTATAATTATAATTACTCCCTTTATACGGGAGGAAAACTTTATATGACTCCAGGTTTAATAAATCAAAACTTTCCTTATGGGGCATGGCACTCCTGTGATGTCACCAAAGAGCATAAAAGGAGATCGCGCACTGAAACTTCGTCTTCCCATCAAAACTCGACACAAGGGAAGAACAAACATTAGGCTACTTTCGTGTCGCAAACCAAATTCTGCTGTTTATTTTATTATTAGTAATTTATCACTTCTATTATATATTACTTGGCCTGGAAAGTTATGAAGAGCTAGGAAAAATTAGATTAGGTTGGGCAGTCCGCACCGCCATTAATATGCGGAAATAAGATGTCACTTGCCAAGGACCTTGCATTGTCCGACAGTTAGGAGGAGTCGACGCCAGCACTATCTTGAAAGAAATATCTGTGTTCAGCATTTCAGCTCAACGGACAGCCATGTAGATGCGCCTTCTCTCGTAATTCGGACTTAACATTGCATATTAATCGTGATCATCTCATGCAGAGAGCTTTTTGTACGGACTGCAAATACTTTTATACCGCTACCCTTTATGGTGGCTCGTTTTGAAACTAGACTTGCTATTAAAGTGCTTCCTATGGAGAAGATGGCCAAAACTAAACGTACAAAATGGCGACCATCAGATCTCCCGCACCATCGACCAGCAACAGTAACCACTGCATCCACAACACAGCAGGCCTTGACCCATTACGCCACCATCGCCACCATCACAATGGAACAAGCAGCATCATCAGCACCGGCAGCAACTGCAGTGACGGTACCAGCACCACCTGCAGTTTCCACTCCGGCAGCACACGCAGCAATGCCACTGTCCGCATCACACACAACATCAGCATCAGCATCCACATTTGTAATCGGGCAGCCTATTTCGGTAGTTATTACAACGTCCACGCCAGAACCTGTGTTACAAGACATTTCAGATAGATCTACATCTCTTGGTAGCCTTATCATTGACGACTTTGCGGAAACAATCTCGACCACCGCATCATGAACCAGCATCACTGCACACCCGCGCTGTAGCAGCATACCAACGGATCCCGCAATGCGGAAGACAACAACGCCAGAACGTCCTTATGCTGGGAAGAAACGTATGGCACATTCTCAAGAGATCCTGCGCCATGCCAAGGATGACAGCGAGCAAACTTCTGAAGTCCATGAAGATTCGAAAGCTGTCTGCCAGCACCGCATCCGCAACAGTATCAGCCGCAGCATCTGCAAAGACATCACCATTCTGGCGACCGCTCATACGCTTGACAGCAGGCACCACACTGACCACATCAACCACGACAGTGATGTCTGTAGTCACCACGCCACCACCACTTCACACGTCACCAGTCATCATTTCCGGCACCACCACACATCTATGGACACATCAGCACCGTCTTCTAGCTATAGCCTTCCAGAGGTGAGCCTGTATAGTAGTGATATTTCGGCAGCGGAGGATCACCCGCCACATCCATCCTGTACAAGTCGCAGTACCCAGACTTGCTGGGGAAACTTCGCCGCAGATGTTTGTGGACACTATTGCCAAGGTTGCAGCAGGATTTATCGTAGTTGTGCGAAAATTATGTTCATTTTTTATATACTTTTCTTATTTATTATATATGTTTTTGAAATCGAAACCCAGTCCCTAGGCTAAATAATTAATAAATAAAGCTTAAACACAGAACAAAAAAAAAGAGAAAATACCTGGAAAAATAATTCCAGGTAAAAAATTAAAATCTATGGTATGCCTCCCTCCCAAACTCTTTCGCACCCTATGTACTCTGTCTTATGAACACGCGTCTTGTGCATCACTACTCCTCTCAGGCCACGCGCCTACCCAGGAAGTCTATAATTCCCACCTAGCGTGCTTCCATGCGCTCGATCTGCGACGCATGATCGTTTGACATGGATGTCAAACTAGGAGGGGGTGGTGTAACACGGATCGACTGGACGGATGCCGGATTTGTTCTAAAGTGCACCCCCTGGGTAGAGCAATGATCGTATGTAAGCCCTACGCGAAAAGTTTCTTGTTAAGAATCAGCTAAGTCTGATAGAATGCGTGGTGCGCATGCGCGCGCGTCAGAGCTTCCCTGACAACACGTCTCGGAATTGGAAGCGAGTGCTTACCTATAGTGTAACAAGTAGGTACTGGTAAATGCTTATAATTTATCCATTCTCGTTTTTTGTTGGTATCGATTAGGACCAGAATTAAACGAGCTTTCCAAAACTGCAAACTATTTAAAAATCAGCTCAAAAATGGCTGAGTTATCGTCGAAACTCCCCGATAAATTATACTTGGGATATTGCTATAACGTTGTAGTTGCGTGTATATATTAAACTAAATACAAAGATCTGTGTACACGTGGTCGATACGGCACTAGCATACCAGCTCGCTGATTCGCTGCTGCTCGGCCGCTGATTGGTTGAGGCGCCCAGCCCTGACGTCACAGCGATTATAAAAGTGGTGAAAAATCGAGCATCAGGAGCATCGCTGGCGTGGAAGCCAGCCGGCGCAAGATGACTGGACCACCTGGATGACGGATGTAACTTGCTGACCTACCAGTGATCTTCACATCAACCGGTGTCTTACGGAACCCAGTACATCCGCAGTGTAGGCTTCTACGGAATTTTGGATACTCCCGGACGGCCATCTGGGAGTAATAAACTAAATTTAATGTTAGACCTTTCGCATCCGGACTTTCCTAACGCAACTTCTGCAGGGGGGAGGGTGGGGGGGGGCGTCGAGGGGTGGAGGGGGGGGGGGGGTGGCGTGCGGGCCCGGAATGTAATCCTACACGATGTAGAGCTACGGTGATTCTTGGTGGATGACTCACCAGATCTGCCAACCACGCTGAAAAGTCGACACTAAATTTTGCACTGCATGTCGTGTGTGTTATAATTAACTTTTGGACCACAGGCTGGTGGACTTTGCTATGTGCGCCGCAAGAACTATACGACGCATCCCGCACCGCGTGCTAAGTTATGTATCTGCTTAACATTATTATACAGCCCTCTCTGTTAATGGGCAACCTTTAACTTTATTACTTCCGTCGCCGGACGGAGAACTTTCTCACTTCCGTATAAATTATGATTTAGTTAGTGAGACTATCTAATAGATGGTACTTCACTTTTCTGTTTCACTGTCATGAGTATGCACCATATCCACCCTGCCTGGAGGAGTCAGCTTGCGGAGACCTGCTGCGGACATCGCCTGCGGAAAACTCTCCAGCTCCAGAGACTGTGTCAACTCGCACTATGAAAATGTTAGCGCTTCAATTTCAGTAACATAGTAGCCTGTTCCGTACCGACGACTATTAGGTACTCAAGTAACTATACTATTGTACCTCTAATTATTATTTCCGTGTATGGCACTGAAGACTAATAGGTGCCTTCCCGGTCTTAGGACCGCAATTTATAATTTCTTTATTACTGTTCATATTATCGTTGTTTACTGTAGGTGCTTTAACTAACCACACCATTTAGGTCTATCAACATGATACATACCACCTTAATAATTTATATATAAATTGTTATTGTTCATTGAATTGGTTAGTTGTATCTGGCAGATAGCCATTTCGTTGATATGTTTTGTTTAATTATAGAACACTTAGACCGCAGTACACTAGGAAATACTAAACAGCAACATTTATATTCGCATCACTTATCCCTACCATCATCAATTTTACACTGAGGTCGCTGACTGTGCTCTAACTGTTTGAGCCTGGCATGTTACCGACTAAACCTTACTATTCAGCTCAATAGGATAGGTTGAAGTGGTTAGGGACAATCTCTTCGTTAGGAGACATATAGTGTACGCCTCTTTTTCGGTTGTTGCAGTAATGTAGCCCTGCACTCCGGCAAGGTTGTGTAAAATTGGCCAAATACCTATAGGGCCTCTTATATATTAAGTTATTGTCTCTTTCAATGGTCCACTAGCTGCATGGCTTCTCAATTGTTTGGACATCCCATCAGCACGTTGATCTGATCCGACCCTGGGAAGCTTTCGGAGGTTTCCGAGCGGTTATGGTTAACGTATTGATTTACATACATCTCCCCTGCATCCTCAGATACTTGTTAGCTAGATAACCCCGCCAACGAAGGGAAGCACTGCGAAAACATATAGTTATAAAAGTGAGTTTGATAGGTTTATTGACCGGCCCGCAGTGCATATCTGGGCACATTGGAACCTAATCCTAATGACGGGTCAAAAGTTATATCCATAGGAAATGGTGGCGGATGAGATGCGCATCTCCATCCAACTCGTCGGAGTGTCTGGGAAGGATCTTGGAATCCGCCACGCCCTCGCAGGAAGGATGCTCACGATGGATATTCGCCTCTCTACCCCCACCTTAACAATGTGTCAGCGATCAAACTTGCTTATGTGAAATGTAACCATTGTCCAGGTGATGTTTTATGTGGTTGCGGAGCAAGGTACCCAGACTTTCATCAAATTTGGATTCTTTGCGATATAACATGTACGCATACCGTCCGTGGAGGTAGATGCTCTTTCAAAGCGACCTACGGGAAGCTAGGCGTCTGCGCCTATTGGACAGCTGTATCTAACGATAGGTAGGAATCCCTGTCACTTGCGGCCAAAGCTAGTTTTCATTTCTAACACTTAATTGGTAGGTTAAACTGTAGCAGAAGGCCCACATAAATAAAGTGGCATCAACCAATACAACATCTTGGAACTACATAAGACGGTGACGTGGGAATTCTTCAGAAATCCCTCATTCCGCCTTCACGTAAACCAGTACGCATCACGTTAATTATGGTTTCACTAGGATTTTTCAGCACTTACCATTTTCTGATGAACAAAAGAGTGGTCCTTTTTGCCAACTCTTTTCCTCCACTTCGGCGTTAAAGGCATTTTCCTGTGACGGGGGCCCGCACGAGGCACTTGCCTCTCGCAACAGCGGGAATTCCTGTGATGGAGGCAATTTCCTCTCGCAGCAATAATGTTCTCTCTGTGTATGTTGAGCGTATAGTAACTTATATTAAGTTACTCAGGGATCTCCTATGTGGATGCTTCTCTTGCGGGGGATCTGTGCAGTACCTCCGGCGACACCACGTAGAAAGGACACTAGCTTGTTCTATATTGTGTATTATTGTGCTCATTTAACTGTCAAACGATTCACCTTGTTTGTACAGTACTCATTTATGTTCTTAGTATATTATTCTAATTATCCCATTCTATAAATTAGTATGGATAGACACACCGGTGACACAAATAGTTGAGCCGACACCGTGTGGTTCAATCTCAGCTACAATGGTCGCACGGCCCCACTGGAACATCAGTGTTCCACCGGCTCTAGAAGTTGGTCTAAATACACTGTGGAGAGACGGCACATGGGAACCACAACCCCAAGATCGACAGCTAACAAGCCATCCCGGTCATTACGCACTTGTGGTGCGATGAGCGGATATTTAATGGTGGACCAGTGCATACCCCCGCGAGCTACAAGTGGCGCCGGATGTGGGATTCGAATGAGAAGCGAACCCACGCCTACACTTACCAACCACGAGTTCCAGTCTCCTCACAAACAGTTAGGACGACACCGTGTGGTTCAATCTCAGCAGCAATGGTCGCACGGCCCCACTGGAACATCAGTGTTCCACTGGCTCTAGAAGTTGGTTTATGTACTCTGCGGAGAGACGGCACATGGGAACCGCAACCCAGAGATCTACAGATAACCAGCCATCCCGGTCATCATGCACTTGTGGTGCGATGGGCAGATATTTAATGGTGGACCAGCGCATACCCCCGTAAGCTACAGAAGCAGGGGATAATATGGTACAGGGACATATCCACATGGACACACCAACACGAATGGACGGGCATAGACACACGCACGCACGCACGCACGCACGCACGCACGCACGCACACGCGCGCACACACACACACACACCGGCCTCAAGAATACACACATCGGCCTCAAGAACGCACACAGTAATGCACGTATACTCTTGACAATAGCTACGCCCAGACACGCATGCGTGACTACACGACTATAGGATATGGTTGGATGATCGACACACCTTACAGCAATAAACGGACAAATATATTATGTATAGACTATTATTCGACACGCCCACAATGGAACAATCGGTTATTAGTCGGAATGAACACGTGCAGAGTATAATAGCTCATGTAATGCAATGCAACCATGTTATAATATGCTGTTATGCGATTGTGTTATATACGTTAATTACTATTAGTTAAATTGGTTACTTATACTCCTAGGCCACATTCACGCACATACACGCCATTAATTAATACACACACTTTGTTGAATTAACGACAGCATCATATTTAATAGTGGGCGAATGTTGACGATGGACAGTTAAAGTTAGACAGCCAGAGTTATGGTTATGGACTCGGACGGACTTCCACAGCGGTCTCTGACAGCTAGTGAGTAGTGAGATTGTCAGCTATGTAGCTATGTAGTTAGCTGGCTAGTCAGATAGAGAGAAGACCTTAAGGTTAACTTTGTTATATTTTGTTACAATACGGCTCTCTTAGGAATCGATTACAGTTCCGTAGAATAGGTTTAGAATAGGTAAGCGACATGTGACTAGAATTTGGAATTATATGTGTAAACTATAGGATTAAGAAAGTTCAGTAAATGAGTCATCATTAATAGAATACAGCATTGTGTCATCCATTCCATCTATACCTGTCATATTCACCGGTACCATAGTTGTATGTATTAATGAATAATATACCAAAAGTGTGTGGACGTACCACATACAACTAAGTATATATCATGCTATATTGTCACATAATTTAATAATTTGATCACGATACTCGTACTAACGGCGGATTATCAGAAGAGGAAATTAAACGGCACGAGGAGATGATAGTAATCTTTGTCATTCCCCTAGAGCAGATAGCCGGGGTCTACACTACTAATAACACGTCAGAAGAAAATTAGAAACCCGTTTGCACGGCAGATATTTTAGTAACTGCTGTGCAAGTGAACGTTCATAAAGCATAGATTTACACCTAACATAACACTAAATAACCGTGCCAGTTTTAAAATAGGATGTTGGGAAGAATAATGGGAGAATAAGCGATTTAAATTCTGAAGTGACGACCGTAAGGGAAATGTACGCGCTCATCAAATCAGCGCGGAGCAAAAGAGTGCGGGATATAACAAATACAATTATATATTTCTCACCGTCAGAATTGTGTAGATTTTGTTGGTAATATGTCATTGCTTCTTCGCCATAAATCTACTGACAGAAATTCTGTTGCAATTTTGCCGAGGCGTACCTACAATTTGTCTTAGATTGACTGGACTACAATGCCTGGGTAAGGCATAGTTAAGGCTTAGCAAAAACCTGGTTAAGGCCTAATGTTTTGCAAAGCTTGGCTAAGCCCTAGGTAATGCTCAAGTAAGATCTAGCAGAGTCTATGCAATATTTAGCAAAGTATGGATAAGGCCTAGGTAAAGCCTATCAAAGCCTGATAATGTCACGGTACGGTCAAGTCAATCCCGACTAATGCATAGGTAAGGCCTAGTGAAGCATGTCTAATGCCTAGGTAAGGTCTAGGCAAGCCTGGTTAATGCCTAGGTAAGGCCTAGCAAATCCTACCTAAGGCCTAACAAAGCCTGCTAAGGCATAGGTGAGGCCTAGTCACGCCTGGCGAAGGCCTAGGTAATGTCTTACGAGTGGCTAAGGCTTACCAAAACATGTCTACGGTCTGGCTAAGACCAAGGTAAGGCCTAGGAAAACGTGGCTAAAGCCTCTGTAAGGCCTAGTAAACCCTGGCTAAGGTCTAACCCAGCCTGGCCTAGATAAGGCCTAGCAAAGCCTAGCTGCGCCCTTCAAAGCCTGGCATATGCCTAAGTAATGTCTTACAAAGTCTGGCCAATGCCCAGGTAAGGCTTAGCAAAGCATCGCTAAGGCCTAGGTAATGTCTTGCAAAGCTTGGCTAAAGCCCATGTGAGGCTTAGCAAAGCCCGGCTAAGAACTATGTAAGGCCTAACAAATCCTGGCTAAGGCCTAACAAAGCTAAAGCATGACCTAAGCCTAGCAAAACACAGCTAAAGCCTAGGTAAGGTCTATCAAAGCCTGATTAAGGCCTAAGTCATGCATAACGAAGTCTAAGACCTACCTAAGGGTGAGCAAATCCTGACTACGGCCTAGTTAAGGCGTAGTAAGCCCTGGCTACGAGCTAGCTAAGGTGTAGCAAAGCCTGGCTAAGGTCTAGATACAGCTTAGCAAAGTCTGGCTAAGGCCTAATTATGGCTTAGCAAATCCTGACTAAGGCCTAGTTAAGGCTGAGCAAAGCCTGACTAAGTCCTAGTTAAGGCTGAGGAAAGCCTGATTATGGCCTAGGTAATGCCTAGCTAAATCTTAGCAAAGTCTGCCTAAGGCCTATGTACGGTCTTGCAAAGCCTGGGTAATGCATCGAACAGCCTGGCTAAGGCCTAGTTACGGCGTAGCAAATCCTGGCTAGGGCCTAGTTAAGGCTTAGCAATGCCTGGCTAAGGCCCTGGTATGGCCTAGGTAAATATTAGCAAAGCCTGGCTAAGGCCTATGTAAAGTCTAGCTAAGGCACGGCAAAAGCCTAGCAAAGCAAATGCTTATGTACGGCCTAGGTAAGGCCCTCGGGGAGCAAATAGTTAGCATTGACGTCAGCTTCGATCCAAACGAAGCCGTAACTAAAATACTGAAATCTATGGAATCATCAGATACTAGCACCATAGGTGTTTTAAAAACAAACTGAACTAGGTATACTGATGACCCTCTCGTAGTAAAACTGTCAGCAAAACAGAAAGCGTTACAACTGCGCATCTATCAAAGTAGCCAAAGTGAAGATCGCACCAAACTACGCCAGGAACGCATAACATTCTGCGCCACATTAGCGAATGCTTAAAGGATCTTGCTATCCAACAAGCGGACTCCTTAGCAGATGAAATCACTGCCATGGATGACTGCCACAAAATGTTTCAGACAGCCCGAGCTTTGAGAGCTTAGTCAGGCTTTGCTCAGCCTTAACCACCACTCACTGTACAAAACTCTGAAGGACACTTTATCGGGACTGACCAGGGCAAAGAATGGTTCAAGGAACAGTTCACTGACCACGATGATGAGCCCTTGCACCCATTCTCAGGAGACCCCAGGCCATTACTAACACCAATTAATAAAGCAGAAGTAGAGATGGCACTTAAAGCCCTGAAAAATGGACATGCATCTGGACCGGATGGCATGAACCATGAACTATTCAAATATGCAGGTGACATTATTTCAAAACCGATCACGCACCTAATCAATTCAACTTTTATGCACCACCTTCCCATCGACGCTGTAGGCCAAGGCACCCTTATCGCGCTACCCAAGCCCAAGAAGCCACCTGGTTCCCCAGCCAATCTGTGGCACATTGTGCTCCTTAACAGTATACAGAAAATCCTATCCAATGTTACTCATTGCCGCATCCGAGACAAGATCGATGACTTCACCGGATCATGTCAAAGTGGTTTCAAATGTGGACACAGCTGCATAGACATTGTATGGGCTCAACGCATGCTTGTGTCCGTAGTCATGTCCAAACACTGGGATTTCCACAAAATGGGCATTGACATGTCATGAGCCTTCGACACAATTAAGCGCTGAAAGATCCTAGATGTATTAACCCCCCCCCCCCCCCCGTGTGTGTCAATACCGGGCATGCCGCTACAAATGGAATATGCCAACGATGTGGACTTAGTCGGGAAAAGAAAACCATTGAAGAAATTCTACGAATATCTGCAAGTACACTAAAAATTGAGAATCTCTGAAGGAATCCAAAACAGAGTTCACCCACATATACCTATCTGCAAAGCATGACACTAAAGAAAATGACGATCCACTTATGGATTCGTAGATCAAAGATTCCCTTGATAAAAAGACTACTTTTATACAATGCAACCTGCGTACCATTGATGCTGTATAACTGTAACGGCTGGGCAGCTCTAGACAAACTCATTGTCTGCCACTGCAAACACCTATGCACCATCACTGGACACCGATAGCCAGACAGCATAATTTCCAACGATACACTATACCATGTGTGTAATACGCCACCACTGTTTGCAAAGGTCGCCCAGCAAAGATAGTCCATGTTTGGCCATGTGCTAAGGATGCCAGAAGACACACTGACACAGAGAGCCTTGGAATTCGTCCTACTTGGCGCCAGCAAATACAAAGCCGGGAGAGGACGTCATTGCATAAATCTGCTAAGCATGCTACAAGGTGATCTCAAGAAAGCAGGATTAGGTACCAGTCAAGAATGGACCTGAGAAAGCTAAGGATTTTGGCTGAGAACAAGACATAGCGAGCATAAGCGAAGAAGGACTGATTGCAGCTGTAGGATGTTTCTACTGCTACAGCCGTAGAATACAGTAATCATACCTGCATGGCTTAGCAAATCCTGGGTAGGCCTTACCTGGGTCTTAGGCAAGCTTTGCAAGATATTACCTGGGTCTTAGCCAGGCTTTGCTAAACCTTACCTAGGTCTTAGCCCGGTTTTGATAGAGTTTACCTAGTCCATAGCCAGGCTTTAGCTAGGCTTTGCTAGGCCTTAGCCAGACCGTAGACAGGCCATATCCAGGTTTTGCTAGGCTTAACATAGGTCTTAGCCAGGCTTTGCTAAGATTTATCTAACCCTTACCTGGCCCGTATCCAGACTTTTCTAAGTTTGAACTAGGCCCCAGCTAGACTGCTAAGCCTTACTTAGGCCTTATTCTAGGCATTGGCCAGGATTTGCTAGGCTTTGGTCAGACTTTGCAAGACATTACATAGGCCTTAGCTAGTCATTGCTTAGTCTCAGCTAGACCTTACATAGGCTTCAGACAAGCCTTAGCCAGGCTTTAAACGGGCCTTAGCCATGCTTTGCTAAGCCTTGACTAGGCCTTAGTCAGGATTTTCTCAGCCTTAACTAGGCGTTAGCCAGCCTTTGCCGTGTGTTACATAGACCTTATCGAGACCTTAGTCAGGCTTTACCAGACCGTACTTAGGACTTAGCCAGGCTTTGTTAGGCCTTACCTAGGCCACAGCCAGGCTTTGCTGGTAGATGGTAGACGGTACCTGGGCTTTAGCCAAGCTTTCCTAAACATTGCCAAGGCCTTAGCGAGACTTTGCTAGGTCTTATCTAGGCCGTAGCCAACCTTTATTAGGCCTGACCTAAGCTTTATCCCGGTACTACGTCTTAGCTAGGCCTTATCCAAGCTTTGCAGGACGTTATCTAGACCTTAGCCAGGCTTTGCTAGGTCTTAGCTAGGACTTAGCCAGGTTTTTTTAAGCCTTACATAGGCCTTAGTCAGGCTTTGCTAAGCCATACTTATGCCGTATCCAAGCTTTGCAAGACCATACCTAGGCCGTAGCCAGGCTTTACTAGACCTTGCCTAGACATTACCCAGACTTTGTCTAAGCCTTACATAGGCCTTGGTGTAGCGCGGATCGATAAGGCAAGTACTGGCCATCCCAGCCAAGCTTGGTACGGGCCGCCCATCCTGGATTCGTTCCCAAAAGCGCACCCCCTGGGGAGAGCGATAAGCGTGTATGAGCGAGAGGCATTTCGTCGTGAAAACGACTACGTTCGTTAGAACGGGTGGTGCGCATGCGCGCACTCGACGCTCCCCTAACGACACGTGTGCGTTGAGATCGGGAGCGAGTGTGTACCTATAGCGTCCTGACATCTAATAAGACCAGAATTTGATGAGCTTTTTAAAACTTCAAACCATTTTAAAATCGGTTCAGAAATAGCCGAGTTATCGTCGATTCTCCCCGTCAAATTATGCTCAAAATATTTCTATAAGGTCGTAATCGCATATATATACATAGCTAAATAGATAGTGATTTGTGTACACGTGACTTACTACGTCACACTACACATCTACGCATATAGTAATATATAGATAATTGTGTATACGTCACAGTATTCTAGAACGTTGCTTGGTTGGTACAGCGGCCTCTGGTTGGTTCAGGCAGCCAGCTCTGACGTCCCAGCGAGTATAAAAGGGTGTGAAATTCGAAGATCAGGAGCATCGTCGGCATAGAAGCCGACAGTCGAGGACTGGCCCTAAGGGTGGGAGCTTGACGAGTTGACCGGAATACCGACGGATAGATTCAGCACATCACCTCGGTTCCTTATGGCTTTCAGTTCATCTCACTCCGGAAAGCAGTTCTCGGCTACCCGCAGTTTGAATTTTGGACGGTCCCGAACGGCCATCCGGGGGCAATAACTAAACTAATAGTATGGTTCCCATTTCCGAACAACTATAAGAGGAACTTTTTGTGGACGGCCCTTGTGGCCCAATATGTAACGTCTACATAATGTAGAGTAGCGATGTTTCTTGGTGGATAACTCGCCAGATCTGCCGACCACACGAAAGTGGAGATCAACCAATGCACTGCATGTCGTGTGATTTAACTTTATAACTTTTCGACCACAACTTAGTAGACTTTGCCTGGTGCGCCGCACGAGCTAGGCGACGCACCCCGCACCGTATGCTTCAAATATACATGCATAGAAATATTATATATAGTAACCCTACCTGTTAATGGGTTATGTTTAACTTTATTACACCGTCACATGCGGAGCCCAGCCTGCGGAGATCAGCTGCGGGAATCGCATATGGAAACATGTCCTGCCTCAAAGAACGTGTCGACTAGCGCTATAAATATGTTAGCGCCCCAATTTCAGTAGCAGATAATAGCCGGTTCCAGCAATGACTATTAGATATTCAAGTAACTATACATGTATGTTCTTTCGTCATAATTTATATCCATAAAATGTACTGTTGACTAATAGGTACCATACCGGTCTTAAGACCGCAATTTATGATTTCTTTATCAAACTGTCTATATTATCCTTGTTTACTGTTGGTGCCTAACTAACTGCACCGTATTAGGTTATTGACCTATATATACTTACTACCTCATATAATCAAACTGTAACAACTGTGATATTGTTTCGATTGCAATGGTTGGTTATGTATATGGCAAGTAGCCATCCAGTTCATATGTTTTGCTTATTTTATATAAAACTTTGGACCGCAGTATGCTAGGAAATACTATACAGCAACAATATACGCATCACTTATTCCCGCCACCAACAATTTTACACTGTCGCTGACCATGCTCTACATATTTGAGCCCGGCATGCTATCGACTAACCTTGACCATTCAGCTCGCTAGGATAGGTTAAAGTGGTCAGGGACAATTTCTTCGTTAGGAGACATGTGGTGTATGCCTCTTTTCCGGCTGTGTGGTAATCTAGCAAGATTGTGTAAAATTGGCCAAATACCTATAGGGCCTCATATTTATTAAGTTATTGTCTCTCCACGATCCACTCAGCCGCAAGGCTTCTTAATTGTTTGGATATCCCACCCACATGTTGTACTGATCTGATTCTGGGAAACTATCGGAGGTTTCCGAGTGGTGATGGCCAAAGTGTGGGCTTACATACAACTCCCACTGTATCTTCTGATACTTAGTAGTTAGACACTTTGCCAAGGAAGGAAAGCACTGCGAAAACATGTAGTTATTATTATTATTATTATTATTATTATTATTATTATTATTATTATTATTAATATTATTATAATAGGATATATTATTTCCTGCCCACAGTGCATATTGGGCATATTGAAACATAACCCTAACGCCAGGTCAATAGTTAAGTCCATAGGATTGGTGACGGACGAGAGGCGCATCTCGACCAAACTAATTGTAGTGTCTGGGCATGATCTTGGAATCTGCCATGCCCTCATGGGAAGGGCACTTGCGGTGGATATTCGTCTCTACGCCCACCGTAACGATATGTGAAGTATTAAATTTGCTTATGTAAAATGTAGCCATCGTCCAGTGATGCTTTATGCGATTATGAAGCAGGGTATCTGGATTCTCACCCAGTTCAGATGTGTTGTGAAGTAACATGTAAGCTCGCTATCCATGGAGGTGGATGCTTTCCAAAGCAACCTACGGGAAGCGCCCATTAGATAGTTATATATCTAATGATAGGTAGGAATCTCTGCCACTTGCGGCCAAAACTAGTTCTTGTTTCTAAAAACTAAATGATAGGATAGGAATACCAGAAAGCCCGCATAAATAAAGCGGCAACTACCAATACAGTATCTTAGAATAACATAAGACGGGGACTTGTGAATCCGTCGGGAATCGCTTGCTCCGTATTCACGTAAACCAGTATGCATAAAGTTAATTATATTTCACTAGGATGGTCTGTTTCCCTAGCATTTTTGTTAAACAAAAGAGTGGCCCTTTTTGCCAGCTCTTTTCCTCCGCTTCGGCATCGAAGGCATTTCCTGTGAAAATAAGCGAGATATCCTGTGACGGAGGCCCGCGTGAGGCTATTACCTCTCGCACCAATAGGTAGCATCTAGGACCAGAGCCCACACAAGGCACATCCCTCTCGCATAATCAGGAATCTTTTTATCTGTATCATGAAGGTATAATAGCTTATATTAAGTTAATCAGTGCCCTCGTTGTGCGGATGCCTCCCTTGCGGGGATACGTCTGCGGATTTACGGATCTGTGTGGTACCTCCGGCGACTCCACGTGCAAAGTACATTAGCTAGCTCTACTTTATGTATTATTGTATATGCTCATACAATGTCAAACGATTTAACTTGTTTGTACTAGTCATAATGTTTATCTTTTATAACTTTGACTCCATAATATAAACGTCCTATGGAAAGACATACGGGTTACTCAAATAGCTGGGATGACACCATGCAGTTCAATCTCGGCAATGGTCGCACGGCCCCATCGGAATGATTGAGTTCCACCAGCCTTAGGAGCCAGTCTATGTATTTCGCAGAGCGACGTCCCACTGAATCCAGAACCCTGAGACTCGGAGCTGGCCAGCCCCCTCGTTCGTCGTGCACGTGTGGCGCGATGGGCGGGTACTTCGTCAGGGGAAGACTAAGGCTGTGTGGGGCCCTAGGCTGGAGAGCATATGGGGCCCCCTCACGAGGGGTGGGTGGTGGGGTAGGGGGGCACGTAGGCTGTTCACATATCTTTTGTCGGGTGGTGGTAGTGGGGGTCTAATCTAATCTAAAAATCTAAATTCTAAAATAATTAAAGATTTACAAGTCGCAACCCACACTCCAAAACAACCTAATGCAGAGCTGCATAACTTAGGCAATAAAATAAATATTAACCCGTTAATGCCTAAAGTTTATCTGGAAAATCAAGATATTTGCTTACCAAATGTCCATTTGCAGGCTAAATGAAGACTAATTTTGACATTTTAACCAGCCATTACGGTTATAGAATTTTCAAGAATAATCTTCGCCTGAAAATGGACACTCGGAAAACAAATATCTTGATTTTCCAGACAAATGCATTAAAGGGTTAATATGAAAATATCTATTTTATTGGCTGGGTTATGCAGCTTTGTATTAGATTAGTATGATACCACTAAATGGTACTAATACCCCTGGCCACTGGCTCATTGGGGGATAATATATATATATATATATATATATATATATATATATATATATATATATATATATATATATATATATATATATATATATATATATATATATATATATATATATATATATACACAATTAAAGCAATAACATCATTGACAATATAGTCAATTATTAGTATTAGTATATCCAGTCTGCTTCTAATGTCATTTAAGACATGCGTGTCTATCTTACTTTGTGTGTCTCAAGGTCAGAAAGACACGTTGCCTTTCTTTTAAAATTGAGGGACTTAAGGATGTGACTTTCAATACTCAAAAGTGCTAATGTGTTGAGTTTATCGTCACCCATAGACGTCCTAATCGTATTTTTCACACATGACAGTGTTGAGAATGACCGTTCACCAGAACAGTTGCTAACGAGCAGAGACAGATAGATGCATAATGCAACCTCAACATCAGGGAATGTTTCTCTGACACCGACTTGTGTAACAATCTGAAATAGTTCGAGTTTTGTAGAACGATTAGAATCAAAACCTGTCTGTAATTTGGCGAAGTCACTGAATTGCACAAGTTCCTCTCCTAAACATGGTTCTAAATCATGTGGTAAACTTTCACAAGATTAGTAGCAGAAAGTCGTATTTGCTCGGGTTGAAGCGTCAGGAGTTTGTGTAAGAATCCGAAGAGGTTGTACACTGTTGTGTATGCATCAAGACGTTTTGTAAGAGCTGCCGTGAGGTTGTCAATGATAGGTATGTACACTTGTGTCCAGAAAGTTTCACATGGAGAAAGTTGTGTCTCCTCCCCTTGCTCTTCAAAATGTGTAATTCTAATGCTGCGTTTGCGCTTTCGAGAAGTTTCCTCTTTAAACACATCATTACCAGACTTTTCTTTCCCATTGGCTTCAATTTCTTCGAACTGACCTCTCAATGTGTGTGTACACGCCTTTAGTGATTGCAGCATTTCAACTGCGTTATTTAAATCCAAATTAGAACTTTGCAGAGCCATGTTTGTTCGATTAAATCTTTGTAAGATGGTTGCCCATAGCACTGTCAAAATTCCATATTCCAGCCTCTCCATTTTGTTGATTAGTCCTTCGGCCTCACATCTTGTTTCGTTCTTCTCTTACTCATCTTGCTCAATGGTTTCTAAGGCTTGCTTTATTTGGCTGTAACCACGCGTCAGAGCATCAGTTGCATTTGCTCTGGCAGACCAACGCGTCTGGCTTAACGTCTTTACAACTGGAGTTCCTTGTAACAGATTTGTAAGAATAGACCATCTATGAGTTGATGCACTGAGGAATGTGTAGATTTTTTGAATGAAGTAAAAAAATGCAGTTGCCATTGGGACACTGTCCACAGCAGCGGTTCCCACTAAGTTAAGCGAATGCCCAAAACACAGAATGTACACAGCAAGTGGGTTGCGTTCTCGAATTAAGGCCTGAACACTGTGGTACTTGCCGGACATGTTGCTTGCATTGTGATAGGACTGTCTCCTGCAGTTCTTTATGTCGATGTCAACATTGTTGAGAAATTTAATCAACGTATCTGCTAATTGCTGCGCTGTATGACCTTCCATATCTAAGAATTTAAGAAAACGCTCAACTGGGCCATTACCACCTTCCGGAATGTAACGCAGTATGCAGGTACAACGATTCACTTTACTCGCATCAGGTGTGGAGTCTATCGATATCGAGTAGAATTTCGCAGTCTTTACTTCTTCAATAATTGTGCCCAGTACACGTTTGCCCATTATGCATATGAGTTCGTTACAGATTGTTGAAGACAAATACGAAGTTGTACCACGCTACTTTCCCTGCTGTCTGTTGCGCTTTATGCTTTTCAATATGTGCAGCCAAAAATGGATCGAATTTAACAAGTAATTCCAAAAGTCCAAGATAATTTCCATTTGAACAAGAGCCAAAGACCTCATCATGAGCCAAGCCTCGTTCTGCCATAAACATAATAACTTGCACAATACGATCAAGTACAGCTTTCCAATATGCACATTCTACATTATACTACAAAATCATACTTTCATCAACTCTTGCATTTGACTTTTGAAAATTCTTCAAACAGAGTATCGATTTAACATGCATATCCGAATGTTCATGCTGTGGAATCCGTGTGGACGCATTTTTCCAATCACTAAATCCATTTCGAACAGATGATATGCCTTCCTGTGAGTCTGCAAACAATTTACAGGGAAAGCAGTAAACACTTGCTTTTGATGGAGAATAACACAGCCAAGACCGCATAATTTTCCTATGCGTTAATGGATGCTCATGCGTATCTAAGTATCTAATCTGGTGATTTCCATCAACAATCTCTGATGCTTCAAAACTTGCATTTGAATGCTGACATTGTTCACTGCCATGATCTGCCCAATAGCTTCGCATTTCTTCAGTAATAGTGTCTGACCACTGCCATAAATCGGAATCATATACAGGCATTGTTATGTCTGGATCTTCATCTTTTTGTACAATTTCACTGCCAATTTGTGCTTCTGAATCAGTACATGTGTGATCTGTAATATCATTATTTGGGGCATTATTATCCGGATCCTGCTCCGCAATGACCTCAGTCTGTTGGTTATCAATGCTAGAATCAGGAGGAACCGATGATGACTGCTCACCGACACGTACAAACATCTCTGTTATTTTTGGAACTTTTTCCAAGACGGATTCCAAACGCAATTTGTTTTCTTTCTGGGCGTGTCGCTTTGCAGCCCCAGATGGGTGGTGATATGACATAGTTATTCTAAAATCAAAAACAAAATGAAACATACAATTGAGTGCTTACATCGAATTCAATCGAATCCCCAATGCTCAAGTGCTTAAATTGCATGGAGCGGCTTAATATTTTGAAATAAATTTAACTGAAGACTATTGGTGTCATCATCAGCTAGAGATCATAGTCAGATTGGTTTCAAAATATTCAACACTATTTATTGAATTTTATAAAATCATATTTGACATTATATTTATATAACTAATAACTATTTTACAACATTTTTTCTGCTCTCTCGCATGTGCACCACTACACTCGCTGCTTGTGTACTAAAATAGTGCCATTTACTTTATTATTCATGCTCGAAAATGCAATAAAAATTTTATTTTGCTCAAATGGTCTACATTGATTAGGCAGATCAAGAGATTTAAATGTTGAATATGTCACAACCAAAGGCCGCTACAGGATTTAACAAGAGCGCCGACTAAATGATTATAAATGCCCGCTAAATATTGGGATCCATATATTTTCATTGAGAAAGTTTGGAAATCCTGGTGGGTCATAATGAGCCATGTGTCAAAATGTAAAACAATTTGAACCAGCAGTTCCTGGGAAATGGCACAGGCAGTGAGGCAGACTGACTGACAAACATACTATAAAGAGTCAGAGGGAACCAAATGCATTATACACCCACCACGCGTCGCGGGAGTGTAATTATTGTGCTTAATTACTTAAATTGTCAAGCAACAATGGCAGCTTATGCAGTGTCGGCGCCACGGGTGGGTGGGGGGGGCAAGAGGGCAATTGCAACCCCCCCCCCCCCTACAACAATGCTTTGCCCCTCTACTTGGTTCGTTGCTGACGTTGCATAGTAGATCACAGCATGTACTTTTAAACAATAATCTCTGATAAAATAGTGTCAATCTTTCCAAATGTGTGCATCACTTTGTAAACTACACCCCTGAGCGTATGTGTGAGTCCGTGCTTGTAAGGTCTAAATTTACCTTGAGAAACAGAGGAAATCCACTACCAGGCCATCTAAAAATTTTAATTGTCCCCAAGAGGCTACCAGCAAGAGGGTAGAGGGAATGGGATACACATTCTCTGACCCATCCAGTCTTGCCCCCCCCACCCCACTCCACTCTCATGTAACTACCTTGCCCCTCTCTTGCCCCCCCCCCCCCCCCACAACAATAATTTTCTTGTGCCGCCACTGAGCTTATGGCGACAAGACGGATACTTAATTTCAAGTCGCATATCTACTGTCAGCGAATATATTATTAAAATGATGGCACCCTATAAATTTGTATTCTACCTACTGATATATATTAGTTCATATATAAAATTATATGAGTTAACCTAACATTCAACAGTATTTGTTAATCCCTTCGTCCATTGCTTTAATATTAACACATACCTTGAAAGTTAGACCTTCTATGTTCATATAGATAAATAGATAACGGTTATTAAATATGAATCACTTGAAGTCAATTGCCAAAAGAAGAGTCTTACAAGTGTGGTTTATGTCTAACAATGGAATATACTCATACCTCACTTACTTTGAAAATGCAAGTTGTTCATTAATAAAATCAAACATGAGTTGCTACCATGTAGCATTGGAGTATATGAATACTATAAGCATCTTATGTTGGAGGCAAACATTTTTATTATGTCATCAAACTCTTGGCAGCTCCAGGCTGTCTGCTGAAAGTCACAACATACGCGAAGAACTGAGGATGGGGTGGGGTGGATTGTCAATGATGGCTATCTTTGATGGACGGATGATGAAACGGATTTGTGTGGTTATTGCATTATAGGCACATATGTAACTAAATATAGACTTATATATATATATATCTAGAGACTGCAGAAATGCATTGCAGCACTATCGGCCTAATACTGGGTGAACCTGGTGGAGGTGTCAATGACAACAGTATAAAATTGGTTCCCAAAAAATGTATTGCCAAAGGTGACGGGCCCCCTGCCATCACGGGCCCCTAGTCTGAAGACTAGTCAGCCTATTGGGTGATCTGCCCCTGTACTTCGTACCAGAACGACCCGACGAAACCCCGAGA
Organism: Chaetoderma sp. LZ-2023a; assembly: GCA_034401795.1. Taxonomy (NCBI): domain Eukaryota; kingdom Metazoa; phylum Mollusca; class Caudofoveata; order Chaetodermatida; family Chaetodermatidae; genus Chaetoderma; species Chaetoderma sp. LZ-2023a. Next base: position 92,523,701 of record CM067373.1, on the reverse strand, counting down.
GCTACATTACCTAGGCCGTAACCAGGCTTTGTTAAGCCATACCTGGACATTACCTAGGTCTTAGCCAGACTTTGCTAGGCTGTGCTAGGCCTTACTACTGCTACTATTACTACTACTACTACTACTACTACTACTACTACTACTACTACTACTACTACTACTACTACTACTACTACTACTAGGCTGACTGGCTAGCTGGCTGACTGGCATCTGTTTCAATCGTTAAGACAGAAGTTCGCATTAGAGAAGATTATGTCAACATAATTAAGACAAAAGAAGTCATTACAAAAAGATTATGTCGACATAATTAAGACAAAAGTCGGCATTAGAAAGGATTATGTCAACATAAATAAGTCGTAAGTCAACGTAAGTCAATGGCAGAAGTGGACAATAACAATCTTTGGTCGACTTATGTATTTATATAGTGTATTATGTCGACATAAATAAGTCAAATTAATCGTGCGATTATGTCGACATCTGGACCATTTTGTTGTCATAACGAGTCGGTAACCCGATGGCAGCTGTATGCTATAATCAGTGCTGCATGCTCTGTTCGTCACATATTATCATCCACTACACTATTATTGTATATAGGGTGGCGGGTGGTGGTATGTATGATGACGGAGTCCCTAAGGCGCATTGTTGTTGTTTTTAATACTTAAATGACTTAGAACCTACTACACGGTATCGAGATATATTTATTGTATTATAATAGGTTTATATATTTATAATTATACTGTATGTATTATGTTCACGTTCTATGTCAGGCCATATTTATTTGTTTATAGATCTTGTGCTAACATAATATTTTGATTCTGATTCGTCATCAGTTGCATTTCGGCATGTGTTCAGAATCTTCTGAATGTCTCCGCGGAATGATGAACATTTTATTATATGCGTTTGTTGTACACAATTTGATTGGCAACTGTCACTGCTTTTAACTAGTATCCGGTACCCGATTATACTGCGCGGAAGGGTATAATATTTGGAGTCGTATACTCCGAGTGCGCTAAAATAGTGTTCAACCTTCCAATCGCGTAAATATTGTTGAATTTTCTTATTCTAGCGGTCAAATGTCTTCATATGATTCAATATCAAGTTGCTACATAAGAGCATGCTAAGGCATGCGAGTAGGAGAAAATATGTAACGTAATATTCACAAACTCGTCGCTCTCACGAGAGATTTGTTTATGCGTTGTGACATACTTTGCGACTGGTGAAGCCCATCTTCTTATTGAATGGCTGTTCCACCATTTCATGAGGTACAACCTACACATTTTAAATAAAACTCATCCACGTTGCATAGTTTTTTGCATAATTCAATTTCAATGGAAGGGCACTCAACATTGGAAATCATTTCAGATTCCATTAGAGTGCATAAAATTACGCTAAATACGCCTGGAAAAAAGTGTAAGATTGCTATTATTTTTCATTTAAAACTATTTGGTGTGACACAGTACCTTCAAATTTACTTAGCAGTGTGTATTCACAGTTTTGTGATGGTATTTTAAAATCATTTCTAGCATCGTTTGAGTTAATTTCACGGTAGTTATTAGTACTTAATTTAAATGGGTTTAAAATGAGGTCTTGTATATTTTCTGTGTAATTGTAATTTACGTGTGGGTTGGTGATTGCAAGCATATAATCGGTGTTATCTTTTATGTTGTTAGATGGAAAGAATGATGGGTTGCAGTTTAAGCACCACCACGGTTGCTCATCAGTCTCAAGACGTAAATAGTCAAAGGAGTTTAGTTCAGAACATCTTAGGTGAACCCACTTATTACACAAGTCACATTATAATGCATTCTGGTTAATTTTAACAGATATTTTTACAAGTAGAGCAGAGGAATTTAGTAGGTATTAGGCTGTGGGAATGGATGGGTTATGAGGATGGAGAGAATTAGCGGACTGGCTACTTGATGGTTTTCTTATCTTGGAAATGGCTTGTGTTTGTTGCTCTGTTCCAGATAACAGAAGCAAGGCAAAAATAGCATAAATCAAAACAGAAAAAAGTAAATGATAACTAGTATGCAAAAAATAGGCAAGGTGAACTAAATAGGCATTGTATGCAAAAAAATAAGCATGGCATACATATGCCATAGCAAAGCAGAATAAAACAGGGCAAAGGATTTAATAAAATTACAATTATAAGCAGTGGTGTGTATATTCAAATGCATTAATTATAATAATATAACAGCATCATCATCATCATCATCATCATCATCATCATCATCATCATCATCATCATCATTTTACGAGGCATAAGCCACTGGCTTGTTATTGCCTCAGTGTTATTTGTTATACTATGGCTTGCTCAGTCCAATTCCAAAGATCTTTCTCTGAATTAGATTATATCTAGTTTGTTCTTGAATGATTTGACTGTTGTCACTTAATTAAGACTGCTCGAAACCTTCAGTGTATCGGTGACATTAGATTTAAGACTTTAGCTCTGTTTTGTGGAAATGCTGTGGTGCAGATGGGTGTTCCCCGCGTCAGCTGCGGTATGCCGCCTACACTCATGGTTACACTTGCTGCACCTAGCATTTGTTTGCAAGCTGAATTGTTGAGGCCATGGTTGGACTTATTGCTGTTGTTTTCATCTTCTGTGTTCATCGCTATCCGAGTCTCCTCTATACTAGTGTCTCTTCATGCAACCACAAAGTGCGGATGTGGAAGCAGAGTGATCTACTGGTCATTGGAATCGCTACCGAGCATGTTCTTGTCTATGCACAGGCTACTTCAAGATCAGTCCACTGTATTGGAAGAATTGCAGTATGACCTTGTGATGGGCTGATATATGTACAGCAGTTAGCACAATAATATTAATTTTGATAGCGTGCTGAGGTACACTTGAGTAAACACAAAGAAAGATAATCTACTGCCAATATCAGTAAGCAGGTGAATCTAAAACAGGCTAGTCAATTACCTGAGTCTATTTCTGGCTAAGACCTTATTCAACTCTTCAAACCTTTCGCCGACAAATGCTTCCGAAAACAAATACTTTATGCTACAAAACTTAAGCTGTTGGATATTTGAAGCTAACCTGACTGGAAGCTGTCTCAAGGCAATAATAGCTTCCAGAGTCAATTTACTATAAAGAATCCAACAGTTTTCCCGCATGGTTGTGTTGAAAATGGGATATGGGGGATTCACCAGGGTTAAAAAAAAGGACTCGAAAAAACTATTTATAGAGTCATGATGATTATTCATGTTGGTTGTTTGAAATTGTAGCTCACGGGGGTACGTGATGGTCAGCTGATAGATATCCACCCATCGCACCGCGAGTACGCGAAGACCAGGATTGCTGGTTAGCTGCAGATCTCGGGGTTGCGGATCCCATATGACGTCTCTCCGCGGTGTACAAAAACCGACTTCTAGAGCCGGTGGAACACTGATGTGCCAGTAGGGCCGTGCGACCATTGCCACCGGGATTGAACCACACAGTGTCATCTCAACTATTTGTGTCACGGTGTGTCTATCCATACTAATTTAGAGAATGGAACAATTAGAATAATATACTAGAAATATAAATGAGTACTTACGAACAGGGTGAATCGTTTGACAGTAGAATGAGCACAATAATACACAATATAGAGATAGCTTGTGTCCTTTCTATGTGATGTCACCGGAGGTACCACACAGATTCTTGAATCTGCAGAGGTATCCCCCGCAAGAGAAGAATCCGCATAAGAGATCTCAGAGTAACTTAATATAAGTTAATATACCCCTAACATACACGGAGAGAACAATGTTGCTGTGAGAGGAAAGTGCCTCACGCGGGCCTCTTTTCACCGAATGTTTCATGATGGTGTGAGAGCAGAAGGTGCCTCGCATGGGCCTCTGTCACAGGAATTCTCGCTGTTGCGAGAGGCAAGTGCCTCGCGCGGGCTTCCGTCACAGGAAAATGCCTTCGACGCCGAAGCAGAGGAAAATAGTCGGCAAAAAGGGGCCACTCTTTTGTTCAAGAGAAAATGCTAAGCGCTGGAAAATCTTAATGAAGCCATACTTAACGTGATGCGTACTGGTTTACGTAAAGGTGGAATGAGCGATTTCCGAAGAATTCCCACGTCACCGTCTTATGTAGTTTCAAGATACTGTATTGGTAGATGCCGCTTTATTTATGCGGGCCTTCTGCTACAGTCTAACCTACCCGTTAGTTGTTAGAAACGAAAACTAGCTGTGGCCGCAAGTGACAGGGATTCCTACCTATCGTTAGATACAGCTGTCCAATGGGCGCAGATGTTTAGCTTCCCGTAGGTCGCTTTGAAAGAGCATCTACCTCAATCAACAGCATGCGTACATGTTACATCACAACGCATATGAATTTGATGAAAATCCAGCTACCTTGCTCCGCAACCACATAAAACATCACCTGGACAATGGCTACATTTCACATCAGCAAGTTTGATCACTGATATTGTTAAGGCGCGGATAGAGAGGCGAATATCCATCGCGAGCGTCCGTCCAGTGAGGGCAGGCAGATTCCAAGATCCTTCCCAGACACTCGGATGAGTTGGATGGAGATGCGTGTCTTGTCTGTCACCGCTTCCTATGGATCTAACCTTTGACCTGACATTAGGATTAGGTTCCAATGTGCCCAGATATGCACTGCGTGCCAGTAAATAAACGATCAAACTCACATTTATAACTATATGTTTTCACTGTGCTTTCCTTCGTTGGCGGGGTTGTCTAGCTAACAAGCATCCGAGGATATGGGGGTGGGGGGATGTATGTAAATCAGCACTTTAACCATCACCGCTCGAAACCCTCCAATAGTTACCTGGGGTCAGATCAGATCAACGTGCTGATGGGACATCCAAACATTTATAAAGCCATACGGCTGGTGGATCGTGGAAAGAGACAATAACTTGATATATACGCGGCCCTATAGATATTTGGCCAATTTTACACAACCGTGCCGGAGTGCGGGGCTACATTATTGCAACAACCGGAAAAGAGGCGTACACTATATGTCTCCTGACGAAGAGATTGTCCCATACCACTTTAATCTATCCTATCGAGGTAAATAGTAAGGTTTAGTCGGTAACCTGCCGGGCTCAAACAATTAGAGCACGGTCAGTGACCTCAGTGTAAAATTGATGATGGTGGGAATAAATGATGCGGATATAAATGTTGCTGTTTAGTATTTTCTCATGTACTGCAGTCTAAGATTTCTATAATTAAACAAAACATATCATCAAAATGGCTATCTGCAATGAACATTGACAATTTATATAAGAATTAATGAGGTAGTAAGTATCAGGTTGAAAGACCTAAACGGTGCGGCTAGTTAAAGCACCTACAGTAAATAAGGATAATATGAACAGTAATAAAGTTAGTACCTAATAGTCATCGGTATGGAATGGGCACCTGGGGTGGGACGTGGTTGCATAATTTTGAGGCGTAGTCGTGTACACCAAGTTGTGCGGTTTTGCTGTTCTTCAATATGAGCGAAGGCTTCATCCGGCCTCTTCACTTCCATGCCATTCATTACATGTTCCATCCCACAAGAAGCATGGTGCGGGGTGGCCTCAGCTTCTGCTATGTTAACTCTATAATGGGGGTATAGCATGAAGTGGGTGGGAGTGGGAAGAGGTCGGCAGAACAACTTTTTCGTCCTTCCCCTTAGACAAAACAAACGACAAAGTCTTCAGATACGACTTCCCAGATCGAGTAGACCCGCACTGAGGAGGGAGAGGGCGAGTACGTATCTCATCATCATCCTCAGCATTAGTTGCTTGTTCACCGGACTCCTAGCTTGGTGGGAGAAGGGTCGAACTGGCACCATGGTGCTTGAGACTAATGTCGAGAATACTCGTCTCCGTAGAGACATCCGTCTGGGTACCAGTGGTACGTGGAACGCCCAGTCCAAGCTCTGGTACAGGGTCGTCAAAGTTTTAGGTCGATTGAAGTGGATGAATGAGGTCAGGCCATCCGAAGTGCGGATACGGTAGGTCACGTCCAACGTCTTACCTACTATCAGATAGGGGCCTTTCCACTGGTAACTCAGTTTACTCGGCACGTTTGCAGATCGTCACGAATCGTGTACCCAAATCATTCTTCCCACTTCTTATGGATCTCCATGCACTCGCCGGTCATGCCATGTTTTCCGACGCCGGTGTGCAGTGGATAAAGTTGATCTCACTAGCTCATGGGTCTGTTCTATCCGCTGCCACATGAGCTCTACGTAGAGAGATGGTGAATTTTTCTCCACCCCCCCCCCCCCCCCCCCCCGGAATCCCGGGTATGGCCAGATCCAGTAGCAGGGCTAATTCACGGCCTAATATTAACCGTGCAGGTGTATAACCCATGCTGGAATGTACTGAAGTGCGGTATGCCATGAGCACATATGGGAGTCATAGATCCCAATCTCGACAATCAAGGCGTGTTTCCTTCATCAACATTTCCGCTAGTGTATGGTTGAATCTTTCGACCATACCATAGCTGCGGGGATGAAATTGTGTACTTCTCATTTTCAAAATATTGAACAATTTGCAGAGCTCGGAGATCATCCGGCTCTCAAAATTACTTCCTTGATCGGAGTGCAGCTCATAGGGCATTTCAAACTGGCAGAACACATTGCTTGCCAAGACCTCCGCTGCTGTGGATGCCTCTTGGTCTGGCAGAGCGAATGCTTCCACCCACTTCATAAAATAATCTTGTAATATGAAGATGTACTTGTTTCCTTCATCCATCGTATTCAAGGGTCTGAGCACATCAATAGCCACTCACTCCCATGCTGCACCAACGATCTTAATCTGAAGAGGTGCAGAATGGTGCTGGCTAACAGTACGTCTTTGACATGGGACATATTTGTCGACCCATGCCATTACACTACCGTGTATCCCAATCCAGTGGAATCTCTGTTTGATCCGGGTTAATGTCCGCTCAACAGCTAAATATCTGGAAGTAGAAGTATATCATTCCAATAACGCTCGGGGATCACAATGCGGTTATTGAGGTAGAGAACGCCATCATGCATATGGCATTCTTCAAATTGCTGGTAGTAGTATTTTGCTGCTGCGGATAATGGTGTAACAGTTTCCCGGGGAGGATGCACCCCCTCCTGGAGCCACGTTTATATATTTTGTGTCTGGGCGTCTGTTGCTTGTTCGTGAGCGACTTGCTCCATGTTCCACTCTGCGCACCGCAATTCGGGGAACACCAGAGATGGCTGTGTTGTATGTGTCATGGTGGTGGCTACTTCGGGTTCATTCTCAAGCCCGATTCTGCTCAAAGCATCAGTATTTCCATGCAGTTTGCCGGGTCTATGAACTACATTGAAGTTAAAAGCCTGTAGGGATTCCTGCCACCTCGCTACCTGGCCCTCCAGACTTTTAAGGTTGCGGAGCCAGCGTAGGGAAGCATGGTCCATATGGAGAGTAAATGGGCGACCGTACAGAAAGTGTTTATAATACTTGACAAAGTAGACCGCAGCCAGGAATTCTCGCTTGATGGTCGCATAACATTTCTCTGTTTTATTCAGAGTATGCGAACCATAACCCAATACCTGCTCCATTCCATCCTCCATGACCTGAGATAGAACTGCGCCAATAGCGTAAGCTGATGCATCAGTGTCCAGGATGAAATCGAGGTTAGGGTTATGATGAGCGAGAATAGGAGCGGTCGTCAAGAGTTCCTTCAATGCCTTGAAGGAACCTTCACACTCACTCGTCCACTCAAAGGGTCGATCCTTTTCGGTGATCTTGAAGAGAGGTGATGCAATCTCACTGAAATGACTTATGTATCGACAATAGTATTGACAGAGACCAAGGAAGCTCCTAGTCTCCGTGATATTCTCAGGGGTTTGCCACTCTGCCACGGCTTTTGTTTTTGACGATTGGGTGGCCACTCCATCACCAGATATGACGTGTCCCAGGAACTCGATGCTCTGTCTGAAGGGATGACATTTCTTTGGTTTCAGCTTCAAGTTAGTCGTGCGGAATCTTGAAAGCACGGTGTCTAAATTGGAAAGAGTTTGCTCAAACGTTGGACCAAAGACGATTAAATCGTCAATGTGACACAGACAGATTTCCCATTGCAAGGTAGTTAATACATGCTCAATGAGATGCTCGAAAGTTTCAGGAGCATTGCACAAGCCGTAGGGCATCTTGCAGAACTGAAAAAGACCATCTCTGCATGCGAATGCGGTCTTCTCCATGTCAGCCTCATCCATGGCTACCTGCCAGTACCCACTAGCTAAATCAAGGGTACAAAACCACTTGGTTATGGACAAGAAATCTAAGGCCTGATCTATCCGAGGTAATGGATAAGCGTCCTTGATGCTAAGATCATTAAGGCAGTGGTCGTCTATACAAAACCGCAAAGATCCATCCTTTTTGCCTGCTAGTACAATGGGACTGGCCAAGGCGGATGCTGATGACTCAATTATTCCAGTCCACAACATGTCCTCCACCTGTTTGTGTGCCTCCGCGCCCTTATGGATCGGGAGACGTCTAACGGGTTGATGTACAGGTCGGTTGTTTCCGGTGTCGATGGACTGTTGTACTAGATGAGTTTCTCCGAGTTCCATGTTTCCTGATGAGAAACTATTGCGATATTTGTGAATTAATTTCCGTATTTGTAATTTTTGGGATTGCATCAATCCAACTGTGGCACGCAAATATAGGTCATGTAAATGTTCCGGCAAATCATCAGAGATTGTTGTTGTTGTGTTTGTGGTTGGGGCTGTTTCCAGTGATATCACATCCACCAAATGGCCACAACAGACTCCTGGTTTGAGTGTTATTGGGTCCGCAGTGCCATTGAATATGCGGAATGGAATATGTTCCTTGTTGGTGGTGGCCACGATGATGTGGGGACTGGCGCATTGTGAGGCGAGCATGTATTCATGATCGGGTTCCAGCATGGCTGTGTGAGTGTTGTTTCCTAATTGTGGTCCAGTGGCCCACAAGATCCTTTCCTGTCCTGGCTCAACTGTTGCGGTGGTCACTAATATCACTGCACACGTATCTTATAATGACGATTATGGTCCAAGGGGTATCCGTCGGCTGTGTATGCCTAGTTCCTGTTGTTTACAATGTATGATGGCTTCGCTGGCACTGAGGAAATCAGAACCAAGCAGGGCACCATTTTGGATGGAGGCGATAACAACTCGCTTTATGAATTGCATCTCCTCTATCTGTATTATGAGGTTTACTACGCCAGCCACGGGTACACCTGCTCCTGTAGCGGTTTGTAAAAAGATGTTTGTAGGCCTAAGTTGTGGCTTCTTATGAGGTGGGATGCTTTCATATAAGCGGTTGTTAAAGACGGTGATGGAAGCTCCAGTGTCCACAGTGGCACTGGTGGAAATTCCGCTAAACAGACAGGCACACTTGTATATCACTTTATGGTAAGCCTGCGGAAGAGTCTCTAATGATACCATTTGAGGCAGTGATGGTGGTGCGGTATCATTCTGTATATAGTCGGCTTGTTTCTGGTTAGCTTCTGTGAGTGCAGTTGGTGGCTGAGTATGAAAAGGGCCGACTCGTCATTGCTGCTGCTGTAATTGCTTGGGCGACGTTGGGGTCGGGGGTAGCAGTGGTGGGGCATTATTGCTGATTCTGTGTAAGCTGTGTTGGTGTATACTGCAGTGTGGATAGGATTCTCACGTTCTCAGATAAGGGCTAACTGGTCGAGCCACATTTTACACCGCATCATGGGATGTTTAATTGATGAGCAGAAGAAGCCACAGTGTTGTGTTTCTTTTCTTTGTACGATGTTTCTTCTTGCGGATCCATGATGTTGAATGGGTGCTTTCCTCGGAACCACTGCTGATGGTGCATGTTGGTGATGTGGCTGTAAGAGGCTGTGAGTTGTTAACCACCAAAGGACACCGGGTGTTAAGTGCCTTGGCAGTGGGACGTGGTGTTTGCAAAAACGTTGTTTCAGCGGAGGTGCTACAACCTACCACTGCCATTTTACATAGGAAAGAAGGTTGTGTAGATGCGGAAAGTTTTGGGTCACATTTTCCGTATGGGGAGCCGGGTGCAGGTGAGTGTACGATGTTGTAGGAATATGTTGATGAGTATGTGTGGCTGCCTGACGTAGACGTTCAGAGGCCGCAGTTGAGCTGGGTTGTAGGGACGGGCACTGAAGTGACAGTGTAATCAGTGCTGTGCTAGTTTGGCGGATTCTCTGGCTGCGGTGTTCGTCAGTCAGTGGTTAGGGTTGTAGATGGAGGTCGGTTTGGACATCGTTCCTTCCAATGGCCTGGCTGACCACATCCAAACCATGTGTTTGGTGGCGGTACTGATGCTGTGGTTGATTGCGGTCTAGTGGTGGATTGTGTTGCCACTGTGGTACTGAGTGTTGTCACGAGATTGGTGAGTGCTGAGATCTGTTTAGTTATCTCTTCTAATCTTTCAAGCATGTTTTGTATATTGCTGTTGTTGTGCTGGTTGCTGCGTCCTTGGGTGTTGTTGTGGCCTCCACGATGGGATTGGCCACGCCATCTCCCTCTAGACGCGTGATTTTGACTGTGGTTTTCTGATTGTGTGTGTTGTTCATTGTTGGTGGCGCTTGCGGATGTAGTAGTTGATTCGGTTGTTGTTGCGACATTAACATCGCTTACCTCATTAATTGGATGTAGTTGGCGGCGATTGTTTTTCTCTCGCTCCAAGAAGTTCTCGATTCGAACCGCGGTAGTCTTGAGTTGTTGCAGGCTACCATGCTCCATGAGAAACAGTTTTTCTTTGATGGCGGGCTCACCGCTCAACCCGTCTATGAAAGTGTTGAGATGTAGATGTGTTACGCTTTCGATATTTGTGCTGTGGTATGCGCGGTTAACAAGATGACGGATGTGACTCGCTAATTCCGGCAATGTTTCCTCCGAGTGTCGACATAGATTCTTTAGTTGAAGCCAACATGTTTCTTCGAGGGCGGTGTCGCCGAATCTTTGTGACAACACGTTCTCCTGTTCCGTGTAGGATGGTGTGTAGTCTGTGCCTACGTCTGCCAGAACTTGTAGTGCTTTTCCCGACAACTTTGCGGCTACATACTCTCCCATCTGTTGATTCGGTTCGTCCTACTTATAATTTCGAATTGAACTTTATAATTAGACCAATCAGTCTCCCGCTAAATTCGGGGGGCAGGGGGAAATGATCCGGCCATGTCCTCGTGGAGAAGTAATTGGCGCAAATCCTGGTGGTGGTGCTGGCGAAACTGGTGAGAATGTGGATGTGGGTCAGCGTGTAGGGGGTGGCGGCGGTGATGGTGTTGCTTGTCGATGTCCCTGACGATGCTGACACGTTCGCAAAGGCGATTCTCTGTGATGATGGGTTGTATGGTACGTTGGTTCTGCCGAATACCACCCTGATGCGGGTCCATAGACATGTGTAGGTCTATAGACTGGTGGAGGCATGTTGTGTAGATGACGCGGATGCTGCTGATGCTGTGAGATGTACTCCTCGTATGAAGGCGGTGCAGGTGACTGACATGAATGGTGTGCGTGGTGTGTACGTTGTCTGATGTATTGCTGGAATGGTGTAGCCGTATCCTCTGGTTCATAGCGCGGTCCTGGTGAATAATAAGGAGATGATGCGTGATAAGGAGGTGATACAGAATATGGTACATGAGTATCCGGCCAATGATCACCCATTGATGATGTAGGTGTACATAATGGTCGTGAAGGTGGTGGTTGGCCCCATATGGGTCTTTGACGTGGTCGTCCGTGATCCGGCGTAGATGGTGGTAGCCCATCGCGGAGATCTGATAAGGCGCAGTATGTATTGAGATGTATTGTAATGTATTGAGTTCCCGCCTGCGAGGCATCACAGAATGTCCCCTCGCTGATCGGTGAGAACTTGTGTTGTGGAGGTGCTGGTCATTCTGCACCATTTAAATTTGTGACATGGTCGGTGAATACACGATCAGTACGTCCATCATATGATGCTACCTCTAAATCAAGGGAATACTGACTGTCGGATGAAGGAGACTGAAACTCGCAGTTGATGAGTGTAGGCGTGGGTTCGCTTCTTGATTGAGCCCCACATCGGGCGCCACTTGTAGCCCACGGTGGTACGTGCTGGTCCACTGATAGATATCCGCCCATCGCACTGCAAGTGCACGATGACCAGGATGGCTGGTTGGCTGCGGATCTCGGGGTTGCGGATCCCATATGACGTCTCTCCGCGGTGTACAAAAACTGTTTTCTAGAGCCGGTGGAACACTGATGTTCCAGTAGGGCCGTGTGACCATTGCCGCTGAGATTGAACCACATGGTGTCATCCCAACTATTTGTGTCACCAGTGTGTCTTCTTCTTCTTCTTTTCGTTCGCTGATCATACCGCCAGTCCTGTAAGTGACTATCGACATGATCATAAGCGTGTGTCAATCCATACTAATTTAGAGAATGACACAGTTAGAATAATATACTAGAAATATAAATGAGTCCTATACAAACAGGGTGAATTGTTTGATAGTAAAATGAGCACAATAATACACAATATAGAGCTAGCTGGTGTCCTTTCTACGTGGTGTCACCGGATGTACCACACAGATTCTTGAACCCGCAGAGGTATCCCCGCAAGAGAAGCATCCACATAAGAGATCACTGAGTAACTTAATATAAATTAATATACCCCTAACATACACAGAGAGAACAATTTTGCTGTGAGAGGAAAGTGCCTCGCGTGGGTCTCCATCACCGAATGTTTCATGATGTTGTTGGAGAGGAAGGTGCCTCGTGCGGGCCTCCATCACAGGAATTCTCACTGTTGCGAGAGGCAAGTGCCTCATGTGGGCCTCCATGACAGGAAAATGCCTTCGACGCCGAAGCAGAGGAAAAGAGTTGGCAAAAAGGGCCACTCTTTTGTTCAAGAGAAAATGCTAAGTGCTGAAAAATCCTAGTGAAGCCATAATTAATGTGATGCGTTCTGGTTTACGTGAAGGTGGAACGAGCGATTTCCAGCTACCTTGCTCCGCAACCACATAAAACATCACCTGGACAATGGCTACATTTCACATGAATCAGCAAGTTTGATCACTGACATATCGTTAAGGTGCAAATATCCATCGCGAGCATCCTTCCCGTGAGGGCGGATGGATTCCAAGATCCTTCCCAGACACGAGTTGGATGGAGATGCGCGTCTCATCCACCACCATTTCCTATGGATCTAATGTTTGATCTGTTGTTAGGATTAGGTTCCAATGTGTCCAGATATGCACTGCGGGCCAGTAAATAAACCTATCAAACTCACATATATAACTAAATGTTTTTGCAGTGCTTCCATTCGTTGGCGGGGTTATCTAGCTAACAAGCATCCAAGGATACGGGGGGGGGGGGGGGGTGGGAGGGGTGGGTGGAGTGGAGAAGATGTATATAAATCAGCACTTTAACCATCACCACTCGAAAACCTCCGATAGTTTCCCATGGTCAGATCAGATCAACGTGCTGATGGGACGTCCAAACATTTATAAAGCCATTCTGGTGGTGGATCGTGGAACGAGACAATAGCTTGATATATATAGGAGGCCCTATAGGTATTTAGCCAATTTTACACAACCTTGCCGGAGTGCGGGGCTACATTATCGCAACAACCGGAAAAGAGGTGTACACTATATATCTCCTAACGAAGAGATTGACCATAACCACTTTAACCTATCCTATCGAGGTAAATAGTAAGGTGTAGTCAGTAACATGCCGGGCTCAAACAATTAGAGCACGGTCAGCGACCTCAGTGTAAAAGTGATGATGGTGGGAATAAGTGATGCGGATATAAATGTTGCTGTTTAGTATTTCCTAGCATACTGCGGGCTAAGTTTTCTATAATTAAACAAAACATATCAACAGAATGGCTATCTGCCATATACAACTACCCAATGCAATGAACAATGACAATTTATATAAGAATTTATGAGGTTGTAAGTATCGGGTTGAAAGACCTAAACAGTGCGGCTAGTTAAAGCACCTACAGTAAATAAGGATAATATGAACAGTAATAAAGAAATTATAAATTGCGTTCCTAAGACCGGGAAGGCACCTATTAGTCATCAGTGCCAAATACGGAAATAATAATTAGATGTACAATAATATAGTTACTTGAGTACCTAATAGTCATCGGTATGGAATAGGCTACTATGTTACTGAAATTGAGGCGCTAACATATTCATAGCATGAGTCTCTGGAGTTGGAGAGATTTCCGCAGGCGATTCCCGCAGGGTCGATATGGTATACACTCAGGACAGTGAAGCAGAGCAGTGAAGTGACATCTATTAGATAGTCTATGTAACTAAATCACAATTTATGTGGAAGTGAGAAATTTTTCTGTCCAGCGACAGAAGTAGTAAAGTTGAAGGTTGCCCATTAACAGAGAGGGCAATATACAATGTTAAGCAGTTACATAACTTGGCAAATGGTGCGAGATGCGTCGCATAGCTCTTGCGGCGCACCTAGCAAAGTCCACCAGACTGTGGTCAAAAAGTTAATTAAAACACACACGACATGCAGTGCGGAATTTAGTGTCCACTTTTCAACGTGGTCGGCAGATCCGGCGAGGCATCCACCAAGAATCACCATAGCTCTACAGTGAATAGGATTACATTCCGGACCCACACAGCCCCTCCCGCGGAAGTTGCGTTAGGAAAGTCCGGATGCGGAAGGTCTAATTTTAAATTAGCAGTTTAGCAGATGGCTGTCCGGGAGTATCCAAAATTCTGTGGAAGACGAGTACGCCCTGCCACTGCGGATGTGCCGGGTTCCGTAAGACACTGATAGAAGTGAGAATCACTGGTAGGTCACCAGGTTACATCCGTCATCCTGGTGGTCCAGCCATCCTGGGCGGGTCCAGCTTCCACGCCGGCGATGCTCCTGATTCACGATTGTTCACCCCTTTTATACTCGCTGTGGCGTCTGAACTCAGCGCCTCAACCAATCATCGGCTGAGCACCAGCCAATCAGCGTGCTGGTATACTAATGACGTATCGAACCACGTGTACAAATCACTGTATTTAGTTTAATATATACACGCGATTACGACGTTATAGCAATATTCTGAGTATAATTTAGCGGGGAGCTTCGATGATAACTCGGCCATTTCTGGGCCGATTTTAAAATAGTTTACAGTTTTGAAAAGCGCGTTTAATCCTGGTACTAACCCCTACCAAGAACATCGAGAAAGGATGAATTATAAACATTTCCGAGTACCTACTCGGTACACTATAGGCACGCACTCGCTTCCAATTCTGAGACGTGTTGTCAGGGAAGCTCTGATGCGTGCGCATGCACACACGCACCACGTGTTTTATCGGACCTTTTTACGAGAAACCTCTCTCATAGGGCTTATGTACGCGCACTATCCTACCCAGGGGTGGGGGGGGGTGCTTGGAGCGAATCCGGAGTGGCCGTTCTGTACCCAACTTTGCTGGGACAGTCAGTACCCATCCGGTCTGTCTGCGCTGCAAAATTGATTCACTGTGTTAATCAAGGTGGGCAGCATTAATGATGTGTGGGTAGCTGTGGGCTTATTGATGACATTATGTCCTTATGACAGCAGTGTTGTACCGCAATTATAGGAGAGACGCTATAAGGACAAGTCCGATGGCAGTCCCTTCGTTCCAGAGGAGATACAGAATTTACTAAGCAACATAGATACCACAAAATCGCAAGGACCTGACGAACTGCACCTTAGAGTTTTATTTGAATTGCATGAAGTTATTTACATGCCATTGACTATTATTTTCAACACATCTTTCGTAACAGGCACAATCCCACTGGAATGGAACGTAGCAACTATCACACCAATATTCAAGAAAGGAGACAAGTGGGAACTTGGAAACTATCGGTCTGACTAGTGTCATTGGAAAAGTATTTCAAAAACTAATTCGTCAGAAGATGGTGGATCACATGAAATCTAACATTGTTCTAAGTGACCAGCAGTTTCATTTCGTAAGTGGCAGATCAACTAGCTTACAATTGATTAAAGTGATGGACGAATGGACTGAAATTCTGGACAGAGTTGAGGTAATCGATGCAATATACATGGCTTTCACACTGTACCGCACAAAAGGCTGATCATTAAGATGAAGGGCATTGGAATGAGCGAAAGAATGTGTCAGTGGGTGAGACGTGTTAAGCAACAGGAAAGAAAGAGTGTGTGTAAACGGTAGTAACTCCAAATGGCAGAGTGTTACAAGTAGAGTACCCCCAGGGAAGTGTCATCGGACCAGTACTATTTGTGATATTTATAAATGACTTACCTGAATGTATGAAATCCACTGCATATCTGTACACTGATGACATGAACGTGTGTAGGAAGATAGGTGGTCAAGGGGATCAAGCAGCATTGCAAGAGGATTTGGATGCACTCCACAACTTGACCAAGACTTGGCTGCTATGCTTACATCTGGATAAATGCAAAGTGCTGGAAATCGCTACTAGGGACACCAGATCTGGGAAGCCATACAACCGATACAACCAAGGAGGCAAATATGTGGAGCTAGAGATAGTAGAGAAGGAAAATGATATTGGAGTCACAACTGATCACCGTCTGCAGAAGTCATATCCAAACCAAGATTAATAAGGCCACAAGTATAATGGCAATTATTCGTAGAACATACTTACCTGGATGAGCCCAGCTTCAACCCATTATACAAAGCCTTAGTCAGAATACAGCTGGAATATGCTGGTAGTGTGTGGTCCCCCTGCATGAAAGGTGACATTGAGGCTTTAGAGAATGTTCAGAGGAGAGCCACTAAGTGTGTGGGAATGCTGAAAAACTTAAGCTACCCAGAGAGACTAAGGAATCTCCAGCTGCCAACATTGAAATAAAGGAGACTGCGCGGTGATGTTATTGAAGTGCAAAAGATTATCCACGGCTCATATGATAAATCTGTCACTGGGAATATTTTCAAGTTTGACGGTCTGGACACCAGAGGACATAACTACAAACTGCAAAAACATTACACTGGACTAGACATACTAGACGCGTACTGTGTAATCAGAGTTGGTGCTGAATACTCGTACCACACCACATCGTTTGTATGAGTTATATGGAGTCAAGTTCTTGTATGCCTAGTAGGCTCTCAACTTGGACAGAGCATGGGTCACGTGCCTATCTATATTGATTGTAATTAATTATCTATACTGTAAGTTGTTATTATGGACGGGGCATGGGTTCTGTGCCTGTCCAACGAATAAAACTAGGGTATGTTTTGTGTACTATTAATGAATTTTATTATTTTGGATGGGGCATCATTGGACAATACATTAGGGCATGCTCTGTGCAATTATTACTGTATTTTGAAATTGTCGACGGGGAATTGATTCTGTGCCTGTTTATTGATTGTAATCTAACTATCTACTGTAATTTGATAGGTTCTGTGCCTGTCCAACTAATATATTATGGTATATTTCATACAATATTACTGTAATTTGTATTTCTTGGTGGGGCATCGGTTCTGTGCCTGTCTAGATAATATTATATGCATCAGGATATTTTCTAATTGAATAGAGGTCATGCAATGTATAACATATCAATAGAGATGGGGCATGGGTTCAGTGGCTGTCACAAAATTGTAAAATTTGATACACACCAGCCTGGTCCAATTTGTCTAAATATCTGACCTAGGTTATTAGGGTCGGGGCATAGGTTCAGTGCAAGACCATCGTAATTGATTATGCATCACTGTAATTGATTATGCATCACGTGATTAACCTGTAATTGTAAATACCTGCATCAAAATAGGATCTAGTACATATGTATGTACGTATGTGTATATATGTATATGTATGATGCATAATCAATTATTCTAGTCAAGGAGCTTAGTACTATCTTTGGATCACTGGTAGCTTGCAGAGGTTATACATGTGTGCAACATAATATGTACAGTAGCTTGTATAGGGTAGTCTGTCGATCAGTTATATATATATATATATATATATATATATATATATATATATATATATATATATATATATATATATATATATATATATATATATATATATATATATATATGTGTGTGTGTGTGTCCTGTTAAAGGAAATCTGTTCAGTTATATTTGCATATATGTATAACCGTTCTGACATGGAGCAGAAATAAAGGCATTGCCTGCGTTCTGTAATATTTTTAATTTTAGATAACTTTATTGGTAAACCTATCCAATAAATAAGGATGAAACTTATCCTGTTCTTGACCTTTGTAGCTGCGGGCTTGCTGATGACATTATGAAAATTATCCTATTCTTGATCTTTGTTATCAATGGCCTAGCCAATATAAGAACAGCAACCATCATAATCACCCCCACTGTATCACGCACACCAGTCAGGCCACAAGCAAACAATTAACGGAGATTAAGTGAGTCTCAGGAACGAGTTCACGAAATCCAGACTCTACAAGGTAAGCGGAAATACAACGAGGTAGTCGCAGGTACATCACATAGTCACAGACATAACACTAACCAGAGCAGCTCAATTAATGAAAGCAACAGTTACAATGCTCGCAAACACAAACTACAGTCAGATAACCCGTAAAACCTCAGTTCATACAAACACCCCACCGCTGCACGCAAACAACGTCACCCAAGCAACATGCCTTCACCACAACAGCACAGTGGATATTCCTACACTACACACAAAACTAATGTACTGTTAATTGAAAGCTCAACATTTAAAAAGCTGAGCGGGCGATACATGTCATCAGATGATACCGACATCAAAATTAGGTCTTTCAACGGCGCGCGTATAAGCGAAATAACCTACCAAATTGAGAAATCGGTAGAGAACGAATGATACGATGGAATTGTAGTACACGTAGGTACTAATGATATCGGCCGTAAGAGTCTTGATAGAATGATAGAGGACTATACAACACTCGTACAGATGATCCAGCGCCAGTCCCCTGAAACACAGGTATTTGTATCATCCCTGCTTCCACGCCCAAATGATCCACACGAAAATGACCTGGTCTGTGAGTTCAATACTCGATTAAAATCCCTGGCTGAATGGCTTGCTGTAAC
Source organism: Chaetoderma sp. LZ-2023a (assembly GCA_034401795.1). Lineage (NCBI taxonomy): Eukaryota > Metazoa > Mollusca > Caudofoveata > Chaetodermatida > Chaetodermatidae > Chaetoderma > Chaetoderma sp. LZ-2023a. Next base: position 92,504,741 of record CM067373.1, on the reverse strand, counting down.
ATTCATTAACCACTCTTATTTATTTGCCAGCGAAGAGGGCCAAGTATACGGTGAGTTATTCTGAGACAATGTCCACCCCAAGAAATCAGGAATTAATCTTTTATCCAGCAACATCCAAGACTACATAAATTATTACCTGTTACAAGATTTTCGAAATGGAAGGATATGGAGGTGCTAGATTTACAATCCTGTGATCTATCAGGTAAAGTATCAGTCACATATAAACATGTAGGCTTCGACCAACTCATAGTATTACCAAAGTTCACAAAAAATCCAGTCATCTGCAAACCCCAAAACACAGTAAACGCATCCTCAGTAACCCGTTTTTCACCCTCAGCAGATGAACTGCCACACTCTATAGTAACGAAACTGTTGGATTATAACAGCATAAATAAAAATGAAACATACACAATACGGAATGCTACTTCTAAATGTCACAAAACAAATATGAACAAACCAATACCTCAGTCAAATCAAAATCTCCAAAAAGAAGTCAATATTGGAAGGCGCAGTAATAGTAGATATATATTATCGGGGAAGACATCCACAGCACAGAACACTCTACCTACAAACATATGCATCTACACCAATGCAGATAGTCTGCTGAATAAAAGACATGGACTTGAAGCAATAGTCCATGAAACCTCTCCAGCTGTTATATGTATCACTGAAGTTTTCCCTAAATACCAAGATCCCAGCACAAGCATCAAATTAAGTGAACTGCAACTAGATAACTATGATTTATTTCTTAATAATAACCCAGCTAGGGGAGTCCCCATCTACAGCCACAAACTACTACAAGCCCAACCCTGTGAGGCGCTAAGTGGCGATTCTTTCAAGGAGTCAGCTTGGTGCACATGGACTACCCAGAATAAAGAAAATGTTTTAGTAGGATGTATCTATAGGCGTCCCAACAGTGATAGAGACAATAATTTAAATCTCATGGCCCTAATAAACAACAATAATAAACTAAAACCAGACCACATTTTTAATACAGGAGAGTTTAACGTCCCAGATATCAATTGGTCTTCTGGTCTATCATGCACTCATGATAGTGACAACTTTATCAACACCATAAGAAACAATTTTCTCCACCAGTTTGTATTAAAACCAACAAGACACAGGATAAACCAGAAATCAAATATCTTAGATCTCATTTTGGGAAACAGTACACACATTATCAATGCCATATTTCATCTAGCCCCCCCCCCCACCCCCCTTTTCAAGCGTATTTACAGAAGAGAACGTAAATACAATGCCAGAAAATATCCCCAATATCACAAACACTGTTTTACCAGACACTTTATAAGCCTAGAGAATATTGAAGCCAAACTAAAAATAATAAACGCAAATAAAAGTCATGAACCAGATGGGATACTCATAGAAATTTTGATTAAACTAGCAAAAGAGATCAGCGTACCCCTTAGCATCCTATTTAACAAATCTTTAGAGGAAGCCGTAATACCTGAGATTTGGAAAATGGCTGATGTCTGTCCGATTTATAAGAAATGCCCAAAAAGTAATCCAAGCAACTACAGACCCATCAGTCTAATTTTCTCACTTTGCAAACTTTTAGAAACATTTGTAAGTGATGCAATAATGAACCGCATGGAAACAAACAACCTTTTCACTAGCTGTAAACATGGCTTCAGACATAACAAATCATGCAAAACACAGTTACTGGAGTACATGGAAACCATAGCATCCAATCTAGATGAAAACAAACCCATAGACGCAATATACTTAGATTTTTCCAAAGCTTTCGATACACCAGTACCACACAAAAGACTTCTAAAGAAAATGAGAATGTATGGTCTAGGAGAGCAACTAATTAACTGGACTGAAGCATTTCTAACCGAAAGAAAACAGTGTGTAAAGATCAATGAAGCAGCATCCGACTGGACAGCCGTCACTAGTGGTGTGCCCCAAGGCAGTGTTTTGGGACCTACACTTTTCCTTTTGTATATAAACGATCTACACTATTCCGTAACCTGCCCTTGTAAGATCTTTGCAGATGATACAAAACTGTTTGGTAACCCTAGCACCGTTAACCTTCAAGATAATATAGATAATGTATGTAGTTGGTCTCAGATTTGGCAGCTACACTTTAATACAGACAAAACACATGTAATACATTTTGGTTCAAATAATCCTAGGACACAGTATTATATGACGGACACTACACGCCAGTCACAAACCATTGAACTCATACCGTCCACAAGTAAACAAGATCTTGGCGTATGCATAGATGAAAACCTCTCCTTCGATATCCATAAATATGCAACTGTATCAAAGGCTAACAGCATAGTTGGTCTAATTAACAGAACCTTCAATCACATAGATGAAAACACGCTTACTCTGTTATTCAAATCACTAGTCCATCCAATTTTGGAATACTGTAACTGCATATGGTCGCCTAGTTTTAAAAGACAATCTTGTATAATCGAAAGGGTCCAGCGCAGAGCCACTAAACTTGTTCCCCATTTGAGAACCTACTGCCACACAGACAGGTTAAAGGCTTTGAATCTCATGTCACTAAAATACAGAGGGCTTAGAGGAGACTTAATCGAAACATACAAATTTATCCGTGATGATTACAACATTGACAAAAACACATTCTTTGAGCGATCAAGTAACACACATACTAGAGGTCACACATTCAAGCTCAATACTAAATGATGCAGAAAAGAAATTTGTAGGCATTTTTTCCCAAACCGGATTATTAACACATGGAACTCACTCCCTTCTGTTGTGGTAGAGGCACCCACGCTCAGTGTGTTTAAATCAAAACTAGATATGCACCTAAATGACATAATATACGATCATGTCATAACCAATTAATAGATATATAATAATAAGACAATCCAGAAATATACCCAAATGCTAGGCGCAGAAGGGTGTAACCATGAGCGTAGGTGGCACACCGCAGTTGATGCGGGGATAACCCATCTGCCCCACAGCACCTCCCAAAGTCAACCAGGGTCCTGATTAATCTCAATGAATAATGCCAACCAAACAAATAAACAATTGTAACTAAACAAAGTGCAAGCACTAGTAATGCAATACCAGCACAACTCCAGAGGCAATAACAAGCCAAGGGCTTATGCCTCGTAAAATGATGATGAAGATTCTATCTCAAGCTATTATGTGAATATGCATTTCTTACCAGGTAGAGAGCTTTAACAGTGTCAAGTGACAGGTAAGGTTTAAGTCGTTGGATGGCACCGATGCTGCCTTTTGAGACTTTCGCTGAAATTGTTTCAATTTGTTTATCCCAGGTTAGCCTAGGTGTTGTTGTTATTGAGTACTTTGATCTTCTGCCTATTTCAGGCGCACCACCTAGCTATCCTAGACGTACCTCCTTCCACATTTAAGATTCAAGATTCAAGATTATGTATTCAGTAGTAAAATATATATAAATTATGGCTTCAACTAGGTTGTCCGCCGAAGGCAATACCTGTTGTATTGGCGGGCACCTTAGACATATATACATACATCTATACAAATAGATTAAAGGATAACTAATCCCATCTATTGATAGCTATTCAGGTGATCTAACACGCCGGTCATAAACTATCCAATTAATTTTAAGCTTTTTATCACACCGCTAAAGAAAGATATTCAGGATTTAGTAGTTAAATGTTGGTACATTTCTACGCCCTATGATGGCTGTCATGTTACTTTTCAACCAATCAGAAAATCCCTAGTGTCTGCCTCGGTATATACGCTCAGTCATATAGGCGCCAACTATAGTTTGGCAATGCAGTATAAAAGCAATCCTACAGGTAAGCTGTTGAATATTTTGAAACCAATTTGATTGGAAGTTGTTGGTGCCTATGGCAGCAACAACTTCCAGTCAAATTAGTTTCAAAATATTCAATGGGATGAGTATTACATAATAAAGAATGCGATGCATTGAAGCTCACATGACATCACACACAATAGCTTGAGGAGACAAAGTGGTGTCGATCACTGTTCAACATTTACTAGATATTACAAAATTGATAATTGCGATACAGATTAGGGAATGTGAGAGGATATGAATGATATGGAATCTATAAACCATATTCTATTGGTGCAATACAACATTTGAGATGAAATTAGCATCTCTTTAAACAGGACATTAGCATACAAACACAGGACGTAGACAAGTCAAATAAAAAATTAATACATGTCTAAGTAGTAGTAGTAGTAGTAGTAGTAGTAGTAGTAGTAGTAGTAGTAGTAGTAGTAGTAGTAGTAGTAGTAGTAGTAGTAGTAGTAGTAGTAGTAGTTGTAGTGGTGATTTTACAATACAACACAAGCATCTATATTTTTGGTTGACTTTGGTTATACAGTACATCTCGGAAATAACCAATTGATCTCAATAGTAAAATAAAAACATTCGGTTGAATGTGTTGAATATAATTGAATTGGAAGCCGCTGTTGCCATAGGCAGCAATATCCTCCAATCCACCCACATTCAAAACTCACTCAAAGGCGATAAGGTATGTCTAATTGAAATACTAGGAAAAACTTTGGAAACTATTCAGAAGGAAAACAAAACAGTTTACCTCATGGGTGACTACAATATTGACCTGATGAGACAAGCTTGCTTTCGCATGCAAAATTTTACAAACTTACTTAATGCTCACTCATTCTATCCAACTATACCTAAACCGACTAGAATAGGTGATTTTTCGGCCACGATTATTGATAATATATTCAGCAATAACATTAATTTCAGTAATAAAACAGAAGTAGGAATTCTCGTAACAGACACATCAGATTACCTACCAATTTTTCTTCTTGAAAGACAGCAGGCCTGCTTGAAACCATTTAAATATGAGAAAATTAAGCGCAGAGAAATAAATCAGGTCAATATTGAAATATTTAAAAGAAACATGTCTGAGGTAGATTGGCATACAGTTACAGACATACAGTGCTGTGAGAATGCCTACACTAAGTTCCACGACATTTGCACCAGAGTTTTCGAAGACAGCTTTCCCATGAAGGAAAAGAAAAACCCAACCCGACTAAACCATGGCTAACACATGACTAATAACTGCCTGTCATAAAAAACATAAACTTTATTTGACATTTATCAAATGTCAAACAAAGCATAACGAACCGAAATTTAAGAAATATAGAAACAAGTTGGAACAAATAATAAGAACAGCCAAAAAAGCCTATTACCACAACAAATTTGAACAATGTAAGAATGATATAAATGAAACATGGAAAATAATTAAATCACTTTTGAATAAAAACAATGGTAACGCACAACAAGCACAGTTTCTTTATAACAACAAATTAATAACCGATGACTTTGAAATTGCAACAGGTTGCAATGATTATTTTGTTAATATAGGTTGAACACTTTCAGATAAAATAAAATCATCATCCTGTAGCAAATATAGTGATTACCTCACAGGCAACTATCAATCCTATTTTTTCGCTAACCCAGTCAGCAATGAAGAAAATTTTATCATTCTTAACAAACTAAACCCTACAAAAAGTGCTGGCCTCGATGGATTTAAGTGGAGTATTTTCAAACACTGCACCTTAGACCTACTAATACCTCTCAACCACATTTGTAATCTATCTATCACGCAAGGCATCTTTCCATCAAAACGAAAAGCTGCACGAGTAACACCTATATACAAAGCAAAGGATTCATCTAACTTCACAAACTATAGACCTGTCTCAATACTTCCACTCTTCTCCAAATTAATGGAACGACTTATGAATAATCGGCTTATTAGCTATTTAGACAAAAAGTCAATCCTGTATGCATCACAATACTGGTTTCGTGAAAAACATTCAACAATGCTAGCACTAATTGAAATGACAGAAAAAATAATTGATTCAATTGAAAAGAAAAACCACATAATAGGCATTTTCTTGGACCTTTCGAAAGCTTTTGACACGATCAACTACTCTATTTTACTAGAAAAACTTGCCTACTATGGAATCCGGGGAAGCGCACTCAACTGGTTTCAAAGCTACCTAAATGAAAGAACACAATGCGTGCAATTTAATGCAACCTGCTCTGAAAATAGGAAACTAACTTGTGGTGTTCCTCAGGGATCCATCCTTGGCCCTCTGCTGTTCCTCTTGTATATGAATGATCTGCCCAATGTATGCAAACACATGTCACTAATACTGTTCGCTGATGACACCAATGCCTTTTGCTCTGACGAAGATATATTTACTTTATACAAAAACGTAAATGAGGAAATGGAAGAAATTACTAACTGGTTTTCGTTAATTAAGCTGTCATTAAATGTGGATAAAACATGTTATTTTCAAAATCTAGAGAACGTATAAATAAAGCTATTCCAAAAATTTATATCAACAAAAAAGAAATTGAAGAGGCCCTGTAAGCAAAGTTTCTAGGAGTATATTTAGATAAAAATCTGACCTGGGCCAAACAAATTGAGACAGTTACTGCGAAAGTAGCAAGAGGAATAGGTGTCATCCAATCCTTCCGCACCTCACATACTGCAATGCCGTTTGGACTAACACATACAAAAACAAAATATCTAAAATTCAAAGCCTCCAAAAAAGAGCATTAAATTATTTTCTCGACCAGCAGAAGGCAAAGATATGTTTAAAGAAGAAAAACTACTCAAACTTACTGACATAGGTAAATCCCAAATGTTAACTATTGTGAAAAATTTCCATCACAACACCCTACCCAAATCCATAGCCCCCTTATTTGTGAACAATATTAACATCCACCAACATAACACTAGAAGCAGACAAAAACTACATGAGAAATACACACGCACAGACATGGGAAAACATAGAATATCAATTACAGCTACTCAATTATGAAATAATACTAAACAGGAAACCCGGGACAAGATACTGACAACAAAATCATTCAGGAAAATAATAAAGGATTACTTAATTAACACGTATTCGTGCTACTACCATTTCTACCGCTGCTGCTGTTGCTGTTGCTGCTGCTGCTGCTGCTGCTGCTGCTGCTGCTACTACTACTACTACTGGATGTTTTCAACTGCTAACAACTATCAGATTTTTATATTCAGTAACCATAAAAGCAAGCTACTGGATGAGCAGGAGAATGAGCACTGTGCCCCTCCCCTCCCTCCCCACCCTTGCCCAAGGATGCTCCCCACTAGCCAGCATCCTGTAAACATCTTATCAACTGCACAAATACAGCACAGCTCGGGGATGACCTGACATACTTGTAAACAAAAGCAGTACCTTGTTGTTAGAATAATTTAAAAGTCAGTGTGAGAAATGTACCTATAATTCTATTTTTGCCTTTTGGTTTTTGGATTTCGATAAACATTATTTGAATATATACTAATAGTTTTACACACAAAGGAAGAATAGATTGCCAACCAGCGTGATTGATGCCTACAGGATCCATACAATGTAGTTGATGAATCCAGAATTGTTCACGGTCCTTATGGAAAGTAGTGGCTTCCATGCTATCAGGGTCGTGATGTAGCACTTCAATAATTCTGTAAGTGACGTCTGTGGGTCCGTGGTGGGGAAGATTGAAATGTTGAGCGACAGGGGTGTCTTTGTTGTTTTTAATAACCCTCAAATGATCTTTGATGCGTACCTGGAACTCTCGTTCGGTTTCACCTACATATTGTTTTGTGCATTTTTTGCAGGTTAATAAATAAATGGCATTCATGGTGTGACAAAATGTTTTTGTTTTAATAAAATGTTTTAGCCCTGTGTGTGAGCTTTTGAAGTTATTTGTGTTGTCCATGTGGAGACAGAAAGTGCAATTTGTTTTGATGCATGGATGTATCGGGTTTGTTATGGTTTTTCCCTGTAAACCAAATTTCCTGGGGTCTGTAAATTTGGCTGTGACAATGGTGTCTTTAAACGAGGGATTGCGTCTGTGGCCGGGGAGGGGTGTCTCCGTAGCTGTAGCCCGACATTTTGGACTGGACTGTAGTAGCGGCCAGTGACGTTTGATTATTTTTTTGGGCAAGTTTGCTGTGTTAGTGGAAATCTGTGATACATGGTATCCTAGTGTTGATTTCCTTGATTGGTTTTGGCTGTAGTAGGTCAGTGCGGTTTTGTTCCATAGCTCGCTTGAAGCTAGTAATTAGGTTACTCGTTGGATATCCTCTGGTGGCGTAGTGGTGTACCATTTCGTGCGCGTTCTTAAGGAAATCTGTTTCTCTGCTGCAGAGTCTCCTAAGTCGCAGAAATTGTCCGTATGGGCTTGCTTTTTTGGAAGACTCAGGGTGAGCTGAACAGTAGTGTAGATACCCGTATGTATCTGTAGGCTTGGTGTATAAATCAAAGCCCAAATGTCTATTGGGGGAGAATAAACACTTGGGTGTCCAGAAAATTAATGGATTATGTGGACTGTTCTGCTGTAAATTTGATCGTGGGGTGTGTCGTATTCGTATGTGTGGTGAGATTCGTTCAGTGAATCAGACCCTTCTGTCAAGATCATGAAAATATCGTCGCTATAACAGTAGTAAAGAGCTGGGGTTTTAACGGCTGATTTGAGTAGTTTCTCCTCTAGTTGTGCCATGAAAAGTATAGCATAGCTGGGTGCTAGTTTAGTGCCCATTGCTGTACCTCTTGTCTGGAGGTAGTGTTCTTCATTGAACTCAAAATTGTTACAAGTGAGTACAATTTTGAGTAATGTGAATAGCCTGCGTGGTGTTAGCAGACCTGGGCAGCCGTGAACTCTTAAAAATTGGGATACAGCTTTCAAACCTTCACTGTGTGGGATGTTAGTGTACAGTGAGGTGACATCCATAGTAACTATGATGGTGTGTGGTGGGATGGCGCCGAAGTCTTCAAATTTATTGATAAAGTCAGTGGTGTCACAGACGTAAGACTTGATCTTTTCTAGGTGAATTTTGATGTGTTCATCCACGAAACTACTGATGTGTTCAGTAGGGCTGCCGTTGCTGCTGATAATGGGTCTCCCAGGTGTGAGTTGACCATTTTGTTTTTTGTATATCTTGGGAAGGAGATAGAATCTAGCCGTGTGTGGGTTATCAGTTCTGAGACCATTAGATATGTCTCTAGTGATTTCACCACTGAGAATCATGTCCGTGATGGTGGTTTCTACCTTCTCTGCGTGGTGGGTGGTGAGATCAACAGTTTGTTTGGCATACTAGTTAGTGTCACTGAGTTGTCTAAGCGCTTCCCATTTATAGTTATCCGAGTCTTGGATAACTGTTGCTTGTCCCTTATGAGCCTTTTTGATAATGATAGTTTTATCATTCTTTTTGCTGATTAATGATCTTTCGTTGTGTTTTGGAAAAATTACCGTTGTTATACTGGCGGTGTGCTTTTTTGTTTATGTCATGTTTAACTGATCTGATGAACGCATCTAGCATTGCATCATTACCTGGGCTGGGTGTCTAGGTGCTTGCTGGTTTAAACTTTTGTGACAGTTTGTCCATAAAGCTGTCTGGAGCATTAGTATTTTGAGTTAGTGCTATATCTGTTGTAGGGGTGTTTTCCTGTTCCCAGTAGTCGGGTGGGAACTGGAAATGTAGTTTCAGTCTCAATCCTCTAATGAATCTGTTTAGATCTTTATGTAGTTGGCTTATGTTAGGCTCGATTACGTTAGGGCTGAAGCCCAGTCCTAAGTTTAGGACATCCTGTGTTTCCTTTGGGACGATTTCAGAAGAGAGGTTAACAACAAAGGGTTTTTGTTGGCTGGAAAATTTATTTTCATAATTTAAAAAGGTGTTAAAATTACAGCAGTTGTAGGCTGTGCCTACATAGGTGATAGTGTTACAAAGGTTTATGTTAATTTTTTGAGGAGTTTAAAGACTTGTGCTAACGTGTTTCCTCGGTTTAGATGCCTGGTTAGTTTGCCCTGTGTCTCTCTTCTGGGCGATGGACGTCTCTGGCCTATTTCACGGTTCCTGTTGCGACTGTCCTGGCCCTGTGGGGTCTTCGCGTATCCTTTTCCCCTGCCCGTGTGTGTTTTAGAGGACTGGTTGACCGTTCCCGTGTTTTCAGGACTGTTGCCCTGACGGCTTTCTGGCCTTCTAGAAAGACATCTTCATTATCTGTGGCTGCCCTGAAACCCGCTTTCTGTCGTCTGATTTGTTCTGAAAGATGGTCTGCTCTATTTCTCAGCACTGAGTGTAGATCTGCTGTGAATTGGAGACTATGTTTCGTCAGGATATCTTGCCATTCCTTCACGAATTCGGTGTCATCAGATGGAAGTATGTATCTGACTGTGGCCACTAGGTTGGCCGGCGGTTTATTGATTGAGATAGATGCTTCAAGTTTATCTAGCTGGAGCATCGTGCATGCATGTTTGCATGCGCTGTTACACCACTGGTGGTAGGGCTGTACATGTTCTTCTGGGATACATGGTTTCTTCCATGGGTTTACATCTGGTTGACAGTGCGTCTCTTTGACTGGTTCGTTCTCCATGCGTATACGTTTGCGGCTTTGCAACGTTTCATCCACGTCATCAATAACAGCATTATTGAATAGGTTCACTATTGTTTCAGTAGAACCGGCTGATGTGATGGAAGCGCAGCTTGCTGATTCCATTCTGAAAATTCTTGGTAAAAATCACGCTGCTTCAATGAAATGTAATAGATTTTTCAAGAAGCTTGGTAGCGCTTATTTGTCCTGATGCGAACTTGAGTGTGAGTTTGAGTCTAGATGCCAAGCCACGGTTTGAGCCTCACTTTTATACCCTTCCAAACGCGGCTACACGTGGGTGTCTGGCCGCAATTGATTTTGTGGTTGGAATAGACACTTCGTAGCCGGATTGTGGCTGGTGTAGCCAGATTGTCAAGTTATGTAGCCGGGATTAGCTGTTCCCGTAGATGGATTCAGTGGAGTGTAGCCGGAATGGACGGTTAGTGTAGCCGGACTGGGAAATACTTGAGAGGTGTAGCTGGATTACTATATTTGTGTAGCTGGTATGTTCGTTAGCTCGGCCTGTGTAGCCAGATCCATATAGCTGTTGGACGGTTTTAGTCATAATAGAGCTAGTGTGCTTTATTGATGGTAGCTAAACGGTCATAATGCAGCTGGTGTGCTTTATAGCAGTAGCTAGATAGTCTATTAGGGCAATGTAAATATTTCTTAAAATAGGAATGTTTATTCTTATTTAAAGAAATTCATGCAGTCAGAGTGATTTGAAAAGGTATAAAGGGAATGAAATTGGCAATTATTGATAGCTAACTGAAGCTGTTCAATCCAGTGAGATCCAGACTCATAGCGTTTTGTACCAAGTTTGGTTATACTCATCAAAGGATAAATAGTACATATTGTAGTATTATCAATACCTAAGTTTTAGATAGGTAGTACAGTCTTTTTAAACACTAGTGTGTGTGTTTCTTACCTTAGCCCATATCGTTGAGGATCCTTAGTAGGCTATCAGCTGATAAGGTTTCCCCGTGGGAGCAAAAAATCATCTTCAACAGCGGTGTTGTTGGAGAGTGGTAGGAAGGGGTCTTCTGCTGATAGCCTACCTTCCTGGTAGGTCTCTTCAACTGATGGGCCGGTGACGCCGCTGTCCGGGCTGTTGAATCCTGGGTCAAAAACGTCAGGCGGTGTGGCTTCGTTTATATGATCCGAGTTGGGGGACTCTTGACAGCATGAAAGGGGAGATGAGTAGGCCGGTGGGTTCTCTAGATCCCTAATTATGATATGGATGAAGTCTGCTTCGGGAAAGTGGTTGGCGTCCAAGACAGTTTCTGGTTGAGAGCATGCTATAGGTCATCTAGGTGGGATTTGGTATAAGGATTCTCTAATCCCGTCAGCTGTGATGATGCGGTTCACTAACGTCACACCTGAATTACATCACACTACGTATCATGTTGTACTACACCAACGTTCACTCAGACTTTATTAAATCAGTCTTGCCTTAGTAATAGACAGGTCCGCCTGTCCTTTTTGCACACTATCGTTCGCACATAGAACATCCCGCCATCGGCACATTAGAATTATACACGAAAAGAAGGGCCACTGGATGTGCGAACTCTGCGCTCACCATTTTGGCATGACCGAGGACTTGAGACGACACCTCGGCCCAACTCATGAATTGTATCCTTCAACGATCGCTATCCTCATCTCTCAAAACTTAGTGAATCACATCATCACAGTTGACGGGATCAGAGAAGCCTTATACCAAAGCCCACCTCGATCACCTATAGCACGCTCTCCACCAGAACCTGTCTTGGACGCCAACCACTTTCCCGAAGCAAACATCGTCCCTATCATAATTAGGGATCTAGATAACCTGCCGGCCTACTCATCTCCCCTTTCAAGCTGTCAAGAGTCCCCCAACTCAGATCATATAAGCGAAGCCACACCGCCTAACGTTTTTAACCCAGGATTCAACAGCCCGGACAGCGGAGTCGTCGGCCCATCAGTTGAAGAGGACTACCAGGAAGGTAGGTTATCAGCGGAAGACCCCTTCCTACCACTCTCCAACAACACCGCTGTTGAAGATGATTTTTTGCTCCCACAGGGGGAACCTTCAGAAGACTCCCTATCTGCTGATAGCCTACTAAGGATCCTCAACGATATGGACTAAGGTAAGAAACACACACTAGTGTTTAAAAAGACTGTACAACCTATCTAAAACTTAGGTATTAATAATACTACAATATGTACTATTTATCCTCTGATGAGCATAACCAAACTTGGTACGAAACGCTATGAGTCTGGATCTCACTGGATTGAACAGCTTCAGTTAGCTATCAATAATTGCCAATTTCTTTCCCTTTATACATTTTCAAATCACTCTGAATGCATGACTTTCTTTAAATAAGAATAAACATTCCTATTAAAAAAATATTTACATTGCCCTAATAGACTATCTAGCTACCTCTATAAAACACACCAGCTGCATTATGACCATTTAGCTACCATCAATAAAGCACACTAGCTCTATTATGCCTAAAACCGTCCAACAGCTATATGGATCCGGCTACACAGGCCAAGCTAACAAACATACCGGCTACACAAATATAGCAATCTGGCTACACCTCTCAAGTATTGCCCAGTCCGGCTACACTAACCGCCCATTCTGGCTACACTCCACTGAATCCGGCTACGGGAACAGCTAATCCCAGCTACATAACTTGAAAATCTGGCTACACCAGCCACAATCTGTCTACAAAGTGTCTATTCCGGCTACAAAATCAATTGCGGTCACACACCCACGTGTAGCCGCGTTTGGAAGGGTATAAAAGGAAGGCCCAAACCGTGTCTTGGCATCCAGACTCAAACTCACACTCAAGTTCGCATCAAAACAAATAAGCACTAACAAGCTTCTTGAAAAATTATTTGAATATATTCTTCTATATGAGAAAGATCATCACGCTCAATAAATTGGATATCTTCTTTAACATACATGCCTACACCACCTCCTCTGTCTGTGCTTTTGTGCTTTACAACAAATGTATAATTCTTTATATTTATGAGAATAGTAGGTGAATTTGCATGTATAAATGTCTCAGTAATTCCAATAATTCCAAATTATGTGCACTCATATCTAGGAAACTTGTCGATGTTCTTCATGAGAGATCGGATATTAATGAATAGAAGTGAAAATGATATGTGTTCTTCGTTCTCTGTTAAGTTGTCATTGAATGTCTTTGGAAGGATATAGTCGCAAGTAAGTGCAGATATATTTAAGTCATTTCTAGTGTCATTATGGCTAAGTTTAGGTAGATTTAATTCAAAAGGGTTCATAACAGGGGATGGGTCATCGGCAACCTCAGTTGTAGTAGGGTCATAATATGGATTTAATACAGCAAGCGTGAAATCTGTATTGTCATTGTAATGATTGTAGGGAAAAGGTGACTTATTGTAGTTGGTGCACCACCAGCAGGTGTCATCAGCTTCGATGTTGCGATAATCAGATGTTGTTAATTTGGAGAAACTTAGGTGAATCCACTTGCTACATAGGTCACATAACAGTGCTCTTTGGTTATTCTTGACAGGCTTTCTACAGGATGAGCAAGGGAACTTAGCAGGCATAGGCCGGGTTAGTGGGAATAGCAACAGGGAAGGAACAAAGGAATGGAAGTAGTGAGGCGAGGGAGGTTATTGGGAATCATTAGGAGGTGAATATAAATGTGATTGTAGTAGTGAGAAACTCCTTTCCGCAAATATGTACATGTACAGTAAGACACGCATTTTCTACATGGTTTACATAGACAGATTACTAGAATGACACAAGAAAGACACAGTCATTATTCGCAGGCTGATGCTGATACACAGATCTACATTTAGTAAGAATGTGACTAAGTCAAACAGCTAGTGGCTAAGAAACTGTTTTGTTGCTTTCATGTTTTTGTTTTTCTTCGAAGGTCAGTACAAGCACCTATGTTTATCATTGCACAACACTTGGTGTGAAGCAGAAAACAAAGATTTCTGGAGATTGGTTCAGTTGCAACAGGCAGCGTGTCCCCAGTAAGCTTAAATAGCTTTAAAAACCAATTAGATATATATTGGACTACCTTTTGGTATATACAAGAACCTATGCACAACAGGTGCTCTGCAGTAAACATTGCCTATCTTAGAAACGTATAAGGCGCAATGCATTTACTGTATTATCTACCTACAGGCTAAGTGGCCTATCAAGGTAGTATATGATAAGTAAGTAATAAGCTAAGCAAGATGAGATACACCTAGGACGAGCTGCAGTAGAAGTTCACTGTCTGCAGCTAATATCTGCCAAATGCCAGGTGGTGTCGAATCGATGACAAGCTGTTCCATATCATTGAGTGGCGGACTTCTGACGCTTGCTAACTTGTGGCATTTGATTAGAAAGTGCAGCCGGTCTTCCACATCTTTCCCGCAATGGAACGAACCGTCCCAAACTGTCAGGGTACGGAATGACGGGTTTTCATTACATTTTGGTAACCGATGCTCGCGATGGGAGAGTCTCACCTGTCCATCACTTGCGGGACAACATGAAAGTTATGAACTCGATCGTTCTAAACATGTTACAGTTTGGAAGAGCATAAGAGAAAAGGCAATCGGTATGTATACTGTGATAATTATAAAAGTGACAGGGATAGAGGACGTCCTTGCCTCATAATATTATATTAGTAATATACCGTAATAAATATATCCCTATACGATGTCTTCACTATTTGCGCATCTCCTATTTTTGCGCACTGCAACGGACGCTATTTCATGACTCGTGAGTTTGTCACCTAACCGCTATGCTCTCATTGTGACTTACATGTGACGGTAATTTTCTCATTCGGCAACCTGTGAAAATTTCACTGCTTAAATTGCTCTAATTGCTGGTTAGTTTGTGCTTATCAATATCATTGTGTTCCCTGTATTTGCGCATCCCGTCTCTTTCATACGCATTCAACCTCTTGTGAGAGTCCCTCACGATCGGCACACACACATATTGTTTCACATAGCTCCTCTTGCTGGGTGTTTTGAAGAGGACTTGACCGGGGGCTGTGGTTGACTAAGCCACCAACAACTCTCGGTCGGGTGGCTTTTCTGAATATTCAGCGAGTGTGCAGCTTCTGTGTTAAAACCTGAGTCAAATTGGACCAGCACTGCTCAAGATATACACAGATCCAGAACTTGATCATATCTAAGAGCTCTAAAAAATCCAGCCATGACAAACACACTAAGAAATAGACTCGAACACAGATTCACATAGCCGGTTTACTCTCTTTCCTCTAGTGAAAGAAGGTGATAGACAATAATAATAATAATAATAATAATAATAGTAGAAACAGGATGAACTCCAGCCCCCACCCTGCCCCTTCATCCCCTAGCCCATTCCAATGAGTGAAATATGTTACGCACAGTATGAAAAACAATCAAAAACAAGTGAACCATGTTTGTTAAATGTCTTGTCTTTTTTTTTTCTCTTCTTTTTTTATGTCAAATCCTATATTATTTGTCTGTAGTTATGTATAATATATTGTCATAATGCCTTATGTCTACTTATGTCAAATCGTGTGTAATTTGTATGCTATTCTATGTCAGGGGTCCACAAGCTAATAGGCACAGCCTCCAGTGGACTCCCTGTTATCATATTGTAATTTGTAATATTTACTAAGAGAATAAAATGAAATCAAATCACATGTCAATCTATGGTTATTCATTTTGCTCATGCAAGACTTTCTCCACTTGAAATTGTGAAACTACTTGTCAATATAGTCAAATAGGCAGAAGTTTTGAACATCCATTTTGCAAGCGTATTTACAGATGAGAACGTAAATACAATGCCAGAAAATACCCCCAATATCACAAACATTGTTTTACCAGACATTTCTATAGGCCCAGAGGCTACTGAAGCCAAAGTAAAAAAAATAAACCCAAATAAAAGTCATGGACCAGATGGCATACTCATACAAATTTTGATTGAACTAGTAAAAGAGATCAGCGTACCCCTTAGCATCATATTTAACAAATCTTTAGAGGAAGCCGTAATACCTGAGATTTGGAAAATGGTTGATGTCTGTCCGATTTATAAGAAAGGCCCAAAAAGTAATCCAAGCAACTACAGACCCATCAGTCTAACTTGCTCACTTTGTAAACTTGTAGAAACATTTGTACGTGATGCAATAATGAACCACATGGAAACAAACAACCTTTTCACCAGCTGTCAACATGGCTTCAGACATAACAGATCATGCAAAAGACAGTTACTGGAGTACATGGAAACCATAACATCCAATCTAGATGTAAACAAACCTATAGACGCAATATACTTAGATTTTTCCAAAGCTTTCGATACACCAGTACCACACAAAAGACCTCTAAAGAAAATGAGAATGTACGGTCTAGGAGAGCAACTAATTAACTGGACTGAAGTATTTCTAATCGAAAGAAAACTGTGTAAAGATCAACGAAGCAACATCTGACTGGACAGCAGTCACTAGTTGCATGCCTCAAGGCAGTGTTTCGGTGCCTACACTTTTCCTTCTGTATATAAACGATCTACCTGATTCCGTAACCTGCCCTTGTAAGATCTTTGTGGATGATACAAAACTGTTTGGTAACCCTAACACCATGAACCTTCAAGACAATATAGATAATGTATGTAATTGGTCTCAGATTTGGCAGCTACACTTTAATACAGACAAAACACATGTAATACACTTTGGTTCAAATAATCCTAGGACCCAGTATTATATGACAGACACTACATGCCAGTCACAAACCATTGAAATCATACCGTCCACAAGTGAAAAAGATCTTGGCGTACACATAGATGAAAATCTCCTTCGATACCCATATAAATGCAATTGCATCAAAGGCTAACAGCATAGTTGGTCTAATTAACAGAACCTTCAATTACATAGATGAAAATACACTTACCCTGTTATTCAAATCACTAGTCCGACCAATTTTGGAATACTGTAACTGCATATGGTCTCCTCGTTTTAAAAGACAATCTTGTATAATCGAAAGGGTCCAACGCAGAGCCACTAAACTTGTTCCCCATTTGAGAACCTACTGCTACACAGACAGGTTAAAGGCTTTGAATCTCATGTCACTAAAATACAGAAGGCTTAGAGGAGACTTAATCGAAACATACAAATTTATGATTATAACATTGACAAAATCTAATTTTTTGACCGATCAAGTAACACACGTACTAGAGGTCACACATCAAGCTCAACACTAAACTCAGCAGAAAAGAAATTTGTAGGCATTTTTTCCCAAACCGAATTATTAACACATGGAACTCACTCCTTTCTTTTGTGGTCGAGGCACCCACGCTCAGCATGTTTAAATCAAAACTAGATATGCACCTAAATGACATAATATACGATCATGACATAACCAACTAATAGATCATATAATAATAAGACAATCTAGAAATATACCCAAATGCTAGGCGCAGAATGGTGTAACCATGAGCGAAGGTGGCACACCGCAGCTGACGCGGGGATAACCCATCTGCCCCACAGCACCATCCAAAGTCAACCAGGGTCCTGATTAATGTCAATGAATAATGCCAACCAAACAAATAAACAACTGTAACTAAACAAAGTACAAGCACTACTAATACAATACCAACACAACTCCAGAGGCAATAACAAGCCAAGGGCTTATGCCTCGTAAAATGATGATGATAATAGGTTTAAAGCAGTGCTGTTGATTTCTGACACCGACATATTATTTCAAAATTTTTACATCTATAGCAAATATAGTTCTTAGAAACATAAAATATTATGGCTTGTACCTATATTTGATGATTAAATAATTTCAGATGACATTTTCATCCCGTTTAAGAATAGCATAGAGGTTTTTACGCAGTCAGGGTCACCATTTGTCAAACCAATCTTTCAAATATGATACATATACATGTTACCATTAGTTAATCTTCAGCGACAATACGTTTATGTGAAAAATGTGTTAAAGATGTGGTAGAATATGCTGCAAAACAAATACTTTTTCCCTGTGGGCAAAAAGTGGGTATGCCATTGGATTCGATTCGGTAGCTACTCCTTTTGGGCTGTATTTTACGCAGACCAACAATTAAAAAGTCAAGTTGCATACAGGTGAATAAGAACCCATGCTAGTTTCTTATATTTATTCAACAATTACAATTTTTGCGCAGACTATTTGATAGGAGGCGATAATCCAAACATGTGCAATATGTGGGTACCATAGGATAAACTTTAAAGCAGAGCGATTGAGTTACTTTTTTTACAGCGCCCCCATATTAGTGCAATATTTTCAAAACTATCCCTAAAGTTGTTCACAGAAACATAAAACACGAAGATGTGTACCTAGATTTAATGGTGAACGCATTCCAAACGATATCTTCTTTCCCTTTGGGAAGGAACTGTTTGTTTCTCCTTCGATCAATACTCACCATTCTATTACTTCTGATACAAGCTAGCCTGGATAGCTGGGCCCTAGGACTATAGACTTAGTAAGTTTTACTGACTCCTGGAACCGGGTACTTGGCTCCCAACTGCCGAGTACCCGTTTGCCATGAAGCTCATTCTTGTTTGCATAGCAACAAGAGCTACATGCTTTTTTTGTGCGGTTGGAGTCTTGAGTTAATCTAAGTCTTCGTCTGTGTAATTGTGATAGCTTTGTGTGCTCTCTAAGGATTATATTGGATTACCATGGATGGAGCCGATGATAACCAGGTTGTATAATTCCATGTTATTCCATAGTTAAAAGACTTAGGTCTTCAAAATTTCGTCTGTGTCGCATGTTCCAGTTTCTGACCCCAAAGAATCTGGGACGTGTGTTAACAACGAAATATGCCAGATTTATCGCCTTCCTTTAACCCCAACAGCCGATCGGCAGATATGAAATAAGGTGTTGGCTTTACGGTGTTTTAACACGAAAATCAGCTGACGTCGTTCTTCGTAAGATCCGAGCGGGTGATGTCACACCTGTGTTGTCTCGGATTTTTATATGAAGAAAATGCTTCATTAATTCGCACATCTGATTCTGGGTGCTGCGTACTCAAGTTGTTATTACACCACCAAAACATCCATTACCGTTCAATCACTACTTGCTAAATCAAATATCTGCATTTAGCTATCAGAATAACATTTTTATGCTCGCTTATATACTTCCTAATGCCAATACCATCACCATGTAGACCCTCAACCAGGCTTCTGGTAGAGGGACCCCCTGCATTAGCCTTACAATAGACTGGCACCAGTCTGTACTCACTCCTTGGTGACGCTTGTCACTAAGCACGCTCGCGCATGCGCAGTAGGTCCCAAATGTGAAAACTGATTCACTTTTCAAATATTCTGCTAGCAGTACAGTATTGCCTGCTATCAATCTGATATAAAAGTTTTAGCTTGCTACTAGAGAGTTTCAGTTATTACTATATTTGACATCGAAATGCCTACCATGAAGTCTATTCTTCCTAAGTTATGTTTAACTTTTATATCATGGTGTTTTAGAGGTGTTTGTAACTCTAGTTTTTTGGAGTTACCAGTTTTCGTGTCACTACTCCCGTTTTCGAGGTTAGAGTAACCGTGCCTATTATATACCATCAAGAGTACCATGTTATAAAAATAGCCAGTACCACTGCTATTAACGTAGTTCCTAGTGCTCTCAAACATCATTAATCAAAATCATTACTGATTCTTTCTTCAGTCACTTTATCAAAATCGCCTAAGACTCTGTTGATTTCTCATTAGTTTTCTCAAAGCTAGCTGCTTTATTTCGTATCATTTCTTATTTTTTATAGGAAGTGTCATTATCTTCTGAGAAAGTAAAGTGTACGTCAATTAAGTGTGATCGTTTTCACGCTAAGGATTATGCGGGTCATGTTTGCCTGAGGTGTACCACCTGCACCCCTCAAAAAATGTGTGGAATTTGCAAGGGTTGGCCATTGGTCATATCTAAATCGTTCTTCAAAGACTTTGTTGTTAAGCCTGCGTTGCCCTCAGGTCGCTCTCCCTCCGTTGTTGAGTGTACTAAGGCAGTATCATCTGCTGCTACCTCTGTTAATACGTTGTTTTCAACAACGGAGGGGGCCAGCTCCTCTATCACAGATCCTGTTATGGCATTATTCGCCAGGTTCGAGTCATTTGCCAACTTATTAACTAAATCTTTAGACGAGCGAATTACATCCGCTATTAAGGCTGCTAAAGAGGAGTCGTCAGACTCCGAATTTAGCCCCCAGTCTCGGTCACGTAAGTGGGGTAAGGTGGTTTCCTTGACATCTAGGCAACAAATCAAGTCTCCAAAGGGTAAATCCGGCGATTCGAGAAAGAAACCTGGTAAGACATCCTCCGGTAGGAGCCAGGCCAAAGACCATGTTAGCCTTGAGGATCAGCTTAATCCTCAAGCGTTGGCATCGGTGGCGGAAACTTCCGATTTGTCATCACAAGCTAAGGTCCGTTTCTCAGTGATACCGGTTGTCAGGAATGTTTTAAGATCGCCGATCGCTTCTGCTCCCGTCTCTGCTCCTGGCTTGTCCGGGCAAGCGGGTTTGCCGTCCGAATTGTCTTCTGGTTTTACCGGGCATCCGGAAATGAGCACCGTGATTGTTTCTGGCTTGGCTGAACATCCGGTGACTCATGATAATCTGGCTTTTTTGTCAACATCTGTTTCCGGTTCATCCGTTTCCGGTTCATCCGTTTCCGGCTATAGAGTTTCAGATTCCGGTAGGAAGAATGTGGTTCCGGGTCTGTTGGACCCGGCATTGCATCATTTGTCTTCTTCCGTTTCCGGTTTTTCGGCTTCCTCTTCCGGTAGTAGTGTTGCTACTTCCGGTAGGAAGAATGTGCATCCGTGTCTGTTGGACCCTTCTATGCATCATTCCGTTTCCGGTTTGCCAGTTTCTTCTTCTAGTAGTAGTGTTGCTACTTCCGGTAGGAAGAATGTTTATCCGGGTCAGTTGGATCCGTCTTTGCATGCATCCTCTTTTTCCGGTCCAGTTTTGTTTACTTCCGTTTCCAGGGGTAGTGTAAACACTTCCGGTTCAACTTATGCATGTCAGGGTCATTTTGACCCGTCCTTGCAATCGACTTCCGGTTCCGGTTTTTCCGTTTCCGCTTCTGGTGACAGTCTTTCTGCTTCCGGCTTAAGAGATATGAAGCATTCTATTTCCGGTCTCGGTGTTTCAGTTCCTGCTGGAACAACTTTTTGCGCATCAAGTTATGAGCTTCCGACTAACTCAGATTCCAAGTTTAGTAATAGGTCTGTTACTTCCGATTCTAATTATTTTCGCGCCGCTCCCGGTTTTGATAGGCATTATCCTGACCGTTCTTCTCTTTCTCAGTCTGGCCCTTCTTCAGATTTCGTTCATCCTTCCTTTCGTGATGTAGTATCTCTCTCTCATTCTGCCTCTCCTTCCTTTTTCTCTCAAGCAGGTTCTCAGAAGAGTAGTAGTCCTTCTTCCTCTGTATTATCGGATAGGCTTTCTTCATATTCCGGCTTCCCTCCATCAGAATTATTCTTCTTCTTCTCACATCCCTTCTTCTTCTGCTCTGTCTGTCCCTACTCTGCCTTCTTATTCTTCATCTTCTCCTGCGTTTGATCATTTGGATCCTATTGTTTCTGTCGTTCTTTCTCCAGAATTAGAATTCCAGATGGTTGATTCGGGCTTAGATTTTTCCTTGTTTTCAGTAAGCCGCGATTCCTCTCTTCATCGATCTATTATTTCAGCTAGATTTTCAATTCTTTCCAGATTTTCAGCTAGTGATTTGGATTCTTTCTCTTTCACTTCTAGTCAGCCAGAGGTTCGTGGTGTTAGTCCTTCTTATCAGTCTCCTTTGACTTTGGACTCTCTCTCGGACACTCCCTCTAGAGCTTTATCTTCTTCCTCTCTGAGGATCGTTGATTCTTCTGTTTCTCTAGACTCGGACATCTGTTCTCCTTCTTCTTCTCCATCTCACCTTTCTGTCAAGGCTACTCAGAGATCAGTCAGGGCCAGGGATCTGAAGAGGTTCTATCATGAGAGGGCCTCTCCGGATGACTGGTCTAAGTCTCATCAATGGATAGCTTCTTCTCTATCTCTTCCTCTTCAGGATGAATTTTCGATTGATCCTCCTTCGTTTGGTTCTGCTCTTTCATCTTCAGACTCTTCATCTAATGTTCCTTCCGTTCTTCCGGTGGATAATTTGGTCGTAGATATGTTAGATTTTTACATTAATGACGTCCAATTGAAAGATTTCTCTCTTACTCCCAATGTAGATGCTCCGGTGCAGGTTCCGAAAGATGATTATATTAGAGTGGCTTCTACTCAATCTCTTAATGGTCCGACATGGGATGTTCTTTCTTCGCATCTGAAGGAAACTTCTACGGTAGAATTGTCTTCAGACCTTTTTAAATGGGAGTCTGTCTGTCGGGCTCAGTTGAAATCAGCGAATCTTTTGGCCCTTCTTTCTGAGGCTATTCTCAAGACTCAGGAGAAGGGTGGTCAGATTCCTCTGGAAATATTTCGTTCTTTAGCTGATCTTTCAAGAGGTTCCTTGAATTCAGTTTGCCGTTCTTTAGGCTTCATCACCTCTAAAAGAAGGTCAAGGAAACTTGCAGAGGTGAACATTTCGGATTCCCTCAGGAGTAACCTGATTTCTGCTCCTCCTTTCGGATTAGATATCTTCGGTCAAAATTCTACCTCAATTCTTAGAGCGGAGTCTGATCGTCTTAGATCAGCTAAGGATCTGCGGGATCAGATATCTATTTTGAGGCCTTCAGCAAAAAGAGACTCTTCCTCGGTAGAGTCCGTCTTCCTCTCCCAGGAGGAAGAGTCTTAGGCCGGACGAGTATGGGGCTTATCCGTCAAGGGTTTTCATGAACTCTAATCGGTCCTCTCCTTCCCAATCCAGATCCGCGGAGGAGGATCGGTTCAAATCCATTTCCTCACATAGACCTAGAGCCCAGGTTCGTCAAGCCCCTCCTCAGGCGAGAAGGGGTCAGTTTTTCTCTCGAGGTTCTAGGTCTAGTTCTAGAGGCCGCTCCTCTAGAGGTTTTCAACCTAGACGGGTTTGAAGGGGTGGCCTCAGCCCGGGCAGGCCTTTCCCTTTCTCCTTTACCAGTTCTTCCTCCTCTTCTACCACCTTTGGATCTATCGGTGCAGCCCCTTTTCCCCCGGCGTGCCAGTAGGAGGGCACTTGTCTCTGTTTTGGGAGACTTGGCAAGCCCTCGTTCAGGACTCCTGGCTTTTAGATCAAATCCGCTGGGGTTATGCACCATCTTGGATAGATCTGCCTCCTCCTCTGTCTTGCCAGCCCAAATGGACTCCAGTTCCATCCAATCTGGAGAAGTTGGGAGCCCCGGAAGGCGAATTGGAGTCAATGCGTTTGAAGAAGGCTATAGAAGAGGTTCCTTGTTGGAGAGTAGACCCAGGATTCTACTCAACTCTCTTTCTAGTCCCCAAGAAATCAGGTGGATGGCGTCCAATCATCAATCTAAAGAGATTAAATCTTCTAATATCCACCCCAAAATTCAAGATGGAGACTGTATCTCAGATTATCGCCAGTCTGAGTCCAGGCATGTGGACATCGTCCATAGATCTCAAGGACGCCTATTTTCATATTCTCATCCACCCTCCTTTCAGAAAGTTCATGAGATTCGCTTTCAAGGGCCGGGTATGGCAATTCAGAGTCATGCCTTTCGGCCTGACCACGGCTCCTTTCGGCTCCTTTCTTCTTCACCCGCCTAGTGTCAGCAGTTGCAGGTATTCTGCACCGTCGTTCTATTCCCCTTCACGTTTATATAGACGATTGGTTACTAAAAGCAGAATCTTCCTCAATTCTGTCAAGCATCGTTCCAGAGGTCTGCAGTCTGGCTTCCAGTCTAGGATGGGTAATAAATCTAGAAAAATCATCCTTGGCTCCGTCTCAGGTTTTCACCCACCTAGGTGTTTCTTTCGACCTAGGTCGAGGCTTAGTCTTCCCTTCAGATATAAGAGTAGAAGCCATCCTAGCAGCCATGGAAATTCTGGCATCCTCTGCCATGGTCAGAGCAATCTTCTTTCTCCGGGTGATAGGCTTGATGGTCAGCGTCGAGAACATCATTCCGTGGGCGGCGCTGATGAGGAGACCTTTCCAAATGTATCTAATGTCCCTGTGGAAACAGTCGATCCATTCAGTTTACCATCAGATCCCTGTCAGAGAGCATTTAAGTCCCCATCTAGATTTCTGGAAGGATCGCTCTCTGCTGCTGATGGGTGTTCCTCTGGTCAAGTCTTCTCCTCAAGCGATCATCTTTACAGACGCTTCCCAGGAGGGATGGGGAGCGGTCTGGGGTTCCCTTTCGGTCTTAGGCCTGTGGTCCCTGGAGGAGTCGTCAGCCCACATCAACATTCTGGAGTTGTGGGCTGTCAAGAAGGCTTTCCTTGCTTGGTCGGATCAGGTGCAGGGCCTCAAGATCTCGATTTGATCAGACAATTCAACAGTAGTCTCTTATATCAACAAGCAGGGAGGCACAAAGTCGTCTCTTCTTTGTTTGGAGGTGTGGAATCTTCTCATGTGGTGTCGTATGAACCGGATTTTCCTGGTGTCTTCCCATGTCCCAGGATGTCTGAATTTTCTGGCGGATCAATTGTCTCGCCCTTCCAAATTCGCCCACACAGAGTGGCAGTTAAAGAGGTCGGTTGTCAAAGCGATCTTCAACCTCCTGGATCGTCCCCATGTAGACCTGTTCGCGACCTCTCTGAATGCCCAGATCTCCTCTTTCATGTCTCCTTTTCCGGACAATCAGGCGTTGGCGGTGGACGCCCTGTCTCAGTCCTGAACAGGAATCTTCGCATATGCATTCCCTCCAACTATCCTGGTTCCCTTGGTTCTGAAGAAAGTCAGGGATCAGTTCTGCGAGATTTTGTTGATAGCTCCCTTTTGGCCAAAAAGGATCTGGTTCGTAGACCTTCTCGATCTTCTAGTAGACTTCCCTCCTCTGCTTCCAGTGTCCCCAGATCTGTTATCCCAAGTAAGGGGAACTTGCCTTCATCCAAACCCAGGAATCTTCAGTCTGTGTGTTTGGAGAATATCGAGTGTTCGGTCCCTGAGAATAAATTTTCTGCAAGATCTCAGGAAATCATTAATTCGGCCAGGAGGGAGTCGACCCAAAGAGTTTACAAGGGTCGACTTAAGATTTTTGGAGAATGGTGTTCAAATCATGATCTTGTGCCCGATTCTGTTTCTATTTCCCAAGTGTTAGATTTTTTATCCTATCTGTTCGATTCTCTTCATCTGACGGCTAACACTGTTAGAGGATATAGATTTTCTTTAGCATCTTCTCTTCCTTGTTTGTTAAATGCTGATGTTAAAGCTCCAAAGATTCTGAATGGTTTCATCAGAGGTTTAGGTAATATTCGTCCTCCTATTGCTAAACCTTTGCCTTCCTGGAACTTGGTTTTGGTTCTTCAGGTTTTGGCAGGTCATCATTTTGAACCCATCTCTTCGATTAGCTTAAAGCTTTTAACGTTTAAGACTGTTTTTCTGGTGGCTTCTGCTTCTGCTAGAAGACGATCTGAGATACATGCTTTTTCCACTGAAAAGGATCGATTTATTGAAGCTGGGGACGGTTTGGTATTATATCCTAGAAGGGATTTTTTAAATCAAAAACGCAATCAAACCGTTATCCAGCTACGCCGATTATTTTAAAATCTTTATCTTCGTTTTCTCCGTCTGACAGATTTTGGTGTCCAGTCAGAGCTCTTAAAGCTTATAAGCGTCGTACTGATTTTAAAAGATCCGATCCGTCTCACTTATGGGTTCCGTACGCGGAAGGGGTAGCCAGACCGGTCTCTAAAGCATCTATTGCTAGATGGATTTGTGACACCATTCAACTCTGCTACGAGATTGCTTCTCCTGAGCAAATCAATCTCTCTCACATTAAGGCTCATGATGTTAGAGGGATGGCTACCTCTTTCGCTCTTTTTGCTGGCTCTTCTGTAGACGAAGTTATGCAAGTTGCAGGATGGAAATCCGAGGACTTTTACCTCTTTTTGTTTGAAAGACCAGAGCGCAGCGGCATCTTTCTTTAGGAACATTACTATTTTAACCAAAAAGGCTGAAGACCATTTACCAAGCACATCCCACCATTTTCGTTAGGACCGTGCGTCTGCGTGTAATGGTGAGAGTTGTTCTTTGGTTTTTATTTATTTCTTTATGTTTAAAGTTTTATTTGGTTGTTAATCACTGTGTGATTGATTAGGATGCACCATTATGTTATGTTATTAACATTTGGTTATGTTTGTTTGATTTTTATCCTTGCTTATGGATTCTCAAATCACCTCCCACCAAAGTTTCATAGTGGGACACTGACCAAATCTACGGGTTTAGCAAGTAGTGATTGTGGTAGACCCGTCTGGTTTCGACCACGGCCGAGGAAGATGCACCCTGTCTATCGGTGGCATCGATTAGGACGGGGATGTTGCCCGCAGCCCGGATCCTGTCTATTGGACTGGATCCAAGGTTTATGGAGGGCCAGCTTCCTGCAGCCTCCAGGGAGGTGTAGGCGAGGTGTTGTATTCCACGGGGGGAATATGACAGGTATGGTGTTGTTGTCCCAACGGTCACCGAGGATGGGTGCTGGGTGTCCAGAGTGCTGGAGCGGGTGGCCCAGCCCCAGCGCTGGTGGACAAGTCTCAGGAACACCAAGACGAAGTCCTGTCCCTATGCAATGAGGGCAGCAATGAGTGCTGTCAACCATTCTTATCGCCTTGTTCAGTCAGTGTGGGCTGAAGTGGGGGGCAGGCCACCCTGTGCCACCTGTGGCGCTTTCATGTGTTAATGACGGCCTGGTGCTGTCTATGGATGCATTGGCAAGGGTGCAAGCGCGTGTGACGAAGTCTAGGAGGCAGATGCTCCTTGACCATATGCGTCCAGCTACTGCCGTTAGTGAGCGTCTTCTTGTGACGCCCCTTACTGGCCCTAGCATCTTTGGTGGCCAAGCGCGGGCCATCATCGTGCAGAATCGGTTGGCGGTTAATCTGCAGCTAGAGCTAGTGCATCAGGCGCACGCACTAGGGGCTGTAGCCAAGCCGCTAACCGGGCAACCTTCTAAGAAGCAGAAGAAGCACAAAAGCAAGGCGAAAGCTAAGCCTAGTGCTGCTTTTGCTTCTACTGGGTCTTTTCAGCCACCTCCGGCAAAGAAAGCCAAGAAGGTTGTGGAGGCCCCTACCTTCCCCAATGTTGCTCCTGAGAGGCGGGAAGGGGAAGGGTAAGTCCTCTTAGGGCGGAAAGAAGGGAGCGGATAATACCTGAGGGTACGAGGGCTCCCTTCGTATCTGCCTGAACCGCACCTGTGTGACAGGAACAGCGGTGCCAGTTAGACCGGCCAAGCCAAGACCAAAATGGTTCTCACTCTCGTCAAGAGAGGGGGGGAGCGGATCGCGAGCCAGACACCCGCATTAGGCATCGATGCATCTATTGTGGGTGGAAGGCATGAGCGTTTCGTCGAGGCTTGGAGAGGTGTGACGTCAGACAGTCTGGTCCTGGGATGGTTATCCCAGGGGTACATGCCGGAGTGGTGGGATTTTCCACCACAGAATCTGTCTTTGGCACCTGTCTGGACACCCGTACCAAAGGAACCAGACAAGTTAGAAGCCATTCAAAATGAAGTGTCAGGTTTGCTTCTGAAGGGAGCAGTGAAACCAGCAAACTGGAACACTCCAGGCTTCTATTCAAACATGTTCCTTGTTCCCAAGAACACAGGGGGATGGAGACCCGTACTCAATCTCAGGCCATTAAATTGGTTTATCCATATGCCTCAGTTTCAGATGGAAACTTCGAGGTTGCTAATGGCAGGATTGATGAAGGGAATGTGGTGTGTATCGATCGATCTGAAAGATGCATATTTCCACACTCCAATGAACAGGAGTTGTCACAGGTTTCTGAGATTTGCGTTTCAGAATCAATTGGGGGTGTTTGTAGTCCTCCCATTTGGCCTGTCGACAGCTCCACGGGTTTTCACCAGAGTGGTACTTGCGGTGACAGCGTTTCTCAGAAAAGAGAATGTGGTGCTTCACACCTACATAGACGATTGGCTGATCAAAGCAGACACAGCCAAGTTACTTTCAGATCTAGGCTGGATAGTCAACAAGGAGAAATCCGAGTTGACACCCACTCAACAGTTCGTTTATTTAGGGATGCGATTCGGTCTCGATGAGGGCAGGGTTTACCCGTCAGAGCCCAGAGTGGTGTCTCTGTTAGCCATCCTCAAGAATTTTCGATTGGGAAACCACATTCAGGCGAGGCGGTTTCTTCAGATGCTGGGCATGATGGTCTCCATGGAGCAGGTAATCCCGTACGCTGCTCTGATGCGAAGACCTATCCAGTTGTATCTGATGTCTCTGTGGAAACAGAGAACAGAACCCCTGTCAAAGCTGGTGGCAGTTTTGGAGCCAATAATGTCGCATCTTGTATGGTGGAAAAAGCATCAGAATCTCCTAGTAGGGGTTTCGCTGCACCTACCCACCCCCAGCTGTCCGTGTACACGGATGCATCGCTGGAGGGATGGGGGGGGGGCCCCTGCCTGGGAGAACACCAGGTCTCGGGCACATGGACTCTCCAAGAGAGCCAGCTGCATATCAATCTGTTAGAAATGATGGCAGTGGAACTGGCATTGGAAAAGTTTTTTCCAAAAGTCAGGGGCAAGGCAATATTGATACGGTCGGACAACTCAACAGTAGTATCATACATAAATCGCCATGGCGGGACCAAGTCACCCACACTATGTATCAAAGTGTGGCACTTGATTCAATGGTGCAGGAATTACTCGGTTGTTTTGAAAGCAGCTCACATTCCTGGGCGATTGAACATTCTGGCGGATGCTTTGTCTCGGAGACAGAGAATTCTGCCAACAGAATGGTTTCTCAACCCTCCAGTTCTTCGCAGGATCTTCGAGCATTGGGGCAAACCCAATGTGGACTTGTTCGCCACAAAGGAAAATGCTCAAATCATGACTTATGTCTCGCCGATTCCAGATCCAAATGCCATCGATACAGACGCTCTGGCGATAAGCTGGAGAGGGATGCAAGCTTACACGTACCCACCCACCATTCTTCTACCGAAGATATTAGTGAAGATCAAGGAGGAACCGGGCCTGGCTCTGCTAATAGCGCCATTTTGGGGCAGCAGGGCGTGGTTCACGGATCTTCTAGATCTGCTGGTGGACAATCCAGTGCAGTTACCCAAGATTCCTAACAAAAACTCCCAGGCCAAGGGACGCTTCCTACACGAGCGTCCCGAAATGTTCAAATTGACTGCGTGGATCTTATCAAACAACGTTCCAAGTCGGAAGGTTTTTCTTGACAAGCTGCGAATTTCATCACAGCTGCGAGGAGGTCAACCTTCAAGTCATATAACAACAAGGTTAACAGATTTGCAGACTGGTGTGAAGGAAAGGGTATTGATATCTTTCAATCCACTATTCAGCAAATAGCAGACTTTCTCTGTGAGTTGTTCTTTTCAGGACTAGTTCCTGTCACAATTGCTGGATACAAGTCAGCTTTGGCATCAGTTATCCCATGTCTAGCCAACAGGGATAGTCCAGATGTGGCCCAGTTGAATGTGATGATGAAGGGAATGAGCAATCTCCGACCGAGACAACCGGTAGTCATTCCAGCCTGGAGTCTATCTTTAGTGCTTAATGTACTGGCCAAGCACCCTTTCGAACCGTTGCGTTCGGCTAGTCTAAAGCATTTGACTCTAAAGGCAGTCTTTCTATTGTCTTCTCAGCTAGAAGGCGCAGTGAGATCCATGCTCTTTCAGCAGAGAGGGACCAGTTTATTGTCTCCGGAGAGGGTCTGCATCTACTGCCAAGAGCAGAGTTTATGTCAAAGAATCAATCTTTGAAATATCCCGGCAAACTGATCATTATACCTAAACTAACTAGGTTTGATCGTGATGCCAGTGTCTGGTGCCCAGTCCATGCTTTGACTAAGTACAAAAAACAGACAGACTTGTTACGGTCGAATGATAGACATCTGTGGATCTGCCATAAGAAGCCATATGGCGTCGCATCCATGGATTCTATCTCGTTGGGTAGTCGAATGCATTCAGACTACCCATGAGATTGCGACTGGGCACCAGGCGCAAGGGCACACGATGTTAGAGGAATAGCCGCCTCGACCGTTACAATGGTGTTCCATTAGAGGACATCATGGCTGTTGCACAATGGCACTGTGAGTCCTTTTTCACGGATTACTATATGAGGGATGTATCAGACTCCGCCAATCCACTTGCTTTAGCTGTTTTGAAACGATAGTTATACGACCACACTGCTCTTCTCCCTTTTTTGGCATTTGTAAGAAAGAATTAAGAAGCAGACATGGTCGAGCAAGAGGGTGTCAACCAGATTGTGTCACTGATGGCTGGACAAGTGAATGGTTGGAGGCTCCACGTCTGAAATCCAAATATCATGAGGTAATTCAAGATTGAGAGTTTTTGTATAATGTCTATATATCATGTTCATTCATCTTATATATTCACGCTCATTCCCAGGCTAATATATGCAAAGAGCAGTTAACCCTCTTGGCATATTTGTGTTTCAGGCGAGATGCATGTTCGTGAGTTCTCTCCCTTTTCTTAGGAGAAAAAAGTGGGTGGGGAGGGCAGTGATGCGAATGTGATTCGATTCTGTATCTTGATGGCCCTTTTAGGTCTCCATTAATCGACTTTAAGTCTAGGTCTTTCTCCATGAGGCAAAAGTAGCAATTGATGGATTGCTCCTTCCCACCAGGTTACTGTCTAAATCTGGTGTATATCAGAAGTAATAGAATGGTGAGTATTGATCGAAGGAGAATGAAGGAAATTTCAATTTCCCTTTTTCCGAGATCTAACAATACTCACCATTCTATTACGGACCCAGCCTCCCAGCCCCACGGAGGCAAGCCATGGGTATCTCTTGTTTGGTGGCTATGCAAACAATATGAGCTTCATGGCAAACGGGTAGTCGGCAGTTGGGAGCCGAGTACCCGGTTCCAGGAGTCGTAAACCTTACTACGTCTATAGTCCTAGGGCCCAGCTATCCAGGCTAGCTTGTATCAGAAGTACTAGAATGGTGAGTATTGTTAGATCTTGGAGAAAGCGAAATTGAAATTTTCTTCAATTTATGCACCCGAATTTAGCATTTGTCAAAAGCGACAAGTCAAATATGATAGCATGTATACAAATGCAGACAGCTTGCCAAACAAAATTGAGGAATTAAAAAGAAGATTAATGGAAGGGTCATTCCGTGTCAAATCAGCAAATTTCCAGAAATGTCCCCACCTGACCATCTCAGAATTGCTTAATATTTTGTTTACAGCTACCTACACTTATTTTAGGTGATTATACAAAATTATAGAGTCCAGTTTTACATACTTTTCAAAATATTGCAGTTTGAGTAACATAGGGGTGGCGAAAATGTTACAGGATTTTCGCACACGTTATTTTTTCTGCAACTTTCAAGTCCTAATATCTCCCTTATTATACATGCTAGCCATCTGAAATTTTTATCATTAATTCACTGCCACGTGTCTTACTGGAAAATGCAAAGAAATGCCAAATACCTTTATAAATCTTTATTTAATACTTTACCAAAAATGGCAAAATAATCTTCGACATTGTGCATTTTGCAACTTTTATCTGAGAATAAAACACAAACTGTCTGCAGTTAGGGCTTGCCTTTTCACATGCTTTATGTATCCATATAGATGAACATGCACAGGTGTTTGTAACCTCCTATGTTTATAACTTTTAGAGATATGACTTGTTGAAAACAAGAAAATCTTCACGCATGTCAAGTTTCAGCTGCAAATATTATTAAGAGGGACAGGTGGCACACACTATTGCTATATATCAAAAGAAAGCATATGGTCTAAGCTTTAATTTGATACCTAGAACAACTTGCCCCTATGATTATTTCAGTGTGATATTAATTTAACAAAATAGGGTTATTTTGTCAATTCGCGATTGATTAATTATGCATAACTCAGTAATTACTTCGGAAATACTTCAAAGTGGATTGAATATTCAAGAACAAATTTAAAGTAATAAGTATGTAACACTGCTTCCATATAAATCTTTAGCACTAATGTCAAAATTTTCACAAATTTCCAATTTAAAACAAGGTTAAATTGATGCCACTTTTGTAAACAACTTTCTCAGAAGATGCTGCTGCCTTAAACATCATCATCATCTAAGGAAATTGTTTTCCAAATCTGTTAATGCCAAAAACAAGAGAATGTTAATGCTAGTGTGCTCAGGATTAAAGCTGCATTAAGGTAACTTCACTAAATTATATGTAATTGTATCTTGTATATCAATCATGTTTAGGCTTTCTCTTTCTGTTGCTAACTATGTACAAGGAGGTAGTCAGCATTGATACCATGAACATTAGATTGTGACCACTCATAATTCTACCGGTGTAAGAATATGATTGTCTGTGGTGTGTTGCAGGCTGCTTCTTGCAGCAAG
The DNA here is from genome assembly GCA_034401795.1 of Chaetoderma sp. LZ-2023a. Classification (NCBI taxonomy): domain Eukaryota; kingdom Metazoa; phylum Mollusca; class Caudofoveata; order Chaetodermatida; family Chaetodermatidae; genus Chaetoderma; species Chaetoderma sp. LZ-2023a. The sequence goes on along the minus strand of CM067373.1, from coordinate 92,471,925 downwards.
TCTCTTAACTGTTCCTCCAATTCCATCACAAACACTTTTACAGTGGCTTGTTGCAAAGAAATGCCACTCAGCTGATAAACCAAAATCTTGTGAATGTAGACACAGGTTGCGGAAATTCTTATAGTTTTTATATTGTCCTCCGCATCCATCACTAAAGTACTTTACATGCTTAACATGAGGCAGCATTTCTTTAAGGTATTTTACCACAACATTAATGAACGCATACACACTTACTGTGTCATGTTGCATACAATCACTGATTACACACAGAGATAAAGGCTTACACAGCATGCCGTCTTTGGAGTAATAAACAGCAAACGGATGCAACGTTGCTTGCTTGTTATCCCAATAAAATCCTTGAATGGAATCCTGAATTATAAAGGAGTAATTCTCTGCAAAGTCTAACAATACTAACATTGTATTATCATGTTCATGTAATGTCTCTTTGCAGCTAGAAAGGTATGCAGCTTGTGCTTTCGCAATGTAATGGTGGGTTGTCAGATTATCAAGTTGGTCACACAGCAGATTGATGAAGTCTGGCACACATTCCTGTCTAGTAACAATGGAAGTCCGATCAGTATGCCCCCACTGTTTAAAATTAATGACATCATCTTCATCCATTTCCATTTGATTGTGGATAAGCTCTGTTATATGTGTATGCAGGGCATCTTTTCCTGGGCACTGGCTACAGCGGTGTATCATACAGTCTCTGGAATGAATGTCACAAACAACAAGCGACATTAATGAAGTGTATTCCAGTTTTAGTTCACCAACTGCAGCTAACAAAACTTTCACGTTTTGGTGGATCTCACAGATGCACACAGAATGGGTGCCTCTGGCCCCAACTGTTATACACCATGGTGGGCGCAGTTCACAGAATTTGGAAAACCCTATTTTGCAGGATTCATACTTTTGTTTAAATGCTACGTACAGTTCATTCAAATTTGCTAAGAGCAGGTGCTTTTGTTTGTGTATACGATTTCCATCAATTTTTATTGAAAGGTAGTCCTTTTTTCCAGGGCACAAACGAGAGTATTCATCACTTTCATAAAACACGGTCACTTGTTTCTTGACATCTTCTGTTAATTCATTTCCCTTCTTGGTTGAGGGTTCCGCAAGAATGCCATGTTGTTTTTTTAACTCTCTGGCTTTCCTAACCACATACTTTGTCACATTAAATTCTGTAGCAGTCTTCTCAAGTGACCAGCTTGGAGGTGCCATTGTCAGTATTTGTATTTGCTTTTGTCTATTTGACACACTACATTTTTGCTTCATACATAAAATAAGTTCTTTAAGATCTGTACATTGCTGACAAACTGGTGTCTTCTTTACCAAATCATCTGGCTCTACTTTCAAATTTTTGGCAAGCTGATATTTCATGGCAGTCTCTGCTTGGGCTAGTTTGTGTTTACCATAACCAACCATATCTCTCTGGCTGACCTTTATTTTAAGGGGAGAGCATCCAAGTGAGGTTATGCTGGTATTTAGTTGACTTGCATGCTTGCCATCACTCTGATCTGTGTCATATGAATCACTTTCTAAATTATCATCATCTGTAAGTTCTGCAACAGGTTTAGTATCCAATGAAAATTTTATCATACACTTTGTACATAACTTTTGACCGGGTTTAATGTTATTCCCTGTGGTTTTATTTAGTTTCTCAGTTGCAGTGGTATTCAAGGTACGTAAGTTTCCTCTGACTGGCTGACCATGAACAGAATATGGATCACAGCACTTCTTTTCTAAGAATTCATATTTGTCTAGGTACAACTTTTTATGATGCAAGCATACTGTACTTTGTTGAGTTACTGTCATATTCTGTGGTAAGTCACAACGTTTAAACATAAGGTCTTTATCTTGAAGTGATAAATCACATATTTTCACAAAGCCTGTCTTTTTGCAGTAAGTCAGTTTATGACAGTCATCTTTGCAGTTCATGCCAATAGTACAGGCAGCCATCTTAGATGCCATAGTCACTCAATCTGAAAAACAAACAAGAAAATATTAATGACCAGACAGTTAATAGTTTGATTTAAATTGAGTTTCCTTGGTAAGTGGGCTGCAGGTATGAAAATATAACACTGACACAAGAAAATTAGGTAAAATCTTATTTCTTGAAATTTTCTAGTCAGTAGATATGTACATAATTGCTAAGCTATATTATGTTCATATACACTGTGTGCGTATCTACATGTATTAAATATAAATATTAATGTAAAAATAAGATATATTAGCAACATGTCTCATTAGATATATCACCCTGTTTCTTAAACATTTTAAAGTAATATTTAAATTTATTTTACAGAATTAAGTCTAGGATGATAACCATTCGCGAATTGACAAAATAACCCTATTTTGTTAAATTAGTATCACACTGAAATAATCATAGGGGCAAGTTGTTCTAGGTATCAAATTAAAGCCTAGACCATATGCTTTCTTTTGATATATAGCAATAGTGTGTGCCACCTGTCCCTCTTAATAATATTTGCAGCTGAAACTTGACATGCGTGAAGATTTTCTTGTTTTCAACAAGTCATATCTCTAAAAGTTATAAACTTAGGAGGTTACAAACACCTGTGCATGTTCATCTATATGGATACATAAAGCATGTGAAAAGGCAAGCCCTAGCTGCAGACAGTTTGTGTTTTATTCTCATATAAAAGTTGCAAAATGCACAATGTCGAAGATTATTTTGCCATTTTTGGTAAAGTATTAAATAAAGATTTATAAAGGTATTTGGCATTTCTTTGCATTTTCCAGTAAGACACATAGCAGTGATAAAAATTTCAGATGGCTAGCATGTATAATAAGGGAGATATTAGGACTTGAAAGTTGCGGAAAAAATAACATGTGCGAAAACCCTGTAACATTTTCGCCACCCCTATGTTATTCAGACTGCAATATTTTGAAACGTATGTAAAACTGGACTCTATAATTTTGTATAATCACCTAAAATATGTGTAGGTAGCTGTAAACAAAATATTAAGCAATTCTGAGATGGTCAGGTGGGGACCACTTGCTGATTTGAGATGAAATGACCCAGAAGAGGAAAATCTAGTCAGCATTATAGGAATAACAGAAGTATTTCCAAAAAAGCTTCAGGTTTACACCAACACGAGCTGAGCTGCAGATTAAGGGCTTTGAGCTGTTTGCTGTTTAAGTCTGTTCAAGGGAAGTTGATTCGTCAAAAAGATGGCCACGGTGGACCAATAAAAATGTAGCATGTTTTTCGGCCATATTTGATTTTTTTATTTGATGGATTTTGAAGCCGAAATTGGTTTTATATAGGGTTTTAGGTATGCTTATTTCACGTTTGCCACTTTCGAAACTGTGGAATAAACAGTTTGGCAGCCATCTTGTATCATTTTCCCGCTAAAAACTCCCGTTCTAAAGCAATAGGAAGTTTTAAATCTCTTCAAGAAACATTAGGCCAATTTGACCAGTGACTATCTTGGATTTTGGCAGATTGTTGAAACGTCTTTAAAAATCTTTAGAAACCGCTTGGGAGAATCCATTCAAAACTCATGAAAGATCATCTAGGATAACAGCTGAACCAGGTTTGTTCTCAAGAGAACTTGATTGGCCAAATGTTTTGGCAGCCGTCTTGTATGACTTTTATATAAGGGGATGATGATAAGTAAAATCACATGCCACCCCTGAACGAATTAAAATGTCGCGAGTTTGGTGGCCTTATTAGATTTTTGTCTCGTCTGCGAAGCAGAAAGTGAGACATAGGGATCACTAATTCCGGTGGAGGCCGTCATTTGTACAGTTTTGGTTAAGGTTTTTTAATCAGCTTATTTTTCAACACTGGCTCATCCGATCTCAATGAAACCTTACAGAAGTGCTATACTATACAGGGATGTGATCTACATAACAATAGATTTAATTTTGGGGCATTTTAAATATTTTTTTCACGGTTTTGGACTTGAGCTTTTTTAATGTATTTTGCAAGTGCACTTTTGGTTAAGGTTTTTAAATCAACATATTTTTCAGCAATTGGTCATCTGATCTCAATGAAACTTTACAAATGTGATATATACTATACGGGGAAGTGATCTGCATAACAAAAGAATTAATTTTGGGTAATTTTAACAATTTTTTCATGGTTTTAGTCTTTGACATTTTTCATGTATTTTGCCAGTGCACTTTTGGTTAAGATTTTTAAATCAACTTATTTCTCAACAATGGCTCATCTAATTTCAATGAAACCTTAGAAAAGTGATCTATACTATACATGGATGTGATCTGGGTAACAATAGTTGTTATTACACCACAAAAACATCTTGACCGTTCAATCACTACTTGCTAAATCAAATATCTGCATTTAGCTACCAGAATAAAATTTTATGTTCGCTTACATACTCCCTTATGCCTATATCATCACCATGCATCCCCTTAACCAGGCTACTGGTGAGGGAACCCCCAGCATAAGCCTCAGTATAGACTGGCACCAGTCTGTACTCGCTCCTTGGTGACGCCTGTCACTAAGCGCACCTGCGCATGCGCAATAGATCCCAAATGGGAAACGGATTCACTTTTCAAATATTCTGCAAGCAGAACAGTTGGCCTGCTATCCAGCAGTTTTTACAGCTTTGCGCTGAAGATCAGCTACATATTTAAGAGTTTTCTGATTCAGGAATCATGACTATTATAAACTCTAATCTCCCTAATTATGTCTATTGTATATTTCGTGGTTTTTTGGGAGTTTTTAACTCTGGTTTATGAGTTACCAGTTTTCGTGTCAAATACTCCCGTTTTTTTTAGGTATTACAATTCATACCTGTTTAATATCATCAATCAAAACCATGCTTTAAAATAAAAAAACACCTTAGTACTCGCTTATTAATATTTAGTGCCTACATAAAAGTAATAATCTTACGAATCTTCGTAAATTCTTGGCCTTTCAGTGAGATTTTCAAATCCGTTTCTCAGCCTCTTGTATAGAGGTTTGGTTTCTTTAGCGGATTTCCATATCTAGAGATCTCTTTTTAAGTACGTTTATTATATAGGCATCATATGAACGGATTTCTCTATTTCATGATTCTATAAAGAATTAGTCTAATTAAGATGATAGTCGTAATTCTTGCGGCCGCTTTCATTAATGGGGGAATCCCACATCTTTCACGACCAGGCATGAATTACGTCTTTTGTTGACTAAGGCTTTGGTTTCTCTTAAAGCCTGTTATAGACTTCCGGTAAGTCTCAGTCTAAAGACCATATTAGTCTTGAGGGGGTCGATTACTCTCATGCAGTGGCGTCGGTGACGGAAGTTACCGATTATTCATCCCATGCAGATATGGCTTGTCCGGGCAAGCAGGTTCTAAATCCGGTATTGCTGCTGTTTTGACCGGGCGTCCGGATATGAGCTCTGTGATTGTTTTGGCTTGGCTGGACATTCGGAGTCTCAGTCTCTTTCATCTGGCTGTTTTCATTTTATTTCTCCACTTATTTTTACATCCATTTCCGGTAGTAACTTCTGGCATGAGAGGTGATTTTCCGGGTCTGTTAGATCCGACCACGCATCAGTTATCTATTTCCGGTTCCGGTTCTTTTCCACTTCCTTCCCGGTAGTAGTGTATCTGCTTCCGGTAGGAGATATGATTTCAGGGTCTGTTAGATCCTGCTAAGCATCTGTTATCATTTTCTGGTTCCGGTTCCGCTCCATTTCCGGTAGTAGTGTTTCTGCTTCCGGTAGGAGAGATTATTTTTTTCGGATCTGATAGATCTGGCCTAGCATCAGTTATTCATTTCCGGTTACGGTCTTTCCTCTTCCTTGTCCGGTAGTAGTTGTTCTGCTTCCGGTTGGAGAGTTGATTTTCCAGGTCTGTTAGACCTTGCTTATCATGTGTTTTCAATATCCGGTTCCGCTTTTCTTCTGGTAGTAGTGTATCTGCTTCTGGTGGGAGTGATGATTTCCAGGTCTGTTAGATCCTGCTAATCATCTATTATCAATTTCCGGTTCCGCTTCAGCTTCCGTTTCCGGTAGTGGTGTATCTGCTTCCAGTTGAAGAGATGATTTTCCAGGTCTGCTAGATCCTGTTAATCATCTGTTTTCTATATCCGATTCCTCTTCACTTCCAGTAGTAGTGTATCTGCTTCCGGTAGGAGTGATGATTTTCCAGGTCTGTTAGATCCTGCTAATCATCTATTATCAATTTCCGGTTCCGTTTCTGGTGGTAGTGTATCTGCTTCCGGTAGGAGACATTATTTTCCGGATCTGTTTGATCTGGCCAAGCTTCTGTTTTCAAATTCCGGTTCCTCTTCCGTTTCCGGTAGTAGTGTATCTGCTTCCACTAAGAGAGCCAATTTTCCGGATCTGTTAGATCTGGCCTATCATCTGTTGTCATTTCCGGTTCTGGTTTTGCCCCTTTTCTGTTTCCGATGGTAGTAGTGTGTCTCCTTCCGGTATGAGAGGTGCTTGTCAGGGTCTGTTAGATCTGGTTGAACATCCGTTATTTATTTATTTCTGGTTTCGGTTATTTCACTTCAGTTATTTTAGTGGTGTTGAGAAAATACTACAAGTTTGAGAGGTGCTTTCCTGGTTTGTTAGATCCGGTCAAGCTTCTGTCTTCATTTTCCGTTTCCAGAGTATGTATCTACTTCCGGTAGGAGGGGTGCTTTTCCGGGTCTGTTAGATCCTGCCTAGCATCATACTTCCGTTTCCGGTTTCGTTGTATCTGTTTCTGGTAGTAGTGCTTCTACTTCTGGTATGAGAAGTTTATTTCCAGGTCTGTTAGATCTGGCTTAACTTCCAACTACCGTTTCTGGTTCCATTTTTGTTTTATCTATTGCCGGTAGTAGTGCTTTCACCTCCGGTTTGAGAGGTGTTGTCTGGGTCTGTTAGATCTGGATAGATACCTAATTCCGTTTCCAGTTTATCAGCTTTTACTGGCTCTCTTTCCGGGAGTTATTTTAGAGCTTAAGGTTATGAATTGCCTGATCGTTCAGATTCTTCATCTAATAATATTTCCTTAGCTCGGATTCAATTTGCTTTACGCTATTCTTCCTCTTTTCTTTTTTATTCTATGGTTGTTAGAATCTCTTTAGTCTTGCTTTCTCTTTTCGTTTTTCTGTTTATAATAGTCTTGCTTTTATGTAATAGGTTCCCCTTTTTTCATCTTATCTTTTTCTCCTCTTTTTCTTCTAATTCTTTCCTTTTTTATTCTTTATCTTCTTCTTCACTGTGGTCATCTATATCCTATTGTGACTGTTTTTTCTTTCTAAATATCTAGTTTTCTATTCATTGTCTCTGGTTTAGTCTGTTTTTGTGTCGTCGTTCTATCGCTCTTCTGTTTTCGCTAGTCTTTCTATTCCTGGGTCAGTCGAGATCAGGGATCTGAGGAAGTTTTCCCGATTAGTGCCTATTTGGATGATTTGTCCTCCTCTCTTTTGCATGGCTTCTTGTCTCTCTCTTCCTCTTCTTGGTAAGTCCTTTTGCGTCTCTCTTTTTTTTGTTTTCGTAGCATTTTGTCTTTCATTCTTCGGCCTTTCTTCTTTGCTGGGTTTCTCATTTTCCTTTTCCAGTTTATCCTATTCTTGCTCTTCGTATCACATTTTCTTTCTTCTCCTTTTTTCTAATCTGTTCCTTTTAATTCTTTTCTTCTCTCTTATTTTTCTATTTTTTCTTCATCTTTATTCATGTTCTTTCAGTCTATTTCTAATCTGAAGAATTTTGCCAAAGTGGAGTCTTCTGCGGATCTTTTTAGTTGGGAATCTGTATGTAAGGCACAGTTTAAATCAGCTATCCTTCTAGCTCTTTTTTCGGAAGATGTTTTCTCTAGGAGCAGGAAGAGGTATTCAGAGTCCCTCTGAGGTTTTTAGAAATCTCTAGCCACTATCCTTAGAGGCTTTTTGAACTCAATTTGTAGTTTGTTTGACTTCGTTGCCTCTAAGAGAATACATAGAAAAGCCATCCGAAGTTAATAAACTTTGTTTTGAAGTATTCTTATTTCAATTCCTCCCTTTGGCCTATGATATATTTGGTCAATCATCTTCCATATTTTTATGGCTGATTCTGTCAGTCGTAGATCCTCCAAAGGATCTTTGTTTTCTGTGTAGTGAGACTCTTCTTCTTTTTAAAAAACACTTTAATCCTTCCATAGAGGAAGAGTCTCAGGCCTGTTGAGTTTGACGCTTATCTTTCTAGGATAATTACCAATTCTTCTCTGTTCAGGTTCTAAGCCCAATTTGAGGAGGAGGAGGATTAATCTGACCCCTTTTTGCTCATTGTTCTAGATTCCAGGTCCGTCAGGCCTCCTCTTATCAGATGAGAAGGGGCTTGTGTTATTTCCTGATCTAGTCTTAGAGGTTGTTCCTTTAAGGGGTTCAGAGTAAGAGAACCTGAAGGGATGGTGGTAGCCTGGGTAGGCCCATCCTTTTCTCTTTGTCATATTTTATCTCTTCCTCTTCCATTGCCTTAGAATCTGTTGCTCCTTCCCCCCCCCCCCCTTTTCTCAGCGGTCTAGTAGGAGGGCGCCTGTCTAATTTTGGGAGACTTGGTAAGCCCTCGTTCAGGTCTCCTGATTCAGAGATCATCGCTGGGTTTTTTCGCTCCTATTGGATTTTCATCGTCCTTTGTCCGTCGTTTCTAGGTTGTCTCCTTGAATTCCTTCCTGGTGAAGATGGGAGCCCTAGAGGACAAGTTGGAGTTCATGATTCTTAGTCCTTAGAATTTGTTCCAATTGGGAGCACCAAGAAGTTGGGTGGATGGCGTCCGATCTCAATCTGTTTTTTCCTCTTATCTTATCTTCAATATTCTAGATGGAGGACTTATCTCAGCTTTCGCCAGTCTGAATCCGGGCATGTGATTCGTCTCCATAAAGATATTGGACGTTTTACTACTTGTTTTCATCCAGCCTTCATGCCGTCAATTCTGCCGTGGCAGGTTTATTTTACGGTCGTTCTATTCACCTTCACGTTTTTATAAACGACTGGCTAGTATAAGCAGAGCTTTTTATTAATTCTAGCAGTTTCATTCCAGAGAACTGCAGTGTTGAATGCAGCCTAGGTCGGATTGTAATTCTCTTAAAAGTCAAGTCTTCTCCTCTGGTGTTGGTTTTTCTCAGTCGCTTCCAATGAGAGGGGGAACAGTCTGGGATCACCTGTTCAGAGGGCCAGTTTCTAAGGTCGGTTGTCAATCGATTCTCAAGCATAGGGATTGTTCCCTCTTAGATTTTTTTGCGTCCTGTCGGTATGCAACCCCCATTTTTCCGGATTTCAGGCATTAGTGGTGGATGCTCTGTTTCAGTCCTTGTTAGGGTTGTTTGATTATGCATTTCCTCCATCTTTCCTGATTCTGTTGCTCTTGGCGTAGGTCAGGGATCAGATTTGAGAAGTTCTTCTGATAGCTCCCTTTTGACCAAAGTGGATCTGCGTTGCAGATTTCCTTTTTTGTCTCCGGGTAGTCTTCACTTGTCTTCTTCCAGTCTCCCCGGACCTCATGTCTAAAGTAAGAGTTTAGTATATTTATTCAGTCTTAGGAATTTGCAGTCGGTATCTTTGGAGAATTTCGTCTGTTTGATCCCTGAGACTAGAATTTCTGCGAGTTCTCAGGACATCAGTATTTCTGCCAGGAGGGAATCAACTCGCAGATTTTTCAAGGTCTGTCTTAAAACTTTAGAAGTATGGTGTGCAGACCTTAGTCTCTTGACAGATCCTGTTTTTGGCATCCGTGCCTAGGTGTTGATTCTGGGGACGGTCTAGTCTTATATCCTAGAAGGGATTTTTTAAATCAAAAATTCAATCTAACCTTCTCCCAGCTAAGCCAGTTATTAAAAAAATTGTATCTTCCTTTTCTCCGTCTGACTGACTTCGGTATATTGACAGAGTTTTTTTTTAAAGTTTCAACCATTGTACTGATTTTTTAGAGATCCAATCTATCCCATTTCTGGGTCCTGTATGCAGAGGAGGTAGTTAGGCCAGTCTCTAGCTTTCTATGGCCAGATGGAATTCTGAGACCGCTGTTTTGAGATGGCTTCCTCTGATCATATTAATCTTTCTCACATTTAAGCTCATGAACTTAGAGGGAAGGCTCCCTCTTTCGCTTTCGCTGGCTCTTCTTTATTTGAGGTAATGCAAGTCGTAGGATGGAAATCCGAGCCTTCTTTTACCTCCTTTTTATTTATAATATCAGAGCGCAGCGGCACTGCTTTTAGATATATCATGTTTCTATCTAAAAGGCTGAAGACCATTTACCAATCTCACTACTCCATTTCCGTTAAGACTGTTTGTTTGCGTGAGATGGTGAGTTTTTTCATTGGTTTATTATTTATATCTTTAAGTTTAAAGAGATCATTATTTGTTAATCACTGTGTGATTAATTAAGATGTACCATTTTGTTATGTTATTAACATTTGGTTACGTTCTGTTTAATTTTTATCCATGCTTATGGATTCTCAAATCTCCACCCACCTAAGTTTCACAGTGGTGCATTGACCAAATCTACGGGTTTAGCAAGTAGTAATTGAACGGTCAAGATGTTTTTGTGGTGTAATAACAACCCCAACAGACCCCCCCTTTAGTGGGTTGGTCTGTAGTTTTATTAACCACTATAAAAACATACTTACCGTTCAATCACTATGACCTGTCCTCAGCCACCCCGCATGGGAATGATTTGAGAATCTAGTCAGGATATATGGCACTTAAATTTAGAAAAGTGAATCTGTTTCCCATTTGGGATCTATTGGGCATGCGCAGGCGCGCTTAGTGACAGGCGTCACCAAGGAGCGAGTACAGACTGGTGCCAGTCTATACTGAGGCGTATGCTGGGGGTTCCCTCACCAGTAGCCTGGTTAAGGTGCGTGCGTGCGTGTGTGTGTGTGTCGATTGTAACGCATCTCTTTCTAGACCATGTGTGTGTGTGTGTGTGTGTGTGTGTGTGTCGATTGTAACGCATCTCTTTCTAGAACATTTAAGATATAAACTTGAAGCCTTGGGGATGATTATACCTATGGGCAAGGATGTGCATGACACTTGGAATCTTATTCTGACCCCCCCCCCCCCCCCCCCCCCCCACCCCCCCTTTCCGGGCTGGGCTCAGGGGGGCAAAAGGTCACAATATGCAAGTAATTATCGATTGTAATGCAACTCCTCCTCGACCATTTCAGATAGAAGAAACTTGAAACTTTAGGGATGATTGCACATATGGACAGGGATGTGCATGACACTTGAAATTTTTGGCATGACCCTCGGGGGCCAGGGGCCTGGGGGTGGTAAATGTGGGGTCAAAAATTAAATTTATCCAAAGGTGGTCATGTCACATCCTTTTGAAGCCAATGATGAATAGACTACAGTACAAGGAATTATTTTGATCTTGGGTCAAACTGATGGTAGGGGTGGGGTCCTGGGGGTGGGACTTATGGGGTAAAAAATAAAAAATTTCCAAAGCTAGTTATGTCACGTATCATTTTCAAGCCAATGATGAGTAGACTACAGTACAGGGAATTATTTTGATCTTGGGCCAAACTGAGGGTGAGGGTGAAGTCAAAAGTGGGCACCAATCAATTGTAATGCAACTCCTAGACCATTTTACATAGAAACTTGAAACCTTCGGTATGTGCATGGCACTTTTAAAATTGGTCAAAAGTTGGCACCAATCTATTGTAGACCATTTCACATAAAAACTTGAAACTTTCGGTATGATTACACATATGGCCAGGGATGTGCATGACACATTGGAATTTTGATATCACCCCTAGGGACAGGGGTGGGGGAAATGGTGGGCAGAAAATAAATTTTATCAAATGTAGTCATGTCACATATCATTTTGAAGCTTGTAGTTAGTAGACTACAGTACAACAAATTGTTTTGTTCTTGAGTTAATCTGAGGGCAGTGGCCAGGAGTCAAAATGGCAATCTAATTCTCTATATGTACATGGCTTGGCCATTATGTTTTCACAGAATAGTCCTGGGCAGACCGTGTCCTGCGGTAGCCAGATCCTGCAATAACTAAAAAATGTGAGATATTGGTATCTGATGATACCTCTTGTTATTACTACATTACAACCTACCTCCTTGCATTACTATTGCTCTTTCCTGTTAATACATAACCCGGAGCCAATGAGTGAGTCATAAGGCATAATGACAATCTCATTGGCTGACAGCCGTCACATGACTTTGTTGTAGCAACCAAGTCTTCATTCCTTTTCCTACTAGTGAAGGGAGGGGTAGTGAAAGATTTTATAGCAAGTTTTAAAAAAGTGTAAAACTTTTCAATACTGCTGTGGGATTATTTCAAGCGTTCAAAGGATCAACAAGATGTCAGACAAAAAGAAAAGACCTAAGATAAGTGGTTGTAGGTCTTTTTGATCAATATTGATTTTATTGATCATTTCTATTTTCGTGGTAGCCTTGTTACCAGTTTTGTTTTTTTGCGCCCAGATTGTTTTAGACATAGTTATTGTCTATAATTGCTTCTTCCTTTACAGTAGCTTGTTTAAGTTACCTATGTACATGCTTGGTTAGCATTTGAGCATGAAATCCATGATATCTCATTAACATACTCTCTTAAAGAAGAACCAATATTAAATAATTTAGAGACTGGTATGGTCTCTATTGTTTAATGGGTTCAGCGCTGTCTGATCCCTTTTTATCTTTGGGACTTTACCATATGAAATCTTTCTCTGTTACGATTCAGATTTGAAAAAGTCTCCGAAGAAGATTAAAGTCAAGTCTAAAGAAAAGGAGATTGCTCTTCATTCTATTAGATGACCTAACACCAGCTGCCATAGATTCATCAAGACAGATCATTCTGGCCATGTGTGCCTTAAATGCACTTCGTGCTCTATCAATTCAACCTGTCTTATTTGCAGCTCATGGCCCCAGGCTACTAGACTTGCCTTTTTCAAACCAAACACCTGATCACTCTAAAGGGAATTCTTCTCCTTTAGGGTCTGCGATTAAAATAAAGGCCAAACCCGAGCCCTCACTTGATTCATCCATCCTTGAAAGGATTGTATTATCAATGGAATGCCTGCAGAAACAAGTGAGCAATATAGATGCGTCGATTGATGGCAGGATTAATAAAATGATCCTGGACCAGTCGGCTTCCAACGTTTCATTTCCTGATATTGTTGAAGGGGAAACGGCGAAACTGACTGTTCCTAGGAAACGCTTATTCAAGTCCAAGAGTGTTTTACGTCTTACTGATGTTCACTGTTTCAGGGGTTCAAAATCAATGACAGGAAAGAACAAAAGTACAAAAAATCCTCTGGTTTCGCCTCGTTCATCACTTCAGAAGCCAGTCATTTCTACTCGAGCACCTTCTACAGTCAACATTCCGCATCCTGCGCCTATGAGGACCGAGTCAGGTTCATCCTTTCTCGGGCCCGAGCGGGTTGTAAGTCGGTCCGGCTCTCCATCAATCAACATTCCGCAGCCTGCGTCTGAGCGGGTTGTAAGTCGGTCCGGGTCTTCATATCATATCACTACTACTTCTTCACTGGTTGGATCGAAGGATTCCCGACCAGAGATGTTCAAGTGATCTCACATCATACATTGTTTCTACTATTTCTCCAGCTAGTCTTCCGGCCCCGGGCCTGGGTTTTCTCCCGGGTCTGGGGATGGACTGGTCTAGGTTACCGATTTCTTCCTTGGGGCCCGACCCAGAATTCGATCCGGGTTCAGCCTCTGGGGGAACTTCGAGAGTACTGTTGTTATCGGTTCCAGCCCCGGGTCCGGGTTTTGTCCCGGACCCGGGTCGGGAAGCCAGCCAACGTAAGTTACTGATTTCTTCTTGGTGTCCGGACCCGGATTTTTATCCGGCTCCGGCTTCTAGGGATTCTTCAGGTTCTATTTTCCTCTCTAGTCTATCTCTTTCAGACGTGTCAGAATTAAAATTTAAAATTTTTTAAAAATTTCTCCCCGTTCTCCCTCCCCTGGCCAGAATCGGTATCGGTCATTCCGGCGTGTCAATTAAATTTGAAAATTTCTCCCGGTTTTCCCGCCCCGGCTCGGGTCTAGTCGGTACCGGTAGTTCTGGCGTGTCTAATTAGAATTAATATTGCTTCTAATTTTGGTCAATCCTCATATGACTTTCAAATGTTTCCCCAGTTTCGGGGCCTAGTTGGGCTCCGGAGCCGGTTTAGTTCTAACTTTCTTAGTCATCCCCTATTTAACTGTCAAATGATTTCTGAACGGTCGGTGGGTTCTCTCTGGGATTCTATTAGTATTTGTAAAGTTTTATTTGCTTTTTATGCCAATTGGCTGATTTGCATACATTTACAGTCAGGTTTACAATGTTAACAAAATAGAAATATACAAACATATGCATTATTAAAATCAATCAATAACACTGATGCCATCATGTTCACTGTTTGCATCATGTTGTTCAGTTTTGCATGATCACGTGACTTTTGTATTTTAAATTATCCTAATGATATTTATTAATAATCCCAGAGAGGGTTCGGGGTCGCATATGGGATTATTAGATCCATTCCCGGGTTCACTAGGTCTGTATGGATCTCATCTTTCTCCCAGTAGTTTACTGTCTATTTCTTAGCTATTTCTTACGATTCTAATTTCTGATTCCGTCCTCCTTGACATTTTCTGATCTGTCAGTATACTAGACAATTCTAATTAGCTTTGTTTTGGTAATTTTTTCGCCCCGAGTTAGAGGCGCAGTTCTATTCGGGTCATTCATCTTTTCGTATAGTACTCCTTTTCCCTTCTAGGTTGGCGGGTTGGCATACTTTCAAGACGTTAGGAGAATTTACCGATCATGCTATATTTTTATCGTGAATATTTCATTCTTTTAAGACTGATTTCCCCATTTATCACCCCCCCCCGTTTATTGTATAATATTCATTACCTAAAGTTAGATTAGATTTGCGCTCTTGGTGTTTTGTGATTTCTTTATTCTAAGTTTCTTTCCCGTATTTCGCTATTCTTAACTGTCCCAGTTCTTATCGGTGAAACACGTAGATCTATTTATTCGGCAGTCTATTCGTCCTAGTCTCATTTCGTCACGGTGACATCATCACTTTTTTTTCTTCTATATACCCATTTTTCAAAGTTTTTTCATGTTCTTTAGCTAAAACATGTTATTTAGAGTCATGTTCTTTCCCACCATCGCTGGATTGGTGATTTTGAGCCCGAAATTTATCCTTTTCAATCCCTTTTTATCTACTTCCGGTACCTGTCAAAATTGTCATCACCGTGTATATATACACCTGTGCAAAAGTTAAGCACCAGCAAAAACAATAGAACGTAGAAACATGATGGTACAACTAGGCTGCCATACTTTTTGTCCCCGCGTTAGCTGACATAATTCCAAGTACGAAATGCACATGCATGCATGACTTCACGCCGCTTGATGTCCGTGCGTGGCGGGAAACAGCACACGTGTTCAGTTATGTAAAAGTCCAGTTTGAGGTGTAGAACATTACATACAGATTTAGGCGACAAGATTAGGAATTTTGTGTTCATGACCGTGGTTTATTTGTACAGAGAGAATTAGCTCTTGATTGTGAACCGCTATGGCAAGACGAAGGTTAAGTGATCGTGTGAAATGGCAAATCATAGGCATGCATACCACTGGTATGTCATGCAGAGAGATTGGCAGACAGCTGAACATTAACCATACTGTAATCAGTCGTTTGATTGCAAAACATGGGCAAACTAACGAGGTGAAGGACAGGCCTAGATCTGGAAGACCGAAGAAGACTACTGCCCGTGATGATCGAGCCCTAGTACGCCTTGTTAGGAGATCTCCATTCACCAACAGCAGAGTGCTCAGCCAGCAATGGGAAACGCGCAATAGAGTGTCAATGTCTACCGTCAAAAGGAGACTGTATGCTGCTGGCATGAAAGCTAGGAGACCTGTCAGACGTCCTCTCCTCACTGCACACCACAAAGAGGAGCGTCTGAGGTGGTGCAACGAAAGAAGACACTGGAACATGAGATCCTGGAGACGGGTACACTGGTCCGATGAAAGTCGGTTCCTGCTTCATGCCACAGATGGTCGAACTCGTGTATGGAGGTCCAGACGCACGGCGTACGACCAACGTAACATCATGGAAGAAGTTCCATTTGGTAGAGGTTCCGTTATGATATGGGGGTGCATCTCATTTGATTGTAAGCTGGATCTGTTGACTGTACCTGGAACACTAAATGGACAAAGATATCAAGATTCCATACTGGATAGAGTTGTGGTCCCTCATTTTGTAAATCATGCACCTGGAACCCACCCTATATTCATGGATGACAACGCCCGACCACATCGTGCTAGAGCTGTGCATGAATACCTCCGCCAGAATGCCATCGAAACCCTACCATGGCCAGAAAGGAGCCCTGACATGAACCCTATTGAGCATATCTGGGACATTCTGGGAAACATGGTGAGAAGGAGGGATCCTCCTGTGCAGAACCTACAGGAATTAACAGACGCACTCCATCTTGAATGGCAACGAATACCACAATGGCGTATCAGTCGGTTGGTGACCAGCATGAGACGTGTCCAGGCCGTCATCCAGGCACAAGGTGGATATACCCGGTATTAATAATGACAGTCTCAAACTCGTGCACAGATGTTAAACTTCGTTTTCAGACACCATTAATGACAATCTAGCCACGTGTGTCAACTGTAGGGCAATAGTTGTCAGTTGTGTCAACGTAACCATATTCAGGCCTCGTTTTCAAGTTCAAACAAAAACATACAGTGTTTCCCCACCATCATAATCAGCATTCCTCTAGTTGCATTATTACCTCTTGCACTAAGATGGATGGGTACATAAATGTTTATGCTATTGCTTTCTTCATAGCACTTGAATATACCCTCGCATGTGCGTAAAAATAGGGTGGTGCTTAACTTTTGCACAGGTGTATAGGTCGTTGTCAATTCGTCCCGTATATGTTTCGTTCCCCTTTTGTTTACATGGAGTAATTCTTTTAGATATTATTCGTTCTTAACTTAGATCAGTTCTATTTTAGCTAGTTCTTTCTGACTATAGCGGGACTCATTCCCCTCACATAAGTTTCTATGGGATTTCTATTTGCCACTTAATCTGATGTACAACCTTTAATTAGTATGGATAATTAGAATACGGATATAACGCTTTTAACTAAGAAATATCGCTTTCTCTCGACTCAGCAGACATTAATGTCCAATAGTATACCGGGACAGATCTGATATTTGCTATGTTCTAGCCAGTAGATTAATCAAATATTTTTCTTTTCTAGCCAAATAGTATATATTTTAGCCACATCTTTCTTTTATTTCACTTAGGATCATGTTTGCAGTCAGTCCTCATCAATTAATAGCCTGCTTTAATTTCACAGTCCGGGTTCAATACGGTCTTTCTATATAAAATATGTATTGATTATTTGAACTTCATATGTTTAAAATAGTTTTTTGGGCATATTGTTTTAATATGTTCAACAACGTAAACATGAATTTTTGTTTTGCATTTTGTTACACTGGAATTGTTCAGGATTCAACCAATCAAGAAAGTTAAATTATTTTTATTCTTTAGCCAATGATTTTTCCAATTCTGCCCTTGGTTAGTCAGACTTCTTTCTTACTAGCATTTGGCTGACTGGCTGGTGGTTAGATTGGTCCCTGATATAAATTAATGCTTGGAAGTCTCTGTCTGATCTCATTGTGATATCCTAATTTATTTATCAGACTCATGAACACTTTGATCTAATTCTGAGATAACTCAAGAAATATCTTAACTATCTTATATCGTATCTTTTATCAGCCTAGCCCTAATAGGAATTTGAGACTTTTTAGCTTTTATTCTTCATTTATATCTTTCTTTATTCAGATATTAGGTATCATACAAGTATGGCTTCCATGGGTAGGCTTCTTATTCTCTTGGTTATTAGGTCTTCTTGTTTTATTCTTTAGCTAGTCCTCTGAGATCCCTTATTACGCGGTTGATCAATTCTTATCCCCATGGACACTTCACTGTTGTCTAGTTCTTCAATCATGGGGGTGGGAGCAGTTTGGTGTCTGTTTCCAAGAGTCCTTGATAATTCTTCACTGGTGTAGATCCCTCAATATTGATTTATAATCATCCTTATTGGTGGTCTTTCCATTTTTGTCATGTTCGTTGCAATGGTCGTTATACATGATATCTTATTATGGAAAGGTTCCTCTGATTCGTGTTTTACCCACCTGGGGGTCTCTTTCGTCCTCTCTCATGGGAAGTTAGCCTCCATCCATTCCAAATGTTCAAACACTGATATTCACTATTCAATCTCTCATGGTAGGCAAATTAGTGTCGGCTAGGTCCTTACAGAATAGTAGACCTCATGGTTCCAGTAGAGAAGGTGATGTCTTGGGTTCCTTTGATGAGAACACCTTTCCAGTTTTATCTTAAGGCCCAATGGAATCAATCTCTAGATTCTCTGATTCATCGGATCCTCATCAAGTTTCTATCATGGTTCATTGCCAGTGTTGATTAGATAGTCAATCCCTTTTGTTAGGGGTTCCTCTCCATCCTTCAACTCTTCAGGCTATCTTTTTCACAGATACATCTCTGGAAGGATGGGGAGTCTTTTGGAATTCCATAAAGATTCAGGAATCCGGTTCCTCCTAGAATCTTCTTACCACGTCAATCTTTTAGAACTGTGGACCCTAGCTTGTTGGGAACCAATGATTCTCAGTATGTCAATCCTCATCAGGTCAGTCAATTTCACAGTAGTCTTGTTCATCTATCATCAAAAGGGTGGGTGGGGGGTGGGGGGAGGCGTTCCAGGATGGTTTCCCTGGGTAGAGAGATCATGATCATTCTCTATTGGTGCAGGTCTCGCTACATTTCTTTCAAGCATTTCATTCCCAGGCAAACTGATTTTCTGGCTGACCTATTATCTCGCCCTTCAAAGATACCAGAAATAGAATGGGAATTGTAAGAGGCTGTAGTCCAGTCATTTTTCCTCAGTTCCTCTCACCCCCATGTAGATCTGTCTGCTTCTCTCAAGAACAGAAAAGATATCCACTTTCATATCTCCTTTCCCGGAATCTCTGGCTCTCAGTAGTCTCTCTAACTCAATCTTGGGACATCATATTCTCCTACGCTTTTTTCCCCTACGATTCTCATTCCTCTGGATCTCAGAATGATCAGGCAACATCCCTGCATAGTCCTGTTATTAGCCCAGTTTTGCCGACTAAATCCTGGTTTCCGGATCTCCTAGACCTTCTTGTAAATCTCCCTCTGCTACTCCCTGTCCCCCACGATCCATTTTCCCAGAACATAGGCAGGATTCTCCATCAGAACCCGGATATATTTCGCCTGTCAGTCTGGAAAAAAATTTCTCAGATCTTGCACTCGAGAAATCTATAAAGCTAGATTTGAATTTTTCAAAGAATGGTGTGCAGACCATTTATCTTACCTTCTGAGGCCTCTGTAGCTCAGGTCACTGAGTTTCTGTTCTTCCTCTGATCAGAGGAAGAATTCAGTTAATATTATTAGATCCTATCTTTTTGGTCTGAATTCCTTCGTCGAGTGTCTAATCGATCCTTCAGTCCAAATTTAGAAACATTTTGCTATCTCAGTAACGGTTTGGGTACTTCTCGTCCTCCGTTTAAGAGACACATTCCTTCCTGGATAGTTTATATCACAGGTTCTAGCGGGGATACATTTCGAAACTTTGGTTTCTGTGTGCTTGATACATCTTACACTAGAAACAGTTTCTACTAGCAGTAGCATCAGCTATCCATGGCTCTGAAATCCATGCTCTTTCAGCTGAATTAGTTAGACTTCAAGTTACGTGTCATAGCCTTATTCTCTATCCCAGGGCAGAATTCTTGTTCAAGACTCAGTTTAACTCTTGAGTCAACCTTTGATAATTCATAGACTCTTCTTTGTTGCCAGATGATTCTGTATGGTTCCCAGTCAAGCCCCTTAATATGTATAAACTTCGTACTGATTCTAAACGATCTGACATTAGACATCTTTGGGTTACATTTGCAGACAGTCTAAATCGTCCTGTCTCCTTAATCACTATTTCCCGTAGGATCGTGGATACTATTAAAATTCGCTATGAATTAGCTTCTCCAAGAGATAATCCTCTGGTGGGAGTCAAGGCCCATTGTGTTAAGGGCCTTGCTCCATCTTGCTCTCTCTCTTTTTAATGGATCTTCATTAGATTACATCATGCTAGTTGCTAACTGGAAGTCAGAGAACACCTTTATTAACCTCTATATTATAGATTTTAGTCCCTCTTCCTTTTTCTATAAAAAGATTCATACGGTAACTTAAGGGACCATGACTCATATTCCTCATTCATCATCTTCTCTTACTTCTTCATCTTCATTTTCTTTAGTCTCTAGTTGGGGTTAGTGGGAATTCATTACTTAATTCTCATGTGTGTATTTCACCCCTTTTTTCATATAATCTCTCTCATCACCCCTATTATTCATCTCTTTCTTTCATGTTCATCTTCTCTTTCTTGCTTCCAGGTGTCATTTATGACCTTCTTTGTTATCTTCTCGTTATTCTTTAATTTCATCTCTTTCAAGATGCTTGATAGAGCAATTCTTAGAAACTGCTATCTCTTAGTATCTTCCTTACTCATTATTTCTAACTTCGTATTCTTTCTCTATTTTAACATCAATTTTGCGCAAAAATTTGCCTCCCAGGTTTTGTGCAATGGTGAATCTGTATTTGAGCAATTGTAATGCAAGGAGGTAGGTTGTAATGTAGTAATAACGACCAGACGACTCGAAGGGTCTGGTCTTATGTTTTACTAATTACATATACCTACCTCCTTGCATTATGGCCCACCTCAAGCCTCCCTTCTGTCAAATTTTTTTTTGGGCGGGGGGGGGGGGGAGGGAGGGAGGGGGTGGTCTTGAGGCTTCATTCTTTGGTCATATCTTGTTAGAATAGTTATATTCAGTATAAGATATTCACTATATCTCTCAGCCTTAGAATATACCCGGATATGTCAGTTTTTTACATATTTGGGTATTTATTAAAGATTTTTTAGTCATATAATGTTAAGTATTTAGGTAAATTCTTAAGTTTCAGCTTTAGTTGAATTCAGAGTCGAGTAGTGATAGGATCATTTGCCTCTTCATGAATCTGCACAAAGCTGGATTATATGACTGGATTCGTCAAGGAATGAAGACTTGGTTGCTACAACAAATTCATGTGACGGCTGTCAGCCAATGAGATTGTCATTATGCCTTATGACTCACTCATTGGCTCTGGGTTATGTCTTAACCCTCTTCCTGCCTCATTCTGAGATATAGCATTCAAGCGAATTGCTATGGATCTCATCATCGGAGAGAGTATAGAGATTCCTGAAGAAGCCTTCAGTCACTCTGTAACCACAAAGCACAGCAAACATTGGCTGTAGAAATTTCATCCTACTACGCTTCCCTTCAGAGAAGGAAAGAGCAATAGTAATGCAAGGAGGTAGGTATATGTAATTAGTAAAACATAAGACCAGACCCTCCGGGTCGTCTGGTCGTTTCACAGTTTTGGACGTTGAATTTTTTCATGGATTTTTTTGGGGGATAGTTTTTTTTATGGACCACTGATTTTCAACAATGACTCACCAGATATCAACACAATTTTACAGCAGAGTTATATACTATGCATGGGTACTATCTGCATCATTACTAGTTTCAAGATCAGACTATCAACAGTTTGGGAAAATTGTCCATGTTTGATTCGTTACACTGGTTTGTTGGTACCTTACTGAATATGCGTATTCCGAACCAATCCAAGTTTGCTTTGGCAATCCACACTATCCATGCCTTTACAGGCGAGACATTGTATGCTTCAGCGTTCTTGTTTATTTCATGGATTTTGAAGCCAAAATTGGTTTTATAAATAATAGAGGTTTTTGGGTATGCTGATTTCAGATTTGCCATTTTCAAAATTGTCGGATAAATAATCTGGCAGCTATCTTGAATCATTTTCCCACCAAAAACTCCCATACTAAAGCAATAGGAAATTATTTAATATGTCTCGTCGAGAGCCAGTGGACCGAATTTAATCAAATTTGGTGGGACACATCTTTGCTCTTGTTGCAGTTCTGGCCAAACCTTATATTTCTAATTATAAGCGACCATTCTATTTGAAATGCATAAGTTTCAGGTGAGCGATACAAGCACCTTGTGTCTCTTGTTTTATATTTGAGGTCAAGCTTCATAGTTCGTCGCAAAATCATAAAAGTCAAGCTTCATTGTTGCATTGCAACCATGTTTCTGGTTTATGATATATTATTCCTTATTTTATTATTGCAGGTAATGGGATAACATGCTGATAGGCTGCATACGTAAAAAGCAATGGCTGTCTAAAAAACAAGCTATGATCATTGTTTCCATGCCAACTGGTCGTCGTAAACAACAGGACCACGCCGTCATCTCTCCTCTTTTGTAATTTTTCTGAGCATCATTTTCACTGCTGCACCATTTAGATGAAGGTGTCTTTAAAATGGATAGTAGCCGGTTAGGGAAGAAAGCATTATTGAAGTCGCCCAATGTTAAGAGACGTAATAAGGCGGTGCCTTTGTCACAAAGGGTAAGTTTTTGTTCATGAACATGTCTGTAACTATGTTTACAATGTGGTATTATAGGGCATCTAATGTACATCTTGAGAACAGTTTTCAAGCCCCAAAATTATTAAAAGTAAGTTACCAGCTTTTCACCCCATGTAACCTGTCAACGTTACCCCTTCACTGATGAAATGTCAAAGTTATGCGAGATGGTTCGCAATTTCATAGCAGTAAATAAGAAAATTGTGAAAATAGCTGAAAATTGTGGAAAAAATTTGCTAAGCAGTAATGGCTTTCAGTCAAATTTTTATCAGAATGTTTTAGAATAGTCATTGCATATCGGAACAATACTGTTCTCTTGGGATGTAAATGGACATTCAAAAAGGGAATATTTAGGTCTTTTAAACCTGTTTTCACCGTTAATGGGTTAATTACAGGTGCAAAATTCTTGTTCAATCTTAGATAATGACCGTACGCTCATACTCTGTGACTTACAGTCTGAATTCTATATTGCAGGTAACTTTAGATAAAGTTCTTGGCTTTACTTTATCAAACGGTGCTGGATTAACCTGTGATCCAACTACTGGAACTATTGCCTATCCAGCCGGGTAAGTTACATGATTGTACTTAGCATATATCTTTTGTGCTTGGCTTGTGATAAGGTCACTCATTAGTGTCTACTAAGTAAGGTGTCCCACTATGGTATAAGAGCACACACAGGCCAGTAGGTAGAACAATTTTTAGTTGCGACCCACAGCTAGTACATGTATCAGCTTTGTCAGAAATTTGACCAACAAACCGACCTAAATACTAGTTTAGGAGTTGCATCTAATAGGTTGGTCTGTCAGTTAGTCTCTCTGTCAAATTGTTTACATTTCTGACAGTTAAGCTGCTTATGTCGCAACTATAGTTTGTCATACTTGTTTAGTAATGGGAAACAAAGAGTTGAGTGGGATGGTTGAAACATTCAACCATCACACTCCGTTCAACCATCACACTACTCCACTACTAACAATCTTGAACATCGAGTGTCATTTACATTATCATTAAAAGATTGTTTGTTTTGTCCTCTCTGCACCCTGAATTTTGGATTACGGTGGGTAGGTTTGGGAGAAAAATTGCTAATTTAAATCCTACTAGAAATTAGCGGCACTGTATAACCATCGACTAGATATATACTAATATATAATAAGAAATAAAAATAATTCTGGAAGGAAAATGGCAATAGAACATTTTTGGTATGCAGGTTTTCTACAGGCTCATTAGAGAGTATACACAAATTATCTATTTAATCATGGTGTTTTATTGGATACTCTTTGTTGTACAGTACAGCTCAGAAATGACCTAACATGTTTGCAAAGCAAAATAAAACATACTGTTGAATATTTTGGACTTAATTGGATTGGAAGCCATTGCTGCCTAAGGCAGCAATGGCTTCCATTCAAATTAGGTCCACAATATTCAACAAAACATTTCTTACATCTCGTTCAAAATTGTACTAACTAACATGTTTCTGTTTTCATTTTGGAAACTTGTTAACTTATGAGTTATACTGTATGTTGTTATACTAGGCCATGACGAGCAACATGTCGATATAAAAATCTTTTTTTACTCAGTAAGGCAGCAATGGCTTTCATTCAAATTAAGTCCACAATATTCAACTGAACATGTCCTACACCGTCTTCAAAATTATACTAATTTACATGTTTCTGTTTTCCTTTTGGAAACTTGTTAACTTATGAGTTATATTGTATGTTTTCATACTAGGCCATGAAAATATTTAGGACATGAATATTTTTGTCGTGAGCAACTTGTCGATATAAAATCTTTTCTTACTCGTTCAAATCTTTCTGCCTTCCGTTTATTTAATGTCATCTTGCAAATTGTCAGCTGACAAGTAGATTAGATCTAAATCTACTGGTATTCCCTGCTCTTTATATATACACAGGTAATAGTATGATGTTTACTTTTATAAATTGATGTGTAATTACCCTCTACTTTGGTTTCATTGTGTAAATACTGTGTAATCCATACATGAGTGACACTATCATATTGCAGACTAACAACTATCATGATAATACGTAGTCATAACCATTTAGTCCTCAAATTTGATCAAGAAAATTTCTTATAAAATGATGTCCATTTGCAGACAAGAGAAGACGATTTTTGAAAATATACCGCTGGAATGACTGGCTCGGTTATCGAGCCAGTCATTTGAGTGGTAAAATTTTCAAAAGTAGTCTTCTCTTGGTCTGCAAATGGACATTTCCCAAGACCACTGCAGAAGCCGTTTTTGGCTGATATGAGTGTTAAAGGGTTAATGTGCTCAGTTTATTGAGGAACCCTTTTATGCTATGCACTGATTGGTGATTGTACACTGCTTTGGCTAAAAGAGGTAGTTGTCTATTAATATAAGGCTGTTGTAGTTAAATGCTTTTGTTGGCATATAAAATGGCACCAGTTAATAAAGTAATCAAATTTCTTGCTAATAACTAACATTTGACATTTAGATGTACAACTATAATGTTGTCAATGAGTGTATACACAACAACAGATCCTTGGGATAGTTATTATTTCTCATGATTATAAATACTAAATACATCTGTATATGTAATATAAATCTAAGCACATGTTTCTATTGCATAACTGTGCAATACAAGAGCACTTGACAATTTACTTTAGAATGACTATTGATACACCATGTAGATAGATTGCATTCTTTCTTCTGGATGTGGGGGGGGGGGGAAGAGGGAGGGTGGGATGGGAAGTGGGCAGGGATGAGTGTCATTGTTCATCTAGGTACTAGATGGACTTAAATGCAGTCCAATAGAGGATTTCAGTGTAGCCATCAATCATATGACGTCATAATCAACTGGATGGTTGCGATTCATGAAGTGGTCTATTTTCATTCCCAGTGCATTTTTTGACAAAATTTGACATTTTTTATATGTTATGTCTTACGGTATATACCAACAATAGCAAGCATAATTTCATCAAACATGTGATTATTAAACGAGCTACAAGCACAATACTAACAAAAATTACATTGAAATAAGTGGAAAGCAAGCTACTTTAATGCTCAATTTCTCTGTGTTCACATTTTCACGTTTAATTGAACTTTAAAACTGAGTATTTATAAAATACTTACAGGATTAACAGCCAATATATTGGGCAACAACAACATACTGCAACTACATATATAATGGTATATCACTTAAGCGTCTTTCAGTAGTAGAAATTTAAAAGCAAAAATAAAAAATGCTGTAGGCAGAATTTAGATCAAAATTTGAGAAAATAATTTAAATTTTGTCTCAAAAAGTATCTTTTCAATAATTTGGTGGGCTATTAAACAAGCATACATGTCGCGATTCACAAAGTTGTCTATTTTCAAAAATGTATATGGGTGGTCATATTCTATTTTGCTATAACTACATCAGTTTAAGAGGTATCATGGCATGTGAGGTGCCAAATGAAAGAAGAAATGATGCTGAATAAAACTCTGTAAGAATATTTATTATATGTGGAGGCAAACTTGTCTAATTCTTCTGAGTGTTATAGATAACAGGGTGAAATGTGTATAATGTTGCTGAAAAACATGCGTTACATTTTGTTCTCACTAAAGTGCAGCATGCTTGAACCTATTTCTTGAAGACTTAGACATAACATATACATATGGTCCTAAAGGTTACTTCATGAGCATTTCAAAAAGTACCTTTTCAAAACGAAAATTATATTGTATTTAGGCGCTATAATAATTTGCGAAAAGGTAGTGCATGAGTTTTGAATAAAAATTTCATGTGTTACATTTTGTTCTTACTGGTTCATGATGTGACAGTCTCAAGATACAACGAGTGCAACATTACATCTT
This sequence comes from Chaetoderma sp. LZ-2023a, assembly GCA_034401795.1. Lineage (NCBI taxonomy): Eukaryota > Metazoa > Mollusca > Caudofoveata > Chaetodermatida > Chaetodermatidae > Chaetoderma > Chaetoderma sp. LZ-2023a. The sequence goes on along the minus strand of CM067373.1, from coordinate 92,445,605 downwards.
TATATTTTCTTAAACTACTGTTTATGAGCATTCTAAAAATGTATAGTTTTAATATACTTTTTCAACTTGGTGTGAAGTTTCATCACATTTATGAAACTACTACCTTAATCGGAAGCCACGGTTACAGTATTACCAGCTCTTGTTTAAATGATTACTTGGAACAGTTATAAGGTTTATCTGATGGAATTTTGTGCTGTTATTGCATCTCAGATAATGTACTATGAAATGCATATATCATATCCTGAATATATGACACCAGTGAGCAACATGCTAAAAAAGATTCATAAAAACTAGTTTGAAGCAGAACCGGTTACATCTATATTTCACCCGGTTATCTATAACACTCAGAAGAATTAGACAAGTTTGCCTCCACATATAATAAATATCCGTACAGAGTTTTAATCAGCATCATTTCTTCTTTCATTTGACACCTCACATGCCATGGTACCTCTTAAACTGATGTAGTTATAGCAAAATTGAAGATGACCACCCATGTACATTTTCGAAAATAGACCACTGTGAATCGCCACCAACTATGTGACATGTAGGATAATCAATTGCGTCATGAATCATTAAGTTAAGTTCGTCACGAATTCTTAATTTACTGACAGACTAAGCATTGTTGTGCGAATTGTATGGCTTTACTATTTAATAAACATGCTGTTGAATATTTTGAAACTAATTTTAATGGGCGCTGTTGCTGCCATAGGCAGCAGCTATGGCAGCAGCAGAACCCAGTCAAATTAGTTTCAAAATATTCAACAGCTTACCTGTATAGTTTTCTGGAAATTGATAGTCAGGTAGTTCAGGGATCGATCAATCCCAACACCGGCAAAGTGTGAGTGGAGCTTAGCTTAAGAAGAGCGGGGCACAGCTAAAACTGGATTCCTCCATTACTTATCTATTTATAATAAATGGCAAGTTGATGGAGTGATTGATTCATACATGAGTCTTCAGGGATACACTGATTTCAGTGTTTTTTTCAATAAAATTAGGATTTCAAAGGTTTCTGCTTTTGATTAAATATCTTTAGACAACCTTTTTCTTAGGGGGCTAATTATTTTTCAGTGTTTTTCTTCAGTTATGATGATGTCAGTTGCCACTCTCATCCCTGCTGATTGACTGCTTTGCTTGTCTATGGGTCACTGTAGATCTATAAAGATAACAATTCTTTTATGTATAATTATTTTTCTTAACAAAAATACAAATTCCGTAAATATTACAGTGGTTACTGTCACAACGTTCTTCTTTATGCCCTTGGAAGCGGTGTATATAGTAATTGCTTTGTCCATGCATCCATCCCCAATTTTTTTTGTCTGGACCATATTTTCAAAGGGTTTTGATGTATAGTCACCAAACTTGGTATATATGGATTCATCATGGCCTAAAGCCAAAGGTGTCATATATCAAAAGTAGGTCAGTGTGATCTACTTTTAATGGTTCATTAAATATCATAGATTATTCTTGTCCGGACTGTAGTTTAGTTTCAAGAGTCTGAAAGGCCAAGTGAGCTTATGCCATGGCGACTTTGCCTCATCTGTCCATTATCCGTAGTCAGTCCATCGTCCGTCAACTTTTACTTTAAAATGCTAGCTAAGTACTCCTTAACCAATAGACATATTTTAGCCAATTTTGGGTCTAGGAGCCTATCACGCTCCAAAACTTCCATTCAGAATTTTGATTCGTCAATTTATTGGTCAACATTTGAGATTTTATTAAAAATTTACCGGAAATTATCAAATCGATTTTTCGCCATAACAGCTTGACTGATTTCAACCAGATTGGTCTAGAATGATCATATGCTTGTATGCGCTAGAACTTCGATTCAATCCATTCAGAAATTTGATTTGTCAATTTTTTGGGTGAAAATCAGATTTTATGAAAAATGTACTCTAAATTGTTGAATTGAATTAACAGCTTGACCGATTTCAACCAGATTTGTTTAGATTGATGATATGGTGGTAGGCTCTAGAACATCCATTCAAAATTTTATTTGTCAATTTTTGTGTGAAAATCTTAGATTTGATGAAAAACTTGACGGAAATTGTCAAATCGCTTTTTCTTACCAATTTGATTGATTTGACGCAAATTTGACTGAAAGGATCCTATTGTGATACACTCTTGAATGTCTATTCTGAATTTTAATTCATCAATCATTAATTTATATGAAAAATTTACTGGAAATTGTCAAATCGTGTCTTGTTAACAGTCTGACCGATTGCAAACATATTTGGCTAGAAGGACCCTATTAAGTAGGTGACAGATGATGCAGATCTTCTCTTCAGAATTTTGCTTCATCAATCTTGGATTTTCCAAAGATTTAATGGAACCATTTAAAATGTTCCTCATCCTTAATCAATGGCCTGATTTCAACGAAGCTTGAGTGAAGCGATCCTATGGCAGTAGGCTTCAACATATCATATGGGAATTTTACTTGGTCAATTCTTTTTGGGTGTTAAATCATCTTGGATTTTCTGAAAATAACCCATCATGTCTATTTAATTAGAAATTCTTCAAATTATAATTGTCCAGTTGAGCTTCACAGGCCCTTGAGCCTCTTGTTTGTATACAGTAACCAAACTTGTTTTATGGATGCATCAGGGCCTAGACAAACTTGATGCCTGCCACCGCAAACACCTACGCACCATCACTGGACACCGATGGCTAGAGAGCATAATTGGCAACAATGCACTATACAAGATGTGTAATACGCCGCAGCTGTCTGTATAAGTTGCCCAGCAAAGATGGTCCATGTTTGGCCATATGCTAAGGATGCCAGAAGACACACCAGCACAGAAGCCTTGGAATTCAACCTACTCAGAGCCAGCAAATACAGAGCCAGGAGAGGACGTGATTGCATAAATCTGCTAAGAGTGATATGAGGTGACCTCAAGAAAGCAGGATTGGGTACACTCAAGTCAAGAATGGACCTGAGGAAGCTAAGGATTTTGGTTGAGGACTAGACACAGTGGGCAAAAGCGAAGGACTGATTGCAGCTGTAGGATGTTTCTACTACTACTACAGCCACAGAATACAGTAATCATACATTCATCAGGGGATAAAGGTGTGTCATGTTCCAAAAGTAGCTCAGCATGGCCTACTTTTCACAATTCGCTGAACATCAAAGATTCATTTTGTCTGTGCTGTAGTTTCAAGAGTTTTTAGTCACTTGGCCTTTCAGGCCAAGTGAGCTTATGCCATGGCAGTCGTCCGTCCATCATCTGGCCCTCCGTCCATCAAATCGTGTCTTAATGGTTTGACCGATTTCAACCAAATTTGGCTGAAATGATCCTAAGCTGCTACCATCCAGATGTTTTTTTCAGAATTTTGATTGATCAATTTTTTTGGTGAAAATCGGAGATTTTATGAAAAATCTACCAGAAATGGTCAAAATGCTACTCCTCCTTAGCTGCTTGACATATTTCAACCAGATTTGACTGGATGCTTTCTATGGTGGTAGGCTCTAGAACTTCTTTTCAGAATTTTGAATGATCAATTTTTGTGTAAAAATCAGATTTTATGAAAAATCTACCAGAAATCTTCAAAATGCTATTCCTCCTTTGCTGTTTGACATATTTCAACCAAATTTGACTAGATGCATTCTATGGACCACCATAGAATGCATCTAGTCAAATCTGGTTGAAATATCTAGAACGTCTTCAGAATTTTGATTGATCAATTTTTTTGGGTGAAAATCTGAGATTTTATGAAAAATCTAACCGAAATGGTCAAAATGCTACTCTTCCTTAGTTGCTTGATATATTTCAATCAAATTTGACTAGGTGCATTCTATGGTGATAGGCTCTAGAACTCTTTTCAGAATTTTGATTGATCAATATTTTGGGTGAAAATCTGAGATTTTATGAAAAATCTACCGGAAATGGTCAAAATGCTACTCCGCCTTAGCTGCTTGACATATATCAACCAAATTTGAGTAGATGCATTCTGTGGTGGTAGTAGACCATAGAACTCATTTCAGAATTTTGATTGATCAATTTTTTGGGTCAAAATCTGAGATTTTATGAAAAATCTACCGGAAATGGTCAAAATGCTACTCCTCCTTAGCTGCTTGACATATTTTAACCAGATTTGACTGGATGCATTCTATGGTGGTAGGCTCTAGAACTTCTTTTCCGAATTTTGATTGATCAATATTTTGGGTGAAAATCTGAGATTTTATGAAAAATCTAACGGAAATGGTCAATATGCTACTCCTTAGCTGCTTGACATATTTCAACCAAATTTGAGTAGATGCAGTCTATGGTGGTAGACTAGAAATTCTATTCAGAATTTTGATTGATCATTTTTTGGGGTGAAAAATATAGATTTTATGAAATTTACCAGAAATGGTCAAAATGCTACTGCTCCATAGCTGCTTGGCATATTCAACCAAATTTTACTAGATGCATTCTATGGTGGTAGGCTCTAGAACTTCTTTTCAGAATTTTTATTGATCAATGTTGTGTATGAAAATCGTCTACCGGAAATGGTCAAAATGTTACTCCCTCTTAGCTGCGTGACGTATTTCAAACAAATTTAACTAGATGCATTTTATGGTGGTAGTCTCTGGAACCTCTATTCAGAATTTTGATTGGTCAATTTTTCCGGTGGCCATCTGTTTTAATGTAAAGAATCATGTATATTTAGATGAAAGTGTTTCAAATGCTAATGGTCCAGGTGAGCGTCACAGGCCCAAGACCGTGGCCTCTTGTTTGTTACTGTATACAGTAACCAAACTTGGTATATGGATGCATCACGTCCTAAAGGTGTCTCATGTACCAAAAATATGTCAGCTTCACCTACTTTTCATTGTTCATTGAACATTAGATATTATTCTTGTCCAGTTTTTTGTATACAGTAACCAAGCTTGTTGTACGGATACATAGTAGGTTATTGTTATGTCGCATATCAAAAGTATGTCAACCTGACCTACATTTCATGGTTCACTGAGCATGATAGACAATTCTTGTCTGGACATTAGTTTGAGTCTTTTGTAAACATTAACTAATCTTTGTCACAAAGATTTTGTGTATACTAGTATCAATTCATGGTTCACCCAACTTCAAGATTAATTGCATGCATTCAGCAAAAGGCAGGGTTGAGCGGAATAGGGGTGTATCCTTTATGATGCACTGCATCAAGAAGACTGTGGTGCTTTCTGTCTGCAATTAGTACATTGCTACGTAATTCATTTAACCAATTACTTGTGTCTGTTTGCCTACTGGATAACTAACTAGTAATTACCTCACATTTATAAGGGAAATGTTTCCAGGTCATGCAAAACAGTCTGGAATATTTAAATATGCCACCACTATGAGTTTCTACTTTCTAAACATGATTTTTGCAAGAATACTACATTTGTTTAATAATATCCATTTAAGTCCCAAATGATGTTTTGACCATTATCAACATGCACTCATATTTCATTTGACATATAGATTAAATTTCTCAATGTTTGACATTACTGTTTAAATAAATAAATAATTTTACCTTTATCAGTGAACCGCGAGGTGTTTGTTCATGTATGTAAACATGCTCTGTGTACCTTGTGATTAAAATTTTAATGCTAGATTGCTCTGTTGTTTGCATAATGAATAGAGCTGATCTGCCACTCAAGTATATGACGACATAAACAATTACGTTACTTGTAGGCTGACATTACAATCAAAATGCGTAATGAATGACATATCTAGCTGAATAGTCAGCAGCAGCACCCAGTCAATGAGTTTCGTTTCAATATGTTCAACAGCTTATCTGTATCTAGTTACCGTGATATTGGGATTCTGGGAATTCAGGGTTCGATCGATTCCAACACGGGCAATATGTGGGTGGAGCGTAGCTAGAAATGGGCACGTCATAGCTAGAAATTGGCAAGGCATAGCTAGAAATGGGCACGTCATAGCTAGAAATGGGCAAGGCATAGCTAGAAATGGGCAAGGAATAGCTAGAAATGGGCAATTCATAGCTAGAAATGGGCAAGGCATAGCAAGAAATGGACAAGGCATAGCTAGAAATGGGCAAGGCATAGCTAGAAATGGGCATGTCATAGCTAGAAATTGGCAAGGCATAGCTAGAAATGGGCAAGGCATAGCTAGAAATGGGCACTGCATAGCTAGAAATGGGCACTGCATAGCTAGAAATGGGCAAGGCATAGCTAGAAATCGGCAAGGCAAAGCTAGAAATGGGCACGTCATAGCTAGAAATGGGCGACTCATAACTAGAAATGAGCAAGGCATAGCTAGAAATGGGCAAGGCATAGCTAGAAATAGGCAAGGCATAGCTAGAAATAGGCACAGCATAGCTGAAAAGGGCAAGGAATAGCTAGAAATGGGCAAGGAATGGCTAGAAATGGGCATGGCATAGCTAGAATTGGGCAAGTCATAGCTAGAAATGGACAAGGCATAGTTAGAAATGGGCGAGGTAGATCTAGAAGTGGGCAAGGCATAGCTAGAATGGGCAAGGCATATCTAGTAGTGGGCAAGGCATATCTAGTAATGGGCAAGGCATAGCTAGTAATGGGCAAGGCATAGCTAGAAAGGGCAACTCATAGCTAGAAATGGGCAAGGCATAGCTAGAAATAGGCAAGGCATAGCTAGAAATAGGCAAGGCATAGCTAGAAAGGGAAAGGAATAGCTAGAAATGGACAAGGAATGGCTAGGAATGGGCATGGCATAGCTAGAATTGGGCAAGTCATAGCTAGAAATGGACATGGCATAGTTAGAAATGGGCAATTCATAGCTAGAAATGGGCAAGGCATAGCAAGAAATGGGCAAGGCATAGCTAGAAATGGGCACGTCATAGCTAGAAATGGGCAAGGCATATCTAGAAATGGGAGAGCCATAGCTAGAAATGGGAAAGGCATAGCTAGAAATGGGCAACTCATAGCTAGAAATGGGCAAGGCATAGCTAGTAATGGACAAGTCATAGCTAGTAAAGGACAAGGCATAGCTAGTAATGGACAAGTCATAGCTAGTAATGGACAAGGCATAGCTAGTAATGGGCAAGGCATAGCTAGTAATGGGCAAGGCATAGCTAGTAATGGGCAAGGCATAGCTAGTAATGGACAAGGCATCACTAGAAATGGACATGGCATAGCTAGAAATTGACAAGGCATGGCTAGTAATGGGCAAGGCATATCTAGTAATGGCCAAGGCATATCTAGAAATGGGCAAGGCATATCTAGAAATGGACAAGGCATAGCTAGTAATGGACAAGGCATAGCTAGTAATGGGCATGGCATAGCTAGTAATGGGCAAGGCATAGCTAGTAATGGGCAAGGCATAGCTAGTAATGGGCAAGGCATAGCTAGTAATGGACAAGGCATAGCTAGTAATGGACAAGCCATAGCTAGTAATGGGCAAGGCATAGCTATAAATGGGCAAGGCATAGCTAGTAATGGACAAGGCATAGCTAGAAATGGACAAGGCATAGCTAGTAATGGGCAAGGCATAGCTAGTAATGGGCAAGGCATAGCTAGTAATGGACAAGGCATAGCTAGTAATGGGCAAGGCATAGCTAGTAATGGACAAGGCATAGCTAGTAATGGACAAGGCATAGCTAGTAATGGGCAAGGCATAGCTAGTAATGGGCAAGGCATAGCTAGTAATGGACAAGTCATAGCTAGTAAAGGACAAGGCATAGCTAGTAATGGACAAGTCATAGCTAGTAATGGACAAGGCATAGCTAGTAATGGGCAAGGCATAGCTGGTAATGGACAAGGCATAGCTAGTAATGGACAAGGCATAGCTAGTAATGGGCAAGGCATAGCTATAAATGGGCAAGGCATAGCTAGTAATGGACAAGGCATATCTAGTAATGGACAAGGCATAGCTAGTAATGGACAAGCCATAGCTAGTAATGGGCAAGGCATAGCTAGAAATGGACAAGGCATAGCTAGTAATGGGCAAGGCATAGCTAGTAATGGACAAGGCATAGCTGGTAATGGACAAGACATATCTAGTAATGGGCAATGTGTAGCTAGTAATGGACAAGGCATAGCTAGTAATGGACAAGGCATAGCTAGTAATGGACAAGGCATAGCTAGTAATGGACAAGGCATAGCTAGTAATGGACAAGGCATAGCTAGTAATGGACAAGCCATAGCTAGTAATGGACAAGGCATAGCTAGTAATGGACAAGGCATATCTGGTAATGGACAAGGCATAGCTAGTAATGGACAAGCCATAGCTAGTAATGGACAAGCCATAGCTAGTAATGGACAAGCCATAGCTAGTAATGGACAAGGCATAGCTAGTAATGGACAAGGCATATCTAGTAATGGACAAGGCATAGCTAGTAATGGACAAGGCAAAGCTAGTAATGGACAAGCCATAGCTAGTAATGGACAAGGCATAGCTAGTAATGGACAAGCCATAGCTAGTAATGGACAAGGCATAGCTAGTAATGGACAAGGCATATCTAGTAATGGACAAGGCATAGCTAGTAATGGGCAAGGCATATCTGGTAATGGACAAGGCATAGCTAGTAATGGACAAGGCATAGCTAGTAATGGACAAGGCATAGCTAGTAATGGACAAGCCATAGCTAGTAATGGACAAGGCATAGCTAGTAATGGACAGGGCATAGCTAGTAATGGGCAAGGCATAGCTAGTAATGAACAAGGCATAGCTAGTAATGGACAAGGCATATCTAGTAATGGACAAGGCATATCTAGTAATGGACAAGGCATAGCTAGTAATGGGCAAGGCATATCTAGTAATGGACAAGGCATAGCTAGTAATGGACAAGGCATAGCTAGTAATGGGCAAGGTGTGGCTAGTAATTGTGTCCACAACAGGCATTTATTCTTTTAATAAGAATCAATTGCTTCAGCTTAACCATTTAAAACTCAAATTTATTCTAGACAATTTCAATTTTTTCATAGAAAATGTCCATTTGCAGACCAAGAGAAGACTAATCTATTTTTGAAAATTTACCATTGGAATGACAGGCTCAGTTATCGAGCCAGTAATTCCAGTGGTAAATTTGTCCAAAAATAGTCTTTTTTGGTCTGCAAATGGACATTTCTAAAGACCACTGCAGAAGCAGTTTTGACTGATATGAGTGTTAAAGAGATAAAGCACATTTCTGGGATGCCAAAAGTGTACTTTTTACTTCAAAAACTCATAGGAACAGCATATATCTTAACGTTATTCGGAAACAATAAGATTAAGAAAATATTTGAGAATTTCAGCGAAGACTGTCTTCTTCTGAGCCGCCATTTTAGTTTGATATTCATAAATTTTGCTTTACTTTTTATTCTATCGTTCTCGCTGTGGGGCAAAGTCCAGTATAAAACCGTTCTCATAACACTGTTAATAATTGTCAGTGTGCTGTTGGCCTCCGAGTTGAGCGGATCTAGCGTACTATATGCTTACTACATGCTATACAGGTACAAATGTAGATCCTTTCACTTTGGAGGTTGTCAGTGCACTGACAATGATTAGTGTTACGAGAATGGTTTTATACTGGGCTTTGTGCAACAGCGAGGACAATAGAATCAGCAAATGATGGCGGCTATAAATATCAGATGAAACTTGCGGCTTGGAAGATAATCGTCACTAAAATTTTCAAATATTTTCCAAATGTTATTGCTACAGATTAACTGTAAATAGCACCGATAGACAAATTACATTATGAATTATAATTGCTTTAAATATGGACTTATCTCGTATTCTGGGCAGTGCTTTCTCAAGATTGATGTTTTACAAGAAAGTAATGTTATTGAGAAATTGCAGCACCAATACAGTGTTTGTTCTTACAGGACACTTTAATAACTCTGGTCCTACTGGAGGGATGTTCGCCAAAGTTGGGTAGAAGCTTGCATGTGGGGTTTCAGAGACGAATGCCAATTCTGGGGTCAAAATCTAAAATGCAACAATAACAGCTTTTGACTGCCACATTGTCTTCAAAATATACATTTTTCAATAATACTAGATCCAATGACATTCCTTCTGTTTTCTCCATGGGGTGGAGTTTTCATCGTCCAGGTCTGATGAGAGTACCTGGATAATTCTGAACTGCATGTCAGTTCTAGAATGTCCATGTTTATTGAAATGCCTGGATACGGGTGTGTCATATCATTCATTCCTCTGGAGGTTTAATATCGATCTCAGATGTTCTTGGATTCTGATTTTGAAGGTGCGTAGAGTTTCTCCTACATACTGTTTCTTACATTTGTTGCAAGTTAGTAGGTAGACGATGTTCCTCATCTGACAGTTGCCTATGATCTTAGATCTGTATGTTAGGCCTGTATGTGAGCTAGAGAAGAATATGTTTTTCTGCATCCTTTGCCAGATGTTACAGTTCTTAGTTTTGCATGCTTTTAGAGGGTTTCTGTGTTGTGCAGGGGCATTAGCTGATGGAAGTTTAGCCCTGACAATCATATCTTTGATTGTCTTGTTTTTTCTATAGCCAAAGAGAGGAGGTTCTAGAAAGACTTCTGTATTTGCTGCTGGCTTCCAGAATTGGCCAGAATTTCTTGATGGTTTTCTTCAGAAGGATGTCAGTGTGAACTCGCAGACAAAGATGGGTCTCTGTAAAGTGTTGTGGTGGTTGTCTTTGGTGGTTGGTGTAGGATGCTGTGTCTGTCTTTTGATCTAGCTTTTGCCCTGGATTCGTTAAGAACTTTGATAGGATGACCCCTTGCTTCAAAATATCCTTGTAGAATGATACTATTTTTGTCATAATCTTGTATGTGCAAGCCAGGAAATAAGGTGCCTGTCAAGAACATTGTCAGGCACCAAACTATCAAATGTCAGGCACAGTCTTGCTGGTTCCTGACATTTTGTATGGTACAGATTTAAACAGTCCCAGTAGTTGCAATGTACAACAAAAGTGTCTGCATACAAGTGTTTACAAAGCCATAAAATATCCATCTTGCTAAGGTGTATCACAATCATTTTGACACATGTTTAGTTGCTTTTTGACATGTTTCTAATAAGTTCAAGTACAGAACACTGTGAAGTAGAATAGCGTTGACAGGCAGCAAATTCTGGATGTCTGGTGCTAAATAGCTGGTGCCTGCCAAAGTGTTGGACACTGTTGAAAAAGTTATTTCTAGGCCTGTATGCGACTACAGATACATCTCAACCTGAGGAATTGTCCATATGGGGACGAATTTCTACAGGAGGAGGGGTGTGCTAAGTCATAGTGGAGGTAGCTGTGGGTGTCTGTTGGTTTTGTGTAGAGGTCGAAGATGATGGCATGTTCTTCTGTTTGTTTGATCATGGTCAAGGAATGAAACATGTGTTTTTGAGGACTCCATTGTGAATTTGGTATGATATGGTGTTCTGCATTCATGTGTGTGACAAATTCATCTAGGGCGGGTTTCCCATGTTCCCAGAACATGAATATGTCGTCTATGTATCTGACGTACAAGGCTGGCTTGGTGGGAGCTGCTTGTAGGAGTTTTTCTTCTAAGTCCGCCATGAAAATGCATGCAAATGTGCCCGCAGCTTTGCTTCCCATGGCGGTGCCTCCTACCTGTAAATAATGTTCGCCATTAAACTAAAAATTATTGCATTCTAGTGCAAGTTTTAGGAGTTGAGGAGACCTCTGATTGATAGATCACCTGGAATTCCATGTTTGTGGCAGAATCTGTTGTTATTCACTGATTAAAAAATATATCAGCGACACAAGTATTGGACAAATTTGCCCTTGTTTGGTTACACCCACCCTTAATGCTTAGAGTGCAGGAATAATAAATACTCAAAGAGAAGTATTATAATTCAATCTCACAACAGTTCACCACTAATCATTGAGGAGAACAAATCCACCTTATGCTGAATTTTGGCAAAAAATTATAACATTATTCTAAGATCTTATCTTCGATCACTCAATTTTACCCATTTCTGATTGTTGAACTCCTTGTCCAATTCTTTTAACATCTTTAATATCATTTGAAACCTTGTGTTAAGTGTAACAGCTATTTATCAGTACAAAAAATGTTCCAGTAGTTCCATTGATATATGATCATTTAAGTAAATTGGTCTGTGGATGCATTTTATGATACAAGTGTCAGATACTAAAAGTGTGTCATCACTGAATATAATAAAAAATTCTTGCGTGTGCTGTAGTTTCAAGAGTTTGTATACTGTAACAAAGCTTTCTTTAAACATGTGTCATATATCAAAAGTAGGTCACTGTGACCTATGTAGGTCACTGTGACCTACCTATCACAGTTCGATGAACATCAAATAAATTGTTGGCTAGTCCGTGTTCTCAAAACTCTTCCAACTATGGTCAGACTTGTTGTATGGTTGCATCTTAAGCTAAAGCTGTGAGGTGTTGATCAAAAGTGCTGTACATTTACCTTTAATTGTTGTCGCAACATTATGGGGAAATTTAATTCATGATGGTCCGGAGGTATCCTCTGTGATGCATTACTAATATCATAGTTTTCTTATTAGAACTAAAAATAAACATTCAGCCAGCACATTTAACTTTTTGTAGCTATTCAGACCAAATATATTGAAACGCATTTAGAACTCACCTTTCCAGAGTACCCACCCATCATATGATGTCCAAATGAACTGTGTGATGTGTAGAATGACATCATAATGAATGACGTCGATAAGTACATCACGAATGCATATTTGAAGACGGTCTATACGTTGTTGTACAAATTGTTTGCTTTTACTATTTAATAAATATTCTGTTGAATATTTTGAAACTAATTTGACTGGGCCCTGTTGCTGCCATAGGCAGCAACAGCACCCAGTCAAATTAGTTACAAAATATTCAACAGCTTCCCTGTATAGTTTTAAGGAAATTAATATCTAGGACATTTGGGGATCGATCAATACCAACACGGCGAGGTGTGGGTGGAGCTTAGCTAGTGATGGGCGGGGCATAGCTAAAATGGAAAGGTCCGTTAAGTACATTTCATGCATGTGGGCTCAAGGGTTTACCCCTTAAACTCTCAAGCCGGCCAGAAACAGTTGATGCAGTGGTCTTGAGAAATGGCCATTTGCAGACCAAGAAAAGGTTATTTTTGAAAATTTATCACTGGAATGATTGGCTCGATAACGTTGATCTGAAAATGGACATTTTCTATGAGAAAATTAAAATTTTCCTGAAAATTTTTTAGGGTTAAATGGGTAAGTGTCAGGGCAGCTGAGAATCAAGGTCCTCCGTGTCACTTCTAAACATCTTCGAAATTGCTTGTCCTATTAATTTTAAACTCAAGCAACTTCATCGAGACCAATGACTGAAACAAGTTTGTATGAGAGAACCTAATTTCAGTTATGAAGATTTACAGGGACCCAGTAGCCAGTGGCTACTAGATTTTAGGCTGGGCTACTAAAATCTCAAACTCACTAGCCCAGGTCACAGGCAGCCTAAAGTTTTCCATCCATATTTTAAGATTCTGAACTGAAAATCATTTTATTTATCTGACGTATCTATTGCAAGTTAGGCCAATATTATTAAGCTTGAAATCGTCATATTTAACACATTCTATATTAATAAATCCTAAAAAAGTGTCTGCACCCCTTACATTTTGCTTTTAGGGGCCCATGTAGCTACATGGCTAAAAATCTAAAGCTTTACTGCTGATTGGTCGATTTGTCTGACAACCATCTTGAATAATCTAGTTTTCACAAAACGCCTTCTCCCTAACTGCTAAGTGGCTTGCCAGGCTGAAATTTGAGAAATATGAGTAGGAACTAAGGACCATTCAAATTTTTTGGAGGAAAGTTCATGTGTAACAAAATCATGGATGCCATTGACCAATCAAAATTGATATTGTTTATTGATTGATTATGACAGGGAATATGAAAATATATAGGTTTTATTGGCTTGCTGATTATTAATTTAATAGTTTTCAATCTGATTGGTTCAATAGAATTAAGTACATTAAAACCTGGACACTGATGGCCAGACAGTATAATTTCCAATGATGCACTATACAGGATGTGTAATACGTCGCCAGTGTCTGTAAAAGTCGCCCAGCAAAGATGGTCCGTGTGTGGCCATGTGCTAAGGATGCCAGTAGACACACTAGCACAGAGAGCCTTGGAATTCGCCCTACTCGGAGCCAGCAAATACAGAGCCAGGAGAGGAAGTCATTGCATAAATCTGCTAAGAGTGCTACAAGGTGACCTCAAGAAAGCAGGATTACGTACATTCAAGTCAAGAATGGACCTGAGGAGGCTAAGGATTTGGGCTGAGGACAAGACACAGAGGGCAAAAGCTGAGAAGGACTGATTGCAGCTGTAGGATGTTTCTACTACTGCAGCCGCAGAATACAGTAATCATACATACATTAAAACCTTCATAAATTCTTTTGTTTCGAACCAAAATGTGTGTATTTTGGGCCAAAATTGATTCATTCCATACCTGTTGTTTTCTGACAAAGTCTTCACATTTAGAAACTAGAATTCCAGATTGCCTACATATATACCTGTATTTTCAACCAGATTTTTATGTGTTTCATGTTCATGCTTCAAATACTGATGTTGGAGGTGAAGGATATGGGCCAATTGTAGCCTCTTGTTTACTTAACCTCACGATACATGTCTTCGCTCAAATCACACCCGGCTTACCGTTAAAATCTGCTTTGACCATTTCTGGGTTTGAGAATTGAGTGCTTTAAATGGGAAGTTAAGTGATGGTGTACCTATGAAGACTCATTTATGGGCTGAGCTTTAGTTCTATTACTCAGATATACTTTCCATTTAATACAATATAATTGTATTGTATGTGCTTTGGAATTTCAGATGTGTGGTGGTGCTATTCAACTTGCAGAAGAACAAGCAAACTCATATCTTTAATGCTTCCAAAAAGACAATCACCGCTGTAGCCTTCTCTGGTGATGGCAAACATATAGCTACAGGAGAGGTATGACCATTCATTGCATGACATATATAAATCTGATCCTCAATTTTTTGTCCAAGCATGTAGCCTGGGGGTGAATGTTGCGTTTGGAGGCCCAATGAACCCTATTGATTTAGGGCTCAATGGTCAAAATCATGATGACCCAATTTCATTTCATTTCTGGATGATAACTCAACTTTCAATGAAGGAATTTTCACCAAAGTTTAATGCATATGGGAATCTGAAGAATGTGTTTGATTTTGGGTCTAAGGGGCAAGGTCATGGTAACCCAATTAAAGAAATTGTGAGATTTCCGATTGATGATTCAGAATTTTCACGATACGATGGGCTTGCATGAATTTCAAATTTTGTCGTAATTTCATTATTTTTACAATGTAATTAAAGAAAATCATGAAAAAACGTCAAATATTTTATACTATTAGTTAAAATCTGGAAGTGATATTTGCTGTCTGAATACAATTCTAGCTGTTTGTGATTGATTTGTTGGCTTGTTGCTACACATTTTTAGGTGCATATGCATAAAATATCAATAGGTATAAATCAATACATTGTTGATGTCCGTCTGCTCAAATAAACATTCAACATTCTTTGTGGTACATCAATCAAGCCTTCACAGAATAGCACATTCATTGGCGAGACAATAGATCTGATTGATTCTAAAATCAACTACGTATCGGGATTATATCTGAAGACAAATAGTAAAGTTTGAATGTATAGAATTAGTCATGATAGAATTATTTGAACAATGAATGGACAGAGAGACAAAAGAGATTACTTACTATATTACAGTGCGTGCATGCGAGCATGTGCATGTGCGTCCTCGGAATCTGGTTTGTTACAATGTAAAATACAAAGGCCACTCAATGGACCAGATCCAGGTGGTCTTTCTAGACAGGTCGTCTTTCTGGGTAGGTTCAACTATATTGTTTCCTTGCTGGGATGTTAAAGGTGGCCATTATACAGGTGGTTGTTAGGGCAGGTCAGGATGAATAATGACTACATTGTTAGCTCACCTGGCATAAAAGGGCAAGTGAGCTTATGCCATGGCGTCCGTCCGTCATCCATCCATCCGTCCTCCATCTGTCAAATTGCGTCTTCGTAATGGTTTGACCAACTTCAACCAAATTTGGCTGGCAGGATCCTATGCTGGTACCCTCCAGACATTTTTTTCAGAATTTTGACTGCTGAATTTTTTTGGGTCAAATTCTTAGATTTTATGAAAAATTTACCAGAAATTGTCAAAATGCTACTCCATAACTGCTTGACATATTTCAACCAAATTTAGCTAGACTGATTCTACGGTCGTAGGTTCTAGAACTTCTATTCAGAATTTTGATTGATCAATTTTTTGGGTGAAAATCCTAGATTTTTATGAAAAATTTACTGGAAGTGGTCAAAATTCTACTCCTCCATAGATGCGTGACATATTTCAACCAAATTTGGGTAGATGGCTTCTATGGTGGTAGGCTCTTGAACTACTTTTCAGAATTTTGATTGATCAAATTTTTGGGTGAAAATCTTAGATTTTATGAAATATTTACCAGAAATTGTCCAAACGTTATTTCTCCTTGGTTGCTTGACATATTTCAACCAAATTTGACTAGATGGATTCTATGGTAGTGGGCTCTAGAACCTCTATTCAGAATTTTTATTGATCAATTTTTTGGGTAAAAATCTTAGATATTGTGAAAAATTCACTGGAAATTGTCAAAATGCTACTTCTCCTTAGTTGCTTGACATATTTCAACTAGATTTGACTAAGTGTAGACTCTAGAGATTTTATCTAGAATTTTGAATGGTCAATTTTTCCGGTGACCATTTTGCTTAATGTGAAGAATCGTGTGTATTTAAATGCAAATGCTTCAAATGTTAATGGTCCAGGTGGGCGTCACAGGCCCTTGGACCTCTTGTTTTAGTGAGCTATTATTTTTAACTTGACTTTACGAAGACTTACTTATCAGTTCATATCTCATATTTGGCTAATCATACTGGACCAAAACTTGGACACATGCTTCATTATAATAACACAACATGACACAAATTACTGTGGGGTCAAAAGGTCAAAGTGCAAGGTTCCTGTTACATAGGTAAAAACCTAATTTTTTCAATATTAACATTTTTCGTTTAGCTCAAAAATCTTATTTTTGGTTAATAATACTGGAACCAAACTCGAACACATGCTTCATTATAATGACATGGCATAACACAATGACCCTAAGAGTAAAAGGTCAAATAGTAAGATCACGCTGTGACCTTGATAAAAACCTTTCAATTCTACCATTTTGTACATTTAACCATACTGGACCCACCTTTGGACACATACTTCCGTACAATTATGAGGCATCACACAATGACCGTTGCGCTAAAAGGTCAAGGGTCAATATCAGTATAATATTGGTAAAACACTCTCCGTATTAGAAATTTACATTTAGCTCAACTTGCAATGACATTTCTGGTTAAAAATTGTGTTATTGAATATTTGATACTAATTTGACTGGAAGTTTTTTAACGACAACTTCCAGACAAATTAGACCAAAAGTATATAAAAGCTTACTTTCCTGCTAATAGTCTGAAATTGAGATACTATCATGTCATGACTGAAAGATTTAAATATGATTAACACTAATACTAAACAGTTCGCTATGCATTGTCAGGGAGTCTGTCAATCATCTTGTTTTAACCTGCAGATGAAATCCAAGCCCAGTATTACCAAGAATGTTTGCTCTTTCTCCATCATTATATAAGTATCTATTTAGTTTCCCATGCTGAGTACTACTACCTGTCAAAACACAAGCACCAGATCCTCATAAAACCTCTATCTTACATGAGCTCATAGCTATAGTTAGGATCCTGTTTACTATAAATAAATACACAGATGTTTTAAACAACTTTTTTTTTTAAATAATATATTTATATGCATAAGGGTACTACTCGCTCTTTTAGTGACTAAACATTCTGCAGCTCAAAATAGCATAAATTATAATACTGAAACATTACTTCTAAGTATCAGCGGTCCTACCTGTACATGTATGTACTCTATTTCTTTTAATGTTTAACTGAACTATTATCACCTACCCCGTACTCACATAATATCATGTCCACTAGCAGTCATTCTTTAAACCTCTTTGTTTGAAGGCCATTTGTCTTGTGGAAAGATGGGCTTAATTTTAACAACAAACAATTTGACCAATGCCTTCAATAATAATATCCTAAGTAGACTTCTTTTTGCTAAGGGGATGTGATCATGTCAAATGAGCTTGACAGAGCTTAAAATTATATTGTTGTAGCGGTCAACTTTACCTTGTGACTAAAAAATAAAATCATGATCAGAAAAATATAACTGGAACATTGTCTTCATACATGTACTGGGTTAATAGCAAAGAAACGGGTGTACATTTTAAGACAATTTTGGTGGACGATGTTGCTGTCTATGTCAGTAACCGAGCCAGTCATTCCAGAGGTAAATTTTCAAAAATATTCCTCTCTTGGCCTACAAATGGGAATTCATTGAGCAAATATTTTGATTTTCTTGAACAAATTTGACCATTAAAGTATTAAGTATGGTGATTGTTTGTGCATGGGCAATTTTGGTCTCAATGACGGCTGCCCTAGAAATGAGTATTGAAGGTCATATTGTTTTCATAATAATCCGCTGTCGAGTTTGTTCCTATTACACGGAATGTTAGTCATATACAACATGATTATAATAAGACAGATTGAATGTATAAATGTGTTAAACAGAGCATAGACAATTTTATAGCAATAATAAAATTGTGTAATTAAGCAGTTTTAATACATGTACATCATTCGATAATTCCATTATTTTTAATGTTTTATTTTTTCTTTCAAGTACAGTCATGACAGTGCATGCAGCACATGAATAAGTGGACGTAATTCCAAAATAAAAACAGAAACATGCAGGCTTTCTCATAAGGGTCGTTTTGAGGGTATAGACCCCCAAAATGCAACTTGGAACCCCAAAAAGTTGTGACAGTGGGCCCCATGGGACCCCCAAAATTATTGTATGATTGTTAAATGTTAATTAGTTTTATAGGTTTTTGCAGAAGCATACCCACAAAATCTAGCGCAGGACCCCTCCCCCCCCATAAATCATAGCTGTGACTTGTGAGCTCATGGTCCTCTCTAATTTTAGCATGGATGAGAAAAATTGCATGAGAAACACAGTTTTCTGTTTGGGAGGGTTCCTGGGACCGCCAAGATTTAGATGCCATGAGAAACACTGGAAACATGTTTGTTAGTAAGAAATGTTCTGTTGAATATTTTGAACATAATTAGATTGGAAGCGCTGCCTATATATGCCAATCGCAGCAATGTCTTCCAATCCAATTATGTTCAAAATATTCAATATTACTTTTTATTTTATTTAGGAAACATCTTGTTATTTCTTAGCTGTATTGTTCTGCTAATGAGTAGGCATAAGACCCATTAACCCTTTACCTCTTACAGTTACAGGCATGAAACGACAAATATGGTCTATGGAATATTCTGTTAAATATTTTGAAACTAATTTGACTGTGAGCTGTTCCTGCCTACATGTTCCAGTCCAATTAGTTTCAAAATATTCAATAGCTTTCCTGTATAATTGTCTTGAAATTGGGACAGTGGCATTTGAGGGTTTGACCCTTTGACCCTCAAATCGGCCAAAAACAGCTTCTGTAATGGTCTTGAGAAATGTCTATTTGGAGATCAAGAGAAGAGTTTTATTGAAAATTTATTACTGGCGTGACTGGGTCGATAATCGAGCCAGTCATTCCAGTGATACATTTTCAAAAATACTCTTCTCTTGGTCTACAAATAGACATTTTTTATGAGAAAATAAAAATCTTCTTGAAAGAATTTGAGGGTTAAAGGGTCACTATCTTAATTTTGAAAATGTTGTTGCTATCTATGACAGTCTGCCACAGCAACATCATTCTAAGATGTACTTCAGTCAATCATGCACCAGTTTTTGTAAAAAATTGTCCTTTCTAACTACAACACCAGGTTCAAGTTAATACATGTAATAAACAGGTTAAATTTGTTAATAAACCTGAAGTTTCTTATGTACATGTATGTACATGATACATTTATATATCTTAAGTCAAGTCGCACGAATAAATTTGTCCTCTTTAAGCAAACTTAATTTGAGATTAATGTAATAATTGTGTTATGGCTAATGTAATTGTCCATCTTAACACTAACCCCCGAATTTGTTCAACAAAATTTCAATTTTCTCAGAAAATGTCCATTTGCAGAACAAGGGAAGAAAATTTTAGATTTTCAAAATTGTTTTCTTGGTCTGCAAATGGACATTTCTTAAGACCACTGCAGAAGCCGTTTTGGTTGATATGAGTGTTAATGTGTTACTATTGTGTATGTGTGTATGCACACTCGCTCATGCATGCATGCATGCGCATCCATGCGCACATGGATGCGCTATATGGCAATCTGTTCATATGTCTGTCCATCCATGTCTATATGAATGTCATTGAGCCTCAAAGGATATTGAATATTATTATATGAGTAAAGTAGGTCAGCCTGCCCTTGTTAGCTGAGTTCACAATCAAAATGGTGTATGTTCTTCACCAAAGTGGCTATGGTCAGTCACTTATTGGTCAGTCACGTAAGTGACTGAATTGTATGTAATTGTGAAAACAGTGTTCCTGTAGTCCATTACTGTGTATTAAAGATACATGTAACCACATCTCCCAGCAACTAATGCTTTTAGAAGTATACCAGTTTCATATCATCTAACACCTCGTATGTTTGTGTATGGTATCCATGCTATATCTAAGTCCTAAGATATATCAAATTGTTACTAGTTCACATCTCTAGTCAATTTACAAACAGTTCTAGTCTCCCATAAGTCCATTTCTACTAGCCTCAGGCTTATGATGCTAGTGTTAATTTCAAACTGTGCCATGATACTGAACAGGTAACCCATAATCAATTGGATGATTTTACTGCTGATTGCTCATCTCTACTTTCTCACGCCACTACACAGGTATATGTGTATATTATATGAAGAGCTTGTTACTGACTTGTACCATCCCTGTCAGAAGCTACTCTATGCTGGGAATTTAGTTTGTTGTTATTTATGACACTCAGTTTACCACCTGGCAGAAAGGTATGTTTTTCTTCTTTACCTTTCTCACATCAAACATTGGCAGATGCAAGGAAATGTATTTTCTTCAGGCCAGGTTGTTAAAACAGAATCAATCTGTTTGTTTCAGTTCTTATACACAGTCAGGTAATATTATATACACATGTATGTCTCTAGTTAAAATCTTGCTAATGTTTTTGAAAACCATTTGACAGAAAGTTGTTGCTGCCAATAAGCAGCAATGACTTCCCATCAAACTTGTCAGAATATTTTGTCAGGTTTCATGTTTCGATCCCGTGAATAAAGCCACTTTTCCATTATGAAACTATGGTCAAAGGGTTAAGTAATCCTTTAGTCACTGAAATTCTGATACCTATATTGTAAATTTCAAGACAATTATACATGATGTTAAATATTTTGAAACTAATTTGACCGGAACCTGTTGTTCCCAGACAAATCTAGTTTCAAAATATTCAACAGAATATATATAAATCATCTAAAAGATGTATCATTTCTGGTCTGTGAGTGTGAACGGGTTAATGTGGGCATATGTGTGTCTAAGTGTACTTTCCCAGTTGAGCATATTGCTAGTCTTAGAGGTATGTTACACTTATTTGGTCAAGATTGTCGGACCAAGGTGGACGTATGTGATAATCATCATGTTCACCTTTTCATTTGTTTGTTTGAGAACTTTATTTCAGTAATATGAAGAAGATTTACTGATGAATATTTTATGCTTCCTGAACATGTTGTACATAATTGTGTTGTAATATTTGACATAGTTGTCTGGTACGGGTTACTTTCTTAATCGCTTTAACTGTTTAGAGGAAAGCGAGTATTACATTAGTCTGTCTGTCGGTCAGATAACTACATGTTATATAAATACAGAAGGAAAGTGATATAGAGCAAGCATTACAGAGAAATCTGAATCTTGCCTGTCCAGCCAAACGTTTGTTTGAGACCTGAAGCCCATGCATCCTCCCACCCAAGTTAGGCGACGATGCCCTCAGTAGAGCCGGGGTTATCGTGCAGAACATACAGACAGACAAACTGACACATGACGGTTGATTGTTCATGCACACAACTGTTGCAAATTCTCTGACTCACAACAGGTGTTAAGACTAATAAATGTGGTTGTGAGTGTCTTTTGGGGTGGGGGGGTGGTGGGAGTGGGTGGTCGGGGCGGGGGAAATGCGTTGTAGTTCATTTGCCTTGAAATTAAAATGAGCCATTGCATGCGCTGGATAGTTGTGAGGTACAAAATTTAAATAAAATATTCTGTACACTGACAGAAAGCCAGTCAGATTATAATAGAAACAGTTGACAGAATGAGAGCACTAAGTCCCTAGTCAAACATCTATCAGGAATGCATCAGTTTTGGTATGTAGCCCTTTAATGGTCATGATTTATAAAAATAAAATTTGTCAGTGAAAGTCCATTGGCAGACCTAGAAAGACTATTTTTAACTTGACTTTACGAAATAAAAAAGGAGCTATTGCGATACTCTGCATGTCATCCGGCGTCGGTGGTGGCGGATGCGGTGGCATCGTTGTCGTCCAATTTGCGTTTAGCTCAACTTTTCTGTTTATATCTCATATTTGGTTAATTATACTGGACCCAAGCTTGGATACATGCCTCCTTATAATGGCACGACATCACATAATGATGTTGGCATCAAACGGTCAAAGGTCATGGCCACTGACCGTGGTAAAAACCTTTTTATTCAACTTTAAGATTTTACGTTTAGCTCAACTTTTCTGTTTATATCTCGTTTGGTTAATCAGACTGGACCTAAACTTGGACACACGCCTCCTTATAATGTAGCGGCATCACACAATGATTTGTGGGTCAAAAGGTCAATGTCAATGAAAATTACCCATTATGTCTACCAGTATTTAAATGCAAATAGCTCAAATGCTAATGGTCCAGGTGAGCATTACAGACCCTTGGGCCTCTTGTTGATAAGGATATTGATAAGCCTTCTATATTTATTAGTCCCCTACCGGTAAAACCGGGTGACTATAGGTTTGCACTCCATCTGTCCATTTGTCCGTCCGTCTGTCTGTCCATCCATCCATCCATCCATCCATCCGTCCGTCCGTCCGTCTGTCTGTCCATCTGTTGCAGTTGGTTTTCCGCACTTTTTTTCGCAGTCTTTCAAGATATTCTACTGAGAATTGCTACATTGCTTTGTTATGAGAAGTTACAGACCAAGTTCGCGTTTCAGGCATATGTGTCAATTTTTTATGGCGTTATGCCCCCTTTTGACGAAAAATATCAGCTTTCCGCACTTTTTTTCACACTCCTTTGATATATTTACGGGAAAATCGGTACATCATTTTAGTATAAGGAGTTACAGAGCAAGTTTGAGTTTCAGACATTTTCGTCAGTTTTTTATGGAGTTATGCCCCCTTTGGTCTTATGAAATACAAAAAATATTAGTTTTCCACACTTTTTCTCGCAGTCTTTCAAGATATTCAACAGAGAATTGGTACGTTGCTTTGTTATGAGAAATCGCAGGCCAAGGTCGAGTTTCAGGCGTTTGCATCAATTTTTGATGGAGTTATGGACTTATGAAATACAAACATATCAGCTTGCAAGACTTTCGTTCTCTTTCACCATACGGTATATAACTGAAACTTGGTTTATTGCTATGTTATGAGATTGCAAAGCAATACTTACAGAATGCTTGTTTTATGTTAAGTCACGCTTCATAGTTCATTGCAAAATCGGAAAGTTGAGCTTCATGGTTGCATTGCAACAACATTTCTGGTTGAAAATTTACGAACTGGAATAACTGGCTTGGTTATGAAACCAGTCATTCTAGTGGTAAAATTTCAAAATTAGTCTTCTTGGCCTGCAAATGGACATTCTACAAGACCATTGCAAACATGTGAAAGGTTTAAGATTTGGCAGGCTTGAACATTAAAATGTTTAGATGGGTGGTTATATGGTCGACCACCTAGGCTTGCGCGATTTTTCTATTTAAGCGTGAAGTTTGATTTATTTTTAAAATCACTATTCTTACGATGTAATTGAGGGAAAATTGGAAAGTCTTAAAAAATTCTGTGTTTGTTTAAAATCTGAAGTGTGTTCTTTTCGGTCGCATTTAGCAGTACATGAGTACAGTTATAATCGATTCAGGCCTGTGTTCATTGTGCTTATATCCCGCCGAATGTCGAATAATTACTAACCACAACACAAAACGCTACGATAAACAAGCTAACAATAGTGAGGTAACTAACACCTTTGTCATTGAGAAATTGAGAAAACCAACTAGTTACTCCCTTGAATCGCCATATAATTTTCTTTCTTTTTCTGCAGACTGAGTCTGTCGTGAAATACCAAGTATATACTTAGTAGCAGAGTGTTAGGCAATAATCGTGAACTTAATTCTTTTTTTACCCCGCCAAAATTTTTTGCGAGGTGTTATGTAATGGCGCCATCCATCCGGGCGGGCGGGTGGTTGGTCGGGCGTGCGGGCGGAAAAGTGGTTTCCAGATGATAACTCTGTTACCATTTGTCAGATCGCATTGAAACTTCATAGGGTGATTGGACTAGGTCTTGGGAAGAAACCTATTGAAATCGACGATGATCCGAAATCCAGTATGGCCGCCAGTCAGTGGTGGCCATCTTGAAAATTGGTTTCCGGATGATCCCTCCTTGACCGTTTAAAGGATCTCTGACACTTCTTAAGGATGACTAGTCTGGGTCTGAGGAAGATATAAATATTTTCTGATAGCTCCCATTCATTGGTTTGTCATCATGGCGGGGTATAATGCGCCGTTTGCTGAGCTCTTGTTAATTCTAGAGTTGGCAATTTCAATTAATAACAAGGTCAGGTGGTGTAATAATCTTTCCTTTTTGATTCGGTTGTCATGTCTAATTAAAGAAAATAAAGCAACAGCATTCCAGATTGTTGTATTTTGAACTGTGCATTCTGTTGATTATTCTTAAATGTAAATCGTGATGATGATAACTATGTAATCAGATTGGAAAACCAATGTCGTAGGTATTTTAGCCTGACGCTTGGTCGCAATGTGAGACCAAAAATCTGAATGATCTGGACTGGAATTTTCGTCCCGTTTATACCCTTCCTGGGCAAGCTTGTGGATTGAGTTGATCTTGACCATATATGGGCAGAGAAAAACCAGATTGGCAGTTTTCCCATTTGAAATTTGGTGGCATTGAAGTGTTTTTGGCGGCTAATTTCCTTGCTATGACGTCTTGAAATGTGGGTGGAGCCGGTACCGGTTGGGGGATTGTAGTACTGGTACTTCAGTGCCGCCACCATCATTGGATGCGCCATTTGAAGCCTTTTTCAAGGCAATAAGGTACGAATATAGAAAACATATTCACCATAGAACAAAGATAAGTAACCTGAGCAGTAAGGAAACCACAGCCCTTGAGCAACTTAAAACAATCACTCCATCGTGATTAAGAAAGCAGATAAGGGACAAGCAACGGTAGTCCAAAACAAAACGGACTACATAGCAGAAGCAAACCACCAACTAGCGGACATAAGGTTCTACAAAAAGGACGATCAAGACTTGACATTAAAACATACTAATCTAGTAGAAAAAAGACTAGACCAACTAGTCAGAGACAAAGAAATTGATGCACAAACTGCCAGCAGACTATTACCAAAACCGCCAATCACAGCTAGATTTTACCTCCTACCAAAGGTACACACAGGCAAACATAACGGTTTAGTCCCAGGCAGACCCATCATCAGAGGCATAGGCTGTCCCACAGAACTCATTAGCAGTTTCGTGGACAAACACATCAAGGTTCATGTCACAAAGATCAAATCATATGTGAAAGACACTACATATTTCATCAACCAACTAGAAGCATTTGGACGAACAAAACCCGGCACACTTCTAGTAACAATGGATGTCACCCCCACTGTATACTAACATACCCAACAATGAAGGACTAAGAGCAATGGCCAAATTCTGCAGTAAGCATGGAGTACCCGGCGAACTCTCCATCAGAGGATTACTAAATCTTCTAAAACTTGTCCTCGAATGCAATAACTGAGTTCAATGGCGAGCACTACCTCCAGATGAGGAACCGCCATGGGAAGCAAGGCTGCCTGCACTTTTGCATGCATTTTCAGGGCCGATCTAGAGCAAAGATTGCTGCAAACTTCACCACACCAGCCAGCATTGTATGTTAGATACATAGATGACATATTCATAATCTGGGAGCACGGCACAACAGCCCTAGAAGAGTTTGTCACATACATGAATGAAGCACACCAGAGCATCAAATTCACCGTGGAATGCTCAGAAACACAAGTCTCTTTTCTGGACACCCGGGTCAAACAGACACGGGAACATTCTATCATCTTTGATCTCTACACAAAACCGACAGACACTCATGGCTACCTGCATTACGATTCAGCCCATCCCTCAAACTGCAAGGACTCATCCCCATACGGACAATTCCTCAGATTGAGATGCATCTGCACGCTCATAGAAGACTATGACAAAAATAGTATCCTCCTACAAGGATACTTTGAAGCATGAGGCTACCCCACAGGCATCCTGAACAAATCCAGGGCCAAAGCCAGATCACAAGACAGACAACAAATCCTTCACCCACCACCAAAAGCAACCGCCAAAACCCATACACAAAGGCCAATCTTTCTATGTGAGTTCACTAGGACAGGCATCTTTCTGAAGAAAACCATGAAGAAGTACTGGCCAATTCTGGAAGCCAGCAACAAATGCAGGATAGCATTTCCAGAAACACCACTGTTTGGATACAGGAAGAACAAAACAATTAAAGACATGATTGTCAGGGCCAAATTACCAACGGAGCACGCCCATGTAATGCACAGAAACGCATTTATCACATGCAAAGCAAAAAACTGTATCATCTGCCAAAGGATGGAGAAAAACAGATTCTTCTCAAGCTCTCACCCAGGCCTATCCTACAAGCCCAAAATCATAAGCAACTGTCAGACCAGAAACATTGTCTACCTCCTAACATGTAGCAAATGCAACAAACAATATGTGGGAGAATCCCTGCGCACCTTTAAGAATTGAATTCAAGAACACTTGAGATCTATATCAAATCTCCATAAAAGTGAGAGATACGACACTCCAGTTGCCAGGCATTTCAACAAACCTGGACACTCACGAATGGACATGCAGTTCCGAATCATACAGGTTCTCTCATCAGACCCTGATGATGAAAACTCCACACCGTGGTGGAGACAAAAGGAATGCCATTGGATACACCAGCTCCACACGATGGAGCCTATAGGCATCAATCTAGCGGGTTAGGGAACACCCTTTACCTGGACCAACACGCCCACCATAGGTGGACATGCCCAGTACATTGTTATTACACTTAAATGTAAATTGTACATTCTGAAAGCAACTATAAACTGAACTATAGGACAAGTTTACGCTGTCACTCTTGTAGCTACTCGAAGCTACCGTTCTATTTATGGATTGCGCAGTATCTCCCAGGGTACTAATAGCATCATTGTGCTACTCTGGTAATGACCTAAACTCATCCTACAAAGGGAGTTATATAATAAGTGTTTCAGAACAGAACGTGGTGGGAGCCGCTGATCCGCGATCCGTGGCTACAGGAGGGGAGGTGGGCTGTCAGAACAGTAATTATGCACATACATTCCACACATTCCAACTCTGAAAATATGCGATGCACCTAAGCACACAAAATAGCTAACGCTTAAAACACTATCTCACTATTGTTATCTGTTAGATGTAATATGCCAGTTATCAGTAGGTCTGCGGCTAATAACTAGGACATAATGGGCTGCCAGAACAGAGAGCTGTCAGAACAAGATCACCGATCACCGACTACAGGAGGGAGGTGGGCTGTCAGAACAGAGATGTGATAATGTTGCCCCAGCTCGTTCGAACACCCATTTAGAGACACATCCTCAGTGGTATACCGATCACCTGTGATCAACCACACATTACATGGTCCGAACGCCCATTTAGAGACACACATTCTACATGGTATACCGATCACACATTACAGGTCTAATCATCCAGAGATGAATCTGATCAGCATGAGTGCTTCGCCTGACCTAACAGTAGACAACTTTCTCGCCATTTACAGCTACCCTCTAGAACTATGGAGTTACATGCATTTTGTAGGCTGTGCGGCATGGCGGGAAAAGGTGACAAGATCATTACATGACCTGGGCGACTGCAAATAGATCGCGTGAGTCTTGGCATGCTTCTCATCTAATGATCCCAACAGTAGTAGACGTTACTCGCCCGAAATCCACCAACGTTACGGGAGTTAAGAAGCTATCCACTGACAGAAATGGCATTAACGGAATTATGGAAGTATTTAGATCACCTGCAACGATTAGATGCTGCCAAGGTTAAAGAAGCAAGCCCGAAAATCAGGGAGCATTCCGCTATCTCCCTGTTCCATCGAGCCGCACAGCCTATACCATGCATGTAACTCCATAGTTCTTCGGGGTAACCCATGATTGAGTTTCAGATTCACTCTGCTTGATTACCTATACAGTTGCGTTTCTCTAATAGGTCATCACCTGGTTGTGGGGCCCGATCTGAAACACTTATTTTATAACTACTGATGATGATGATAGACATAATGCTGATGATGATAGACATAATGCTGATAATGATAGACATAATGATAATGATGATGATAAACATGTTGATGATAGACATAATGCTGATGATGATGATGATAGATAGATATAGTGCTGATGATGATGATGATGATGGACAATGTTGGATCACAAATACATGCCCAGCGTCATGTCTCCGTATCAACTGTGCGAGTGCCCACTCGCTCCCCAAGCAAGTTGCCAACATAAAAGCTGAGCCAGTTGCCATTATTAGGTGAGATGTTCTTACCTCTGAGGTGGTACTGACCCTCAAGTGCCATCTCCAGATCCTCGGGGCCACTGGTTAGACTTCATCTCCTGCTGATAGAGACAGCAATCAGCCCGATTGCGTAGCTCACCGAGAACATTGGTACCAGCCACTATAAGTTTGAAGTCATTTAGCTCACCCACCTGCTGGACCACCCCTCCTTTCTGAACCAAGACTGCCACAGCTACACAATCTGAGACACCTCGTTGCAATATCAACTCTAGGCGCTGGTTATCTGTGGCCTGGACCTGCTAGTACTCTCGCTCTACATATAGGATTCGCTGTCTAGAACCCTCCCGTTTTAGTTCCTGGTCATTCTCATCATGCCAGACATGAAGTCGTGGAGAGGTCATCGTTAGATCCGGAAGATTTTCAGTGTACACTTGTAGGAACAGCTTGTCCTGCATCAAGGCCGGATTCATGTGTGTGTTCTCGAGGAGAGAGAAGAGTGGCACCGCGACAGGCATTTCTATGGCTGGCTGTAAGTTTAATTCTGTGAAACCTTCATTACATCCAACGGCATAGTACTCTTCCCCTTCGCATAGTAGGCTGGTCCACGAGCTAGAGGAGCCAGGACTCGATATTCATCGTTTATTCGTTTATGGAGGTGGTGTCTAAGATGGTGTTGTTCTGCACAATCTCCCACCTGCTCACCATCTGCGGGAGCTCTACATCCTTCTCCTCAGTGCTCTCGAGCTTAAACTTGAGCACCATACTCCTAATCTGTCCGGAAATAGCGAAGTCGATGTACTTCCCCGCAGTGGAGAGAGGGTTCGCATCATGAATACTAGGTTGAATGAGTTTCAAGCAGTCCCTTCGAGGATTGGTGTGGTGCGAGGTCATGGGTTCAACCGCTCCATCAGGATGCCACACGTACTGCTGCATGTTTAACGTCTAGCTATATACGATTAAATGGCGATGTTTGGTTAAAGTTCTTAAGCAAATCGCCTTTGGAGGGCAGAAACCAATGCAACTCTCCACGGCAATGTTTGGTAAAGTTCTCCAACAGATCGTCTTTGGAGGGCAGAAACCAGTGCAACCCTCCGAGAAGAAACCAGTACAGCTGCCGATTGACTGGGGCCAATGACTACTTCATGACATCAACATTATCCACGAGCGAGCCAAGGTCCCACCTCTGTCTGATGCGGAGATACTGACTGCTATAGAGGAGACCACGCCGGCCCGCAGTACAAAGGAACTCCTGACTCGGATACTCTACCGGAAGCTTGACAAGTACCCAGGGCAGGGCACTAGATCTCTCCAGGACACCCACTAAGAGTCCTGTAATTCTAGTGCTCTAGAAGGCTGGGTTTGATCCCAAAGATCTACTAATGGTCGGGAAGTGGGCTGGTGTATTCAGCCTCCACACTGATGATGAACACCAGATGTTGTGATGATGAACACCGGATGTTGGATGCTATACAGGCTGGGGCCACAGATTACTTCCGCGAGGAGATCGGTGCAGCCGTGACTGAGGGCCATGAGGGTGGGCATGCCACTGGTTACACTGAAGGTAGACAGGAGGGGTTGCCCACTGGCCACAAGGAGGCCGTTGAGCACATCGTCAACGAAAGAGGGCGCAAGCAGTTAGAGAGTAATCTGGAGAACTTTCTAAATTTCCCCACCAAGAACTACCAAGACTACCTCACCAAACCTGTTCTCAACGCAAATGCTAAGAAGGCATGGATGAAGTGGGTCTTCTGTGAAAAGTTTCAGAAGAGAGTCATAGCATCTGATCCTCAGTGGATAGAGTTTCAGAAACATTCTCAAGCTTCTGACGAAGTTCCTCAAGCTTCTGAAGAAGTTCCTCAAGCTTCTGAAGAAGTCCCTCAAGCTTCTGACGAAGTTCGTCGACACTGAACGTAAGAGGTTTCAGAAGAAGAGTCATGGCATCTGATCCTCAGTGGATAGTTTCAGAAACATTTTCAAGTTCCTCAAGCTTCTGACGAAGTTCCTCAAGAAGCTCATGAAGTTTCTGAAAAAGTTCCTCGACCCTGAAAAAAGCATCCGGCCACCGCATTTGTTTGTGTGGTGACGAAGGCTTATAACCACTACTATCTGGCAATACTGTTTACATTTACTAATAATACATAGCGAGATTTGAACCGGCGATTTTTAAGTGTAATTCAACATATAAACGAATAATGCATTAGCCCTCTCGGCCATGCATGCATTAATAAAAAATTACCTAGATTTAGCTGATAACCTGTTATGCGTTATCTATGATATGAAATTAATATCCTATTAGGAAAAAATCTGTACACATCGGCTGTAATATCCTTGTCTAGGTCTATATCTTTGTAACAGTATTGTCGTTTGTAGGTGTTTTATGACGATAGTATTAATTTGGTGTGTAATTATTATACCCCGCCAAAAAATGTGGCGGGGTATTATGTGATGGCGCCATCCGTCCGTCCATCCGGGCGTGCAGGCGGCAGAGTGGTTTCCAGATGATAACTCTGTTGCCGTTTGTTGGATCGCATTGAAACTTCATAGGGTGGTTGGAATAGGTCTTGGGAAGAAACCTATCAAAATCGACAATGATCCGAAATCCAAGATAGCCACCAGCCACCGGTGGCCATCTTGAAAATTGGTTTCCGGATGATAACTGTTACTGTTTATTGGATCGCTTTGAAATTTCATGAAGTGGTTGGAATAGGACTGGGGAAGAAACCTATCGAAATTGACAATGATCTGAAATCCAAGATTGCCGCCAGCCACCAGTGGCTGTCTTGAAAATTGGTTTCCAGATGATAACTCCGTTACCGTTTTTCGGATCCCTTTGAAACTTCATAGGGTGGTTGGACTAGGTGTGGAGAAGAAACCTATCGAAATAACGATGATCCGAACTCCAAGATAGCCACCAGCCATGAGCTGCCATCTTAAAAATTGGTTTCTGAATGATAACTCTGTTACTTTTTATCGGAACGCTTTGAAACTTCATAGATTTGTTGGACTAGGTCTGCGGAAGAAACCTATCGAAATCGATGACGATCCAAAATCCAAGATGGCCACCAGCCACAGGTGGCCATCTTGAAAATTGGTTTCTGGATGATAACTCCATTACCGTTTATCGGATCGCTTTGAAACTTCTTAGAGTGGTTGGACTAGGTCTGGGGAAAAAACCTATTGAAATTGACAATGATCCGAAAATCCAAGGTGGCCGCCAGCCACGGGTAGTCATCTTGAAAATTGGTTTCTGGATGATAACTCCGTTACCGTTTATTGGATCGCTTTGAAACTTCATAGGGTGGTTGGACTACCTCTGGGCAAGAAACCTATTGAGATTGACAATGATCCGCAATCCAAGATGGCCACCATGCAGCCACCGATGGCCATCTTAAAAATTGGTTTCCAGATGATAACTCCGTTACCGTTTATCGGATTGCTTTGAACCTTCATAGAGTGGTTGGACTAGGTCTGAGGAAGAAACCTATCGAAATCGACAATGATCTGAAATCCAAGATGGCCACCAGCCACCAGTGGCCATCTTGAAAATTGGTTTCCAGATGATAACTCCGTTATCGTTTATCTGATCGCTATGAAATTTCATAGGGTGGGTCGACTACCTCTGCGGAAGAAACCTATTGAGATTGACAATGATACAAACTCCAAGATGGCTGCCAGCCACCGGTGGCCATCTTTAAAATTGGTATCCGTTACCGTTTATCGGATCCCTTTGAAACTTCATAGGGTGGTTGGACTAGGTGTGGAGAAGAAACCTATCGAAATTGACGATGATCCAAACTCAAAGATGGCTGCCAGACATGGCCTGCCATCTTGAAAGTTGCGTTTTGGATTTCATTTATTGGATCACTTCCTATGGTCGCTGGAATATGTCTGGCGGGTGTGAGGAAAAAATAAATATTTTCTGAAAGCTCTCATTCATTGGTTTGTCATCATGGCGGGGTATTATGCTCCGTTTGCGGAGCTCTTGTTTTTTATGTGATTGAGAGTAATATTTCACTGTTTACATTTACTAATAATACATAGCGAGATTTAAATCAGCAATTTTTAAGTGTAATTCGACATATAATGAATAATGCATTAGCCATCTCGGCCATGCATACATTATTCACGTCGCAGAGCAGAGGGAATATATGCCTACAGATTGCGATCAGTAATGCCATTAAGTATACATGTTTATAGACTGTTGTCAATAATTTCAAAATGTAGTTATCTGTGCGTTGCTGTAGACTGTTGTCAATAATTTCAAAATGTAGTTATCAGTGCATTATCAGTCCGATTGACTTGTTTGCTATTATTGCACAACAATTTATAAAGGATAAATGTCATTATTTGTGGACTACTTATCAGTTCCCCGTTGGCTCATTTCATAATGGCGCTGAAATATAAAGAAAAAAAACATCGTTCAAATCTCTCAAAAGTCCTCGGCTAGATGGTACCCAGTTCGGAAAAAGGTACGCACTAGTGTAGGGCTACAATGACACAAAAAAATATGTAGGAGCAATGGGAACCGCATAAAAAAACCCCACAGAGAAGAGAGAGAGCGAGAGGCCGGCCGGTTGGCGATAATGCGAGGGTTCTCCCGAATAGTAGGGTATGGGAGTTTTATAGGTTTTTTTAGTGTCCTAGTTATTAGCCACAGACCTACTGATAACTGCCATATTGCATCTAACAGATAACAACAGCGAGATAGTGTTTTAAGCGTTAGCTATTTTGTGCGCTATAGCGCATCGCATGTTTTCTCGGGACAATCCTGTGTGGAATGTATGTGCATAATTACTGTTCTGACAGCCCACCTCCCTCCTGTAGCCACGGATCGTGGATTGGCGGCTCCCACCACGTTCTGTTCTGAAACACTTATTATATAACTAAACTAAGGGAGACTATAAGCAGAAGCTGATACATTACTTGATTTATATTTTTTCTTGACGACATTTTATGTCAAATTTTTGAGGAAATAACCAGTGTTTATTAAACTGTGCGCAATATTTAGGCGGGCCCGATTAATAATTTCACTGCCGCGATGATGGATATAAGGCATACATTAAGCATAGACGTAGGATGGTAAGAATTAGTCGCATGAAATTGCTTCCTATTTTTGTGCGATTTTTTTCTTTTTATCATTTCAACTTTTTCTAGAAATTCGAAGTCACAGTTTTCGTGACTTGTCACGTTACCCAGGTTTTCAGGGCTGGGGTAACTGTAATTTGTAACTGTAGTTGACGGTAACTTAGTTACATTTTTCCCGGTTTATACTTTTGGGAATTGGGACCTACGATTTAATCGAAAATCAAGATTTTTTTTCCAAAGCAAAAATCATGTAAGCCTACAACCAACCAAGAGCCACTCATATAAGCCGAAAACCTATTGACTGTACATGTGTAGTAAATAAGTTGTATTTATAAACAATCACCTTTATATTGTAACCACCGTGTTAGAGGCCATATGAGTGTCCTTTATAGACAGTTTTATCTTTAACTGTCTGATCGCGGCAAGCCACCAGACACTAATTTCATTGGGCAATAACTCTTGATCTGCTGAATATTTTGAAAACAATTTGACTGAAACTTTCAATCAAATTGTTTTTAAAATATTCTGTTTATCTAGAGTTAAACCTGTTGGAAAATGTAGTCAGAAATTCAGCAGCCAAACAGTTAATATATTTAGTGGATCATTAGCAGATGGGTTGCCTAATCAATTTTGCTTGATCCCGCATGTGATTGCTGTATTGCAGTTTATCTTATGATTATTAGACAGTGTGTGTGAAGGTAGTTGTTGAATGTTGTGATCTTTGCCAACTCAGATGATTATTTCCGTTGTTTAACTCTTCAATGGTCAAATTTGGGTCAAGAAAATCAAAATGTTTGCTTAATGAATGACCATTTGCAGGACAAGAGAATTTTTTTTTAATTTAGCACTGGAATGACTGGCTCGATAAGGATACTTTCGAATATTTACCACTGGAGTAACTGGCTCGTTTAAATATTCAACAATAGTGATCTCTTGGCCTGCAAATGGGCATTCCACAATCTGCACTGCAAAGACATAGGGTTAAAGACACTGACAGAATACATTAAACGCACAGATATCTAAATATATCACATTTTCATTTTTGTTATTCGTCTTCATTTACAATTTAATTCCAAATGCTTTATTTCCACTGAGATCAATATACATAAACGTTGCTGATTATTTTAAAAACAATTTGATAGGCAGGAATTGTTTGCGCAGAAGTCTATCTCAAAATAAACAACATTATGAGGCAGTAAACTTAAAGATATTGTACTATGATTTCCTATCATTTCAATAGTTTATAATGGGGTGTGTTAATGTTTACCTATTCTAATAGCTGCCCTGTGTAACAAACCAGCTTCAGCTTATTTACTTGCTTCAGCTTATTTACTTTTGTTATGGGTCATATAGACTATGTTTATTGTTCCTAATTGCTGCAGATTTATTTACAATAGTATAATGACTGTATATTTATCTTTGCAGAGGTTAGTTAAACAACCGATTTAATATTTTACATCACCCATCCTCCCCCTCATCCCCCCTCCCACACGCACGCACGCACGCACGCACGCACGCACGCACGCACGCACGCACGCACGCACGCACGCACGCACGCACGCACGCACGCACGCACGCACGCACGCACGCGCAAGTGTGAGAGGTAACAGATGTGATTTTCAATAGTGATGGTCATATCTCAATATTTTTCTTTATTTTTAGCTCACCTGGCCAGAATGGTCAAGTGAGCAAATGCCATCCGGCGTCCATCCGTCAACTTTTGCTTTAAAACGCTGGTGCTCATTAACTGCGTGGCGGATTTCAACCTAATTTGGCCGGAAGGACCCTCTTCGTGTAGGCTTCAGAACGTGTATAAAAAAATTTTGATTGGTCAATTTTTTTCAGCGACCATCTTGAATATACCGAAAAATGGCAGGAAATCAATTCAAATGCTACTCATTGTTAACTGCTTGGGCAATTTCAACCAGCCTTAGCAGGAAGGATAGTACGCTGGTATGTTTCAGAGCTTTTTTACAGAATTTTGATTGGTAAATTTTTTCTGGTGGCCATCTTGGATTTTCGGAAAATTTCTGCAATTCACTTAAAAAAGCCTACTCCTCGATAACCACTAGGCCGATTTCAGTCAAACTTGGATGAAAGAACCCTAGCATGGTATGCTTCAAAATTTGTGGTATGCTTCACAACTTGTAAACAGAATTTTGATTGGTCCATTTTTCCCGCAGACATCTTGAACTTTCCAAAAAATGGCGGGAAATCGTTTAAAACGCTACTCCTCATTAACTGCTCGAGCTATTTCAACCAGACTTGGCTGGAAGGATACTAGGCTGTTCAGATCTTGTGTACAGAATTTTGATTGGTCAATTTTTCCCCTGGCTATCTTGGATTTTCTTTAAAATGGCGGGAAATCATTTACAATGCTACTCCAAATTAACTGCTTGAGCAATTTCAACCAGACTTGGCTGAAAGGATACTAGGCTGGTAGGTTGCAGAACTTCTATACTGAATTTTGATATGTCAATTTTTTCGGTGGCCCTCTTGGATTTTCTGAAAGTTTTTGGAAATCACTTAAAATCCTACTAAATAACCACTGGGCCGATCTCAATCAAACTTGGATAGAAAAACCCTAGCATAGTATGCTTCAGAACATGTATACAGAATTTTGATTGGTTAATTTTTCCGGCGCCCATCTTGAATTTTCCGAAAAATGATTGAAAATTTTTTAAAACGCTACGCCTCGTTAGTTGCTGGAGCAATTTCAACCGGACTTGGCTGGAAAGTCTTAGGCTGGTAGGTTTCAGAACATATATACAGAATTTTCATTGGCCAATTTTTCTGGTGGCCATCTTGGATTTTCTGAAAATTTTGGGAAATCAGTTAAACGGCTAGTCATTAACTGCTTGAACGAGTTCAAGCAAACTGCTGGCAGGACCCTAAAGTGGTATGGTTCAGAGGTTGCATACTGAATTTTAATTGGTCACTTTGTCCGATGGCCATCTTGAATTTTCCGAAAAATGCCTGACAATCGTCTACTCATTAACTACTTGGTTGATTTCAACGAGACTGGCTGGAATGAGCCTTTAAGGGCGGTAGGCTTCAGAACTTGCATACAGAAATTTGATTGGTCAAGTTTTCCGGCGGCCATTTCAACACGGTACTCCTTCAATCAATAGCCCGATTTCAACAAAACTTGGGTGGAACTCTCCTATAATGGTAGGCTGCAACATATTAAATGAGAGTCTTGATTGGTCAATTCAAAAATCATCCATCATGTCTATTTAAATGTAAATGGTTTAAATGCCAATGGTCCAGGTGAGCGCAACAGGCCCCTGAGCCTCTTGTTGAAAGAAGCTGTAAAAGCTACCATCTAACCTATGTATACATGTATGTCTGTCACAAAAATCGAAAGTCTGTCATGTGGTGTACAAATTGTTTGTCTTTGATGAATTTTGAATTTAGGAAACATTCTGTTGAATATTTTGAAACTAATTTGGCTGGAAGATATAGACAGCAAAAGCCTAAATTAGTTTCAGAATATTCAGCAGATAACCTTTATAGTTACCGTGAAGATTGGGTTCAGGGAATTCAGATTTCAAAGTTTCAAATTCATTCCAACATGCATCGAAAGGTGGGTGGAGCTGAGCTAGAAATGGGCGGGGCATAGATAAAAATGGATTCCTCTATTGCTTCTACGGTGGTCTTGAAAAATGTTCATTTGCAAGAGAATATTACTTTTTAACCATTTAACCCTCGAATTTGTTCAAGAAAATTTCAATTTTCTCATAGAAAATGTTCATTTGCAGATCAAAAGAAGACTATTTTTGAAAACTTACCACTGGAATGACTGGCTCTGTTATTGAGCCAGTCATTCCAGTGGTAAATTTTCAAAAAGTCTTCACTTGGTCTGCAAATGGTCCTTTCCCAAGACAGCTGCAGAAGCCGTTTTTGGCTGATATGAGTGTTAAAGGGTTAATTAATGCCAAGATGTAAAGGTTACCTGTACAGGAAAACATTTAGATGGTACAATATGTATCTTGTACTATGCAGGTAGTATAGCTCTCTTCTGCTATGGCAGATTGTTGTCTTCATGTCTCACAACAGTAGACAATCATTCTCTGTCTGTCATTGTGTTATCATCAGTCAGGTACCTGTAGCAAAAACTCGTTAGTATTATCACAGGATTCACAGGTATTCTACAGGTGGTGCAATGATAGATTAAACCTATCTTGTAATGGTCGGGTATATGCCATGTAGGAAGCTGTTGGTACTCTGTACATCTTTCATTATAAGATCATGTGGCTAGCTTATAATGCTGACTTATTGGTGTCTTTCATGAGCTTGACTAAAGATAACTAGACTGGTATTTTGTCTTATTCTTGGTTCTACTGGAAGCCAGTGGAGGGATCTTCTCCAAATTTGAGTGGACGCTTGCCCGTAGGGTAACAATTTTGGGCTAATATGCAACAGTTTTCAGCAACATTGTTTTCAATATAGACACTTCACCTCATGGCGACCTTATTGCAAAATAATATGAACGACGCTGCTATTGGACAAATTTGTTCATGTTGAATAAATATTTTGTACATCTGTAGTGCATGTATATATACTATTCTTAACCCTTTAACCCTCGAACTAATTCAAGAAAAATCAAGTTTCTCATAGATATTGTCAATTTGCAGACCAAGAGAAGACTGTTTTTGAGGATTTACCACAGGAATGACTGGCTCGGTTATCGAGCCAGTTAGTCCAGTGGTAAACTTTCAAAAATAGTCTTCTCTTGGTCTGCATTAGGACATTACTCAAGACCTGCAGAAGCCATTTTTGACTGATTTAAGTGTTAATAATCACAGCATACAGAACTTATTTACTACCAGAGATAATTACTGGTAGAAGTAATTAGCTTGTGCATCAGTCTATTTATATGCACTTACAGCTTGCAATAAGTGTGCGACAAACATATGCAGTGTAGTGCT
This sequence comes from Chaetoderma sp. LZ-2023a, assembly GCA_034401795.1. NCBI lineage: Eukaryota > Metazoa > Mollusca > Caudofoveata > Chaetodermatida > Chaetodermatidae > Chaetoderma > Chaetoderma sp. LZ-2023a. Next base: position 92,406,795 of record CM067373.1, on the reverse strand, counting down.
TTAGTTCATCAGTTAACCCTCTAACACCCAAGCTAGCTACAAACCGTTTCTGCAGTGGTCTTGAGAAATATTCAATTGCAGAACGCCATTTTTGACAAGTTACCACTGGAATGATTAGCTCGATACAGCCAGTCATTCCAGTGCAGGATTTTGAAACTTATATAATCTTCTTGGTATATGAGAAAATTAACATTTTCTTGACCAAATAAAAAAGGGTTAAATGCAGTGTCAATGCTGACATGCTACATGTATCTGGCCACATAACTACTTCTTCATACCTGAAATTCCCAGGAAATGCATGAAAGCTGTTGGATATTTTGAGAATAATTTTGTTGGAAGATGTTCCTGCAACCAGTCATTCCAGTTGTAAATTTTCTAAAATAGTCTTCTTGGCCTGCAAATGGACATTAATAAAGAATTTTTTGATCTTGTTGACCAATCTGTACAATTAATGAGAATTCCACCGTCCATGCATCCATCCATACATGTGGATTCATTTCTACCTTTAAAATGCCTCTGCTGTGATTCTCACAATGTATCCTCGTATCTAGATGTCTACTCTGGAAACTATTTTATTAATGATATTTAATCACAATTGGTTTCTTCACATAAGGTAATATTGTACCAAGTTTGAGATAAATCCATACATGTATTCTAAAATTATACTTTGGTAGCTAGATTTTTGTGATCAAAATGCACCAAGAATGAACTAAATATTAAAGTTTTTCATTGGACATTTAATTCATCAGGGATTATCCGATCTCAATAAAACATTACAGATTTGTTCTATGTCCTCATTGTGTCCAGTTTCCATCATAATGAAACTGGTTATCAATTTTATTTCATCTTTATGTTACTCTGCACTAAGAATTAGAAGAATATTACAGGTTTTCAATGGACATTTAATTAATTACGTGTTTTCAATGGACATCTAATTAATCACTTGAGGGTGTATCTTGTCTCAATAAATTTTTTGAGATTTCAATTTCATCATTGCATCTAGTTTCCATCATAATGAAAATGCTTTTTAATTGTTTCCATCTTTTTACGTAGGGGTGACTTTGAATTCTTTGTGATTTGTCACGTTTTAAGCCAAGAATCAGAAGAAAAATGAAAAAACTTTTTTAATAGAAATTTAATTCATCATGGGATTATGATATTTTAAGAACTCCTTATTTGGTGACACCGCCACATATAATGTGTGATATGCAGAAAAAATAAAGTGGTTCGACACAAGGGACACTGCCCTTCAAGTATATTATTTTAGGGGAGATGACGTTTGTGAATAAAAGCAGGCTTCCGCAGAAAGCAACCCTAAACACCTTATTATCCCAACCAATCAGTGTGACAAGCGATTAATTTATGTAGGAAATAAGATTCTTTATTGATTTTTTTAGTGGTATAACTCTGGCAAATACTAACAGTTGTTATTACACCGCAAAAACATCCATTACCATTCAATCACTACTTGCTAAATCAATTATCTGCATTTAGCTACCAGAATAAGATTTTTATGCTTGCATACACTCCTCCCCATGCCTATTCTTATTAATATGGACCCTCAACCAGGCTACTGGTTAGGTCCATCTCCAGTATATTGACTGATATAGACTGGCACCAGTCTGTACTCACTCCGTAGTGACGCCTGTCACTAAGCGCGCTTGCGCATGCGCACTGAAGCCCAAATGGGAAACAGATTCTCTTTTCAATTATTCTGCAAGCAGAATGACTGCTCAAATATTGCTAGAGTTTTTATAGCTTTGCGCTGTGTCAGCTATACTTTTGAAAGGACTTCCTATTGCTATAATGGCTGCTATGAAGTCATTCCTCCCTAAGTTACGTTTAGGAAGTATTTCGTGGTTATATTGAAATTTATGTATCTAAATGTTACTGGTTTTCGTGAGGTGTAGCTAATGTTTTCGTGGTAACAATCTTAATATGCCTATATCATCATCATCTTAAATCTCTAGTGTACTCCAAGAGCCCTTCTCACTTTTCAGTTTAGTGCATAAAAGGAATTACATTTATTCCCTATGAAAGTTTGTTTCTTGTCGTTAGGGATTTAAAAAATAATTTGAACTTTCCGCCTTTCTTAGAAATGCGTTTACATGTTTCTAGACTCTTTTTAACGAAATGCCAAGCTGTATGCTTCATTGTAACCTTTTTTCGTTTTTAGGAGTCTGTTAAATCGACCGATAAGATCAAATGCACGTCCTCCAAGTGTGATCGCCTTCACTCAGCGGAGTATGGAGGACATGTCTGTTCTAAATGCACTGCGTGTACCCCCACAACGATGTGCAGGATATGCAAAGGGTGGTCGGCGTCAGTATCTAAGGCCTTTTTTACAGATTTGCCCTCTAAACAGCCGCTGCCCTCTGGTCTATCTTCCCCTACCCATGTTGTAAAGACAAAAGCCGACGCCGTGAGCAAAAACTAATGTTTCTAATCCATCAGCAATGGAGGTGGGGGGGGGCCTCTTCGGCGAATTCTGAAGCTGTTTTGGCTTTGTTTGCTAGGTTCGAATCCTTCGCTGCTGTATTGATGAAGTCGCTAGACCAAAGAATTTCTTCTGCCATCCAGGAGGCCAAGAAACAGGAAGTTTCTTCAGAATCGGACGATAGCCCGAGGGCTAGCAGGCGTGCCCGCAAATGGGGAAACCTGATTCCTCTTACGTCGAGGCAAGAAATGAGGTCTCCAAAACAAAAAACTAGAGCGAAAAAGCTCTCGACGGTGAATTCGAACATGTCACTGGGTCAAACCCACATTAGTCTTGAGGGTGAAAGGCATGACCCTCAAGCAGTGGTGGCGGCGGCGGAAGCCCCTGTCCAAAAGCATTGTGCTAATGTCAGAGTTTCAGTCATTCCGGTCATCAAAATTGTTTATAGGTCGCCTATAGCCAAAAGTCTTCAATCAAGCTTTTCTAGTACTTCCGGTTCAGTTGTAGTTGATTCGGGTCCACAGGACTCGGGTTTACTTTCATTTTCCGGATCTACTTCCGTTCCTTACGTATCCGGTCTGACTTCCGGTTTTACAGGACATCCAGGTCTTCAAGATCCGGTTCCTATTTCCGCTTCCGGTCATAGCTTCCGAATATCCAGGGTCTTTGTACCCTTATTATTTTACTTCTTCCTGTAGAAGCGCTTCCGTTTCTGGTTTGGTTTCCGGTCTGTACACTTCCGTTTCTGGTTCTAGGGATGTATTTCCGTGTCATTCAGATCCGGATAGACTTCCGACTTCCGCTTCCGGTTGGGACGTAACTTCCGGTATAGCGAACAATCATAGCCGGTTAGCCTCGACTAAGAACTTATCCGAGCATCAACTTACGCTTCCATTTTCAGTTTCTTTAGATTCGGAGAATTTTTCAGTGGATAGGCGTAATGAGTTTGATGATAGGAATTTTGTAGGCTCTGGTTCTGAATTTTCTCACAGTATTTTTTCTCATGATTCTTTAGTTTCTAATTATGGTTCTTCCCTTCCATCTCAGGTAGTTGATGTTGATTTGTCTTCTCCTTCCTCTGCTCTTTTCGTCATGCTCTTTTGAGTTCCTCTGCCTCGCGGTCTCCTTCTTTCTCTTCCTCCTCATCCGCCAGGTTTTAATTCTATTCCTTCCTTTTCTGCTTCTTCTCTTTCAGCTAAGGATTTTTTGTCCAGTCATGTGTTTAATTCGTCATCTCTTTTTCAATCATCTATTCATCCTCCGGGATTCTCCCGTCTCTTCATCTATTGGTTCTTCTCAGGGATCCTTAGATCATTCTCCTTCTTCTCCATCTGCTCTTCCAATTTTTTCTCTTCCTCCTTCCTCTTCTGCCTCTCCTTCCTTTGATCATCTTGATCCGATTGTTTCCGTTGTTCTTTCTCCCGAATTAGAATTTCAAATTGTTGATTCGGGTTTAGATTTCTCATTGTTTGCTGTGGTTATGGATCCTTCTCTCCATCGTTCTTTTGTTTCGGCTTGTTTTTCGATCCTCTCTAAGTTTTCTGCCAGTTCTCTGATTCATCATGGTAGGGATTCTTTTCCTTCCGATCAAATTTCTTCCTTTCCTGAGTCTTCTACAAGACCCTGTTCTATCCTCTCTAGAGCTGCTTAATCTTTAGTTTCAGGTGATTCCTCACTTCTCATCTCTTCTTCCTCTCCTAACCCTTCTTCTCTTCCCTCAGTTCCCAAGTCAGTCAGGGCCAGGAATCTGAAGAGGTTTTGTCCGGTCAGAGCCTCTTCAGAAGACTGGTCCATGGCTCACAGGTGGATCGCCTCTACTCTTTCCCTTCCTCTTAAGGAATTTGCTGTTGACCCTCCTTCTTTCGGGTCTGCTCTCTCTACGTCTGATTATTCTTCTTCTTCTCCTCAAGTTCTCCCTATTGATTACTTAGTCGTAGATATGCTGGATTTCTTCATTAATGATGTTAACTATAAAGAGTTTTCTCTTTCTTCTAAATTCCATGCGCCTGTTCAGATTCCCAAAGAAGATTATTTGAAGGTTGCTACTCCTCAGTCTCTTTCTGGCCCCTCCTGGGATGTTTTTTCTTCACATTTAAAGGAGTCTTCCAAGATTGAGCATTCCACTGATATTTTTACATGGAAGTCTGTATGCCGATCCCAGCTTAAGTCGGCCAATTTCCTTGCTCTGTTATCTGAAGCTGTTCTTAAGGCTCAGTTTTCCGGACAGTCAAGCCCTGGTGGTGGATGCCCTGTCTCAGTCCTGGACAGGAATGTTCGCCTATGCATTCCCTCCAATGATTTTGATTCTGTTAGTGTTGAAGAAGGTCAAAGAACAAATCTGCGAGATTCTTTTAATAGCTCCCTTTTGGCCAAAGAGGATTTGGTTTGCAGACCTTCTAGATCTCCTGGTAGACTTCCCTCGTCTTCTTCCAGTCTCCCAGGATCTTCTGTCTTAAGTAAGAGGTCTTTGTCTTCATCCAAACCCAGAAATCTTCAGTCTGTGTGTTTGGAGAATATTGAAACTAAAGTCTACGAGAATAAAGTTTCTTCAACATCTCAGGAAATTATCAATTCTTCCAGAAGAGAGTCGACCCGCAGAGTTTACAAGGGTTGACTTAAAATTTTTGGAGAATGGTGTTCAGACCAAGGTCTCGTGCCCGATTCTGTTTCTATTCCCCAAGTATTAGACTTTTTATCATATCTCTTTGATTCTTTACATTTGTCAGCTAATACGGTTAGGGGGTATAGATTTTCTCTGGCATCTTCTCTTCCTTGCCTTCTGAATGCCGATGTCACTAAGACTCTTAATAGTTTTATTGGAGGTCTATGCAATATTCGTCCTCCGATAGCTAAGCCGTTACCTTCATGGAATTTGGCTTTGGTTTTTCAAGTGCTGACAGGTCGCGATTTTGAACCTCTCTTCTATTAGTATTAAACTTTTAACTTTTAAAGGTGTATTTCTTGTTGGTGCTGCCTCTGCTAGAAGGCGTTCAGAAATTCATGCTCTCTGCTGAAAGGGACAGATTTATAGTTTCAGGAGATGGTTTAGTTTTATACCCCAGAAGGGATTTTTTAATCTAAAACTCAGTCTAACCGGTTTCCTGCTAGTCCGATCATTTTAAAATCATTATCGTCTTTCGCCATCTGACAAATTCTGATGTCCTGTTAGGGCCTTCAGAATGTACAAACAGCGAACTGATTTTAAAAGATGTGATCCATTCAATTTATGGGTTTCTTATGCGGAAGAGTTAGCTAAGCCGGTCTCAAAGTCTATGATTGCCAGATGGATTTGCGAGATGATTAAGCTTTGTTACGAGATAGCTACTGCGGATCAAATTAATCTCTCCCATATTAAAGCTCACGATGTTAGAGGAATGGCTACCTCTTTTGCGCTTTTTGCCGGTTCATCTTTATATGAAGTCACGCAGGTTGCAGGATGGAAATCTGAATCCACTTTTACAACTTTATTTAAAAGATCAGAGTGCAGCAGCCTCCTTCTTTTGTAATATTACAATTTTAACCAAAAAAGCCGAAGACCATTTACCAAGCATATCCAACCATTTTCGTTAAGACTGCGTCTGTAAGAAGTTCAAGTTTTCCTTATTTGATAATCACGGTGATTGGTTTAAATGCATTATTATGTTATGTTATTAACATTTGGATAAGATTGGTTTGATTTTTATGCTTGTTTGTTGATTCTCAAATCTCCTCCCACCTAATGTTTAAGTGAGGCACTGACCAAATCTACGGGTTTAGCAAGTAGTGATTGAATGGTAATGGATGTTTTTGTGGTGTAATAACAACCCCCACAGACCCCCATTGTGGGATGGTCTGTTGTTTTATTAACCACTATAAAAACATACTTACCGTTCAATCACTACGACCCGGCCTAGCCACCCAGCGTGGAATTGATTTGAGAATTTGCCTATAATATTTGGCACTTAAATTCAGAAAAGTGAATCTGTTTCCTATTTGGGCCTAAGTGCGCATGCGCAAGCGCGCTTAGTGACAGGCGTCACTATGGAGTGAGTACAGACTGGTGCCAGTCTATATCAGTCAATATACTGGAGATGGACCTAACCAGTAACCTGGTTGAGGGTTCATATTAATAGGAATAGGCATGGGGAGGAGTGTATGCAAGCATAAAAATCTTATTCTGGTAGCTAAATGCAAATAATTGATTTAGCAAACTAGTAATTGAACGGTAAGTATGTTTTTATAGTGGTTAATAAAACAACAGAGCATCCCGCAAGGGGGGTTCTGTAGGGGGATTTCATTGAAACGCAATTGTAACTGATCTCTTGTCATAAATGTACCAAATTTAATTTAAAACCATGTAGTCAAACTAGGCTTGCGCAATTATTGCTTTCAGTAATCACGATCGATTATTTAAAATCGCGATTACCCGATTAATCAGCTTGAGTACAAATTACCCAGTTATAACAGCAAAAAAGCATATCAATGACGAAAGCTGCAATGATGTTGAGAAAGGTCGATTTGCAGGCCAAGAGATTATTTTTGAAAATGTATCAATGGGAATGACTGGCTCGATTCTCTAGCCAGTCATTCCAGTGATACATTTTCAAAAATAGCCTTCTATTGGCCTGCAAATGGGCATGCATTCGCTGAGCAAAATGCAGATTTCCATGACTGATCGCAATAAAGAATAATTAAAAGGTATATTTTGAAATATATTATGCTGTAGAATTATTCGCGATTATTCGATTATTTAATTTTTAATCATATAAATTCACGACTTAAAAAATAATCACGCTTTTTTCGATTTAATCGCGTAATCGTGCAAGCCTATGTCAAACTTGATATAGCAATTCCTTGTGATAAGGCATTGATTATGATTGCCATTCAGCCAAAGCTGTAGAGTGATGGATTGTGATGACTCTCCTAAAAGTTTTATTTCAGCTCAATAACATAATTTCTATGTGCACGAATGTCGGGTGACATGTGACCAGAACTGATCTTGCATTGAAACAAAGATTAATCCTGTTAAGCTGTATTAAGTGTCAAAACTGAACATCTACTGAAATACCAATACAATTTGGATGAGTTATGACTGGATATTTGACAGTAACAAAACTACTTCTTTTGTATGTATGTACGTATGTATGATTACTGTATTCTGCGGCTGTAGTAGTAGAAACATCCTACAGCTGCAATCGGTCTTTCTTCCCTTTTGCCCACTGTGTCTTGTCCTCGGCCAAAATCCTTAGCTTCCTCAGGTCCATTCTTGACTTGAGTGTACCAAGCCCTGCTTTCTTGAGGTCACCTCGTAGCACGCTTAACAGATTTATGCAATGACATCCTCTCCTGGCTTTGTATTTGCTGGCTCCAAGTGGGTGAATTCCAAGGCTCTCTGTGCTGGTATCTCTTCTGGCATCCTTAGCACATGGCCAAACATGGACCATTTTTGCTGGCCGACTTTTACAGACAGTGGCGATGTATTACACATCTTTTATAGTGCATTGTTGGAAATTATACTGGCTGGCCATCGGTGTCCGGTGATGGTGCGTAGGTGTTCGCGGTGGCAGGCATCGAGTTTGTCTAGAGCTGCCTTTGGAGCTGCCCTTGGAGCTGCCCAGTTGTTGCAGTTATACAGCATCAAGGATACGCAGGTTGCATTGTATAATTACGTAGCCTCTTTATCAAGGGCATCTTTGATCTACAAATCCATAGCTTCCAGAAGGACTGGAAAGCTATGTTCCCCATGACGCAGTGTGCAGAAATGTCAGCAGTACTGCAAAGCAGTGAGCCCAGGATTTTACCGCCACGAAGTGGTTCGTCATTTTCTATAGTTTCATGCTTTGTCGATAGGTATATTTGGGTGAACTCTGTTTTGGATTCATTCATAAAGAGAGTCTCAATTTTTAGTTTGCTTGCATCTATTGGGAGAAGTTTGTCAAGGGGTTTCTTTTCCTCGTCTATGAAGTCCACATCATCGGCATATCCATCTCTAGCGGCATGCCCAGTATTGACACTGGGTGGTGGGTAGGGGGGTTGTTTGGTCTTGTGGAACTTTCCCGCACAGATTTCAATGCGGCAGCAAGGTAGCAGGTGAAAAGCACCGGAGGTAGACCATCTCCCGATTAATGTCTCAAACTCTACAGACGTCACTGACTTGACTCGTACTCTCAGCTTGGTGTCTGCAAGTAGTAGTCTCACTAGTCGTAGCTCATCTTCATTGCAACTGGCCTGGCATAGTACATCTAGGATCTTTGAGTGTTTAATTGTGTCGGAGGCTCATGCCATGTCAATGCCCATTTTGTGGAAGTCCCAGTGTTTGGACATGACTACCGACACAAGCATGCGTTGAGCCCATACAATGTCTGCGCAGCTGCGTCACGTTTGAAGCCACTGACATGATCCCGTGAAGTAATCTCTTGGGTTTGGGTAGTGCGATAAGGGTGCCTTGGCCTACAGTGTCGATGGGAAGGTGGTGCATAAAAGCTGAATTGATTAGGTGCGTGATCAGTTTTGAGATAATGTCACTTGCATATTTGAATAGTTCATTACTCATGCCATCAGGTCCAGATGCATGTCCATTTTTCAGGGCTTTAAGTGCCTTCTCAACTTCTGGTGTTTTAATTGGTGTTAGTAATGGCCTGGGGTCTCCTGAGAACAGGTGCAAGGGCTCATCATCATTGTCAGTGAACTGTTCCTTGAACCATTCTCGGATCGCCGCAGCTTTTCCCTGGTCAGTTCCGATAAAGTGTCCCTCAGAGGTCTATACAGTGAGTGGTGGTGTGTAGTCAGTAACTCTCAGGGCTCGGACTGCCCGAAACATTTTGTGACAGTCATCCGTGGCAGTGATTTCATGTGCTAGGGAGTCTGCCTGTTGAATAGCAAGATCTTTTAAGCATTCGCTAATGTGGCGCAGAATAATATTGTGCTCCCGGCGTAGTTTGGTGCGTGCGGCCTTCACTTTGGCCACTTTGATATATGCGCAGCTGTAATGCTTTCTGCTGTGCTGACAGTTTTACTACTACAGGGTCGTCAGTATACCTAGTTTGGTTGTTTTTAAGAACACCTATGGTGCTGGTAGTGGGTGATTCCATAGATTTCAGTATTTTGGTTAGGGCTTCGTTTGGATCGGAGCTGACATCGACGTTAGCTATCTGCTCCCCTAGGCCTTTTTTGTATGACATTTGAGTGTCAGTGTCGCTGATGAGTTTGGGTAGGTTGTAGGTGACTCTACCCTTTTGCCTGGTATGGTGTTTATATATTAGGTCATTCATCTGAAGGCGTGTAATGACTAGCTTATGGTCAGAATTGAGGTCTGTGCCTCCATACGAACGAGCTTTCCGGAGTAAGGGTTTTGCTTCTGTCATGCATAGTATGAAATATATTTGGTTGAAGACAACTGTTGTCCAGTCCATGTTGTCCGGTGACGTCATGGGTGTTTGAAAGCCGTATTTGTGACAAATAGGCCATTGTGCATCTCCATTGCTGTTGCGTGTGCCCTCTCCATAGGATCCCATGTGTAAGCCAAGTCCTGAACTTTTGTCCGCAATTCCGAGTTTACGCAGCTTGGAGTTGAAATCTCCACACACGAACAGTTGCCATCTAGCTGGGATTGTAATGGCGGAGCTCAGTTCTGCATAGAAGGAATCTGATATTGCTGGATTCTCTTTGGCTTTTTCGGTAGTTGTGCCGTATGCGTTGACAATTCAACACTTTGTGGTGGTGTGTTTTCGCGTAGGTATAGCCAGGTCGATCAAAACTAATGGCATGATCCAAGACCCATGGTCCGATTACAAAGCCTAACCCCCGGTATGTGGCCTGTTTTTGCTCCATGAGCACTAGCTTATGGCCTGTCTGTAGTTGCTGCTCTTAGTGTTTGGTGTGAAAGATGCCATCTTTCTCCTCTGCTTCTTTAGTGGCCTTAAGAAATGTTCATTTGCAGACCAAGAGATGATTTAAAAAAAATTTAACACTGGAATAACTAGGTCGAGACAGTCATGCCAGTGATAAATTAAAAAAAAAAATCTTTGTTTGCAAATGAAGAATTTCTATGAGAAAATATAAATTTTCTTTAACAAATTTGAGGGTTAAAGGGTTAACAGACCATAGTGTTAAAATATGAAATTCTGACATGAAATAACAAGCTATTCTCTTTTATTACTCTTTACCCGTTAATGGTCAAATTTGATCAAGAAATTAAAAATATGTGCTTGTTGAATGTCCATTTGCAGGCCATGAGAAGACTATGTTTGAACATTTATCACTGGAATGACTGGCTCGGCTATCGAGCCACTGATTTCTGTGGTAAATTAAAAAAATTGCCTTCTAATACTCTTTTTCAAGACCATTGCAGATGCTGGTTTTGGCTGGCTTGACCATTAAGCCATTAACTGTGTACGTCACTGCATATTTCTGTTATAGAGTGGTCATCTTCCAGCAGTTCGAGTGTGGGATGTTGAGGACAGGACCCAGGTGGCAGAGTTTCATGGACATGGGTTTGGCATCAGCTGTGTGGTGAGAACTAAATCATGTTAATTACATGCTGTGGTCAGATAATCTTAATGGCTTGCTTTAGTTTAGAGAATAGTGATGCACCAAATGCTTTATTGTCACAGTCACTGATACAGAATGAGTTAGGCTTGATGCACCAAATACTTTGCTCTCACAGTCACTGATACAGTGTGATTTAGGCATGATGCACCAAATACTTTGCTCTCACAGTCACTGATACAGTGTGATTTAGGCATGATACACCAAATACTTTACTCTTACACTCACTGATACAGTGTGAGTTAGGCCTGCTGCACCAAATACTTTACTCTTACAGTCACTGATACAGTGTGATTTAGGCTTGATACACCAAATGCTTTACTCTCACAGTCACTGATACAGTGTGATTTAGACTTGATGCACCAAATGCTTAGCTGTCACAGTCACTGATACAGTATGAGTTAGGCTTGATGCACCAAATACTTTACTCTCAAACTCACTGATACAGTGTGAGTTAGGCTTGATGCACTGAATGCTTTACTCTTTCAGTCACTGATACAGTGTGATTTAGGCTTGATACACCAAATGCTTTACTCTCGCAGTCACTGATACAGTGTGGTTTAGGCTTGATGCACCAAATGCTTAGCTGTCACAGTCACTGATACAGTATGAGTTAGGCTTGATGCACCAAATACTTTACTCTCACGCTCACTGATACAGTGTGAGTTAGGCTTGATGCACTGAATGCTTTACTCTTTCAGTCACTGATACAGTGTGATTTAGGCTTGATACACCAAATGCTTTACTCTCACAGTCACTGATACAGTGTGGTTTAGGCTTAATGCACCAAATGCTTTGCTCTCACAGTCACTGATACAGTGTGATTTAGGCTTGATACACCAAATGCTTTACTCTCACAGTCACTGATACAGTGTGGTTTAGGCTTGATGCACCAAATGCTTTACTCTCACACTCACTGATACAGTGTGAGTTAGGCTTGATGCACAAAATGCTTTGCTCTTACAGTCACTGATACAGTGTGATTTAGGCTTGATACACCAAATGCTTTACTCTCACAGTCACTGATACAGTGTGATTTAGGCTTGATGCACCAAATGCTTAGCTGTCACAGTCACTGATACAGTATGAGTTAGGCTTGATGCACCCCACTCTCACAGTCACTGATACAGTATGAGTTAGGCTTGATGCACCAAATGCTTAGCTGTCACAGTCACTGATACAGTATGAGTTAGGCTTGATGCAGCAAATACTTTGCTCTCACAGTCACTGATCAAGTTAGGCTTGATGCACCAAATACTTTACTCTCACAGTCACTGATACAGTGTGATTTAGGCATGATACACCAAATTCTTTACTGTCACAGTCACTGATACAGTGTGATTTAGGCTTGATACACCAAATGCTTTACTCCCACAGTCACTGATAGTGTGATTTAGGCATGATACACCAAATTCTTTACTGTCACAGTCACTGATACAGTGTGATTTAGGCTTGATGCACCAAATACTTTATTCTCACAGTCACTAATACAGTGTGAGTTAGGCATGATACACCAAATACTTTACTCTCACAGTCACTGATACAGTGTGATTTAGGCATGATGCACCAAATGCTTTGCTCTCACAATCACTGATACAGTGTGATTTAGGCATGATACACCAAATACTTTACTCTCACAGTCATGATACAGTGTTATTTAGGCTTTATGCACCAAATGCTTTACTCTCACAGTCACTGATACAGTGTGATTTAGGCTTGATGCACCAAATGCTTTGCTCTCACAGTCACTGATACAGTGTGATTTAGGCATGATACACCAAATACTTTACTCTCACAGTCACTGATACAGTGTGATTTAGGCTTGATGCACCAAATGCGTTGCTCTCACAGTCACTGATACAGTGTGATTTGGGCATGATACATCAAATACTTTACTCTCACAGTCATGATACAGTGTGATTTAGGCTTGATGCACAAAATGCTTTACTGTCACAGTCACTGATACAGTATGAGTTAGGCTTGATAAACCAAATGCCAGTCATTGCAGCTGTAAATTTTGAGAACAATTTTTTTGGCTTGGAAATGAACATGACATATACATGTATGGGCAAGCTTATTTTTTTAGTTGTGACATACAACTAGTATAGGTCGTTTTGTTGGTCGGTCTCTCTGTTGGCCTGTTCTTACATTTCTGACAAAGCTGCCTTAGAAAATATGAGCCAGTCGTCCCAGTTGTAAATATTAAAAAATAACCTTGACCTACAAATTAACATTTTCTATTAGAAAATTTAAATTGTCTTGATCCAATCTGATAGGTAAAGGGTAAAATATTTTCTCATATTTACATCCTTTATACATTGTTTTTGTATTTATATCAAACATATGAGCTTCATTTGTTGTAAATTGCAACCCCATTTCTCATTAATGCTTTTCACAACTTCCTAGAGCATGTCAAATCCTGAATCACGTGAATTGTGTACATTGTTATTTGTTTGATATCTTGAAAAATGGCTTGTGATATTTGTGTAAATATTCTAACAATTATCTACCAGAAAATAACAAATAGTGCACCGAAATACCATATTTACAAGATCAAAGTCGACGACCTACTGTTTCTTCCATTTAATTCTACTTGAAAATGGACAAGGGCATCTTTGAATGGTCAGTACTACTCTCAGGTAATGCTCTCCGATAATGCGTACTACCTGTACATGCTTTGTTTATAGAGGTTTCTATTTGATTCATTACTGTTGTATTAACATATATTTTCAGGCCTTTTCTCCCAACTTGAAGTACTTGGTGTCAATCGGCTCACAGCATGACATGATTGTTAACCTATGGAACTGGAAAACGAACAACAAAGTTGCCTCCAATAAAATCTCATCGAAGGTAGAGATCTTAGGGATATCCCTACTCACATCGCCACAAAGTACAGAAATTTAATTATCATAAAGTGAGGCAGTCCATTTCTACATAAATTATAAACTAGAATTAGTGACCTTGAATGGATGTTTCCAGTTCACCTGTTCCTATTTAATTCCAATTAAATTCTAATATATTTCCATTAAACACCCCCGCCCCTCCATCCTAGATGGATTATGGATATTTAGCATTTCCTTTAAATGTACTTGTATCCATCCAGATTTAGATTTTAAGGTCTACAGAATGTACACGTATCTTCACCAAACTTAAACTGGCTATTTTGGGATAAAAAGGTCAAAGAGCAACGTCATTGTGACAAAATTCTAGAACATATGGTACTGAATATTAATTTAAGCGCTACATGCACTGGGCTCTTCACCAAACCTACCCTCTTCGTTGCGTTCTGGCTTTGGAGAACCCTGCTGATTGTCTTAAATGTTATTGTCATACTGACCGAATTAAGATGTCATTTCTGGAAATATTCTTTGCTTATGAACTGTATGGATTTTAGGGTTTAAAAGTAAAGCTTAGGTTAACCCAATAACGGGAATTCTTTTTCCAGATGATAACACACATTCTTATGGAGGAATGTTGCCTAACTGTGATCTGCTGGTTGCCCATATGTGCGTGAAGAATCTTATTGATTTTGGTTTCAAAGGATCGAAAGTCAGTTTTGGTGATCTAGTTATAAAATGTGTGTTTGGTTAAGATATCTCAAATTCTTCACCAGCCTTCATTGGTTTGTTGCCCCAGTGGACCAGTTTTAATTTTTGATAAACAACAAATCAACCCAATTATTGAAATTGGCCACAACACACCTGATAATTTGTCAATGTGGGTGGGAGAGGGGGAAGGACATCTAGAAATAAAGAATCTTTTTGTCATCCTTGTATAAAATGTTTCTGCAAAACCTTTTTGTTTTTTGTCCTACTTGTGAAACAATGTTTTCAAATATTCCAGGTCAGTGCTGTTTCTTTTGCTGAAACTGGTAATTACTTTGTTACCGTGGGAAACAGACATGTCAAATTCTGGTACTTGGACACGAGTAAAGCCAAGGTAAGCTCACTATTCACCACATCACCACCCACCCACCTCTCCTCAATGGGGATGACGAGGGTCTTACATTTGTGTCTGTTTGTCTTTTCTCTCTCCCTTCTAATTATATTTCAGAAATTATTTATCCGATTTTCCTCCAACGTTGGTCTTGATCTGAATGCTGATCATGACTCTGTTACCAGATCTGGATCAAATCCTGGATCTATGGAAGGAAGTGCAGGTTGGATGTTGAGATAGGGAGTTGCCAATTTCTGATTCTCTTATTGTTCTTGTTTCTTCTTGTATTATAGACATGCATGCTCAAGAAATCATTATTATTTCAAAACTGATAATTGTATGAGATAGTATTTTATAAAAATCCAAACATTGTCAAAAATGTTCTCGTCACCGAACCAGGTGTTGGTAGCATGTCATCATAACTAGTTGATTGAGTAATAGTCCAATCAGAATGAAGGTATTGCAAGGACTAAGGGTCTGGTTAAGAGAATGAAATAAGATACCATATACAAACCCCTGTGCTTTTCACCTGTTACCTTGCTGCTGCATTGAAATCTGTGCTGGAAAATCTAACAAGACCAAACCCCCTAGTCTCCATGCTGGGTATGCCGCTAGCGATGGAATATTCCGACAAGGTAGACGAGGAAAAGATACTCCTTGACTAACTACTCCCAATAGCTGCAAGCAAACTAAAAATTTAGAATATCTATGAATGAACCCAATACAGACTTCACCCACAGATACCTCTCGACAAAGCATGAAACTAAAGAAAATGACGATCCAATTCGTGGTGGCGAAACCATGGAGGGAAAGTAACATTCTGCGCTCACTGATCTGTAGTATTGCTGATATTGCTGCACGCTGCGCCATGGAGAACATAGCCTTGCAGTCGTTCTGAAAGCTATGGATTCGTAGATCAAAGATGCCCATGACAAAAAGACTATGTGTCTATAATGCAACTGCGTATCCTTGATGCTGTATGACTAACAGCTGGGCAGCTCCAAAGGCAGCTCTAGAGAAACTTGATGCCTTGCGCTGCACCATCACTGGACAGCGATGGCCAGGCAAGATAATTTCCAACGATGCACTATGCAAGATGTGTAATACACTTTTCTGTTGAAGGGTGGTTGTTATTACACCACAAAAACATCCATTACCATTCAGTCACTACTTACTAAATTAATTATCTGCATTTAGCTATCAGAATAAGATTTTTATGTGTGCATACACACCTCCCCATGCCTATTCCTATTAATAGGGACCCTCAACCAGGCTACTGGTTGAGTCCCTCTCCAGCATACTGACAGGTATAGACTGGCACCAGTCTATACTCACCCCATAGTGACGCTTGTCACTAAGCGTGCTTGCGCATGCGCACTGGAGCCCGAATAGGAAACAGATTCACTTTTCAATTATTCTGCTTGCAGAACAACTGCTTAAAATATTAGTCTAAGTTTTTTGTGCTCTGCGCTGTGTCAGCTACATCTATTTGCCTTCTATATTAACAAAAATATGCCTAATATGAAGTCAATCCTCCCTAAGTTATGTGTAGGAAGTATTTTCGTGGTTATATGGTATTTTATAACTATGTTCATATTGTTACCGGTTTTCGTGAAAGATCGTTTTTGCTTCGTGGTATCTTAATTACTATGCCTATATCATTCATCATCATATAATAAATTCCAGCAGTTATTCAGAGCCCTTATCAATTTACTAATAGGGCATTATAAGGATTATCATTTATCCCTTTAGAAGTTTGTTTTCTTGTCGGTAGGGATCTTTGCTTTCTGATTTGAACTTTCCCGACTTTTTAAGAAATGATTTTTATCTTTCTAGTCTTCTTTTTACGGTTTTAAGCGATATGCTTCATTGTTACGTTTTTTTGTTTTTAGGAGTCCACCTAATCGTCTGACAAGACAAAATGTACGTCGTCAAAGTGTGATCGCCATCACTCAGTTGAATTTGCCGGGCATGTCTGTGCAATTTGTACCACTTGTACCTTCACAACGATGTGTGGGATCTGTAAAGGGTGCCCGGTCTCAGTGTCTAAGGCATTTTTTAAAGATTTACCGTTGAAACAACCGCTGCCCTCTGGTCGTCCTTCCTCTACCTCCGTTGCTAGTAAGGCGAAAGCTGTGTCTTTTGCACAATCTACTGTTTCTGTACCGGTAGCAACGGAGGGAGGAGCCTCTTCGGCGAATTCCGACGCCGTGCTAGCTCTTTTTGCAAGATTTGAATCGTTTGCATCTGTTTTGATGAAATCCCTTGACGAAAGAATATCTTCTGCAATTAAGGAGGCTAAGAAACAGGATGTTTCTTCTAGTTCGGATGATAGCCCGAAGGCTAGCGGGCGTTCCCGCAAAAGGGGGAAACCGGTTCCTTTAACCTCCATGCAGGTTAAAAAGTCCCCAAAGCAGAAGTCTAGAGCGACTAAGCTCTCGAAGGTGGGCTCGTGTAGTGCACCGGGTCAAACCCACCTAAGACTTGAGGGTGACGGGCATAACCCACAAGCAGTGGTGGCGGAGGCTGAGGCTGACGTCCATAAGGCTCGACCTTATGCAAATGGCCATTTTTCGATTGTTCCAGTCATCAAGGTTCTTTCTAGATCACCAATTGCCAAGAATAGTCTTGCTAGTTCCGGTTCCGTTGTGGTGGACTCGGGTCCTCTGGACTCGGGTTTACTTCCTTTTTCCGCCGCTCCGTCAGTTTCCGTTTTAACTTCAGGATCCGGTTCTTTCTTCTATGGCATCCGTTTCCGGTAGGACTTCCGGTTTAGTAGGTAATCCAGGTCGTCAAGATCCAGTTACCACTTCCATCCCATCCGTTTCCGGTCTGACTTCTGTTTTTGTAGGACATCCAGGTCTTCAAGATCCGGTGCCTAGTTCCGGTTCCGGTTTCAATAGCGCTTCCGGCCATCCTGGATATCCGGAATCTGAGGACTCCTATTTTTCGACTTTCGGTAGAAGCGCTTCCGTTTCCGGTTTGGATTCTGGTCGGTACACTTCCGTTTCCGGTCCTAGAGGTGTACTTCCGGGTCGGTCAGATCTGGATAGACTTCCGGCTTCCACTTCCGGTTGGGAGCTAGCTTCCGGTTTAGCGAGAGATCAAAATTGCTTAGGTTCTTCTAGGATTTTGGATGATAGGAGTTTTGTTGATTCTGTTTCGGAAATTGCTCAACCGGCTTCTCAGAATTCTGTAGCTTCCAACTATGAATCTTTTCTTCCTTCTCAGGTAGTTGATGTTGATTTAGCTTCTCAGTCTTCTCCTTCCTTTCGTGATGCCGTTGCAGATATGATTAGCGACTAAGAGCCAGTAAAGTTTGTTCAAGAGAAGTTGATCCGTCAAAAAACATGGCCGCCGTGGGCCAATCAAAATATAGCATGTTTGGCGGCCATATTGGATTTTTTTATTTGATGGATTTTGAGGCCGAAATTGGTTTTATCTGTTTTTGGGTATTCTGATCTCAAATTTGCAATTTTTGAAACTGTCGTATAAACGGTTTGGCGGCCATCTTGGATCAGTTTCCCGCCAAAAGCTCCCATACTAAAGCAATGGGAAATTAAAAATATCTTTTCGAGAACTACTGGACCAATTTCAATTATATTTGGCATGAAGCATCCTTAAGGCATAGAGATTCAAGTTTGTTCAAATGAACCCGATCGGCCTATTTGGCCGTTGACCATCTTGGATTTCGACCGATTTTCAGAAATATCTTTAAAAATCTTCTCCAAACTATTTGAGGGATCAATTCAAAACTCACGAAATATGATCTAGGGTATGCGCTGAATCAGGTTTGTTCAAGGGAACTTGATTGACCAAATGGTTCAACGGCCATCTTGGATGACCTAGTTTTCACAAAAACAACTTCCCCAGAACTGTTGAAGCGATCAGGCCGAAATTTGTGATATATAATTAGCAACTAAGGGCGATTAATGTTTGCTCAAGAGAAGTTGATTCGTAAAAAAACATGGTTGTGGCGGACCAATCAAAATATAGTGTGTTTGGCAGCCATATTGGATTTTTTTATTTGATGGATTTTGAGGCCGAAATTCGTTTTGTATAGATTTTTGGGTATTCTGATCTGAACTTTGCAATTTTTGATACTGTCAGATAAACGGTTTAGCAGCCATCTTGTGTCATTTTCCCGCCAAACGCTCCCATACTAAAGCAATGGGAAATTTTTAATGTCTTCTTCTCGAGAACTATTGGGCTGATTAGAATTATATTTGGCAGGAAGCATCCTTATGGCATAGAAATTTCATTTTGTTCAAACGAAGCCGATCGGCTAATTTGGCCGGTGGCCATCTTGGATTTCGGCCGATTTTTAGAAATGTCTAAAAATCCCGTTCTCCGAAACGGCTTGGGGAATCAATTCAAAACTTATGAAACCTTCATCTAGGCAAAGAGGTAAGCCAAGTTTGTTCAAGACATCTTGATTGACCTAATGGTTCGCCAGCCATCTGGGATGACATAGTTTTCCCGAAAACGACTTCTCCAGAACCGCTGAATGGATCAGGCCAAAATTTGGGAGATATGATTAGGGACTAAGGGCCATTAAAGTTTGTTCAAGGGAAGTTGCTCCATCAAAAAACATGGCCGCCGTGGGCCAATCAAAATGTAGTGTGTTTGGCGGACATATTGGATTTTTTTATTTGATGGATTTTGAGGCCAAAATTGGTTCTATATATGTTTTTGGGTATTCTGAGCTCAAATTTGCAATTTTCGAAGCTGTCGGATGAATGTTTTGGCGGCCATCTTGCATAATTGTCTGGTCAAGAGCTCCCATGCTAAAGCAATGGGAAATTTAAAATGTCTTCTTGAGAACTACCAGGCCGATTTCAATTGTATTTGGCAGAAAGCATCCTTAGGGCATAAGGATCCAAGTTTGTTTAAATGAACCTGAGTGGCCATTTTGGATTTCGGCCAATTTCAGGAAATGTCTTTAAAAATCTCCGAAACCACTTGGGGAATCTTCATCTAGGCCAAGAGGTAAGCCAAGTTTGCTCATGAGGACTTGATTAACCAAATGGTTCGGCGACCATCTTGGATGACCTGGTTTTCACGAAAATGACTCCTCCAGAACCGCTGAAGGGATCAGGCCATTAAAATTTGTTCAAGGGAAGTTGATCCATCAAAAAAACATGGGCACCGTGGGCCAATCAAAATGTAGTGTGTTTGGCGGCCATTTTGCACTTGCAAAAATGTCCACAAACTCATTTGCCATGACAGCTAAACCACCCACCAACAATTTTGACAAAAATTGATGGTGCTCCAGGTGAGTGACACAGGCCCCTTGGGCCTCTTGTTTAATTAGGCCACCATGAGCAAACATAATATGACACAAACTTAAGGCTATATTTTCTTATGTTTCAGCACAAAAATGCGGTCAAACAAAATGTCCTCTCCGAGACAATTTGTTTCAGGACAGATATATATTAATGTAAATGTGTTAAGCATGGCAATGCTTTGCACAAATATATCAATTACATTTGTTTTATGATGTACATGGAATATGTTTGAAACAAATTATGATAAAAATATCTAAATATTTAAATTTACCGGTACACCTTATTCCTCAAAACGAATTCTATTACTAGTACAGTTATTAATTCTATTCCAAGTATTTGCTTAGAGCTATTAACATAGATCATCACTCATCCAAACAGTATATAGCAGACGTCATAGTTTCATATGCTTCAGCACAAAATTCCGTTATTAAAACAAAATGCTCTCTAGAACATTCTGGTCGGAGGACAGATTTATTTGACAATAAATGATCCTTGGTGTTTTAAAGAAAAATATTTATTGTACATGTATTTGGGTAAATAATATGCTGGAATGAAAAATAATGAATACATAGAAAATAGTCTAATATAATGTGGAAAAAGTTTGTTTTAAGGCATTTTACGTATGCTTAGAGGCCAATATCTGTGCTGCTTCCCACAATCTGAATGTGTCAAGATTTTATTTTCACCAATATAAATGAATTTTTCATGATTAGGAAAGGGTACATGAATGAAATGCAATTTACTCTTCTCTATATATTCATGGTTCAGAGCCATGTACATATCAGTACATTCTTTCCAGTTTTTACACAGGTTAACACAAGCTTACACCAAAGTGATTGAAAGTTTTCCAAAAAAACTTAATTGGAGACAAATAAATCTATGGTACATGTACAAATGTGTTTTAATATGGCATCTACATGGACTAAAGTGAGGAAATGTTTTTATTTAGCCGAGTACACTCGCTGTAGCTTGAATTAATAATGATGACAAAACAACAGCGTTTTTCAAAGAACATTATTTCTCAGCAACATACATGATTGTATAACAATTTTAACTAACATTTTCACACAAACATCCAATTTTAAGCACATCTGACAGTCAAGGGGATATTCTGGTTACCACTCAACAGGCACAAAAACTGTATGTAAAGACTAAATTTGTCTGGTCAGCCGAGATGTTTGACTGGCCTTTATAGACAGGCTTGACTTTGTGTTTTCTCTCATTGAGTTAAAACTTAAACTTTGTACAAAACCCATGCATAATATGTAACAAAACATTCTATAGCTTAATCATATTCTGCACAAAGTGCCTTAACAATGCTTGAAACTGTCTACCCTCATTATATAAAAAATACAGTTTGTCCTTGAACACTATATCTAGTAGTTTAACTATGCACCGGTATATGTACTAATAAATATCTTTTTATGTTGAAGATGCTTGACTTAAACATTAATGCTAAACTGTTACCTTAAGAGAATTAACGCTTACCCATAAAGTGACAAAATGATATCAATGCATGTCTGTATGTGGTAATTAAAGTTTAGGGGCAGAATTTACGAAAGGGGACCATCTCATGTTTATCTTACAAGTGTCTAAGAATTACACTCGGAAAAATTCTGACTTGTATGTGTGCAGCTTGTCATGCCTGTGTTTCGCACAGACAGTTACAGATAATCAGCTAATTTGCTGTCCACATCTAACTTGGAAATCGACAGCAAATGATCCATTTCTCAACCGCAAATAATGACATCGCTTGTCTGCGTACTGCGTGAGCTATGACGGCTATGGTAATTAACAGAATTAATTTCTGGATCAGTAGATGTACTGATTGCACAGCAATTAAAGTACTACAATAATTTGGAACAATAGCCAATAGATTTGAAGTGCAATTTGTGAGTTGTTGTAGGGGAAGAAGCACACTACTCCTTCCTGACACACTTCAATCTCCTCTTGAGCTGTGTCATGCACCTGCATAGCATCTATTGTGACTGTTTCAGAAAACTGTCTACTAGAAAATGCAGATCATTTGACTATTTTGAGAGAAACAACTACAGACAGACATTTGATAATTTCTTTGTCACTTAGACACATGCATATAAATTTGTTAGCCTGATTAGATGCCTCTACAATAAACATGTTTCAAAAAATGGTGACTGAATATAAACATGTAATGATTGGCTGATTAAGAAAGGTACACATGATTAAGAGATAAACAGTATTAAACACATTTGATAAATTTGGACAGAGGAGTCTGAATAATAATACTTAGAACACTAAATAAGATATGGTTCTAATTTGATTCTGCCTTTATTAAAATTTTGTTAACATAATTCTAGGAAACAAGTGTTACTCAAACAATAACCCATAGCACTAATACATATAATTCTAAAAAACTGTAGAATATGTCAAATATGTGTCCTCTCCGAGACGAAGTGGTACTGTTAAAGTCATCAAAATTACACACACATTACTAAATGGAAATCTGTTTAAAACATTTTTGATCTGTTATTTATGAAAATAAAGGCATTTCATTTCACTATGGATGGCAATATTGTTTTTATGAAAAATTTTTATTTGAGCATCTTTTAATGACTCGGGTCTATAATTACACAAAGCAATAATGATAAACATTTAGTATCACTATATTTTGTTTTACTATATATTATTAATGTATTTAGTCTTCGAATCATTTTAACAATTATGGACAGGATACACAACCTCTTAATATAAGTTTATTGAATATCTTATCATATTTATTTGTCAAAATATTTTGTCTTGGAGAGAACATTTGACATTCAGACCGTTATAGTATGCCTTGAACAAAATCTTTTAGATAATTACTTGAAACAAAAGTGTCTATCAGATCCAATATGATAAGCTCAGCCAAGCTGTAAAATATTATTATAGCACATTTTGTTATGTCTCGGAGAGGACATAGATTTGACGGGAATCGGTACTCATCAGATGTAATTATCATTTTTGTTGACAATTTTCCACATAGCTCTTCAAACTGTATGTCACAATGATTGTAACAAATACAAGATTTATTAAGCACAATATAGTGATAATGCACTTCTCATTATCTGTACTGTAGCTCCAAAGTTTGTCTCGGAGAGGACATTTTGTTTGACGGAAAAGATAGCCTGAACTCATGCCTTTCTGACATAAAGTAGCTTTATATATTTTGTTTCCATTTTTTACCATTATTATAATGACATGTCACAGAATGCCTGCATGTGTAAACATATTCCAATTAGTAAGTCTTTCATTAAAATATTCAAGTTTAAAATAGCCCTTTCTTCAGATGAAACGACAAATATTTCCCAAAATGACGTGATTCTCAATAATTTGGCAAGAAAAATTCATATTTGAGAAATTTTTGACGATTTGCTAGGGTGTGCATCATCTGTACAATCAAAATATGGCTGCTTGCGTGCTAGACATTATGGAAAAGTCACTTAAAAGTGACACAGATCTCAATTTTCTACTTGGGTTAAAGACTGTAAAACTACCCAGAAGTCGCCCAGTGAAGATAGTCCAGGTTTGGCCATGTGCTAAGGGTGCCAGAAGACACACCAGCACAGAGAGCTTTAGAATTCGCCCTACTGGGAGGCAGGAAATATAAAGCCAGGAGAGGACGTCATTGCATAAATATGTTAAGCGTGCTGTGAGGTGACTTAAAGAAAGTAGGACTCTGTACACTCATGAACCTACCGTATTCCGCTTAATAGTAGCCTATGCTCTAATAGAAGTCCACCTCCTAGCTTTGACATATGAGCTCCAATGATATCTTAGCAGTTTCAAAACGGCAAAACACTGTATTAGAAGCCCACCCCTAACTCAGCAGATGACTGTATAGGAAAATTTTTCTTAAGAGCAAATTTGTAAGAATAGCGTGTATAATAATAACAATCATGTCACAGGGTGTGTCTACTTCAGACCGATCTCTGCCCTGATACATTGCCGGCCCCTCTAGAAGTCAATACAGGCCTCAGATTTGTAAATCTCGACCGCCTATTAGATTAATACTAGTAGTAGGCTATGTATGTTCAAGATATAATAACGTTTATTCCACACTTTTGTAGTCAAAATGCGCGTAAAACAGTCTTGGCGTGATTAAATACCTTCCTTATAAATATATTTTAAGACCAAATTTATGTAGCAAACAACAAGCACGAGAGAAAATGTGCGTCAATTTTGTAACGCCGATCAACATTAAATGAACCAAATTGAATTATTACGAACGACAATATAGCCAGCTTCTTAAGTTGGTGATCCAGCGGTTCTTGAGATGGGAGGCATCATGTTCTCGCAAGATATTATACGCTAATGGGAGTTTATCAAACGGGTACCCATTTTTTAAGATCAGGATAATACTCAGTTCCTATCGCACAATGATAATATATAGATATTCCCGAGTTCCGAGTCCCCGATTCCAGAATATTTATATTCAAGTACTCGCTCTAAAATAAACTCTTCAATTGGAGGCGAATCACGTGATTTGTATTTTTTCGCGACGCCATTTTATATCAAATTGTGGATTAATTTTGATGTAATAAACGAGCTTTATTAAAGGATACGCAATATTTAGGCGCTCAAATCAAATAATTTCACTTCCCCGGTGATGTTTTGAGGTATACATTAAACGTAGGTGGTGGGAATTTTTACAGGAGAAAATACGTTGAATTTCCGTGGTATCAATTTTAGAACTTTTTTGGGAAAACTCTGTAATATAAGCCCACCCCCTTTCTCAGAGATGTTTGGTTTGAAATTGAACACCTCTTGTCCTAATAGAAGCCTAGGCTACTATTAAGCATAATACGGTAATAAGGAAACTAAGTGGTCAAAAGCGAAGAAGGACTGATTGTAGCTGTAGGATGTTTCTACTACTACAGCCGCAGAATACAGTAATCAGACATTGAAAAGAAATTTGGTGCATCTAACATTGAGATTTTACCCACACGGCAAAAAATCTACATGTACATAAATTAACATAGCGTACCAGCCAGAAATGCACATGCCTCATGTGTACCCTCTGACAGTAGAGTAAAGATGGAATTGTAATGGGGTCTGTCTGTCTGCCTCTGTATGTCTGCCTCTGTCTGTCTGTGTCTCTGTCTGTCATCTGTCTGTCTTTACACTGAAAAAACGCATTGGCACAGGAATTTAATTACAAATTTCTTTACCTAAATTTGTCCTATCGAGACCAAGTTTAGATTTACTTAGAGTGGTTCCCCCCCTCCCCCCCCCCCCCCCCCCCTTGAGATTAGTTGGGCTAAAGTGTACTAAACAGTAGGCCACTTCAACAGGTGAAGGCTGGGATTGATCCTACATGATTGAGAAACTGCACGCACGAATGCACACACACACTAATGCTGTCTGTCTGTTTGTGCCAACCTGCCTGCATGCTTGTTTGTCAGTCAGTCTGTCTGTCTTGTATATTCGTGGCCGACAATATCACAGAAACTACTGATCTGACTTTGATCGAATTATAGCCAAAAAATGGATGTTCCAGTGGACTTGAAATATCAAACTGTGTTCTTGATCTTCAAAGTGAATCTGAAAGACTCCAATAATAAACAATATTGTGAAAACATACACTCGCTGATTGGTTTTACTATAAATGCCCGGACCAGTTTAATCTGTACCATATCTTAATCTGTATGTGAATAACTAGGTATTGTCTTATTTACATTGTATATTAAATCAATTGTAAATAGACTTATTCCTGTCATTACAATCTGGTTCATGCTATGTTTGTATTGATATAATGTGTTGTGTATTGTTTAAATAACTGTTTCATCTCTGTAGTATCTCCATTTCAAAGAGACAATGTTTTAAAATTAATTCGACTGGAAACTGTTGCTTTCCTCATAGGCATGAAATTTCTGGTCATTATTTTCAAAATATGCAACAGAATACTTCTTAAGAACATAGACAGTTTGTTATACTCTGGTCTTTGTCAGTTGAAAGTGCTAAATTATCAATTTTAGTTTCATTGTCAGATCGCATAATTTAATTTGTGGCATAATTTCAACTTTTTAACTCTGAATTGCCATTTTGCATTATTCAGTTCCCTGTTTCCTACAGACCAATGTCCATTTTGAAAAATTGTGTTAAGCGATTGCTGTCTAAATGGACCTTTTCAGTTTATCCATCAATCATATGACGTCATAATCAACTATGGGATGTGTAGGATGACATATAATTAATTGATGATTGACTCGGCGTTGTACCAATTGTATGTTTTTACTATTTAATAAACATGCTGTTGTATATTTTGAAATATGGCAGCAACATCATCCAGTCGGATTAGTTTCAAAATATTCAACAGGCAGCTTACCTGTAAAGTTTTTAAATTGAGATTCAGAGAGTGTATGGATCGATCGATCCCAACATGGTAAAAGCATGGGTGGCGCTTAGTTAGAGATGGGTGGGGCATAGCTAAAACTGGATTCCTCCATTGACACTAGTCGTGTTTCACAATTCCATGTACCAAATTCCTATAGTTGACTGTAGTCAGTGGTAAATAAGTGAAACAGATAGTGTATGATTTATGACTGTTTGTTAGAATATACACTATTGATGATATTGATTAGTTAACATTCACAAATACCTGCCACATGTGACAATAAATATAATTATGATTCTAAATACATTTATGGAACAGCTGTCAACATATAATATTTTGCACTTTGAATCAGATTAGTGTAGAGCTCTGTCGTTGCACCAGGGGGTTGGGGGTGGGTGTGTGTGCACATGCCCCCCCCCCCCCCCCCCCCCCCACAAGAATGTTTGCCCACCCGAATGAAAATTTGTATGAGGATACTGCATATCATTATTTTTAGCTCACCTGACCATTCTTGGCCAAGTGGGCTTATGCCATGGCGACCGTCGTCCGTCCTGCAACGTTCAACTTTTTCTTTAAATGACTTCTCAAGAACCACAAGGCCGATTTCAGTTATATATGGCAGGAAGCATCCTTGGGGCATGGAGATCCAAGTTTGTTCAAATGAAGCCGATCGGCCAACTTGGTCGGCGACCATCTTGAATTTTGGCCTATTTTTAGAAATGTCTTTAAAAATCTCTGACACCGCTTGGGGAATGAAAACTTATGAAAAATCATCTAGGGCAAGAGACAGGCCAAGCCAAGGGCGTGGTATTATGCGACGTTTGCAGAGCTCTTATTTCCACGGGAA
The DNA here is from genome assembly GCA_034401795.1 of Chaetoderma sp. LZ-2023a. NCBI lineage: Eukaryota > Metazoa > Mollusca > Caudofoveata > Chaetodermatida > Chaetodermatidae > Chaetoderma > Chaetoderma sp. LZ-2023a. Next base: position 92,379,409 of record CM067373.1, on the reverse strand, counting down.
TTGCTAGCTTGATAACAGCCAGCCATTCCAGTGGTAAGTTTTCAAAAATAGTTTTTGCCTGTAAATGAAGTCATCAAAAGGAATTTGAATTTTCTTGACCTCTTGGTTATTAAAGGGTTAATTAAAGAGTATGACAATGTGGTCTGAATATTGAGAAAAACAGTAGAAAATAATATAATATCTGAAACACCAACATGATCAAGCTAAGTTCTTAACCCTGTGCTGCCAGTATATATGCCCTTGACAGTGTGAGTTTTCGGACTTATTATTTATACATGAAGCTATGCGGCCATGGAATGGATACTGGTGTATATTTTAAGTGCTGGAGTTCAAAATACTGCTGTATTAGACAATAGACAGCAGTAACGTATTTCAGCAACATGTCCAACATAAACACCAGTTAGCACAAAACATCGTGCAGTTAAGAAATAAATTAATATGTTTTTAAAACAAAAATGGAAAAGTTTTAGTTGGTACAATTTTGAACATGATTTAAGAAATGTTTTGTTGAATATTTTAAACATAATTGGATTGGAAGATAATGTCTTCCAATGCAATTATGTTCAACATATTCAACGGTACATTTTATTTTGTTTCGGAAGCATGTTAAGTTATTTCACAATGTGAATTCAGTAGTTCAAGGGTAAATGTTAATGACATAGGCAGCAACATCTCTCGGTCAAATTAGTTTCAAAATCTTCAACAGAGTATTACATACATGCATAAAGAATGTCATTTTAGGCCAGTATGGGTTAGTGTTATGTTAATTAAATAAAATAAGTAAATTATCTAGTTAGCTAGCTAGTTAACATGCAAGCAACCAAGAAAATACTAAAACAAAATAGAGAAAATTTACTGAATTAACTGTAAAGCTGCGATGTCTGGCCATTAAGGAATATTATAAGCCCTCTTCTTATGTGATCATTGAACTCGTCTGCTGCTGATCCATTGACAACTCTAGGTGTAGTTGCAGTTCAAAGACCCATAGTTGAAATTCCCATAGGTTTACATTGGGCATGGAAAAACTGATTTCTTAAAAACTGATAGCGTTGACCACTGCAAGGTCACATTGATCCTAAAGGATAAAATAATGTGTCTTCTAACATGCAGTTTGAAGTTGTATGATGAAAGGGAGGTTGCTTATGCCAAACATGAAAATTGGACATTTTAATCCTCCGAATGACCTTGACCCCAATTCGTTTTCTCCGCGTATCTTTTAGTTAATTTTTGCAAAAAACAAAAACTGGTATTTTTGATGATCAAAACTCTAGGTGTTGTCGCACTTCAAAGATCAATACTGAAAATCCCCATACATTAAATCAATAAATAAATATATTATTTATTACTTAGAAACCAACAGAGCTTAGACATTTTTATGCTTAGCACTATTTAGTAGTCTAAGTAATATTGTAGTTATCTTTGGCTATTTGGCACCTATGCTCTCATACCGGAATATATCTTACATTTTTTAGATCAATGAAACTGTGCCTTTACTGGGACGACTCGGTATCCTTGGTGATAAGAAAAACAACTTTTTCTCTGATGTTGTGTGCGGACGTGGTAAAACTGCCAATAGTACATTCTGCATTACTGGTTCTGGTGTGCTGTGTGAGTTCAACCAAAAGCGGGTTCTGGTTAAATGGGTCAAACTCAATGTAAGTAAGAAGAGCGGTGCACAATTTTTGTCTCGCCTGCGAAACAGAAAGCGAGACATAGGTATCACTTTTCCGACGACGTTGTCGTCAACATTAAGGCTTAGCTTATATTTCAGGATTGGTTAAGCCTATTGCAACTATATTTTGATACATGGTTACCTATAATGATAGGAAGCAGCAGGTTGAGGTCAAAGGTCAAGGTCACTGTGCCCTTGATACAGAACTCTGTTATTTCAACATTAAGTTTTTATCCCCCCGGTTTGGAAGACAGGGGGATATAGCGATCAGCATGGTGGTCTGTCTGTCCGTCCATTCTCATCTTGTCAATGCCTCCTAGAGGTCTCAATGGACTAGCTTAAAATTTCGTCCACATCATCAGTATCACGTGCAGATGTGCATGTGCTTTTTTCGCAGCCAAAAAATTTTTCATTACAGAATTATCTCCCTTTAAATATCTTAAAGCCGATACATAAACTGCATTGCCAATCATTTCTTGTCAATGCAACTCCTACAGTTTAGCTCCTATTCTTTTGAAACTTAGTAAATGTTATCATTACCACATGAAGGTGTGCATGTGCTATAGCCTACCATATACCTATACGTCCATCCGTCTATCCAAAATGTATGTATGTCTGTCTTTCAGTCCATCCATCTCTGACAATCAGTTCTTGTCAACGCAACTCCTCCTAGAGGTCTTAAAGGATTAACTTTAAATTTCTTCCACATTATCAGTATCATGTGTAGATGTGCATGTTCTTTTTTCACGGCCAAAAAAAATCATTCAATACAGAGTTATCCCCCTTTAAATATCTTAAAGCCGATACATAAACTGCATTGCCAATCATTTCTTGTCAACGCAACTCCTACAGTTTAGCTCCGATTCTTTTGAAACTTGTGTTGTCATTACCACGTGAAGTTGTGCAAGTGCTATCCCTATAACTGTATGTCCTTCCATCTGTCCAAAATGTATGTATGTCCCTCTGTCGATCCGTCCATCTCTAACAATCATTTCTTGTCAACGAACTCCTAGAGGTCTCAATGGATTGGCTTAGAATTTTGTTGACAATATCAGTATCATGTGCAGCTGGGCATGTGCTTTTTTTGGCCGCCAAAAAATTATTTATTACAGAGTTATCACCCTTTAAATATCTTTAAAACTGATACATAAACTGCATTACACTTAGTAACAAAGGAATTTAGGTTTTAGGAGGAGTTGCATTTTCATCTAAAATATTGTCCTTTACAATTAACGTTGCATGTATGCCCACTCTTGATATATGTTTATCTGAAATGTTTGGATCCAGGGTGATATGCTGTCTTCTGATGGCTCTTGTTGCGTTTAGTAAAACTTCTCCGCTTATATTTCATGATTGATTATGCCTATTGCAACTAAACTTGGATACATTTTTACCTATAATCTTAGGAAGCAGCATGATGATGCTGGGGTCACAAGGTCAAAGGTCAAGGTCACTGACCTTGATACAGAACTCTGGTTGTTATTACACCACAAAAACATCCATTACCATTTAATCACTACTTGCTAAATCAATTATCTGCATTTGGCTACCAGAATAAGATTTTTATGCTTGCATACACTCCTCCCCATGCCTATTCCTATAAATATGGACCCTCAACCAGGCTACTGGTTAGGTCCATCCAATATATTAACTGATATAGACTGGCACCAGTCTGTACTCACTCCATAGTGACGCATGTCACTAAGCGCGCTTGCGCATGCACACTGGAGCATAAATAGGAAACAGATTCACTTTTCATTTATTCTGCAAGCAGAACAACCACAAATATTATCAGAAAGTTTTTATAGCTTTGCGCTGTGTCAGCTTACTATTGAAGGACTTCCTCACGCTAAGATATGCCTACTATGAAGTCTATCCTCCCAAAATTATGTTTTTGGAAGTATTTCGTGGTTATATTGAACTTTATAACCATGTATATAAATGTTACCGGTTTTCGTCGGTTTTGTTTTCGCGGTAACAACTTTAATATGCCTAAATCATCATCATATAAAAACACTCTATTACTGCAGTGAGCCCTTAATCTCTTTCAGTTAAAAGAAAAAATAGTGCTTTACAAGGAATTACATTTATTTCCCTATGATAGAAAACAATCTTGAATTTGAACTTTTCCGGCTTTTCTTTGAAAGGCGTTTGCATGTTTCTAGACTCCTTTTATCGAAATTCTAAGCTGTATGCTTCTTTCGTAATCTTTTTCGTTTTTTAAGAGTGTTTTAACGACCGATAAATCAAGTGCACGTCGATGTACGGATTTTGCATAGGGTGGTCTGCGTTCGTATATAAGTTTCTTTAAGGATTATTCGTCCTTACAGCGCTGCCCTATGGTCGTCCTTCCCCTTCCTCCATTGCTAGTAGACAAAAGCTGTGTCTTTTGCAATATTCTAATATGTCTAATCCAGCAGCAACGGATGGGGGGGGGGGGGCTTCTTCGGCGAATTTGGAAGCAGTGATAGCTTTATTTGCGAGATTTGAATCCTTCGCTGCAGTTTTGACTAAATCTTTAGATGAAAGAATATCTTCTGCCATCATGGAGGCCAAGAAACAGGAAGTTTCTTCTGATTCCGACGATAGCCCGAGGGCTAGCTGGCTTTCCCGCAAATGGGGAAAACCGATTTTTCTAACGTCAATGCAAGTAATCAGGTCTCCTAAACAAAGACAAGAGCGACTAAGCTCTCGAAGGTGGGCTTGTGCAGTTCACCGGGTCAAACCCACATTAGTCTTGAGGGTGATAGGCATAACCTAAAATAGTGGTGGCGGAGGCGGAAGCTAACGTCCAAAAGCCTTATGCTAATGCCAAAATTTTTGGTCATCGCCTATAGCCATAGTCCGCAATCTAGTTTTGCTAGTTCTTCCGGTTCCGTTGGGGTGGATTCGGGTCCTCGGGACTCGGGTTTACTTCCGTTTTCCGGTGCTACTTCCGTTCCAACCGTTTCCGGTATGTTGTCCGGTTTTGCAGGACATCCGGGTCTTCAAGATCCGGTTCTTACTTCCGTTCCGACCATTTCCGGTATGACTAATAAGCTCTTCCGACTTCCGCTTCCGGTTGGGACGTACTTCTGGTCTAGTGAATGAATTAAGAATAAAGAGCAAATAATTAGAGTAAATAAGCTCTTGAAGGTGATCTCGAGCAGGTCTCCGGGTCAGACCCACGTGAGTCTTGAGGTTGTAAATAAGAAGAAAAGGCATGACCTTCAAGCAGTGGTGGCGGCGACGGAAGCCCCCGTCTTTATCATATATGCCAATGTCAGTGTCTTAGATCAGTTGTAGTGGATTCAGGTCCTCAGGACAGGGGTTACTTCCGTTTCCGGATCTACCTCCGTTCTTTCCGTATCCGGTCTGACTTCCGGTTTGCGTATTTCCGGTTCCTATGCTTGTTCTGGTTTTTTAATGTACATCCGGGTTCAGTTTCCGGTTGTGTTCTTCCATTTTGCGCATTTCCGTTTCCTATTTTTACACTGCCGGATTCGTACATCCGGGGATAGAGTCATTACCGGTTTTCATGGTGTTCTATGATTAACTTCCGGTTCTGTCTTCCTTTTTTGGATTTCCGGTGATAGCTCTTACTGAAATTCCAGGCTTGTCTTTCCTAGGATCTAGTCATCATTTTGTCTAAGGGTTAGTCTTTTTTCAGTAAGTGCTTTTAAAATCGGAATGTTTAATCGCTGAAAATATTACTTCCGAGACATTGCCAGTCTTGAAGTCTCTCTTGGAATTGTAGATATTCAGCATTTATTCTTTTATCAGTGAAACATTTCAACGTAATTAAAGACTCTTCCGACTGGTTGCCGGGTGGGTTTTTGGTTGCAGTCGATAAGTCAGTCTGTATTCTACGCATTATCGCTAGATGTCGCAATTAAAAATTAATTTTTAATTTCATCCAACTTTAGATGGCCAGTTGTCTTCGGGCTGTTCAACCTTTTTTCGCGCTCTTTTTTCCTCTTATGTCGGCAGGTTGACATATTTATTTTAACCAAGGGAATTAAAAGGCAAGAAAATTCCTGTTTCTAGCGTAATTCTTAGTCTAATTCTGACAGGCGCTGAAAGGAATAGATTCAGTAGTGAATTCATAGGGAAGAGAATGGCTCTAAGATTAATGATTACAAGAGCAAGAAAACGCTCAGAATAGAGAAATAAGATTAGGGTGAAGGAAGAAGGAATAAAAGCTGAGTTTTTTCTTCTGCGTTGTCACAGTCATGGGTTAGGTGAGTCTTTTTGCTTGGATTCTATATCGCCTCTGTTTTTCAGCATTTTGTTTCATGATTCATCCCGTAGTGTTTAATCATAAGCTAGTATTAGTGTTTTGTGTATTTAACATCCAGCTGTTCCCGGGATTCATTATCATTCTATCAATCATTCCTTTTTATTAGCATATCAAACTCAATGACATCCGTTTTTACAAGATGATAATATTGGTTCTAAGTCTTTAATAATAATGAGTAAAGATAAGTATAGGTCTCTTCCTTCATCCTCTGCCCCTTCTCCTTCTAAAGTTTTTTTCTAGCCATGTTCTCCTTCCTCTCCCTCTCTTTCCTCTTCTAATTCTTCTTTCTTGTCTCCTCTGGCCCTTTCAATTGACAATATGGTCATTATCATGTTAGTTTTCTTTGTGAATTATGTTAATTCTAAGGAATTTATACATACATGAGAGCGTTCAGCCTAGGGTAGGTTTTCCTACCCTGTCATTAAATCTTAGTAAAATGATCTCTATTCACTCTGAAACATTCAAATCTGCATTAATTTTAATTTAACACAGGGTTATGTCATGATTAAATCTCATGATTCTTACTCCCAAGTCAAGATGGAGACCATCTCCCAGATCATTTCCAGTCTAGATCAGGGTATGTGGGCGTTTCCATCAACCAAAATGATGCCTTTCATGTTTTCATTTACCCTTCCTTCAGAAAATTCCTGAGATTTGCTTACTAAGATCGAGTTTGGCAGTTTCGCGCCATGCCTTTTGGCCTGACCACGGCTCCTTTTCTTTTTCTCGCCTAATCTCAGCCGTGGCAAAAATTTTCACCGTCATTCTATCCATCTCCACGTTTATATTGACGATTGGTTAGTAAAGTCAGTCTTCTTCAATTCTCTCAGGAATTCTTCCAGAGGTTTGCAGTCTGGCATGCAACCTAGAGTGGATTTTAAATCTAAAGAAATCAAGCTTAGGTCCCTCTGAAATCTTCACGCATCTATATGTAGGCGTTTCTTTCGATCTGGCCCAGGGTCTGGTCTTCCCCTCAGATCCAAGAATAGAGGCTTTATCAGTGGCAATGGAAATCCTGTCTTCTTCCATGGTCTGAACAAGATTTCTGCTAAGTGATAGGTTTGATGGTCAGCGTAGAGAATGTTATTCCATGGGCGGCGCTGATGAGAAGACCCTTCCAAATGTATTTATGTCCCTTTGGAAGCAGTCGGTTCACTCTATTTACCATCAGATTCCCAACAGAGAACACTTGATTCCTCTTCTAGATTTTGGAAAGACCGTTGTCTGCTTCTGATGGGTGTTCCACTGGTAAAGTCCTCCCCTCAGGCGATTATCTTCACAGACGCTTCTCAGGAGGAATGGGGAGCGGTCTGGGACTCCATGTCGGTTTCCGGTCTTTGGTCCCTGGAGGAGTTGACAGCTCATATCAACATTCTGGAATTATGTGCTGTCAAGAAGGCTCTCCTTTCATGGTCAGATCTTGTGATAGGTCTCAAAGTCTCGATTCGGTTGGACAATTCGACAGTGGTCTCTTATATCAACAGGCAGGCGGGGTACAAGGTCATCCCTCCTTTGTCTAGAGGTGTGGAACCTTCTCTTATGGTGTCGCAAGAATCAGATTCTTCTAGTGTCTTCTCATGTCCCAGGCAGTCTGAATTTTCTTGCGGACCAACTGTCACGTCCCAGCAAATTCACCCACACAGAATGGCAGTTAAAGAGGTCGGTTGTCAAAGCGATTTTCGGTCTTATGGATTGTCCTCTGGTAGATCTGCTTGCGACATCTCTGATTGCTCAGATTTCCTCTTACATGTCTCTTTTTCCGGACAGTCAAGCCCTGGCTGTGGATGCCCTGTCTCAGTCCTGGACAGGAATGTTTGTCTATGCGGTCCCTCCAACGATTTTAATTCCGTTAGTGTCAGAACTCTAGATAAGCAGGGTTTTTGCGTTTTCACCCAATAAAAATTATCAATCACCCAATTAATTTTAAAAATCTTGAGTACTGAAATAGAAAATCACCAAATTATTTTCAGTTCTCTTGCTAATAATGTATAATAACCCAATTAAATTCCAAAGAAACCCAATTTACTAAATTTCTAAGAGTGAATCACCCAATTATTGAAAAGCTTATCTAGCGCTATGGTTAGTGTTGAAGAATGTCAAAGAAGAAATCTGCGAGATTCTTTTATAGCTCCTTTTTGGCCAAAGAGGATTTGGTTTGTAGATCTTCTAGATCTCCTGGTAGACTTCCCTCGTCTTCTTCCATTCTCCCAGGATCTTCTGTCTCAAGTAAGAGATCTTTGTCTTCATCCAAACCCAGAAATCTTCAGTCTGTGTGTTTGGAGAATATCGAAACTAAAGTCTAAGAGAATAAAGTTTCTTCAAGATCTCCGGTAATTATTGATTCTTCCAGAAGAGAGTCGAACCACAGAGTTTACAAGTATCGACTTAAAATTTTTGGAGAATGGTGTTCAGACCAAGGTCTCGTGCCCAATTCTGTTTCTATTCCCCAAGTATTAGACTTTTTAACATATCTCTTTGATTCCTTACATTTATCAGCTAATTCGGTTAGGGGATATAGATTTTCTCTGGCATCTTCTCTTCCTTGCCTTCTGTATGGCGATGTCAAGGACACTAAGACCTTTAATAGTTTTTATTAGAGGTCTAGGCAATATTCATCCTCCGATAGCTACGCCTTTACCTTTATGGAACTTGGCTTTGGTTCTTCAAGTGCTGGCAGGCCGTCATTTTGAACGTCTCCTCTATTAGTATTAATGGCCTCTGCTAGAAGGCGTTCAAAATTCATGCTTTTTCTGCTGAAAGGGAGAGATTTATAGTTTCAGGAGACGGTTTAGTTTTACTCCCAGAAGGGATTTTTTAAATCTAAAACTCAGTCTAACCGGTTTCCTGCTAGTCCGATCATTTAAAAATCATTATCGTCTTTTTCGCCTTCCGATAAACTCTGGTGTCCTGTTAGGGCATTAAGAATGTACAAACAGCGAACTGATTTCAAAAGATTTGATCCGTCCCTGTTATGGTTTTCTTATGCGGAAAAGTTAACTAAGCCGGTCTCAAAGTTTACGATATCCTGATAGATTTGGGAGACGATTAAGCTTTGTTACGAGATTGCTTCTCTGGAACAAATTAATCTCTCCCATATTAAAGCTCACGATGTTAGAGTAATGGCTTCCTCATTTGCACTTTTTGCCGGTTCGTATTTAGATGAAGTCATACAGGTTGCAGGATGAAAATCTGAATCCTCTTTTACAACCTTTTATCTGAAAGATCAGAGTGCAGCAGCCTCCTTCTTTCGTAATATTACGATTTTAACCAAAAAAGCTCCATTTACCAAGCACATCTCGCCATTTTCGTTAAGAAATGGCGAGAGTTTATTTTGGTTTTTATTTATCTCTGAGTTCAAGTTTTCCTGATTTGATAATCATATTATGTTATGTTATTAACATTTGGATAAGATTGGTTTGATTTTTATCCTTGTTTGTTGATTCTTAAATCTCCTCCCACCTAATGTTTTAAGTGCGGCACTGACCAAATGTACGGGTTTAGCAAGTAGTGATTGAATGGTAATGGATGTTTTTGTGGTGTAATAACAACCCCCCCACAGACCCCCTTGCGGGTTGGTCTGTTGTTTTATTAACCACTAAAAACATACTTACCGTTCAATCACTATGACCCGGTCTCAGCCACCCCACATGAAATTGATTTGAGAATTTGCCTATAATATTTGGCACTTAAATTCAGAAAAGTGAATCTGTTTCATATTTGGGCTCCAGTGCACATGCGCACGCACGCTTAGTGACAGGCGTCACTATGGAGTGAGTACAGACTGGTGCCAGTCTATATCAGTTAATATACTGGAGATGGACCTAACCAGTAGCCTGGTTGAGGGTCCATATTTATAGGAATAGGCATGGGGAGGAGTGTATGCAAGCATAAAAATCTTATTCTGGTGGCTAAATGCAGATAATTGATTTAGCAAGTAGTGATTGAACGGTAAGTATGTTTTTATAGTGATTAATAAAACAACAGACCAACCCGCAAGGGGTGTCTGTGGGGTGGGGGGTCATCATGCTGACACTGAATTCACAATGTCGAAGGTCATGGTCATTCAAACCTCTGCAAAATTTGTTATTCTTCAATGGTAAGTTTTTGGGCTTAGCAAATCTTATCATGTTATATTTCGGGATTGCTTAACGCTAATGGAACACAATTTGGGTACATGGTTGCTTTATCCCAATAGGATACAGGATGGTGACATGAAGGTCACCCGGTCAAAGGTCAAGGACATTCTAATATTGCTATTTAACCTCTGCTTTTTCAACCTTAAGTTTTTTCCACTCAGCAAATCATTTATATTTCAGGATTGGTTAACCCTATTGGAACTAAACTTGAATACATGGTTGCCTATAATGTTAGGAAGCAGCATGATAACACGGAGGTCACAAGGTCAAAGGTCAATGCCACTGTGACGAGCATGAGACAGGCGAGATGTTTAATTCCGCAGAATTCTTGTCTTTTGATATATCACTTGTCATTAACCCTGGTATCAAAATTTTCAAATTAAATTAAAAGATGAACCGGTGTTCATTTTTTCAGTACATTTGGTGGGATATGGTGCTGTTGTAGACAGCAACATCTCCCAGCAAAATTGTTGAAAAATGTACACCAGTTTTTTTTTATACTGATACAGTAAAAGATGGAATATTGACATCAGTGTGCTGAGAGTTAACCGTTAACCCTTGAATTTGTTCAAGAATATTGCAATTTTCTCATAGGAAATGTCCATTTGCAGACCAAGAGAAAACTATTTTTGAAAATTTACCACTTGTATAACCGAGCCAATCATTCTAGTGATAAATTTTCAACAATAGTCTTCTCTTGGTCTGCAAATGGACATTTCTCAAGACCACTGCAGAAGCCGTTTTGGCTGATATGAGTGTTAAAGTCACAATGTTTTTTACAATTTAGCTCTTTACAAGGAATATGACATCTTTGCTTAGTGAATATACATTTTTAGGTTACTAGAACACAATTTCTGAAAATTTACCCCTAGAATGAATGGCTCTGGCATCGCGTCAAGCATTCCAGTATTACATTTTCAAACATAGTCTTCTCCTGCAAATGAGTATTAGTAAAGACTACTGTAGAGTCCTTTCAAGGGTTGAGGCAAAATCTTTTGAATATTTTGAGATTACTGTGACTGGAAGCTTCCAATCATAATAAATGAAACATATTCAACAACTTCATTGATACTAAATTCCAAATGTGTGCATCTGTTCTGACTTCATGCCAACTGACTAACCAACATGTCTTTCTGCATTATAACATATATATATATATATATATATATATATATATATATATATATATATATATATATATATATATATATATATATATAATATATCATGACTCTTATGCATTTTATACAGCAATATCATCTAGGGTAATATCGTGGAACTCGAATATGAATTATGTTCAATGTATCTGTGCCAACTGCAATGAATGTGGGTCAGTGATTTATTCTCATTTAGGACTCTACTGGCACATACCTCCAGGCTGTGAACATAGTTTCACATATTTCCATTGACGTTTGCTATTTGTATTAGCAGCACATCTTAAAACTTAAATTTGTTCAAATTTATTATAAAACCCACTCAATTTTAAAATGTTGCCTTGGCGATAAAGATAGTAACAAACTGTGCACAGGTTATAAATCCAATGTTCTTAACATCACTAATCTGCATACAAATGTTAGGCCTGTAAATTTATATAAGTTTTCCCAATAGTACTTAAACCTTTAACCATTGGAATTTCTTTTTTAAAAATTAAATTTTCTCATTGACAATGTCCTTTTGCAGACCAAGAGAATAGTGTTTTTGAACATTTACAAACTAGAATGACTGGCTCGGTTACCGCACCAGTCATTCCAGTGGTAAATTTACAAAAATAATATTCACTTGGTCTGAAAATGGACATTTCTCAAGACCACTGCAGAAACCGTTTTTGGCTGATATGAAGATTAAATGGTTAACACAGCAGGTGCATGAAAGGGACATATCATTGAGTTGTAACTTACATTATTCAGACATTTTGGCCACTAATCAGTGCTCATTTTGACAAAGGTATTACTGTTGCTGTCTCATGCAAATCTTGTTTCCATTGGCTGATATAAAGATTTGTGGCATTTGTGTAGGGGAGAAGCTGATGATTTTCATTTGTTTTATTCATTTATGTGCAATTTCAGACCAAAAGTGCCAACTCTATGTGTGTGGGACAAGATCAGATTTTCATTGGTTGTGCCGAGGGAGTAGTTCGTGTTTTCAGTGTTGTATCATTACAGTTCGTCGCCACCTTGCCAAAACCTCATTATCTTGGCATAGATGTTTCTGCTGCCACAAATGCTAGGTAGAGGTTTTTTCATATTTATATTTATTTTATTCTATATTCATAGTTAGATATTTACTACATCTATTGATAAATTGCTGCTGTGTATTTTGAGAGCAATTTAACTGAAATGCTTTGGTGTCTCAAGAGAAAGAGGGATTCGTTTCTAGCTATGCCAAGCCCATTTCTAGCTCTGCACTGCCCATTTCTAGCTATGCTCCACCCATTTCTAGCTAAGCCGTGGCCACCTTTATAAGTGTAATGTTGGAATCGATTCTTAATTCCCAGAATCTAAATTTCAAGGTAGCTACAGGTAAGCTGTTGAATGTTTTGAAACTAATTTGACTTGAGGGGTGGGGGGCGGCGGCTAGGGGTGGCGGGGGAGGTGGGCACTGGATTGTGTATGCATACTTGAATTACAGTCAAGAAATAATTACTGAGTTTGTTTCTTTGTATTTCTCAGTCATATGATTCCTCATAAAGACAATGATCGATATCCAGACACAATAGCCACTGTACTCGATGACAAAGCCCAAAAGGTAAAACTATCCATCCAATCATTGAAATCAGATATGTAAATCATAATCTCTTATTTAACTAATAGTGTTTGTGTATCCAGCAGAAGGGATCGTCTAAGCTGCTAGTTCAAATGTTTTCAAACTTTAACTGACCTCTACCCGGATGAGGTACATGATTTGATTGAGTTTAATGTTCAGTGCCATGACTTAACAATAGGTTTGCATGGTTTTCCAATTTAGTCAAAAATTTGAATAATTTAGACAATCACAATTGCAACAATGTCCTTAAAAAAGATAATAGAAAATTTTTGCTCTGATTAAAGTATTTTAATATACACCAGTAAGGTTTACACTAATGCAGTTATAATCCATTCATACATGTGTTCATTGTGTGTATTTTCGACCGCATTCTGCATGTGTCACATAAGTACTAATTACAACACGAATTGCCATCATAAAGTAACTAAGTATGACGCTAAACCTTAAATGAATAAACATGTTAATTACATTTATCTTTCATTCATCAATATGCAAAACATAAAACAAGATTTTTAGTTACTAATCATAACTGGTATAGATATACAAAATGTATGCAGCTGAGTGATATTAAGGTTGTGAGGTCAACGGTCAAGTTTATACTGATTGAATTCTTAATGCTAAAATGTTCAGAAACCTAGAGTGGCAAATTTTGCCAAAACCTATGCAGTGTACCACTGATATGTTCTTCTTATTGCAGTTGACTTGTGTATACAATGACCACAGCCTGTATACCTGGGATGTGCATGATGTGAAGAAGGTGGGAAAACTATGGTCCTCCCTTTACCACAGTTCCAGTATATGGGGACTCGAGGTGAGAGCCATAAATACTAATCGCACTCCGATCGGTTGATGAGGCAACATATTTTTGGGGCTGAAAGATCAAGTTTTATCATGAAAATGTACAGGCCAAGAGTAGACTCTGCCAATTTCCACTGAAAAGACGGGCTCGATTAACGAACCAGTCATTCCAGTGGTCAATTGTCAGACATGATCTCTTGGTGTTCAAATGGACATTGCCCAACACTACTACAAAGCATAGTTTTGGCTGGCTTAAGAGGTGGACTTCTAACTCTTATCAGAAATTAATTCAACTGGTCTGGTCAACTCAAGTTTGTTCAGATTTTGTTCTGACGCAGATACAATATGTATCAAAATCCAAAAATTTTGGATTTTGATACACATTGTAACTGCGTCAGAACAAAATCTGAACAAACTTGAGTTGACCAGACCAGTTGAATTGATTTCATTATTGCTGAGGGTCAGCTACCAGTGTACAGTATCCAGTATCTACTTAGCCTACACACAGGTGTATGTAGTTGATGGCAGAGATGGATTCCATGACATCATGCAAGTCAAGTGACACTCTAGTTAACTTGATGAGCAACAAGAAGAGGGCGGTCTACCACAACGGACGAAGGCATTTCGCAGTGACGATATAGAAGAATCGGCTTCAACAACAAACGCCAACAATCCAAAGACGATACCAGAAATCCCAAACGAGCTACAGGGCACATACAGACAATGGCGCAATGCCGCCTGCAAACTAGTCAACATCCAATTGCTAATGGTAGACTTGAAAACTCTTTATCTGTTGAGAAAGTACTACCACTATTAAACATTAATTGTAGATACGTACCACCCAATGATGACCCATCAATTAAACGTGAATGGGAAAATAAACTTAAAGAGGCAAGCCTAAACCTCACAGGCCACCTCTTAGAACTACTCAGAAACAGGGCCACTGCACTGACAGAACGTGTCAGGAAGATCAAGGCCGGTTTCCGAGCCACAGCGGAAACGCCAGAGATCGTTTCTGAAGCAGAAAAGGCTGTCAGGGCTACAGTTCTAAAAACCAGAGAACGATCGAATTCTGCCCACCCAAACGCAGATGCACAGAGGTACCAAAAAGAAGACCCGAGCACGCAAACAGACCACAGAACAGACCACCACAATGCAGAGGTCAACCAAACCAGAGAGACAGAAAGAGACAGGGCCAGAACGAGAGTCTTGAGGGCACTTTCCAGAAAAACAACCACAACTTCAGTACACTCAACCGAGTGTATGACCTGAAACAACTGCAGTGCTGATATGAACTATATACAAACTGTTTCCAATATAGAAAATATTTTTTCAAACTTTAAAAATAAAGATTGTCAAAACTCAAAAAACAAACAAAAATCTCCAGAAAGAGGCTCTTCCAATCTGTTTCACATGAATCTGCAAACACTCAGTACAGAGCTTGAGGAGGTATTGGAATTGGGACTAGGTTTCAGTCCCACCGTTATCGAACCAAATCTTGGTCGACTATACGCAGATCTCAATAAATTCTTCAGAAGACTACATCTAAAACTACATTTTGAACACAAACCACAAAAATGGGGTAACAACCAAAGTAACACCACACTAACAAATACGCCACCACTGGTGCCACCCACACCCTTCCAAGAAACACATAACAGGAAGTTTAAACCCAGAAGCAACTGGACCTCACAGGCCATGACCATGTAATGACCGAAACTACAATGGGAACATTAGCATTCACCAGAGAAAACTTACACAAAAACTTGCTAACAACCCCAAAATTGTGGTTAAAAAGACAGATAAAGGACAAGCAACAGTCATCATGAATGTCACGGACTATAATACCGAAGTATTGATACAATTAAGTGACACAAAATACTATCAGCATGTCACTGTAAACTTAACAAGTCTACATGCAGAAAAAGTAGAAACATGTATCACCGATCTAGTCCTTAGTGCTCAAATCACCACAGACATAGCCAATGGGCTTAGAATAGACAATTCATGCACCGCCAGAGTCTACCTATTACCCAAAATACACAAACAAACCACGCGCACCCCGGGCAGACCGTGGCAATCGCTGTCAGACTGAACACATTAGCAGTTTTATTGATGAATACTTAAAAATACACCTCCAGGACATCCCGTCATACGTGAGAGACACCACAGATTTCATTAACAAACTAGAAGCATTTGGAAACGTACCAGAACATGCATTTCTAGTCACAATGGATGTCACCTCACTATACACGAATATACCACATTCTGAAGGCCTAAAAGCCACTGCCCAACACATACGCCAACATGGCGTACCGGGAAGTTTAGAACCGAGATCTCTTCTAAATCTACTTTCCATAGTCCTTAAATGCAATACCTTTGAATTTAATGGTGAACACTACCTCCAAATCAGGGGTATGGGGGGGTGGTGTGTGTGTGGGGAACCGCCATGGGGACAAAAGCTGCACCAACATATGCTATTATTTTCATGTCACAACCAGAAAAGAAACTTATTGCAACAGCACCACACAAACCTGCTCTCTACCTCAGATACATTGATGACATTTTCATGCTCTGGACCACAGGAAAACAAGAATTAGATGAATTTATCACCCATATGAATAACTCACACCCGAGCATCAAATTCACTGCTGAACACTCAACAGAGAAAATTAGCTTTTTCGACACATGTATGCATCAATCAAAACCACACACTGGGTTTTGACTTATGCTCCTAACCAACATATACACACGGCTACCTACAATACGATTCGGCACACCCGCAGTCCACTCAAAACTCCAACCCATATGGGCAATTCGTCCGCCTTCGCAGAATCTGCAGCAAGGACATTGACTTCCACAGGACATTGACTTCCACAGTCATACCCACGATCTCATTGGATATTACCAAAAAAGAAACTCCTTCAGACCTCCTCCTCAAATGCTATCAATCAGCATGCAAAAAAGAAAGGCACAAACTTTTAACACCTAAACCACCAAAAGACGAAACAAACATGAGAATCCCGTGCATTACGGACTTTCACCAACAAAGCCAGAAAGCACGAAATATCATCAACAAACACTGGAATCTACTAACTAGCAGCCAGAAATGTAGAAACACCTTCACTACAAAACCTATGTTTGGTTACAGACGTAATCCCACAATTAAGGATACTCTAGTAAAAGCCAGATTTGAATTTCCCACCAAAGCGGGCATACAAGGAAAAACATTTTTAAACCCTATTGATCCATGCACCAGAAAAAATACGCACTACTTCACCAGTACATACACAGGCCTTAAATACAGGTGTACGGTCAAAACCTATTGCGACACACGCAATTTTGTCTACTTACTTAGCTGCACACGATGCAAAAAACAGTATGTGGGAGAAACAAAACAGGAGTTCCACATACGAACCAAGGAACATCTCAAGGATATAAAAAAACACAAGGATTCTCCTGTAGCGCATCATTTTAATTTGCCCACACACACAGGAAAAGATATCCTTTAAAATTATGCATGTTCTTCCTCACGACCCAGAGGACCCGGAGAAAACACATATACGTAAAGAACAAGAGAAGTACTGGATACACCAGCTACACACGCTAGATCCCGTGGAGATCAATCATGCGGACTGGTGATTCCTGTAATTCGTTTTTCTTATCAGAAATTAGATTATTTTTCCCATTGATATTTTTGAAAAATGATATGTGCCATATTCCGAGACCAGCTTTCCTTTATCAAAACATTAGTTATGCATTGGGATGATTGTGCAAAATCTGTTGGATCAGTGCTAAGTTAACATTTCATTAGCTCTGCCTTAAATTATATTCTATTGAAATCAAGCTTGGATACATAAAATGGATGCAGCACAAACCCAATCAGTATTAGTCATAATATGCATATAGCTGATGTAAGCTCTACATATCTGCATGTTGCATCATGGGAACCATAGCCTTCAAATACATTGACCCTGGATATGCGGATCAAGCATCCCTCTGGTCATCAAACTGTGCTTGCATAATGGATCCTTTGGATCACTGATGCTGTACAACAGTAACAACTGGATAGCTCTTAAGACAGCGCTAGATAAGCTTAATACTTGTCACCACAAACATATTTGTACATTACTCAATATTACTGGCAGGATATCATAATCTCAAATGACAGATGTCTATGAGCAATATGACCCCACTGTCAGGGAACATGTCCAGACAAAAATGCTCTAGTATTGAGCATTGTCTGCGAAGGCAACGAGCCACTCCTCACAAAGAGCATTGGAATAACCTGTACTTTGTGCCAACACCTATAAACCTCAGTCTCATAGAGCATATCAGTGCAATAACAAATTAAATGTGCTACGTTCCAAACTAAAAAACGCAGGACCGGCTACACTGAGGACAAAGAAGACCCGGAACGAGCATATTCTCTGACATTTGAAAAACATGGCGAAGCATTGACCATCGCTGTTGCGCTACCATCAGATGTAGTGGAACTGTCTTGCAGAGTTTATGCAGTGGTGAATTTGAGATGAGGCTGTGTGTCCAGCGATGATTCATGAAGGCTCACATGTGTGTGCCATGACAAGCATCGTGTCTATTCAAGAAAGCCTTTGGAGGTTCACTTTATTATGCTCTGTTCGTCCGTCCGTTCGCCCTCTACAAGCTTGTCCGGGTCATAGTTTCTAGACTTTTATATGTACAACCATGAAACTTTGTATGTGGATGCATCTTATGGAGAAAATGTGCAGTGTGTAAAAGTAGGTCAGCATGACCTACTTTTGACCTATTTTTCACCGTTGACTGAACATTGCAGGCTACAAGATTGTCCCGGCCATAGTTTCAAGACATTTATATGTACGGTTATGAAACTTGGTATGTGGATGCATCTTATGGAAAAGATGTGTAGTGTGTAAAGAGTAGGTCAGACTGACCTACTTCACAGTTCATTCAATATTACTGAACATTTTATCCGGGCTGTAGTTTCAAACGGTTTTTTTTTGGTATACAGGAACTAAACTTGAAGTGTGGACGCATCTTAGGGAGGAGGTGTGCAGTGTATGACAGTAGGTCAGCATGACCTACTTTTCACTTTTGTTGAATTCTAGCAGTTCATTTATCCTTCTAAACAATGCTTCAATGAAATTATAGTTGAATTATTTCATTCATATCCAGATCTCTATTATGGTAGGTTGAAGCTGTATCCTCCTTCTTGTGCAGGTGTGTCCGGTGCTATCAGATAAACAAGTGGAGGTTGTGCCGCCAGGTTCTTTCATTACATGCTCCAGTGATGACACAATCCGTATCTGGAATATAGAACCACGTATGAGTGAGAGTACTGCTTATAAGAGAAACATCTTTAGCAATGTAAGATACCTGTTAACTGTCCATGTAGAACCTGTTGTTTATTGTACCAACAAATATAAATGATACCTTATTTGAAGAGACAATTTTAAAATTTTGAACTTGGGTTTTTGAACAGTGCATGTTAGAAACAAAATAAGTTGTGATGTAAGACATATTCTGTTGAAGCGTAAAGATGTAAGCTATCACATGCTTCCACCACAATGCTTTCCTGACGATTAACTAATGCCCAGTCAACACTGCATGGGTCGGGATTTCCAGACAATAGAATTAACTAATATTGTGGAGACAAATAGACAGATTGGCTATAAAGTTTGTGATGTTAAGTTGGTATCACCTGTGATTTAATTCAGAAATGGCTAACTGTAAATAACTTGGTAATTTTCCTGTCTTGATTTGCAGGAGTTGTTGAAAGTTGCGTATATAGATCCATCTCATGAGCATCTATGTGACGTTGACTATAATCCAGCCGGGAAAACAGACAAGACTGATATGTCATATGATGGGAAGAATGGCATTCGTTCAATTCGTGTTAGTCCTGATGGTCGACAGCTTGCTTCTGGTGACAGGCTTGGAAATCTCAGGTAGTATTTATTCCCATCCGCCTGCAACAGAAACCATCTTTCTTTGTTACTGACCATTCCTTTGGATGCAATGTACTTGTATATTCGTCGATGCCAAAACATGACAAATTATATGTTCGTATTTGGTACTCAAATTAGAGACAAACTTTTAATGATATTGTAAACTTCTTTGCTGTCTGACAATTATGATCTGTTAAGCTATTATCTGAATGATGTACATTATGGAGTGGAAGGTTTGTTTTGCTATGTAATGAATGGAATGTGCTTGAGCTGTACCTGTTTATAATGGACACAATATTTCATCAAAAAGTGGTCACTAAAAACATGTGGTCACTTAATACATCTGATTGGCTGTAGTATATAGTTTTCATGGTAAAATGCTGGTAGGTCCTTAAGATAGGTGGTCTTATAACCACCCATCTTAAGTAATAACTATCATTTGCCCACAAAAACAAGTCCCTGTTTAGCTGTACTATATTAGGTCTATACGCAGCATTAATCATTTCTTACAGAGTACATGACCTACACTTCATGGATGAGGTAGCCGTGATAGAGGCTCATGATGCAGAAATCCTAACATTAGAATACTCAAACTTCCCCTCAGGTAACTGGAAAAATAGTTGTAGTGATCATGTTGCCGTTGAAAAGATATACTCTTTACACATTGTCAATCGCAAACGTGACCAGTTCTAAATTAATTTTTAGATGGTCGAGATTGGTCCGGAAAATAAAAAAGGACACTAGATAGCTATTTTTGCAAATGGACTTCTCTCAAGAGTCATCAATAGAACTACAACAGCCATTTTGTCCAGCTTGGCCATTACGGCTTAAAGGTGCATATTATTTGTGATTTTACAACCTACTTTGTTCAAGTGTGTCAAAGCAGGTTATTTTAGCTCTTGCAGCTGTTGTATCGTCATGGTTGCTGGAAGGTATTCCTGGTTATGTTAATGGTCAAATTTGGTCAAGAAAATCAAAATAATTGTTTATTAGCTCGCCTGGCCTAAAAGGCCAAGTGAGCTTATGCCATGGTGACCATCCGTCGTCCGTCCGTCAACTTTTCCTTTAAACGACTTCTTCTCAAGAGCCACTGGGCCGATTTCAATAAGTGAGTGGCGACCGTCCGTCGTCCGTCAACTTTTGCTTTAAGCAACTTCTCAAGAACCACAGGGCCGATTTCAATTATATGTGGCAGGAAGCATTCTAAGGCCATAGGGATCCAAATTTGTTCAAACGAAGCTGATCGGCCAATTTGGCTGGTGGCCATCTTGGATTTTGGCCGATTTTAGGAAATGTCTAAAAATCTCAGAAACCGCTCAAATTTGCCATTTTCAAAACTGTCGGATAAACGGTTTGGTGGCCATCTTGGATTATTTTCCTGCCAAATGTGCCCATACGAAAGAAATGGGAAATTTAAAATGTCTTATTCTCGAGAACTACTGGGCAGATTTCAATTATATTTGGCAGGAAATATCCTTAGTGCATGGAGATTTAAGTTTGTTCATATGAAGTCGATCGGCCAATTTGGCCAGCAGCCATCATGGATTTTGATCGATTTTTAGAAATGTCTAAAAATCTTCGCCGAGACTGTTTGAGCGATTGATTCAAAACTCGATTCAAACCAAGTTTGTTTGAGGAAACTTGATTTGCCAAATGGGTGGGCGGCCATCTTGGATGACCTGGTTTTCATGAAAGCAACTTCGTCTCCAGAGCCACTGAATGGATTGGTCCGAAATTTGTGAAATATGATATTGATGACTAAGGGTCATTAAAGTTTGTTCTAGAGGAGTTAATACATAAAGAAACATGGCCTCTGTTTTCTTGTTACAAGTCTGCTCAACTCATTAGAATTCTACTTATTGTTAATGACCATGTTTTCTTGTTACAAGTCTGCTCAACTCATTAGAATTCTACTTATTGTTAATGACCATGTTTTCTTGTTACAAGTCTGCTCAACTCATTAGAGTTCTACTTATTGTTAATGACCATGTTTTCTTGTTACAAGTCTGCTCAACTCATTAGAGTTCTACTTATTGTTAATGACCATGTTTTCTTGTTACAATTCTGCTCAACTCATTAGAGTTCTACTTATTGTTAATGACCATGTTTTCTTGTTACAAGTGCTCAACTCATTAAAGTTCTACTTATTGTTAATGACCATTCTAGTTGAGATGTTTATGGTCCAGGTGAGCGATACAGGCTCCTTGGGCCTCTTGTATTTGGTAGAAAGCATCCTTAGGCCATAAGGATCCAAGTTTGTTCAAACGAAGCCAATCAGCCAATTTTAATTGGCCGACTGTCATCTTGAATTTTGGCCGGTTTTAGGAAATGTCTTTAAAAATCTTCTCCGAAACTGCTTGGGGGATTGATGCAAAGGTCATGAAATATGATCTAGGGTAAGAGCTGAACCAAGTTTGTTCAAGGTATTGATTTGGCGGCCATCTTGGTTGACCTAGTTTTAGTGAAAATGACTTCTCCAGAACCGCTGAAGGGATCGGGTCGAAATTTAGCAGATATGATTAGGGACTAAGGGCCATTAAAGGGAAGTTGATCTGTCAAAAAACATGGCCACCGTGGGCTAATCAATCTATAGCGTGTTTGGCGGCCATATTGGATTTATTTATTTGATCGATTTTGAGGCCGAAATTAGATTTATATTATGTTTTGGGTATTCTGAGCTCAAATTTACCATTTTCGAAACTGTCAGATAAGCGGTTTTGGCAGCCATCTTGAATTATTTTCCCGCCAACGACTCCCATACTAAAGCAATGGGAAATTTAAAATGTCTTTCTCAAGAACTACTAGGCCAATTTCAATTATATCTGGCATGAAACATCCTTACGGCATAGGGATCCAAGTTTGTTCAAATGAACCCGATTGGCCAATTTGGCAGGTGGCCATCTTGGATTTTGGCTGATTTTTAGGAAATGTCAAAACTCATGAAACATCATCTAGGGCCAGAGGTAAGCCAAGTTTGTTCAAGAGGACTTGATCGACCAAATGGTTTGGCGGCCATCTTGGATGACCTAGTTTTCCCGAAAACAATTTCTTCTCGAGAACCGCTAAAGGGATCAGGCCCAAAGGGCCATTAAAGTTTGTTCAAGGGAAGTTGACCTGTCAAAAACCATGGCCGCTGTTGGCCAATGAAAATGTAATGTGTTTGGCGGCCATATTGGATTTTTTTATTTGATGGGTTTTAAGGCCGAAATTGGTTTTATATATGTTTTTTGATATTCTGAGCTCAAATTTGCCATTTTCGAAACTGTCGGAAAAAAATGGTTTGGCGGCCATCTTTTATTATTTTCCCACCAAAGACTCCCATACTAAAGCAGTGGGAGATTTTAAATGTCTTCTCGAGTACTATTAGGCCGATTTCAATTATATTTAGAAGGAAGCATCCTTAGGGCATAGGAATTGAAGTTTGTTCAAATGAAGCTATTTGGCCGACGGCCATCTTGGATTTCAGCCGATTTTAGGAAACGTTTTTAAAAAATCTCCAAACCGCTTGGGGAATCGATTCAACTTGTAACATCATCTAGGGAAAGAGGTAAGCCAAGTTTGTTCAAGAGGACTTGATCGACCAAATGGTTCGGTGGCCATCTTGGATAACCTAGTTTTCCCGAAAACGACTTCTCAAGAACCGCTGAAGGGATCAGGCCAAAATTTGGGAGATATGATTAGGGACTAAGAGCCATTAAAGTGTGCCCAAGGGAAGTTGATCCCTCAAAAAACATGGCCGCCGTGGGCCAATCAAAATGCAGCGTGTTTGGCAGCCATATTGAATTTTTTTATTTGATGCATGTTGAGGCCGAAATTGGTTTTATATATGTTTTTGGGTATTCTGAGCTCAAATTTGCCTTTTTCAAAATTGTCGGATAAACGGTTTGGTGGCCATCTTGGATTATTTTCCTGCCAAAGGCTCCCATACTAAAGCAATGGGAAATTTAAAATGTCTTCTCGAGAAATACTAGGCCGATTTCAATTATATTTGGCAGGAAGCATCCTTAGGGAATGGGATCCAAGTTTGTTCAAATGAACCCGATCGGCCAATTTGGGCGGTGGCCATCTTGGATTTAATATGATTTTAGTAAAGGTCTTTAAACGTCTGTTCCGAAATCACTGGCGGAATCGATTCAAAACTCATGAAACATCATCTAGGGCAAGAGGTAAGCCAAGTTTGTTCAAAAGGACTTGATTGACCAAACGGTTTGGCGGCCATCTTGGATGACCTAGTTTTCCTGACAACTTCTCTAGAACCACTGAAGTGATCAGGCCGAAATTGGGGAGATATGATTAGAGACTAAGGGCCATTAAAGTTTGTTCACGGGAAAGTAATCCGTCAGAAAGCATGGCCGCCGTGTACCAATCAAAATGTAGCATGCGTTGGTGGCCATATTGGATTTTTCATTTGATGGATTTTGAGGCCGAAATTGGGTTTATATATGTTTGTGGGTATTTTGATTTCATATTTGCCATTTTTGAAACTGTCGGATAAATGGTTTGGCAGCCATCTTGGATCTTTTTCCTGCCAAAAACTCCCATACTAAAGCAATGGGAAATTTAAAATGTCTTCTTGAGAACCACTGGACATTTAGCAGGAAGCATTCTTAGGGCATAGAGGTCCATGTTTGTTCAAACAAAGCCGATCGGCCAATTTGGTTGGCAGCCATCTTGGATTTTGGTCGATTTTTAGAAATGTCTTTAAAAATCTCCGAAACCGCTTGTGGGATCAATTTAAAATGCATGAAATATCAAGTAGGGCAAGAGCTGCACCAAGTCTGTTCAAGGAAACTTGATTGGCCAAATGGTTTGGCGGCCATCTTAGATAACCTTTTTTTTGCCAAAACAACTCCAGAATTACTGAACAGATTGGGCCGCAATTTGGGAGATATGATTAGGCATTGAGTGCCTTTAAAGTGTGTTCAAGGGAAGGAGCTACATCAGAAACATGGCCACAGTGGACCAATCAAAATGTAGTGTGTTTGGCGGCCATATTGGCAAAAATGTCCACAAACTCATTTAAAAGACTACTAAACCAACCACCAGCAATTTTGACAAAATTGCATAGTGCTGCAGGTGAGCGACACAGGCCCCTTGGGGGGGGGGGGGCCGCGGTGAGCCTCTCGTTGAATGTCAATTTGCAAGCCAAGAGATGATTATTTTTGGAAATTTATCACTTGAAACTTGAATCACTGACTCGATTATCACGCCAGTCATTCCAGTGGTAAATTTTCAAAAGTAAAGTAAAGTCTTCTCTTGACCTGCAAATGGACATTCCGGAAGGCCACTGCAGAGACTGGCATGACCATTTAAAGGTTAAAGAATGTGACATTTTGGTGTTGCCCTGCTATTATATCATGTTACTACACAGGATATTTTATTGTTCTCTTTGTAGTCGAAAGGGCAGATACACACACTTGTTTTATGACGTGAGAAATTTACTGTCTAATATTTTGTAATTAATTTAACTAAATTCTGTTAATGACATACAGTAATTATCTAAAACATATTTAGCAATTTTACTGACTTTATTTTGAAATGAATTTGACTCATTTCTGTTAATGACATAATTATTTAAAAAATATTTAGCAACTTTCCTTTTACTGCCTTTAACATGGGATTACATGTACTTTGAGAGATGTCACCATTAAAGCATTGCACGAATAAGTCCCATAATGCACTTTATTTCAGGGCCAAAATTACTTGCCTCTGGCAGTCGTGATCGTTTTGTACATGTCTTTGCTACTGACCAGGACTACAGTCTCATTCAGACTCTTGATGATCATTCGTCCTCCATCACCTCCCTACACTTCACAAATGACCAGGATCAGTTAAAGATGCTCAGTTGTGGTGCAGACAAATCTATTCTTTTCCGAACTGCACAGTTGGTAAGAAGATCCTTTAACACTCATATCAGCCAAAAATGGCTTCTACAGTGGTCTTGAAAAACATCCATTTGCAGACCAAGAGAAGACTGGTTTTTTTAATTTACCACTGAAATGACTGGCTGTCATTCTAGTGGTAAATTTTCAAAAAATAGTCTTCTCTTGGTCTGCAAATGGACATTTCCTATGAGAAAATTAAAATTTTCTTGAACAAATTCGAGGGATAAAGGATTAAATAGGCTGATTTAAGGAGTAGTTTCCACACCATGCTGTTTATGATTTTGTTTCAGAGTCCATCATTCCAGTTTGTGCTGAGTCAGCATTTAGTGAGCAAGACCACTTTGTATGATATGGATATTGACCCGACAAAGCAGTTTGCCGCTACCGCTGGTCAGGATAGGAATATCAGGTATGGAGCCCCTGTTTTCACTTGGTTTTATGCCACTACTCATAATTGATTAGACTTGATATCTTTTTTGATATTGGATTTTCACACTGGTTTCAAAAGGATAATTTTTGCAGAATATGTAGTAGAAGCCTTGGTGTTTATTTAGGTAGCGATGTTGTTGGAGCTTGGTGCTGTTTTAGATAGCAATAGCTTAACTCTTTAATGGCCAAGCCGGAAAAAAACAGCCTCTACAGTGGTCTTAAAGAATGTCAATTTGCAGGCCAAGACAAGACTATTTTCAAAAATTTATCACTAATGACTGGCTCAATAATTGAGCCAGTCATTCCAGTGGTAAATTTTCAAAAATAGAACTCGTGGCCTGCAAATTGACATTCAATAAGCAAATATTTAGATTTTCTTGACCAAATTTGACCATTAAAGGGTTAAAGTAACATTGTTTTGAAAATGAACACCAATTATCATATGTAAGGAATGGAATTTAGGACGCCCCGGTTTCATGAGCCTAGTATTAAAATGATCTCACAATATCTAGCAAGTTTGAAATTTTCGCTAAATTACAAACTAATTTCTGGTAATTCATGATATAGAGTGTTAATAGTATTGTTTCTTGGCCCAATCCAATAATTTGCTCATTGTCCATAACTGATATAAAATTTAACCCTTACCACTCTGATGTCAACATTCTATCTTTTTATTGTGCCAGTAGCAAAGAAACTGGTGTACATTTTAAAATAATTTTGGTGGACAATGTTGCTGTCCAGCAAATATTTTTAGCTCACCTGGCCTGAAAGGCCAAGTGAGCTTATGCCATGGCGACCGTCAGTCATCCATCCGTCCGTCAACTTTTCCTGTAAACGACTTCTCAAGAACCACTGAGCCGATTTCAATTGTCTTTGGCAGGAAGCATCCTTAGGACATAGGAATCCAAGTTTGTTCAAACGGAGCTGATCGGCCAATTTGGCCAGTGACCATGTTGGATTTCGGCCGATTTTAGGAAACGTCTTTAAAAATCTTCTCCCAAACCGCCATGGGAATTGATGCAAAACTATATATATGAAATATGATCTAGGGCAAGAGGTGAACCAAGTTTGTTCAAGGGAATAAACGGTTTGGCGGCCATCTTGGATCATTTTCTTGGCATAACGTCCCATACTAAAGCAATGGGAAACTTAAAATGTCTTCTCGAGAACTACTGGAACAATTTCAGTTATATTTGGCAGGAAGCATCCTTAGGGCATAGGGATTGAAGTTTGTTCAAACAAAGCCGATCGGCCAATTGGGCCGGTGCCCATCTTGAATTTTGGCCGATTTTTAGAAACGTCTTTAAAAATCTTCTCCAAAACCGCTTGTGAGATTGATACAAACCCCATGAAATTTGATCTAGGGCAAGAGCTGAACCAAGTTTGTTCAAGGGAACTTGATTGGTCAAATGGTTCGGCAGCCATCTTGGTTGACCTAATTTTAGGGAAAACAATTCCAGAACCACTGAATGGCTCGGGTCGAAATTTGGCAGATATGATTAGGGACTAAGGGCCATTAAAGTTTGTTCAAGGGCAGTTGAACCATAAAAAACCATGGCCGCCGTGGGCCAATCAAAATATAGTGTGTTTGGCAGCCATATTGGATTTTTTTATTTGATGGATTTTGAGGCCGAAATTGTTTTTATATGTGTTTTTGAGTATTCTGATCTCAAATTTGCAATTTTCGAAATGGTCAGATAAACAGTTTTGCGGCTGTCTTGAATCATTTTCCTGCCAAAAGTTCCCATACTAAAACAATGGGAAATTTAAAATGTCTTCTCGATAACGACTGGGACAATTTCAATTATATTTGGCAGGAAGCATCCTTAGGGCATAGAGATTCTAGTTTGTTCAAACGAACCCGATCGGCCAATTGGGCCGGTGACCATCTTGAATTTTGACTGATTTTAGGAAGCGTCTTTAATGATCTCCGAAACCGTTTGAGGGATCGATTCAGAACTCATGAAATATCTAGGGCAAGCCCTGAACCAAATTTGTTCACTTGTGAACTTGATTGGCCGAATCATTCGATGACCATCTTGGATGACCTAGTTTTCGAGAAAACGACCTCCAGAACTGCTGAAGTTTGGGAGATGATATTGATGACTATGGGCCATTGAAGTTTGTTCAAGAGAAGTTGATACATAAAGAAACATGGCCTCTGTTTTCTTGTTACAAGTCTGCTCAACTCATTAGATTTTTACTTATTGTTAATGACCATTCTAGTTGAGATGCCTATGGGCCAGGTGAGCGCTACAGGCCCCTTGGGCCTCTTGTTAACCCTTACCACACTGATGTCAGAATTTTGAATTTTCAAATTAAATTAAAAGATGAACTGGTGTACATTTTTAAAACAAATTTGGTAGAGGATGGTGCTGTCAAAGACAGCAACATCGTCCACCAAAATTGTTGAAAAATGTACACCAGTTTCTTTGCTATTGATACAGTAAAAGATAGAATATTGACATTAGTCACCAATTCGTTTTTTAATTTAATTTGAAAATTAAAAGTTTTAATATTGGAGTGGTAAGAGATAAGGATAAAACATTGGCAATCTGATACCGCCGATCGTCACCATATACACATTTTTCTTGCATTTTTGTATTACATCTATTAAGACGGAAAATCTTACTTTACTGGAACACACTTTCTCTTGTTAAAATCTTCGTTAAATCAGATCAGAAATTTCTAAGAAAAAAAGCCTGATGCAAACACTAATGTGCAATGTCCTCATTCCTATACAGGGTCAGCGCGTTTAATGACATTTGGTGTTGTATTTAGTTTTTGACTTTGTACTGAAGCATGAGCGTTGCAATATTCTGCACACATTGTATCATTGCTTTCAATTTTACATGCCCAGCTTGATAATTTAAAATGCCTTTTTTTTGTTGACAGTAATAAACACAAGATTGGTTTAATCTTTAAGGCTAATCCGATTGAATAAATTAAAGTTATTTAGGAATTCTTTACATCGTTGCTAATATTTTTAGTTGGGACTTGCAGTTAATCTATGTCAAATTTGTGACATTTCTGAGAAGCAAGAATAGTTGTCTTTTTGTACTGTGATGTTTTAATTTGTATATTACCCAATAATTATTTCCCCACTTTACAATTATGTTTTTCGTTCTGTCCATTCATATGTAAGTCGTGCGCTCGTGCATGCATGCGTATTTGTGCAGAATTTGGTTTTCAGTCGAAAATCTGACAATCTGACATCCGCATAACTCATGTTAATGAAACTTCACAAGTCAGTTTACCAGGAGTCTAGCACTATAAATCTGCCTTTAATAGATTTTAATTGCCTTCACTCCATAAGGGGAAGAATGTATTGCATTAGGGCCCTGTCTGTCTGCCTGCCTTTGTATGTCTGCCTACCTCCCTCTGTATGTCTGCCTGCCTGCCTCCCTCTGTCTGTCTGCTTGCCTCCCTGTCTGTCTGTCCATCCATCCGCGTGCCCACCTGAATGCCTGTCTGTGTACACTGAGGTTTAACAATTTTGGTTGTGATCCTAAAAATCTGGAAAGTCAAAAAATTTAATAAGTTGTTTCATCTTAATTTATTGTTACCTCTGTGTCTCCTTGCTTCTGTATCATAAAAACTACTGAAGTAGTTTGACTTAAGCTTTATCACAATGAAGGAACTTGTCCTGCAAGAGGATTTCCAAACTTTGGCTGTGATCTGGATAAAAGAATCCGGATCGGATAAAATTCTGGATCTATGGATATCTCAGAAACAACTGGTCCAATTTGGCTCAAATTTTAACAAGAGATGGTGGGACAAATACACTAGGATTCCACAACTTTTTACATGATCCGAAAAAATTGGGTAAATCCAAAGAAAATCCAGAAAATCTGAAAAATCCTGAAAAAACAAAAACTTTAGAATGTGACAAAAACTGGAGGGCCAAGATCTGCAATCTCTGATTGTTTTTTTTCTGTTCTTTTAATCAGAATTTACAATATCAAGACTGCCAAACAGAAGAAATGTTACAAGGGCAGTGTTAGTGATGAAGGTGTGCTGATCAAGGTGCAACCTGATCCATCAGGAATCTATCTAGCAACAAGCTGTACGGATAAAAGCCTATGTGTTCTTGACTTCTATACTGGCGAAATTCTTGCCACGATGTTTGGTCACTCAGAAGTAGCAACGGGTGTAAAATTTACAAATGATCTCAAGCATCTTATTTCCGTGTCTGGTGATGGGTAAGCACTATCGACTCATACGTTACCATGTGTATTATTCATTCAGTTTCCATTCTTTCTCTGACATCAACAGCTTTTAGCATCAGTATTGGCAAAATGTACATGAGGCTGTCTTCGTTATTTGCAGACAATTATGAATTCGACTCAATTACAGTCGATAATAATGTCGATTAATAATAATTGCAATCACCTGTGTACATCTCTCAATGTGGCTATCTCAACTGAACCGTTTTCAATCTGAATTCAATCAAATTTGTTATATCAGTTACCCATATGATTGCGGACTGCAAGACAACATTTACATTAGGCTCTACACCCAGGGTGTGAGTGGGGCAATATGGTGGCGACGGCATAATGTCAAAGTTGGCGGAATTCAATAAAATTTGAAATGTTAGTTACCATATCATTGCGGATTGCGAGATAATGCGGATTGCTCGGGTGGGGCAGTTGGGTGGGAGAAAACATCAAAGTTGGTGAAAGTGTGCCATCGAGTACGCATTCAAGTACTTGTCCATTTTGAATACTTTTATTATTACCAGATTAGCATGACTGCCACAGATTATGTTCATTTTAACAAACACAGTTTTCGAAATGAAAGTTGTTATGTTACAGGTGGTTAAGTAAATCATTATGTACACTCACCTGTATATGGTTTAAGAATCTTTCTATAGTATCAAGATAACCATAGCCATTTAATTGTCAAGCCGGCCAAAATCAGCCTGCAGTGGCATTGAGGAATGTCCATTTGCAGACAAGAAGCGTCTACGTTTGAAGATTTACCATTGGAATCCCTCTATTGATAACCTAACCAGTCATTCCACAGGTAAATCTTCAAATATAGTTCTCTTGACATCGAAATAGCCATTCGCTCAGCACATATTTTGTTTTTCTGGACCAAATTTCACCATTAAAGAGTTACCTACCCCTTATACCTTATCCGTCTATCATCGAATGTTCAACCACAACTGACTGCAGTTGATCATGTTCGAGAGAGCACACCTTTGGGAGCAGAAGATTGTGATTCTTTATCATAGACTGTCAAATCAACCGCAGTCTTATGGAGGGATCCATTTCTGACTATGCTCTGCCCCCTTTGGTATAGGAAATTATGAATTCTAATCAATTTACTTTTAACACTTAAACCATGACTTCATAGAATCTTAATTTCAAGGGAGCTATACAGGTAAGCTGCTGAATGTTTTCATACTAATTATGGCAACAAAAGCTCCAAGTTAAATTAGTTTCCAAATATTCAGAAAACTATTTATTATCTTGTAAATTCAAATTTTATTTTATTTTTTTCGTAAATTCATTAAAAACCTACAATTCGGACAATTTTGTGAATGAACCATGCCACTCATAACTTACCCACATCATTTTGATTGTGATGTCGGATAACAAGTGACATATACGACTATGTTGTCTCTACTTGAGTGACAGATTAGATGGTTCATTGTGATTTCCTCGTATCTTCTATCAATTGACTTGCCCCTGCCTTGGGTGACCAGCCTCATCCTCACTGTATGCTTAACCCTATTACCCTTAAATTTGTTGAAATTTGTTTAGTTTTTCTCATATAAAATGTCTGTTTACAGAAAAGAAAGAAGACTATTTTTGATAACCGAGCCAGTCATTCCATGTGATAAATTTTCAAAAATAGTCTTCTCTTTGTCTTCAAAAAGACATTTTCCAAGACAACTGCAGAAGCTGTTTTTGGCCGATTTGAGTGTTAAAGGGTTATGGCTCAACATATTTCATATCAAGAGTATACTTACCATCCTGATATGATACTCTATGATATTTCCCAAATATCGACCTAGCTTCAATAAGACTCAGAATTAAAAAGAAACCGACCCCACTGGGCAGGTTACTCAACTGACAGTCCAGCGGATGTGCGGCCAAAACTCGCGCATGCGTGGGTCTGTCTCTTTCTCTTCTCAAAGTATTGACCTGCCATTGCAACAAGCTTTGATTTACCTCTAAGAATTGCTTTTGTTTTTGATGATTTTGAAGCTTTTGAATTGTTAACTTGCTTTGACTTTTATAAGAATGTCTGATGCTGCCAAGTCGCCGGAGGATGCGCCCGGTCCTAGCCATCAGGTGTTTTAAAATATATTTTTGGATAAAAAATTTGCGTGCTGTACTGGATGGTAAAACCGGGATTCACGCTATTACGTGGATATATCTATATTAGGCTGGCTCATTTTGGGGGATGCATATATATTAGCTAACGCGTGTTGTGCTTTGTATTTTCAGACACATTTAGCTGATTTATGACATGGTCCTTCATCTGAACAATTATTTATACTTGGTTTTCTGGGGCCATTTAATTTATTATTTGTTTGCAGAGGGAATTATTATCATAAGAAGTAATTTTTCTGCATTTTCCCCCACCACAGGATTTGGAGTCAGGATCAGGTATTCCTGCTGTTGTTCAGTAGACTTCACTCGTTCTTCAGTTTATTCTTCTGACGTTTTAGTATGGAGAATAAGTTTTCATCCATTTTATTTCTAGAAATTTTTGGAAATTTTATGACTGAGTGTTGTGTTATTTATCTCTCTTGATGGTTTGCATAGGTTCATTGTGTTTATAAAGTTCAACTACTAATGAATCTTTGTTTGAGTGTGGAGTCTAACAATAGCCTCTCACATATTCAAGCTCAATTTATAATTGTCTCCCTTGTCTTCATGAAGAAGAATAAGAAGTTTTTAGGATTTGTTTACCTTTAGTCATGTCCAGAGTTTTTTCTATGGGCCTGGCTTATCTTTTTCATCTAGGGGTTTAAGTTTTCCTTAAGGAAATTATTAGCCTTTTGCAATGGGTTTTTTGATTCGCCATAACTAAAAACTAATTGTTTCCGTTTGTGTCTTTTAGGGGGTTATTGAAAACAAATGCCCTTCCTGCCACCGATTCTTGAAGGCCCGCTATTTCCCGCATGACTGCACTAGGCGCAGTATGTCAGTATGTGCGGGCCTTTGCTAAATTGCCATATGTGTGGGTCGTGGCCAGTGGAGGTTTTCACTGATTTTATAAATCAGCAGTTAAAGGACCGGGTGGCGGATGAGAAGAGGCGACTTGACAAGGAGTCTTGTGGTAAGAAGAGGAATGCATCTGTGCCAGACATGGAGGCCTTCTGTCAGAAGATGATGGGAGAAATGAAGAAGACAATCACGGATCTTGTCCCGGAGTTGCTTTGCAGCTTGCTTCCCGGTTCAAGTTTGTCATTGTATTCCTCATTTGCTCGAGGACAGAGTGTTCCCGTCTCTGGGTCTGGTTCTCTTAGGATGCCACATTTTGATGTAAAAGACCCAGAGACGGCTCCCGCTGGTCCGGTGCTGAGGCTTGACTCGCCCGTGGACCCGGGAGCGAAAGCCATGGCCTCGGGCATTCGCTTAGCGAATGTACTAGAGCAGCCTAAGGCTAAAGGTATCAGCACCTCGCGCGATATCTCTCCTGCCCAGGCCGAGTTTGATCCTTTTTCAAGCTTGGTGTCTAATCTTTCTGGGCAGGAAGAAGAGAACATTGTTATGGCCTACCGATGAGCCAATGGCCATGAAAATGGAAAAATCCATCCATCCACATGGGTGACTTTTTCTTCTGGAGTAGGTTTCATGGCTCAACGGCTAGGCCGGCTAGGAGCCGATGGCCGTCCATACCGTATCTCTCGTCTTGCCGAGAGGTACTGTGAGGCAGGCCCGGACTATGACATCATGCATATAGCCCCCCTCCGGCTCCTGGAATAGCTACGGCGCAAACCATGCCGGCCCTTGCCAGTCCGTATGGCTTCCCTGTCTATCCAGGAGTATCTCCAGCTCCAGCTGTTACCCCACCAGTGAATGTGGTTGAAGACGACAAAGGCCCTAGGCTCGTCGAGCATTCACAGGTGGCAACCGAGGAGGGCTGGCTGGATGCTTGCCAATGGCTGGTGAACATCAAGCCGAAACTCCAGGTGGATCCACCGGCTTCCCAGCAGGACCAGCGCCCATGGTTGGGTGGGAAGCCGGTGACGAGCACCATGCCATCTCTCCCGTATGCGGAGCATATCGTGGATATGTTCGCTGCGGCAGAGCGAAGGCCCCATGCGAGGTGGTACGGCGCTGCTGTATCAGTTCTGATCTTTATCAAAAGTATGGCATCATCCCAAAGCCTTGCACGGATGACCGTGTGGCTTTGGGCGAAGACACTCGGCCAGGGTCCCGATCTGACACTGGACCCTTGTGCACTAGTGCTTTGCGCAACACAAATTCTGCGCTGCGTGACATGGAGAAAAGTATGAGAGGAGCCATCTCAGCTCTCTCACATGTTTCTCAACTGCTACAGGGGGTAGTAGCAGCATCTGTGGCCCATCAAGCATCTCCTCTTACACTCCAGAGAGCCATCCAGGATGGCATTAACCTGGCCCTGGACTGTATAAATTAGATCTGTAACCAGGAGTTTACAATTTGTGCCCTTCACAGAATCTGTACACTCAGCTTCTTCGGATGCCAATGGCAGGTCCAGGGTTGTTTGGATGTGAAGGATGCCTGCACCTCCAACAAACCGTAAACCTGGT
Source organism: Chaetoderma sp. LZ-2023a (assembly GCA_034401795.1). Lineage (NCBI taxonomy): Eukaryota > Metazoa > Mollusca > Caudofoveata > Chaetodermatida > Chaetodermatidae > Chaetoderma > Chaetoderma sp. LZ-2023a. The sequence goes on along the minus strand of CM067373.1, from coordinate 92,344,744 downwards.
GAACAACCAGAGGGCGCTGCATGAGCAGTTTGAAGTGCTTCGCAAGGAGCGTGTTCGAGCAGCGCTAAAGGTGGTGGTGGCCCTGTCAGATGCCAACCATCTGCGCAGCATCGGCCACGGAAACGCCAGTGTAAGTCAGCTAGGGGGGAAACGCAGGCTCCTCCAGCACAACCCGCCAGGCAGCCCGCCTACCGAGGTGCGCATGGCGCTGGCAGAGGAGTGCGGGGTTCTGGTCGTGGGAGCCACCTCAATCCTTAGGTGAACCCCTGGGAGGCCGTCTCTCCTTCCACATGCAAGAGTGGGAGCGGGTTACTCAGGACTGCTCAGTCTTGCAATGGATTTCGGTCGGTTACCATCCCGACTAGATATCAAGCCAGCCATCATGCCTGTCTCGGTCTGGCCTTCCACATGCAAGAGTGGGAGCGGGTTACTCAGGACCGCTCAGTCTTGCGATGGCTTTTAGTCGGTTACCATCCCGACTGGATATCAAGCCAGCCATCGCGCCTGTCTCTGTCAAAATCCACGAGATCCAGATCAGCGGTTGTGTATAGAGGAAGAAATTCAATCCCTCATAAAAAAACATGCAACTCAACCTGCACAAACCTGTCCGGGTTACTATTCAACCGTGTTCCTAGTGATAAAAAGCACTAGAGGGGGGAGACCAATTCTTAACCTCAAACTTCTCAACAGGTTTATCCTCACACAAGTTTCAAAATGGAAACTGTAAGAACGGTGTTAGCAGGATTGAGGAAGGGAATGTGGACAGCATCAATAGATCTAAAAGATGCTTATTTTCACATTCTCATAGCGAAGTGCTTTCGTCAGTTCCTGAGATTTGCATTTCAGGGCCACCAATGGGATTTCAGAGTTCTCCCATTTGATATATCGACGGCTCCTCGGGTCTTCACTCGAGTGGTCCAAGCTATGACGTCATACCTCCGCAGGAGACACATAGCAGTCCACACGTACATAGACGACTGGCTGTTAAAAGCACACAATCAAGAAAGTCTATCAGCAAATCTGGAGATAGTTTTGAAAACTCTTACATATCTAGGCTGGATAATCAACTTTCAAAAACAAGCTAACACCATCCCAGAAGTGTGTTTACCTGGGCATGTACTTCGATCTAGAGATAGGGTATGTTTACCCTTCTCAGGAGAGAGTAGAAATACTCATCTCAGTCATACAGTCAGTGTGCAACAGTCATTATGTCCCGGCACATGTCTGCTTGAGAATGCTGGGGTTGATAGTTTCTTTGCAACCAGTCATTCCACAGGCAGCCTTACACGGGCGGCCTATCCAGTTATTTCTCATGACACAGTGGACCCAGAGTATGTGATTCCTGGACTTAAAGGTGTCAGTTTTGGAACCTCTTATTCACCACCTTCAATGGTGGATGAAAATCTAAATACTTTAATCAAAGGCATGGGTAATCTATGACCAAGGAATCCTACAGTGATTCCATCTTGGAGTTTATTGTTAGTACTTCAAGTATTAGCGGATAAACCACCCTTGGAACTACTAAGCTCCATTTCCATGAAAATGTTGAGGCTTAAAACAGTTTTTCTGATTGCTGCAGCTTCAGCCAGGCAAAGAAATGAAATACATGCTTTGTCAGCTGCCAGGCTGTTTTGTGGCCTCTACCTAGAGTTAACTTTATGGTGAAAAACCAGTCTTTAAAATATCCTGGTCAGCCTATAGTTAGCTCACCTCTCCTGAAAGGCCAAGTGAGCTTATGTCGTGTGGCGATCGTCCGTTGTCCGTCCATCCGTCAGCTTTTCCTTTAAACGACTTTCTCAAGAACCGCTGGGCCAATTTCAATTATATTTGGCAGGAAGCATGCTTAGGACATAGGGATCCAAGTTTGTTCAAATGAAGCCGATCGGCCAATTAGTCAGTGGCCATCTTGGATTTTGGCCGATTTTTAGAAACGTCTTTAAAAATCTTCTCCGAAACCGCTTGAGGGATTGAAAGAAACCTCAAGAAATATGATCTAGGGCAAGAGCTCAGCCAAATTTGGTCACGGGAACTTAATTGGTCAAATAGTTCGGCAGCCATCTTGGTTGACCTAGTTTTAGCGAAAATAACTTCTCCAGAACCGACGAAGGGATCAGGCCGAAATTTGGCAGATATGATTAGCGACTAAGGGCCAGTAAAGTTTGTTCAAGAGAAGTTGATCCATCAAAAAACATGGCCGCGGTGAACCAATCAAAATATAGTGTGTTTGGCAGCCATATTGGATTTTTTTATTTGATGTATTTTGAGGCCAAAATTCGTTTTATTTAGGTTTTTGGGTACTCTGATCTCAAATTTGCAATTTTCGATACTGGCGGATAAATGGTTTGTCAGCCATCTTGGATCATTTCCCCGCCAAAAGCTCCCATACTAAAGCAATGGGAAATTTAAAATGTCTTCTCGAGAACTACTGGGCCGATTTGAATTAAATTTGGCAGGAAGCATCCTTATGGCATAGAGATTTCATTTTGTTCAAACGAAGCCGATCGGCCAATTTGGCCGGTGGCCATCTTGGATTTCGGCCGATTTTTAGAAATGTCTTTAAAAATCTCGTTCTCCGAAACGGCTTGGGGAATCGATTCAAAACTTATGAAACCTCATCTAGGCAAAGATGTAAGCCAAGCTTGTTTAAGACGACTTGATTGACCAAATGGTTCGGCAGCCATCTTGGATGATCTAGTTTTCCCGAAAACGGCTTCTCCAGAACCGCGGAATGGATCAGGCCAAAATTTGGGAGATATGATTAGGGGCTAAGGGCCATTAAAGTTTGTTCAAGGGAAGTTGCTCCGTCAAAAACATGGCTGCCGTGGGCCAATCAAAATGTAGCGTGTTTAGCGGACATATTGGATTTTTTTATTTGATGGATTTTGAGGCCAAAATTGGTTCTATATATGTTTTTGGGTATTCTGAGCTCAAATTTGCAATTTTCGAAACTGTCGGATAAACGGTTTGGTGGCCATCTTGGATAATTTTCTCGTCAAAAGCTCCCACGCTAAAGCAATGGGGAAATTTAAAATATCGTCTTGAGAACTACCAGGCCGCTTTCAATTATATTTGGCAGGAAGCATCCTTAGGGCATAAGGATCCAAGTTTGTTCAAATGAACCCGATCGGCCAATTTGCCCAGCAGCCATTTTGGATTTCGGCCGATTTCAGGAAATGTCTAAAAATCTCCGAAACCACTTGGGGAATCTTCATCTAGGCCAAGAGGTAAGCCAAGTTTGTTCAAGAGGACTTGATTGACCAAATGGTTTGGCGACCATCTTGGATGACCTGGTATCCACGAAAATGACTCCTCCAGAACCGCTGAAGGGATCGGGCCGAAATTTGGGCCATTAAGATTTGTTCAAAGGAAGTTGATCCATCAAAAAAACATGGGTGCCGTGGGGCAATCAAAATGTAGTGTGTTTGGCGGCCATATTGCACTTGCAAAAATGTCCACAAACTTAATTTAAAAGACTGCTAAACCACCCACCAACAATTTTGACAAAAATTAATGGTGCTCCAGGTGAGCGACACAGGCCCCTTGGGTCTTGTTTTACCCGCTTTGACTAGGTTTGATCCAAATTCAAAGGCTTGGTGTCCTGTCCGTGCATTAACATGTTATAAACAACGTACACAGGAATGGTGGATGGACCCTAGTGCTTTATGACTATCTTACATTGAACCCCATGGGAGAGCTTCTATTTAAGATACCATTTCTAGGTGGATTGTGGAATGCATCCAGCATTGCCACGAAGCCGCCACGGGAAAACAAGTTGGCATGGCCAAGGCTCACAGTGTCCATGGCGTAGTGACGGCGTGCCGGTGGCTGACATTATGTCAGTAGCACAATGGCACTGTGAGTCTAGTTTTACCGATCATTACCTCTGTGACACGTCAAATCCGCTTGCCTTATCGATTTTACATAAACGTTAAACTGTATATATTTATAAATGTTGTACATAAGGCCGTTGACTCACACACAGTGCAATTTAGTGAGGGAATCCCCGCTTTTCCATACTGTACCTATCATCGCTAGCGGTGATTAAAGGAAATCTTACTAAAAGGTGATGGTTTGTATTTTTTGTGGTTCCATCTGAGAGTATACGAAATGAAGCTTTCTTCCGATGTCTTATAGTACTTTAGCACGAGTACATAGAGAGCCTATAGGACATTGAGGTCATCGCTCCCTCTTTTTATAAAATGGGGGGGTGAAGCGCATGTTAGACGGTCATTACTCTCAACATTGGTCATGCTATCCGATGTCAAAGTCATTTCCTGATTGTGTTTACAAATGCAATTTCAGATGTTTTTTGTGCTCCAAAAGCAAAAGAGCCTGCTCTTCCAGGGATGAACCGGTCTTCTGACCTTCGCCTCCCTCCCGCTGAATTCTCTTACGAATTCTGGCTGTATCATAGAGTATCAGGGTGGTAAGCAGACTCTTGATGTGAAATAAATGAAATCATAGATTTCCTTTTTCACGAGAGTGTTGATACTTACCACCCTGATACGATCCCGGCCTCTCCGCCCCACAGAGGCGCGGTCTATCGGCGTTGCAATCTGTCAGCCAATAATTTGGAATAGAAAGAGACAGTCCTGCGCATGCGCGAGTTTGGGCCGCACATCCGCTGGACTGTCAGTTGAGTAACCTGCCCAGTGGGGGTGGTTTCTTTTTCATTCTGAGTCTTATTGAAGCTAGTTCCATATGTGGGAAATATCATAGAGTATCAGGGTGGTAAGTATCAACTCTCGTGAAAAAAGAAATCTGTGATTTCGTTTATTCTTGCTTACAACTGATTTATTGTTGCTAATCGTGCAATATGGTAATATGAATGCACCACATGGCTGGATCATTCACTGTGTTATCTCATCACCACAGGTGTATATTTGTCTGGCGTCTCTCACCTGAATTCACAAAGCAGATGCGACAGAGGTATGAGGAACTGGGCAGAATATTACCCAAAGAAACAGAAAACAATCATGATATGAGGAGGTATACATCTGCTATGTTAACCATTTCATGGTAAAGCCTTCCAAAAGCAACCACTGGAGTTGTCTTGAAGAATGTCCATTTGTAGGGCAAGAGAAGACCATTTTTTAAAGTTTAGCACTGGAATGGCTGCCTTGGTTATTGAACCAGACTTTCAAGTGCTAAATTTTCTGAAATTCTCTCTCAGCCAGCCTCCAAACTGACATTACTCTGAACGACTGCACTGGCGGATTTGGGCTCCCTTGACCATTAAGTGATTGCTGTGACTGTCTGTGTCTGCAAATGTAGTGCGCAAAGGAAAAGTAATGTACATGTGTGTCATATTTATGATGGGTTGTGTTACCGCTTGTTTTTGGTTTCATAACCACGCTTTACAGTGGTCTTGAGAAATGTCTGTTTGCTGGCCAAGAGAAGACTGAAATTTTACCATTGTATTGAGTGGCTCGATAATATTACGTATTATGAGGCCACCTGTCTTCAGTGACCATGTATTAGCCTCTCTAGATTCGTCATTTAAGACAGGATTGACTATGTTTTTGTTGCATGATGTCCAAGTTCATTTACAAAGCATAACTTTGAACACATATATGTGGATTCCAATCACTGCCTCATCACAAGGGCTACCTGTATGTTGCAGTTCAAAAAAGCTTCACAATCGCCTGAATTGTTTCACTTGGAATCTTTAAAAAAATTGGCATTCATGAGCACAATTTTATAACGTTTACATTAAATCATTTTGCATCTGATGTGATCTCCCGTAGTATTACAGTTCAGTGACATCTGTGCATATTATCTATCGCCCCCGAAAAACTTGCATACATTCATCAACCTGTATTTTCACCTTATTGCAGCCCTACATGAATTGAAGGATAGTTATTGTAGGATTTCCAGACATTGGCCGTTATCCAGATAAGCAAACCCGGATCTGGTTTGGATCAAATTCTGGCTGTAGTCTAGAGCTGGGCGAATTTCCCAATAATATCGGGAATACCGCGATATTATCGTTATCGTCTCATTTATAATCACCGTCAATTGTATTTTTCATTAAAAAAAATCACCAAATAAACAAATTTAACTAGTCTCTGTCGTATGTCTATCATTGCCACGTCAATTCATCAGTTTGAATAAGCTTACCCTATATCTGCCTGTGTGTCGTATCAGTGTGCTCACCTCATATTATCTTCAACTAAATCGTTTTATTTAATCTTTCCTGATAATAAGCATGATAATAAATGTTAAAACATCCAATAATTATTTCTATTTCCGCGAAATGATAATACGCTGCCATCTTAACAGCAAGCCTCGCTTTCATTTCAAATCCCATTCTGATGACGTCATTACACTATGCAAACCAGTATCGGCTAGCGGATAATACTAATAGTAATAAGAGCACTGCTTTGAGAATGTTGTTCAAATAAAACTTAGCTCGGACCTAGGAAACCACTACTGTAATCCCCCCTGATCTTTACTCGATCTGTTAAATGATCATGAATCGGTCACAACGGGCATTGTCTTAGATCAATAGGAATGCCTGTTGGATTATTGGGTGGATGAGTGAGACATAATTAGACGTCTACCGCTAGACCAGCGATAATAACCTTCATTCGGAATATTTGTAAAATGTTTATATTATATCTTATATCAAAATGTTAGAAATAAGATTTTAAAAATCGATCGGACTAGCTAGCTGCATGATTATATTGATAAAATAGATTGAAATTTTTTTCATTTTATACATTCTAAGAGCATAAACAGTGTCCATTTTAGAATTATATATTTTACCCTATAGGATGAAATGTGTTAGCTTCACGCCTTCAGCGGCTGTTCGCTTTGATGTATAGTACATAGACTCAAAGTGAATCGTAATCGATCAGACAGCCAGATTTACTGGAAATGCAGATCTAGTGCGTGTTCAACTGGCCAACTACATATAATTGACCTGATTATTTGCCAGTCGAAAATAGTGCATTCAACTGGACAAGTGTCTTTAGACCTATTTCCATGTTAGCCAATCAGATTTTAGCTTCGGGAATTCCATTTTGCAAATCGCAAATGTTCTTTTTATGACAGAAATTCATCAAATGTTTGAATAAAACACTGAGAACGGCATAAAATACAATCACCACGCTAGTGGCGATCAGTAATGTCAGATGTTCCGTTTGTGCTTTGAGCCATGATTTTCGTAAGGGTTAAGTTTTCGTGGCAGTTACTACCAATTTGAAAAAACCCATATCTTAAAGCCCAATCATCTAGACGATATACCGTGATACCGCGGTATTTTCCCAGATACCGTTACCGTCTGCCAAAATCCAATATCGCCCAGCTCTACTGTAGTCTCAGAAACTGCTGGCCTGATTTGGCTCAAATTTTAACACAGGAAAGGGGTGACCATACAGTGAGATTCTGCAATGTTGGGCAGGATCTGAAAAAATGCAGACAGGGTGAAAGTCCAGAACCTCTAGCTACCAAGATTTTATCGACCTTGTTCAAAATGTTACACCTTGATTTATTTTTAATGACTTCTTGTCACAAAAGAAAATTGTCTAATGGCAAGAGGAAATTCATGCCTGTAGTCTTGAAAGATTTCCATAAATATGGATCATTTGCAAGTATCATCTTAATCTTTCACTGAGTATTCAATGAATATTTGTTAAAATGCCTTTTCACTTCTTATGTCTAGTTGTTGATAAATCATTGTGTCTGACCAGTAATGAATTCAATTAAATTTTTCAGACGAGACACATATGTTATGCAAAAGCCAGTCATGCTGAATCAAGGATCAACTGGCGGAAATCCATTCCAAATTAGTCCAGAGTTCACGTTCTACACACCTTCCAAGTTGCTGGAAATAATTCACGGTGTTCCATCGTGTGACAGCGATTCCACCAAACTGAGCAATGCCAATACTGTCTCAGAGCAGGTCTTCAATATCAATTCTTCCTCATCACTCGTGGCAAAGAACTTTGATAAATTATTCAATGGAGCCGAGATCCCTAAGTGGGCAAAGTTACAGATGGAAAATGAACAAATGAATGGAGAATGCGATGAAGATGAGGACGGCGATACTGTGGGTGATGTTAATAGACTAGGTGATGACATAGATGCAGGGGCACGACAACGACGACGCTGGTCACAAACTGTTCATAGCCCAGGTCTGAAGCTGAAGTCTATGCTTGATGGTGAACGAAGTATTGAAGTGCTATTGCACAGCCATGGTAAGCATGTTACAGTATATTAGATAGTTAAACTAGCTTTAATGACAAACTATAATGTCCATCAAGTCAATATAAATAAAACACCACCCTCACTCCCACTCATTTAGCACTTTGAAATTTGATTGGTCTTTTCTTGGTGGCCCTGTTAGATTTCTCAATATGACTAGGTAATTATTTAGGCCCTTACTGGCCAAATTTGATAAAGAAAATCTAAATATCCTTATTGAATGTACATCTGCAGGTAAAGAGAATATTTTTGAAAATCTACCGCTAGAATGACTGGAGCCAGCCATTTGGCTCGATAATCTGGCTCGATTATCGAGCCAGCCATTCAAGTTGTAAGTTTTAAAAAGTACTCTTCTATTTACCTGCAAAGGGACATTCCTCAAGACTACTGCAGAGGCTGGTTCTGGCCGGCTTGACCATTAAAGGGTTAACAGATTGTTATTCGTAAGCCTCTCTGTCGATTTTAATCGGACCTCACTGGAAGCACCCTAGGTTATTAGTCTTCAGAGTAAGCCATCTTGAAAATTGGTTTCCAGATGATAACTCCGTTACCATTTTCGGATTGCTTTGAAACTTCATATGATGGTTGGACTAGGGCTGGGGAAAAAACCTATCGAAATTAAGGATAATCATCCAAGATCGGCGCCAACCAAGTGCGGCCATCTTGAAAAGTGGTTTTGGGATAGTAACTCTTTACCATTTATCGGATTGCTTTGAAACTAGAAAAATAGACCTGTGGAAGAAAGCTATCGAAATTGACGCTGATCCAAAATCCAAGATGCCCGCCAGCCACCGGCGCGGCCATCTTGAAAATTGGTTTCCGGATAATAACTCTGTTGCTATTTATCGCATTTATTTGAATCCTCGTAGAATGATTGGACTAGGTCTGAGGAATAGATTTTCATTCATAGGTTTGTCATCCGGGCATGGTATTATGCGCCATTAGTGAAGTTCTTGTTACAGAAATCTGATTGTTCATATTTTTTCATAACCTTTTTGATTTTTCACAATTTTTAGAAAATTCTTTCAAAGTGTATAGCCTACTGCCTGTTTTACTGCTGAACTAATTATTTTAATTGGATTTGGTAGAATAACCCTGAAATGTAGGCGTCTGACACCAGTAAAAATCTGATTTGATTAGTCAATTTGCTTTGTGGTCATCTTGAATTTTCTGAGTTACAATAAATCATTTAAAAGACTGCATAGCCACTAGAAGAACCCAATTCGATTTATGCCTCACCCATTTCTAGCTAAGCTCCACCCACTATATGTGTATGAATAGATTTAAAACTTGGGAACCAGAATTCCCAGAATCTAAATTTCGCTGTAACTATGCACATTTTAGGTTAGCTGTTGAATATTTTGAAACTAATTTGACTAGGAGCTGTTGTTAAACAGTGTTTATTCAATTTGTAAATTCATCAAAGACGTACAATTCATACACTTATGTGACAGACTTCATTTTAGCTCCACTTTATGAAATAAAACGAGCTATTGCAATACCCTGCACGACGTCTGGTGACGCTGGTGGCGATGGCGGCGGTGGTGGCGGCTGTGACAGCGTTGTCCAATTTGTATTTAGCTCAACTTTTCTGTTTATATCTCAGGTTTGGTTAATCATACTGGATCCAAACTTGGGCACATGCTTCCTTACAATGATACAGCATCGCATGATGACCTAGGGGTCAAAATTTCAAAGGTCAAGATCATTGTGACCTTGGTAAAAACCTTGGTTGTTATTACACCACAAAAACATCCGTTACCGTTCAATCACTACTTGCTAAATCAATTATCTGCATTTAGTTATCAGAATAAGATTTTTATGCCTGCATACACACCCCCCCCCATGCCTATTCCTATTAATATGAACCCTCAACCAGGCTACTGGTTAAGTCCATCTCCAGCATACTGACAGCTGTAGACTGACACCAGTCTATACTCACCCCATAGTGACACTTGTCACTAAGTGCGCTTGCGCATGCGCACTGGAACCCCAAATAGGAAACAGATTCACTTTTCAATTATTCTGCAAGCGGAACAACTGCACAAATATTATCAGAAAGTTTTTATAGCTTTGCGCTGTGTCAGATTACACTTGAAGGACTTCCTCATGCTAAGATATGCCTATTATGAAGTCTATCCTCCCAAAATATGTTTTGGAACTATTTCATGGTTATATTGAACTTTATAACTATGTATATAGATGTTACCGGTTTTCGTGGGTTTCATTTTCGTGGTAACAACTTTAACATGCCTAAGTCATCATCATATAAAAACACTATTACTCTAGTGAACCCTTAATCACTTTCAGTTAAAAGAATAAATAGTGCGTTCTCGTTTCGTGGTAACTTAATTACTATGCCTATATCATCATCATCATATTAATTCTCTAGCATTTAACCAAGAGCTCTTATCAATTTACCTTTAGTGCATTATAAGGATTATCATTTATCCCTATCCAAGTTTGTTTTCTTGTCGTTAGGGATTTTGAGTTCTAATTTGAAATTTCCCGCCTTTTTAGAAGTGTGTTTTATGTTTCTAGTCTTCATTTACGATTTACTAAGCGGTATGCTTCGTTTTTACGCTTTTTTCGTTTTTAGTAGGCCGCTAAGGATATCTTCTGCTATTAAGGAAGCTAAGAAACAGGATGTTTCTTCAAGTTCTGACGATAGCCCGAAAGCTAGCGGGCGTTCCCGCAAATGGGGGAAACCGATCCCTCTAACCTCCATGCAGGTTAAGAAATCTCCTAAGCAGAAGTCTAGAGCGACTAAGCTCTCGAAGGTGGGCTCGTGTAGTGCACCGGGTCAAACCCACATAAGACTTGAGGGTGACGGGCATAACCCACAAGCCGTGGGGGTGGAGGCTGAGGCTGACGTCCATAAGGCTGGTACTTATGCTAATGCCAATTTTTCAATAAGAAAAAAGAAATCTAAGCAAAAGTCTAGAGCGACTAAGCTCTTGATGGTGGGCTCGTGTAGTGCACCGGGTCAAACCCACATAAGACTTGAGGGTGACGGGCATAACCCACAAGCCGTGGGGGTGGAGGCTGAGGCTGACGTCCATAAGGCTGGTACTTATGCTAATGCCAATTTTTCAATAAGAAAAAAGAAATCTAAGCAGAAGTCTAGAGCGACTAAGCTCTCGAAGGTGGGTTCGTGTAGTGCACCGGGTCAAACCCACATAAGACTTGAGGGTGACGGGCATAACCCACAAGCCGTGGGGGTGGAGGCTGAGGCTGATGTCCATAAGGCTGGTACTTATGCTAATGCCAATTTTTCAATAAGAAAAAAGAAATCTAAGCAGAAGTCTAGAGCGACTAAGCTCTCGAAGGTGGGCTCGTGTAGTGCACCGGGTCAAACCCACATAAGACTTGAGGGTGACGGGCATAACCCACAAGCCGTGGTGGCGGAGGCCGAGGCTGACGTCCATAAGGCTGGTACTTATGCTAATGCCAATTTTTCGATTATACCGGTGGTCAAGGTTCTTTGTAGATAGCCCATTGCCAAGAATTTGATTCCTAGTCTTGCTAGTTCTTCCGGTTCCGTTGTGGTGGACTCGGGTCCTCTGGACTCGGGTTTACTTCCTTTTTCCGTGTTAACTTCCGGTTTAGCAAGACATCCGGGTCTTCAGGATCCACAACTTTCTTCTCTGGCGTCTGTTTCCGGTAGGACTTCCGGTTTGGCATGAAATCCAGGTCGTCAAGATCCAGTTATTACTTCCGTTCCGTCCATTTTCGGTATGTCTTCCGTTTTTGTAGGACATCCAGGTCTTCAAGATCCAGTTCCTAGTTCCGTTTCCGGTTTTAACAGCGCTTCCGGTGATGCCGGATATCCGGGGTCTGTGGACTTCTAGTATTTTTCGTCTTCCGGTAGAAGCACTTCCGCTTCCGGTTTGGATTCCTGTCTGTACACTTCTGTTTCCAAAGTTGTACTTCCGGGTTGTTCAGACTCGGATAGACTTCTGTCCTCAGGACAGGGTTTACTTCCATTTTCTGGATCTACCTCCGTTCTTTCCGTATCCGGTCTGACTTCCAGTTTTGCGTATTTCCGGTTCCTTTGTTTATTCTGTTTTTTTACTGTGCATCCGGGTTCAGTTTCCGGTTGTCTTCCAGTTTGCGCATTTCCGTTTCCTATTTTTTCTCTTCCGGATTCGTACATTTAGGGATAGGGTCATTACCGGTTTCATGGTGTTCTTTGATTAACTTCCGGTTCTGTTTTCCTTTTTTGGATTTCCGGTGATAGCTCCAACTGAGATTCCAGTTTGGTCTTATTTCAGTAAGTGCTTTTAAAATCGGAATGTTTAATCGCTGAAAATATTAATTCCGAGACATTTCCAGTCTTGAAGTCTCTCTTGAAATTGTAGATATTCAGCATTTATTCTTTTATCAGTGAAACATTTCAATGTAATTAAAGACTCTTCCGACTGGTTGCCGGATGGGTTTTTTGTTGCAGTCTGCATTCTACGCATTATCACTGGATGTCGCAATTAAAATTAGTTTTTAATTTCATCCAACTGTAGATGGCCAGTTGTCTTTGGGCCGTTCAGCCTTTTTTCGCGCTCTTTTTTCCTCTTAAGTCGGCAGGTTGACATATTTATTTTATCCAAAGGGAGTTATTTTCTTGAAGAAAATCTCGGTTTCTAGCGTAATTCTTAGTCTAATTTTGACAGGAGCTGAAAGGAATAGTTTCAGTAGTGGATTCATAGGGAAGAGAATGGCTCTAAGATTAATGATTACAAGAGCTAGAAAATGCTGAGAATAGAGAAATAAGATTATGGTGAAGGAAGAAGGAATAAAAGCCGAGTTTTTTTCTTCTGCGTTGTTACAGTCATGGTTTAGGTGAGTCTTTTTGCTTAGGTTATATATCGCCTCTGTTTTTCAGCGTTTTGTTTTGTGTTTTCATCCCGTAGTGTTTAATCATAATCAAGTATTAGTGTTTTGTGTATTTAACATCCAGATGTTCCCGGGATTCATTATCATTCTCAATCATTCCTTTTATTAGCATGTCAATCTCAATGACATCTGTCTTTACATGATGATAATATGGGTTCTAAGTCTTTAATAATAATGAGTAAGATAAGTATAGGTCTCTTCCTTCATCCTCTTCTCCTTCTCCTGCTAAAGTTTTCTTCTAGTCATGTTCTCCTTCCTCTCTCTCTCTCTCTTTCTGTCTTTTTTCTTTTTTCCCTTTGAGGTTTTCCCGTATTTCATCTTCTATCTATCCTATCCATGGATCTTCTGGTCCTGTTCTTTCCTCTTCATCTTCCATTCTTCATAATTCCTCTCTTCCTCCTTCTTCTTCTTCCTCTTTGATCATCTTGATGTGATTGTTTCTGTCGTTCTCTCTTTTGACTTGAGTTTCTAGTTGTTGATTAAGGTCTGCTTTTTTCATTGTTTTCTGTTTTTAGGGATTCGTCCCTTGTTCGTTCTTTCATGTCAGCTTTTTTCTCTATTCTTTCCATGTCCTCTGGTGAGGATGTTGTATCTGTTCACATTCCTTCTGATCAATCTTTTTCCTTTTCTGATTCTTTACGCTTTTCTAACCTTCTAGCTTCCAAGAGGCCTTTCTCTCCTCTTTCCATTTGAACTGTTGATTCTATGGCCTCTGGTGACTCTTCTCATCTCTTTTCTTCTTCATCTCCTAATCCTTCTTCTTATTCTTCTATTCCCTAGTCTGTCAGGGCTGAGGAGATTTTGTCCAGTCAGGGTCTCTTCGGATGACTGGTCCCTGTCTCTCTGGTGGATTGTTTAGACGCTTTCTCTTCTTTTTAAGGACATGTTTTCTATAGACCTTCCTTCTTTTGTGTCGGCTCTTTCCTCTTTTAATTCCTTTTTCTTTTCTCCTCTGGTCTTTTCAATTGACAATTTGATCATTATCATGTTAGTTTTCTTTGTGAATTATGTTAATTTTAAGGAATTTATACATACATGAGTGTTCAGCCTAGGGTAGGTTTTCCTACCCTGTCATTAAATCTTAGTAAAATGATCTCTATTCACTCTGAAACATTCTTATCTGCATTAATTTTAATTTAACAAGGGGGTATGCCATGATTAAATCTCAGGATTCTTACTCCCAAGTCAAGATGGAGACCATCTCCCAGATCTTTTCCAGTCTAGATCAGGGTATGTGGTCGTTTCCATTGACCAAAATGATGCCTTCTTTCATGTTTTCATTTACCCTTCCTTCAGTAAATGCCTGAGTTTTGCTTACTAAGATCGAGTTTGGCAGTTTCGCGTCATGTCTTTTGGCCTGACCACGGCTCCTTTTCTTTTTCTCGCATGGTCTCAGCCGTGGCAGAAATTTTCACTGTCGTTCTATCCATTTCCATGTTTATATAGACGATTGGTTAGTAAAGTAAGTCTTCTTCAATTCTCTCAGGAATTCTTCCAGAGGTTTGCAGTCTGGCATGCATCCTAGGGTGGATTTTAAATCTAAAGAAATCAAGCCTAGTTCCATCTCATATCCTTACGCATCTAGGCGTTTCTTTCGACCTGGCCCAGAGTCTAGTCTTCCCCTCAGATCCAAGGATAGAGGTTTTATCAGTGGCAATGGAAATCCTGTCTACTTCTCCCATGGTAAGAGCAAGATTCTTCTTAAGAGTGATAGGACTGATGGTCAGCGTAGAGAAAGTAATTCCTTGGGCGGCGCTGATGAGAAGACCCTTCCAAATGTATTTAATGTCCCTTTGGAAGCAGTCAGTCCACTCTATTTACGATCAGATTCCTATCAGAGAACATTTGATCCCTCATCTAGACTTTTGGAGGGATCGTTCTCTGCTTCTGATGGGTGTTCCACTGGTAAAGTACTCCCCTCAAGCGATTATCTTCACAGACGCTTCCCAGGAGGGTTAGGGAGCAGTCTGGGACTCCCTGTCAGTTTCCGGCCTTTGGTCCCTGGAGGAGTAGATAGCCCATATCAACATTCTGGAGTTGTGGGCTGTCAAGAAGGCTCTCCTTTCATGGTCAGATCTTGTGATAGGTCTCAAAGTCTCGATTCGGTCGGACAATTCAACAGTGGTGTCTTATATCAACAGGCAGAGAGGTACAAGGTCGTCTCTCCTTTGTCTAGAAGTGTGGAATCTTCTCTTGTGGTGCCGCAAAAGGCAGATTTTTCTAGTGTCCTCCCATGTCCCATGCAGTCTGAATTTTCTGGCGGACCAACTGGCACGTCCCAGCAAGTTCGCCCACACAGAGTGGCAGTTAAAGAAGTCGGTTGTCGGAGCGTTTTTCAGTCCTATGGATCGTCCTCTAGTAGATCTATTCGCGACCTTTCTGAATGCCCAGATCTCCTCTTACATGTCTCCTTTTCCGGACAGTCAGGCCCTGGCGGTGGATGCTCTGTCTTAGTCCTGGACAGGAATGTTCACCTATTCCTTCCCTCCAACAATTTGATTCCATTAGTCTTGAAGAAGGTCAAGGACCAAGATTGCGAGGTTCTTCTGATAGCTCCCTTTTGGCCCAAGAGGATTTGGTTTATAGACCTTCTAGATCTTCTGGTGGACTTCCCTCGTCTTCTTCCAGTATCCCAAGATCTTCTATCTCAAGTAAGAGGTCTTTGTGTGCATCCAAATCTAGAAATTTTCAATCTGTGCGTTTGGAGAATCTCGAGTCTGAGGTCCTCGAGAATAGGGCTTCTTCAAGATCTCAGGAGATTATTGACTCTGCCAGAATGGAATCGACCTGTCGAGTTTACAAGGGTCGACTTAAAAAAAATTTTGTGAGTGTTTTTCAGACCAAGGTTTCGTGCCCGATTCTGTTTCTATTCCACAAGTATTAGATTTTTTTATCCTATCTGTTTGATTCTTTACATTTGTCAGCTAATACGGTCAGGGGATATAGATTTTCTCTGGCATCTTCCCTTCCTTGTCTTCTGAATGCTGATGTCAAGGATACTAAGACTCTTAATAGTTTTATTAGAGGTCTAGGTAATATTCGTCCTCCGATTGCTAAGCCTTTACCTTCCTGGAATTTGGCTTTGGTTCTTCAAGTTTTGGCAGGTCGCCATTTTGAACCTATTTCTTCTATCAGTATTAAGCTTTTAACTCTCAAGGCTGTTTTTCTTGTTGCTACTGCCTCTGCTAGAAGGCGTTCAGAGATTCATGCTCTTTCTGCTGAAAAGGATAGATTTATAGTTTCAGGAGACGGTTTGGTTTTATATCCCAGAAGGGACTTTTTATCTAAAACTCGGTCTAACCGCTTTCCTGCTAGTCCGATCATTTTGAAATATGTATCGTCTTTTTCGCTATCCGATAAATTTGGGTGTCCTTTTAGGGCATTAAGAACTTGCAAACAGCGAACCGATTTTAAAGAGTCTATCCATCCCATTTATGGGTTCCCTACGCGGAAGAGTTATCTAAGCCAGTCTCAAAATCTATGATTGCCAGATGGATTTGTGAGACAATTAAGCTTTGTTATGAGATAGCCTCACCGGATCAAATTAATCTCTCCCAGATTAAAGCCCATGCGTTAGAGGTATGGCTACTTCTTTCACTCTTTTAACGGTTTGTCTTTAGATGAGGTCATGCAGGTGGCAGGATGGAAATCTGAATCCACTTTTACATCGTTTTATCTCAAAGACCAGAGTGCAGCAGCCTTCTTCTTTCGTAACATTACTATTTTAACTAAAAAAGCTGAAGACCATTTACCAAGCACTTTCCACCATTTTCGTTAGGACTGTGCATCTGTGAGAAATGGTGAGTCTTCTTTTGGTTTTTATTTATTTCTTTAAGTTCAAGTTTTCCTTATTTGTTAATCACGGTGTGATTGAGTTAAATGCACTACTATGTTATGTTATTAACTTTTGGACAAGATTGGTTCAATTTTTATCCTTGTTTGTTGATTCTCAAATCTCCTCCCACCTAATGTTTAAATGGGGCACTGACCAAATCTACGGGTTTAGCAAGTAGTGATTGAATGGTAATGGATGTTTTTGTGGTGTAATAACAACCCCCCACAGACCCCCCTTGTGGGTTGATCTGTTGTTTTATTAACCACTATAAAAACATACTTACCGTTCAATCACTACGACCCGGCCTCAGCCACCCCACGTGGTAAGATTTGAGAATTGGCCGTTAATATTTAGCACTTAAATTTAGAAAAGTGAATTTGTTTCCTATTTGGGCTCCAGTGCGCATGCGCAAGCGCGCTTAGTGACAAGCGTCACAATGGGGTGAGTATAGACTGGTGCCAGTCTATAGCTGTCAGTATGCTGGAGATGGACTTAACCAGTAGCCTGGTTGAGGGTCCATATTAATAGGAATAGGCATGGGGAGGTGTGTATGCAGGCATAAAAATCTTATTCTGATAGCTAAATGCAGATAATTGATTTAGCAAGTAGTGATTGAACGGTAAGTATGTTTTTATAGTGGTTAATAAAACAACAGACCAACCCACAAGGGGGGGGTTCTGTGGGGTGTTTTTTTCAACATTAACATTTTCCGTTTGGCTCAACTTGTCTGTTTATATCTCAGGTTTAGTTAATCATACTAGACACAAACTTGGACACATGCCTCCTTATAATGATACAGCATCACACAATGAAATTATGGTCAGAAAGTCAAGGTCACTGATACGCCTGGCTACTGTCTGTCATCCGTCATCCATCCGTCAACCTTTGTTTAAAAATGCTACTCCTCATTAACCGCTTGGCGTATTTCAACCTAATTTGGCTGGATGGACCCTATAGGCGTAGGCTTCAGAATTTGTATACAGAATTTTGATTGGTCATTCTTTGTCTCGCCTGCGAAGCAGAAAGTGAGACATAGGTATTACTTTTCCGATGGCGACTACGGCGTCAACATTAAGGTTCTGTGTTTAGCAAAACTTCTCAGCTTATATTTCAGGATTGGTTTAGCCTATTGCAACTAAACTTGGATACATGGTTACCGATAATGATAGGAAGCAACTTGATGATGTTGGGGTCACAAGGTCAAAGGTCAAGGTTACTGTAACCTTGATACCGAACTCTGTTATTTCAACATTAAGTTTTTACCTTTTGCAAAATTCTCAGCTTATATTTCAGGATTGATTAAGCCTATTGTAACTAAACTTGAATACATGGTTACCTATAATGATAGGAAGCAGCATGATGATGTGGGTGTCACAAGGTCAAAGGTCAAGGTCACTGTGACCTTGATACAGAACTCTGTTATTTCAACATTGTTTTTGCGTTTAGCAAAACTTCTCAGCTTATATTTCAAGTTTGGTTAAGCCTATTGCAACTGAACTTGGGTACATGGTTACCTATGATGTTAGGAAGCAGCATGATGATATTGGGGTCACAAGGTCAAAGGTCAAGGTCACTGTGACCTTAATACAGAACTCTGCCTTTTCGACATTAAGTTTTTGCATTTAGCAAAACTTTTCAGCTTAGATTTCAGGATTGGTTAAGCCTATTGCAATTAAACTTGGCTACAATGTTACCTATGATGATAGGAAGCGGCATGATGATGTTGGGATCACAAGGTCAATGGTCAAGGTCACAATGACCTTGATACAGAACTCTTATTTCAACATTAAGTTTTTGCATTTGGCAAAACTTCTCAGCTTATATTTCATGATTGGTTAAGCCTATTGCAACTGAACTTGGATACATGGTTACCTATAATGTTAGGAAGCAGCATGATAATGTTGGGGTCCACAAGGTCAAACATCAATGTCACTGTGACCTTGATACAGAACTCTGTTATTTCAATATTAAGTTTTTGCGTAGCAAAACTTCTTAGCTTATATTTCATGGTTGTTTGAGCCTATTGGAACTAAAGTTAGATACATTGTTACCTATAATGTTAGGAAGCAGTATGCTGACACTGAAGTCGCAACATCAGAGGTCAAGCTCGTTCTCACCTCTACAAACTTTGTTATTGTTCAATGTTATGTTTTTAGCCTCAGCAAATCTTATCATGTTATATTTCTGGATTGCTTAACCCTAATGGTAGGGTTGCACGATTATTCACTTTTCATAATTGCGATCATTTAAGAAAAATAATCGCGATCATACGATTAATCATGAACTATATTAACTACGTCAATGCTGCTTAGAGAACGTTATTATGCTACTGCAGATTGTAAGATTATGGGTTAGGCACATGGGTATACATACATGGACAGAATACGCCAGTTGCTGATTGCAAACAAAGGAGTGTATCAAGATTTTTCTAGACGAAAAACGGAAGGTACCGTATTTCGTTTAATTGGAGCCTATCCTCTAATAGAAGTCCACCCTATAACTTTGACATACGAGCTCCAATGATTTCTTAGCAGTTTCAAAATGGCAAAACTCTGTATTAGAAGCCCACCCCCTAACTCAGCAGATAATTTGTAAGAATAGCGTGTATAATAATAATAACAATCGTGTCACAGGGTGTATCTACTTCAGACCGATCTCTGCCCTGATACATTTCCGGCCCCTCTAGAAGTCAATACAGGCCTCGGATTTGTAAATCTCGACCACCTATTAGATTAATACTAATAGTAGGCCACGTATGTTCAAGATATAATAAAGTATATCCCACACTTTTGTGGTTAAAATGCACTTAAAACGGTCTTGGCGTGATTAAATAGCTTCCTTATAAATATATTTTAAGACAAATTTATGTACCAAACAAGTACGGGAGAAAATGTGCATCAATTTTGTAACGCCGATCAACATTATATGACCCAAATTGAATTATTACGAGCGCCAATATAGCCGGCTTCTTAAAGGTCTTGTGAGGACTTGCGGTCGATAACGAGTTTTAATTAATTGTATGGTCTACTACACTATTTAAACACAATAGCGTCACTTTGTAGTGAGAAAAATATGTTAGGCAGCCCAAATAACGAGATTAAATGACGCCTCAATCTGAATCACATCACCACTCGCTGTGACGTCACACCGGGAATGGCGCTATGAGCTAGGTCAATATTTCTCTGCCTGTAGTACAAAGGTAACATATTTTAAAACGTGTGTTTAACAGGATAGACTTCACCTACCATAACATAAATTATGTCAGGTTGAAGCTAAGGCTTCAAGAAATAAAAAATCATGATTTAAAAAAAATCTATTTTGATATTTACTCATTTTAATGGTTTCATGGATAGCTATATTCGCATAATAATAGGCCTATAACTACGGTAAACAATTGGCAGTGCTGAAAATCGGCAATATTTCAATGCATGTGACAAATACTAGTCTATTAGGCCTAATTGCGGATCCATTACCATTCTGGAAATGACGGTGTACCATTTAATATCTGGGATGGCTGGATGTGAGCGTGATGATCGAGGTTGGTGGGAGAGGTTGACGATGGCTATAGTTGTACTATTATTCATATCTAAATGTACAATGTATAGGCTACAGAGTGCAGTTACAACTTTTTCTGAAGATTACGAATCTACAATAAGTGTGTCAGTGTGTCCTATCTGAAATTTCCCGTGATTATTGATTAGAATGCAATTGTTTACCTATAAGCTTTTGGCAATGTGTTTGTATAATAATAATGTAGAGGCATGTACGGGTCAACACGTAAGGTGGTGTGTGTGGGGGTGGGGGTGGGGGAGCATCACGCCTGTGACAACCATATGAACTATATCGTTTTCAAACCAACTTCTTCCATGTATGGAAGTAGCATACACTCATATTTCAATGTTATGAAAAAGCAAAACTGTAGCGGATGAACAAATTTTAAATAGGTCGGTGAACTGACAGATCTTCAGAGGTCGCTAGCGTATCATCTTTACTTACAGTGCAGCTCATAAATAAGTTTAAATGCTTCCAAAGCAAAAACACAAATATGGTAGTTAGAGCCATATGAACATGATACAAGAAACGTTATGTTGAATATTTTGAACACAATTTAGGTTGAAATCCAACACAATTATGTTCAAAACAGTCGGCAGTATATGTTATTTAAGTTGTACTATAAGCATGCGGACGGTAGTGAAAGCCTCGCTACGCACCTCGACTGCTGCCTAAATTGTAAACAAACCATGTACTTTCAATAATATGTCAATGTAGACTATACGCAAATAGATTAGTTTTGATTAGATTTATATTTACCCGACATTTTAGTTAACTTTAAACACATAACTGGAGTAACTGCTATAGTGCAATCATAAATTTATTCATAAGCCTACACAATGGTAAATTGCGATTGTACGTGCACTGAGGCCCACTTAACTATCATTTAAAAAGTTGTGTACATGCATTCCTATCATATATGCAAAATCTCTGCAATCAATCCAGAAAAATAACATATATATGCATTTGTTTGATTAAATATAGCCTAATTCACGTACACGAAATCCGATGTTACTGTCACGTCTAACAGGCCTATGCGTTAGAATTGTGATGTCAGGCACTGTGACCATGAGGTCTGTCCTTTAAATTTTAATCAACAAAAATATCATCAACTTCGATATTATTGAACCTTTGTGCATCTCGAACAATGTAGTGTTCCTGTGTGAACAATGAATTGTCAAAGAATATGTGCATAGGTGCCTAATACGGGCAGCAGTAGAGAGCCTAGCTTTGCTCCCGAGATAATAATCTAGACTAATAGGAATTGGTGTCATCCCGGTGTGACGTCACAACTCTAGCGCGATAGCTAAAAACGTTTGGTTGTCAAGGTGGTTGCTATATGCTTATCTCAGCTTTGGCTGGGCCGATTACAAAAATTAAAAAAGCATTTGTTCTTCTAGTAAAGGAGAATCTGTATTATGATTGTCAAGTTAATCAGAGCGATCGGGTATCTAGTCCTCATAACATCTTTAAGTTGGCGAGCCAGCGGCTCTTTTGAGATGGGAGGCGGCGTGTTCTCGCAAGATATTATACGCTAACGGGAGTTTATCAAACTGGTACCCATTATTCAGATCAGTGTAATACTCGCAATGATAATATATAGAAATTCCCGAGTTCCGAGTCCCCGATTCGAGAATATTTATATCCGAGTACTCGCTCTAAAATAAACTCTTCCATTGGAGGCGAATCCTGTGATTTGTATTTTTTTCCGCGACGCCATTTTATATCAAATTGGGGATTAATTTTGATGTATAAATGACCTTTATTAAAGGATACGCAATATTTAAGCGCTCAAATCAAATAATTTCACTTCCCCGGTGATGTTTTGAGGTATACATTAAATTTAGGCGTAGGCGGTGAGAATTTTTAAGTGAGAAAATGCGTTGAATTTCCGTGATATCAGTTCTAGGACTTTTTTGGGAAACCCGTTAACGCATAGCTATTCAGAGAATGGGAAATGCGGGATAAGCGTGTGTGATCACAACAACAATGACAAATAGCGACCAAGTGAACAATCTTTATTCATCTAAAACTAATCATGTGTCAATACAAACAAATCAGTTATTAATTTATTTAGTTTATTTAATCATTCACACATTCGGCTGATAGCCGGATGTTTGTTTCCATGCTTGATAACGCGAGCAGAGTTTCACAAGCGTAAAAGTGTCTTGACAAAAATTTCTACATGGCGATTATACGATTATTTCATTTTATAATCGTCCACGATCATTTTGAATTATATAATCGCGATTAATCGAATAATCGAAAAATCGTGCAACCCTACCTAATGGAACACAACTTGGGTACATGGTTGCTTCTGCCAAAAAGATACAGGATGGTGACATGTAGGTCACCAGGTCAAAGGGATGTCACCAGGTCAACGGTCAAGGCCATTGCTGTTTTACCTCTGCTTTTTCAACCTTAAGTTTTTCCATTCAGCAAATTATTAAATATATTTCAGGATTGGTTAATCCTATTTGAACAAAACTTGAATACATGGTTACCTATAATGTTAGGAAGCAGCAAGATAACACGGAGGTCACAAGGTCAAAGGTCGATGCCACTGTGACAAACATGAGACAGGAGAGACATTTAATTCCGCGGCATTCTTGTTTGTGTTAAAATCTTAGATCTTGTGAAAAATTTACCTGAAATTGTCAAAACATTACTCCTCATTAACCGCTTGGCAGATTTCAACCTGATTTGCCTGGAAGGACCCTAATGCTTTCGGTTTCAGAACATTTATACAGAATTTTGATTGTTCAATTTATTTGTGTGAAAATCTTTGATTTTATGAAAAAATTTACGGGAAATTGTTAAAACTCAACTCTTTATTAACCACTTCATAGATTTCAACTTACTTTGGCTGGAAGGACTGTATGGGGCTATGCTTCAGAGATTATATAGGCCTACTGAATTTTGATATGGTAAAGTATTTTGGTGAAAATCTTCGATTTTATGAAAAATTTACCGGAAATTATCAATACGCTACTCCTCATTAACCACTTGTCACATTTCAGCTTACTTTAGCTGGAAGGACCTTATTTTGGCCATGCTTCAGATCTTCTATACAGAATTTTGACTGGTGAAATCTTTTGGTGAAAACCTTAGATTTTATGGAAAATTGGAAATTGTCAAAACACTACTCCTCATTGACTGCTCTGCCGATTTCAACTTGCTTGTGGGGATATTCTTCAGAATTTATATACAGAATTTTGATTAGTCCAATTTTTTGGTGAAAACCTGAGATTTTATGAAAAATTTACCGAAAATTTGTCTAAACACTACTCATCATTAACCGCTTGACAGATTTCAACCCTAGTTAGCTAGACAGACCCTATCATGGTAGGCTCCAGAACATCTATTCAGAATTTTAATGGGTCATAAATTTTATGAAAGATTTACCGGAAATTGTCAAAATGCATTGTCTCCGTAACCGCTTGGTGGACGTTATCCACATTTGACTGGAGGGATTCTATAGTGGTAGGCTCTAGCACTTTTTCTAACTTTCCAGAACCATTTAAAATGCTACCCATTAATTAGTGGGCCAATTTCAACGAAACTTGCGTGGTGGTAATTTGATTGCTCAATTTCTCGAATATTATCCAATTCTACCGGTATTTAAATGCAAATGGTTCAAATACTAATGGTCCAGGTTCGTGTTACTGGCCCTTGGGCCTCTTGTTGATAAGTCCTTAAACTATATTTATGTTATGTTTGAAGTCAAGCTTCATAGTTCATTGCAAAGTCATAAAGTTGAGCTTACGTGGTTGCATTGCAACCACATTTCTGGTTCATGATGGAGCCTGTACTGTATATCATTATGATTGTGAGAGATCAGATTCCTCCATTCGCAAGGTTTGAGGCTTCTGATCTGGCTATAGAGGAATCCAGTTTTAGCTAAGCCCCGCCCATCTCTAGCTAACCTTCACCCACGCTTTGCCTGTGTTGGGATCAATTGATCCCTGCACGCTGAATATCAATTTCCTGAAAACTATACAAGCTGTTGAATATTTTGAAACTAATTTGACTGGGCAGCAACAGCGCCCAATTTAACTTAAATTAGTTTCAAAATATTCAACAGAATGTTTATTCAGTAGTAAAAACGTACAATTCGTACAACAATGCTTCGTCCGTCATCAATTAAGCGCTCGTGATGAATTTAGCTATGCCATTCATGACGTAATTGATTATGATGTCATCCTACACGTCACAGTTGATTATGACATATGGTTGATGGATAAACTGGATTCTTCCATTCTTCAAGATCTAAATCACTTCAAATACTCCAGTTCCTGGTTTGCACCACGATTTCTTGCACCTCTTGTTTCACTTCAAGAGTATACTTACCTCCCTAACACTGATATTTCCTAAATATCGACCTTCACTCAATATAACTCAAATTATAACAGAAAGGTGCCCCTACTGGGCAGGGGATTCAGTTGTCAGTCCACTCGAAACCAGCCCCAATTTCGCACATGCGCAGACTGACTCTTCCTCATTCTTGACTATTGGCCAAGAACACATGCTCTAATTCTTCTTAGTGAAGCTAATTTTTGCTTGTACTCCATCACAAATTTTAGTAGAGTTGCTTAAAAGATGTCTGATCAAACTAAATCACCTGAGGATGCGGCAGGATCAAGGTGAATTCTATTACATTTTTGTCTAATTTTCGTCATTGTTGCATGTTGTTATGTGTTTCCGTGAGGGGCGTTAGACGTGATAGGCACCTAGAAAACTGGTGAAATCTTATTTTGGCGCCATGATATACTAATCTGTCTTTATTTTTGTTTCCACAGGTTGCTGTCATGAAGTTTGGTCACATGTAAGAGGGTTTGTCTCCACCATTTTCCCTAAAAGAATGTTAGGAAAAAAGTCTGCCCAGAGTGATTTAGGCTCCAGTAAGAGTGAGCTTTCATTCTGCCCTGTGGTCCCATTTATATTATGGTGGAGAGGCATGGTGTTATGGTGCCACTGATGCAGCATAGGCAGTGGCCACGCCAGCACAGGCCAGGCAGACAGCCACCCAGCGCGGGCTGTGGCACACGATGATCTGGATGTAGTAACCGTGCCTAATGGGCCGGTTACCACAGCGACCATTCCAGGGCATCTAAAACCAGAGACAGTGCCACTCTTGCATTGCTGATGTCCACCGCTCTCCCTAGGTGGACCTGTGGGTGGGGGGGGGAAGGGTCGCTTGACCCTTCACAAGCAAGAGTGGGAGCGATTCCGATGGCTTTCAGTCAGGTACCGTCCCGACTGGATAAAAGGACTGCCATCGCATCTGTCTCTGGTCCCGATCTGGACTCCAAATCCAAGCGATCCAGATCAACGGTTGCGTATCGAGGAGGAAATAAATTCCCTCATACAAAAAGGAGCAATTCAACTGGCACAAAATTGCCCGGGCTTCTATTCAACCATGTTTCTAGTGACAAAAAGCACTGGAGGGTGGAGACCAATTCTCAGCCTCAAGCCATTGAACAAGTTCATAGACACACCAAGTTTCAAGATGGAAACGATCAAAATGGTATTGGCAGGGTTGCAGAAGGGGATGTGGACAGCATCAATAGATCTCAAGGATGCTTACTTCCACATTCCTATTGCGAGGAGTTTTCGCCGGTTCCTGAGATTCACGTTTCATGGCCGTCTGGGAATTCAGGGTTCTACCCTTTGGAATTTCCACAGCTCCAGGTTTTTGCCAAGGTGGTCCTTGCTATCACAGCATACCTCCGCAGAAGAAGCATAGCAGTCGAGGGCTGTGTGGTTTTGGTAAAAATACAACCAGTGACAGTGTTGGCCATGAAATCGGTTTTAACCGGATATCCAGTTTATTGGCTGTAAATGTTTTTATTCTTCGTGGAAAAAAAGAAATTTGCAATACCACGAAAATAGAATGTGTTAACAATAGACTTAAATCTGTAGCCATAGTATCCGATGCAATTTTAGGGGAGAGAGTGAAATCATTGCTTAAATTGCTTTAAAACATTAGATTTTGCGCTTTTAACTTGATCGTGATGTCATTTCGAGTTCTTGTGCAATGTCAGTCATATATCAGATTCCTAGACAATTAGCAATTCGTATACCCCCCTCTAGGATAACGAGTAGACAGATACATTGCCAAATTTACTGTGGCTTTCAGCGACCAATTCAAGCAGTTCATGGAGTGGACACTACAAATATATGTTTTGGATGACTTCAAACTACAGTTTGAAAATTTGTACAGCATTCGCTAAAAATACTACTCGATAGTTAGTCATTTTGCGTCATGGAAACGAAGAGCCGGTGATAAATTCTGAAAGATGGCGGACCTAATTAGATTGTTACACAGACTCCATTTCGGAGACCAGTCAGATGAGAAGCATTATGCAAATGTATCCTGATAGCCTACGTTTACACACGCTTAGGCCGAATTTATTTATAGACATAATACTGTAATGTGGTACAAATCTGCCTGTCGTATACGCATGCACATGTGTAGTAAATCTAATTTATTGATCCAATTAATCAGATACGTATAATCAAACTCAGCCATTTAGACTATTTACTAGCATACATTTTCCGCGGAAAAGGAAATCAGACTTATTTTGATATAGATCATAATCGCAATTTGGAAGGACTTAAACTGTGTAGCTGTAAAAGTTGTTTTCTGGCACTAATAATGTATATCGACCCTCATCGAGTGTTAATTTTATCGTCCAACATACGTTGAGCTAGCTCATGATTTTTCATGAGAAATTACTCTTGATTGCCCAACCTATTAGACAAATTCGATCTCAACTTACGTTGGCAGGTTATATCACTTCCCGGTTTAGAGTCCCCGATGCGCGTTCAGAATTCATAATAAACATAGCTATCAGAAACACTAGATTGCTTATTATACACTTTCAAATGTGTATCATAGAAGTTAATAAAACGCTAGCAGATTACAATTTCTGAACGTACGTAGCAATACAATCTAGCAACATTCTCGTGATATACAAATGAAAAAGAACCCTCTTCCATGGTTTATTTAGCGAATCTTTTATAACAATTAGCCACATGGATTCAATTTTATGCAATGCAAACATACTATTTAAAAAGATATATTCCCAAAACCAGTTCTTCACAAATATGCGGTTATGAGATAATGACACCGGTTTTTGAACCGGCACATCTACAAAACCGGTGACGGTTCCAATACCAGTTTACCGCAAAGCCCTATAGCAGTCCACACTTACATAGATGACTGGCTGTTAAAAGCACACACTCAGGAAAGTCTATCAGCAGATAGTTTTGAAAACTCTCACAGACTTAGGCTGGATGATAAACCTTCAGAAATCAGAGCTGACTCCATCCCAGAAGTTTGTTTACCTGGGCACGTGCTTCGATCTAGAGATGGATATGTTTATCCTACTCGGGAGGGAGTAGAAATACTCATCTCAGTAATACAGTCAGTGTGCAACAGCCGTCATGTGCTAGCATGGGTTTACTTGAGAATGCTCTGGTTGATGGTTTCTTTGGAACCAGTCATTCCACAGGCGACCCTACGCAGGCGGCCTATCCAGTTATTTCTCATGACACAGTGGACCCAGAGTATAGAATCACTGGACTCAAAGGTGTCAGTGTTGGAACCTCTTATTCGGCACCCCCAATGGTGGATGAGGAGGGAGAATCTCCCCACCTGCAATAACGATGTATACAGATGCATCAATGGAGGGATGGGGAGCTTGCCTGGAAGAAGCCACTGTATCAGGGCTTTGGAATCTGGATCAGTCACAGGAACATATCAATCTGCTAGAATCATGGTCAGTGATTCTAGGCCTGGAACATTTCGTGGAGAAAATTCAGGGCCAGATAGTTCTAGTTCGATCAGACAACTCAACAGTAGTGACTTACATAAACCGCCGGGGCGGAATGAAGTCGCCAAATCTCTGTATGATGACATGGAAACGGCCTTGCTGGTGCATAGGTCACATGATCACCTTGACAGCAGTTCATATTCTGGGAAGGCTAAATCTGCTAGCAGACTCACTGAGCCGAAGGATGAGTGTTTTGCCTATGGAATCGAAACTAAATCAAGGTGTGGCGGATCGTCTGTTCAACCACTGGGGGAAACCCAACATAGATTTATTCGCAACGAAGAAGTATGCGAAGATGACCATGTATGTCTCTCCGATTCCACCTCTGAGCGCTATCGCAACGGATGCGCTAGCTATCAGCTGGAAGGGAATGTATGCATACGCATACATGCCGGCAATCCTGATTCAAAAAAATTCTTTAGAAAATCAGACAGGAGTGTCAAGTGCTTCTGATTGCCTCAAATTGGCCACGCCGATCATGGTATACGGATCGGCTGGACCTTCTGGTCTGCAATTCGGTTCCTCTGCCTCTGATGCACAATATTATCTTCCCGGGCAAGTCCCTTCACAGTAGTCCGTCAATGTTCCAATTGACTGCGTGGATCAAGGAATCTGCAATTAAGGAGGGATTTTTTGGGCAAACTGCCATGTTTATGGCAAAAGCCAGAGGGCAGTCAACATCCAGAGCATATAATTATAAAATCAACAGATTTGCAGAATGGTGCTCAAAAAGATGTATTAATCCAATGGATTTCCTCTGTCACCTGTATGATGCCTATAGCCTCAAGCTTACATGTAACTCTATTGCTGGCTACAAGTCAGCTTTAATGTCTGTTATTCCTTGCTTGGCTAATGGGGGGAAGTGACGAAGTAAGTACATTAAATACTTAAATTAAAGGCATGGGTAATCAAGACTGAGAAATCCACCAGCGATTCTGTCTTGGGTTTTATCTCTAGTTCTTCAAGTTCTAGCTGATAAACCCTTTGAACCACTAAGTTCCATTTCAATGAAACTGTTGACACTTAAAATTGTATTTTTAATTGCTGCAGGCTCCGCCAGGTGGAAAAGCAAAATTCATGCCTTGTTCGCCGAGGCAGACTTATGTGGTTACAGGGGAAGGCTTTAGGCCTCTACCTAGGATTAATTTCATGGCTAAGAATCAGTCTTTGAAATACCCGGGTCAACCTATTATTTTCCCAGCTTTGACTAGATATGATCCTACTTCAAAAGCTTGGTATCCAGTCCGCGTATTAAACCAGTACAAACAACTTACTCAGGAATGGCGGATGGGCCCAACGTCGTTATGGTTGTCATATATTGAACCCCATGGCCGGGCAGGCGTCAAAAGACACTATTTCAAGGTGGATTGTGGAATGCATCCAGTTTTGTCACAGATCCGTCACTGGTAAACAAGTTGACATGGCCAGGGCTCACAGTGTCCGTGAGAGTGGCTTCCACCGCCCAGTTTAATGGGGCTCAGGTGGATGATATTATGTCAGTAGCTCAGTAGCACTGTGAGTCAAGCTTTACCGACCATTATCTCTGTGACACCATTAATCCTCTCGCCTTATCGATATTCAAAAAATTAACAGGTGTATATATACACCTGTGCAAAAGTTAAGCACCACCCTATTTTTACGCACATGCGAGGGTATATTCATGTGCTATGAAGAAAGCAATAGCATAAACATTTATGTACCCATCCATCTTAGTGCAAGAGGTAATAATGCAACTAGAGGAATGCTGATTATGATGGTGGGGAAACAATGTATGTTTTTGTTTGAACTTGAAAACGAGGCCTGAATATGGTTACGTTGACACAACTGACAACTATTGCCCTACAGTTGACACACGTGGCTAGATTGTCATTAATGGTGTCTGAAAACGAAGTTTAACATCTGTGCACGAGTTTGAGACTGTCATTATTAATACCGGGTATATCCACCTTGTGCCTGGATGACGGCCTGGACACGACGTCTCATGCTGGTCACCAACCGACTGATACGCCATTGTGGTATTCGTTGCCATTCAAGATGGAGTGCGTCTGTTAATTCCTGTAGGTTCTGCACAGGAGAGGATCCCTCCTTCTCACCATGTTTCCCAGAATGTCCCAGATATGCTCAATAGGGTTCATGTCAGGGCTCCTTGCTGGCCATGGTAGGGTTTCGATGGCATTCTGGCGGAGGTATTCATGCACAGCTCTAGCACGATGTGGTCGGGCGTTGTCATCCATGAATATAGGGTGGGTTCCAGGTGCATGATTTACAAAATGAGGGACCACAACTCTATCCAGTATGGAATCTTGATATCTTTGTCCATTTAGTGTTCCAGGTACAGTCAACAGATCCAGCTTACAATCAAATGATATGCACCCCCATATCATAACGGAACCTCCACCAAATGGAACTTCTTCCATGATGTTACGTTGGTCGTACGCCGTGCGTCTGGTCCTCCATACACGAGTTCGACCATCTGTGGCATGAAGCAGGAACCGACTTTCATCGGACCAGTGTACCCGTCTCCAGGATCTCATGTTCCAGTGTCTTCTTTCGTTGCACCACCTCAGACGCTCCTCTTTGTGGTGTGCAGTGAGGAGAGGACGTCTGACAGGTCTCCTAGCTTTCATGCCAGCAGCATACAGTCTCCTTTTGACGGTAGACATTGACACTCTATTGCGCGTTTCCCATTGCTGGCTGAGCACTCTGCTGTTGGTGAATGGAGATCTCCTAACAAGGCGTACTAGGGCTCGATCATCACGGGCAGTAGTCTTCTTCGGTCTTCCAGATCTAGGCCTGTCCTTCACCTCGTTAGTTTGCCCATGTTTTGCAATCAAACGACTGATTACAGTATGGTTAATGTTCAGCTGTCTGCCAATCTCTCTGCATGACATACCAGTGGTATGCATGCCTATGATTTGCCATTTCACACGATCACTTAACCTTCGTCTTGCCATAGCGGTTCACAATCAAGAGCTAATTCTCTCTGTACAAATAAACCACGGTCATGAACACAATTCCTAATCTTGTCGCCTAAATCTGTATGTAATGTTCTACACCTCAAACTGGACTTTTACATAACTGAACACGTGTGCTGTTTCCCGCCACGCACGGACATCAAGCGGCGTGAAGTCATGCATGCATGTGCATTTCGTACTTGGAATTATGTCAGCTAACGCGGGGACAAAAAGTATGGCAGCCTAGTTGTACCATCATGTTTCTACGTTCTATTGTTTTTGCTGGTGCTTAACTTTTGCACAGGTGTATAGATGATATGGTTTTCTCGCTGTTTATATACAGCACATTTTAGTAATGGAAACAACCACTTATCCATGTTACTTTTTTCTTCACCATTGGGAAGTTGATGTCCACGGCAAAAGAATTTCAAGGTCAGTCTTGTTTAAGTTTTGTTTTCGTTATGTTACCATTGTTCTAATATGGTGATGGTTCGTATATTATGTGGTTCATTTCCTGAGAGTATACGGAAAGAAGCCCTTTCTTCCGATGTCCTATATTACATTAGTACTTGTACCTCGAGAGCGTACGGGACATTGAGGTCATAGCTTCTCCTTTCCCAAAGGAGGGGCGGGGGGAGCGCATTTGACATACGATCATTACTCTCAACCATCGGTGGTGTTAGCCGATGTTCAAATCATTCCTGGTTGTATTTTTCACAATTTCAAATGTTCGTGCCTCATATGCAAAAAGAGCTTGGGATGAGCTGGTCTTTTGACCTCACCTCCCTCCCGCCGAATTCACTTACGAATTCTGGCAATATCATAGTGTTAGAGAGGTAAGTATACTCTTGAAGTCTAATAAATGAAGTCACAGATTTCTTTTTCCACAAGAGGGTTGATAATTACCTCCCTAACATGGACCCATCCTCTCCGCCCCACAGAGGCTCGGTCTTCAGGCTAGTTAGTTGCATGTGTCAGCCAATCGTACAAGTCGAGGAAGTGTCAGTCTGCACATGTGCGAATTTGGGGCTGGCTTCCTGTGGACTGACAGCTGACTCCCCTGCCCAGTAGGGGCACCTTTCTTTTAAAATCCTAGTTATATTGAGTGAAGGTTGATATTTAGGAAATATCACAGAGCATTAGGGAGGTAAGTATCGACTCTCTCGTGCAAACCGAAATCCGGGATTTCGTTTATTATACATTATTCTCGCTATGCTATGTATATATATTATACAGATTTTAAGTTCAGCATTATTCAAGAGCGTTAAGTAAATATGGCTTATTGTCGAGCCCGATGCGATGCACGGGATAGCTCTCGACATAGCCATCTAAATGCTGTGCCTCGTCCAGTGCCTCGTCCAGCATGCACCAAGAATTAGAAGAATATTAAAATGTTTCATTAGGCATTTAATTCAACAAGGGCTTAACTGGTCTCAATAAAACTGAACAGATTTTTTCTCTACCCATCAATGCATTCAGTCTGCGTCATAATGAAAATGAATTTGAAACTTTTTTCCAGAGTTTGGTTTATTTCTGTAAGCAGCAAGAATTAGAGAAATCTTAGTTTTTTAATAGACATTCACATCATCAATGGCTTATCCGATCTGAATAAAATGCCCATCACTATGGGATTAATCTTGGATACAAATTACCAAGACAACAACAAAAACATGCCTGGCTAGATTCTCGAGCCAAATGCAGTCCTAGTCCTATAATTGAATCTCAAGCTTGTGTTAATCTAATTGTAAAAAAATGATTAACCTGATCTAATAAATAATTTTTGTCGAGGCCATAGTGAAGTGGTGGATCTCAACATATCGATCCAAATGACGTCCGGCGTGCGATGTTCGTCGTGAGATGAATTACGTAAATGGTACGGTTTTTAAATGGCCATTTGAGTCATCAAGGACTTAACCAATCTTAATTAAAATTTAGAGCGTTGATATATACCATCATTGCATCCAGTCTCCATCATAAATGAAATGATTTTCAAATTTTTTCCATGTTTTTAGGGGGTTTGGACTTAGATTATTTTGCAGCAAGAATTAGATAAATGTTAAGTTTTTCAATGAACCTTTAGTTTATGAAGGACCTATCCTAATAAAACTTTGCATAGTTGATCTATGCCATCATTGCATCCAGTCTCAATCATAATTGAAATGATTTTAAAATCTTTTCCATATTTTTACAGGGTTTAAATTTAGTTTATTGTGGACCAAGAATTAGAAGAATGTTAGCTTTTCAATGGACTTATAATTTATCAAGGGCTGATCCAATCCCAATGAAACAATGAAAGATTACAGATTTGTTTTATATCATCATTGCATTCAGTTTGCATCACAGTTCAAACAATTTAAAAGTTTTTTCCACACTTCTACTTGGTTTGAACATTTGATTCAGCAAGTGGGTAGATTATCTTTAGAAATCCTTATTTCGGAACACTGCCAATGACGCGTGATGTGCGGAAGAACTAAATGGCTTTATCTAGTAAGTAGTTAATTCACTCAAGCTCATTGGAAATACTGTTTGCTATGCTGTGCTGATAATTCTGATATTATCCCAATACTGTGAAAACCTGCACCTGCAATGGTCTTCAGAAATGCCCATTTGCAGACAACGACAAGACTATTTATGAAAATTTACCATTGGAATGACTGGCTCGATAAGTGAGCCAGTCATTCCAGTAGTAAATCTTTAAAAACAGATTTATCTTGGCTTGCAAATAGACATTCAGTAAGCAAAAATCTCAATTTTCATGGCAAATCTTGGGGATTAAACAGTTAAATAGGAAAACGTTTGACGTTCCATTTATCCAACTATGACATGCTGATAAAATAGAAATCTTTTACTGAATGTCCATTTACAAGCCGAGAGAAGATAGCAAACATTGCGGGAAGTGTGATAATAACATTCACATTTATAGTTACTGTTAAATTGTACCCATTTCTTTTTTGTTTGCAGAGCAGAGACGGTCTGCCATAGATTCTGAGTCATCATTGTCAAGTTTTCTGTTGTCAGAAAGTGAAGACACGCATGTTAAGGTAACTTATGGCAACATTTATTAGCTCAACTGGCCAGAATGGCCATCTGAGCTTATGCCATGGCAGTTATCCGTCATCCATCCATCGTCTGTCTATCTGTCAGCTTTTTCTTTAAACCAGTTCTCAAGAACCACTGTGCTGATTTCAATTGTATTTGGCTGGAAGCATCCTTCGGGCATATGGATTCAAGTTCAAACAAAACTGATCAGCCAATTTAGCCAGCGGCCATCTTGAATTTTGGCTGAATTTTAGAAACGTCTTTAAAAATATTCTACAATACCGTTTGGGGGATCGATTCAAAACATATGAAACATCATCTAGGGCAAGAGCTGAATCAAGTATGTTCAAGAGAACTTGATTGGCCAAATAGTTTTGCAGCCATCTTGGATGATGTAGTTTTTGCGAAAATGACTTCTCTAGAACTGCTACACGGATCGGGCCGAAATTTGGGAGATATGATTAGGGACTATGGGGCCATTAAAGCATGTTCAGGGGAAGTTGATACGTAAAAAAACCCATGACTTCCATGGGCCAACTCAAATCTGAATTTGTTCAAAGGAAGTATATCGACAAATTTGGCCGGTGGCCATCTTGGATTTTGGTTCTCCAGAACCGCTGGCCGGATCGGGCCATAATTTGGGAGATATGATTAAGGACTAAAGGCTATTAATGTCTGCTCAACGGAAGTTGATAGGTCAAAACATATGCCCGCCGTGGATCCATCAAAATTTAGTGTTTGGCGGCTGTCTTGGTCTAGTTGCAATTCTGGCCACAACCTTAGGGTTCTATTTATAGGCAATGGCCTTTCGAGTTGCAATACCTATGTTACAGGTGAACAATAAAAGCTCCTTCGGCCTGTTGTCTGACTTGAAGTTGTTGTTGCCTAGTTTCAAAATATTCAAAATCTGTCTTTGATAGTTGCCTTGTGATGAGGATATGAACGGTTTAAGAGTGTATATTAGCTTATTTGGTTTGTTGTATTACAGACGGTACCAATCACTACTGATGATGATGACAATATTGAAGATGATAGCGACTTCAGACCAGCTTCGATATCACCATCATCACAGAATAACAGCCAATCAGATGTAAGATATTATCAGAATGTGTTAACTAGAGTTTAACATTCTGTCCCCACCCCCATCTTACCCACTCCCACCTCCACCATCCTCATCGTAAACATTGTCTCGCAATTCGTAATCATATGGGTAACTAACACCAAATTTGTTTGAATTCTGCAACTTTAACTTTCTGCCCTCCACCCTACCCATACCCTTGTGTGTGCGTGTGTGCGTGCGTGCATGTGTGTGTGAGAATCGGCACGCGCACGTTTGTATAGAGCGTAATGATGTAAATGTTATCTTGCATAAATGACAAGACAAATTTGATTAAATTCCAGCCAATATTCTGCACTCTTAACATGTGACTGATACATGATTGCGATACACTTAGTGCATGTTTAAATTCTAAGAATACCAGCAATGGACCGTTCCAGTTTTACCTATGCCCCGCCTATCACTAGCTAAGCTCCATCCACAATTCGCCGTGTTTGGATTGATCGATCTCTGAATGCCTTGACTATCAATTTCCTGAAAACTACAGTTAAGCTGTTGAATATTTTGTAACTAATTTGACTTGGTGCTGTTGGCTGCCTGTGGCAGCAACAGCACCCAGTCAAATTAGTTTCAAAATATTCAACAGTATGTTTATTAAATAGTAGAGACATACAATTCTTACAACGTGTCAAACTATTAAGAATTAAAGACGGGCCTAATAGAATCATTTATGATGTAATGATTATGACATCATGCTACATGCCGATTAGCTGATTATGACGTCGGATCATCAATGGGAATTCTGGAAAGGTGAATTATATGATCAAAAATATGGCTGTATTTGTATTGAAGGGATACAATCTGTCACTCAAATATCTGACGTCATAATCGAATATGTAACTTCTTTGTCATCACAATCTAAATGATGGAGGTTGTAAGTCCATCATGAAAGTCACAAGAGTCCATCACGAAAGCGTCTGAATCATATTTCTGTGAACTTTGAAAATTGGGTGCTGTTACTGCCATAAGCAGCAACATTCCCCAATCAAATTAGTTTCAAAATATTGAACAGCTTACCCGTATTATTATGTGAAAATTGAGATTCTGGGAGTTGTGTGCTCAAAGTGTTGAAATCGATTCCAATGTCTACCCACTGTGGGCAGAGTTTAGCTAGAAATTGGTGTACCGTAGCTAGGAATCGGGCCGTCTATTTCCTATATAGCATTTGACATCAGTGCGATAATGGTTATGTCTAATTTTATAAAGATTTTCATCACTCTTTCTCATGTAAACTTGATTCATTGAGATCTGAGGAAACATTTATTTGTGAAAGTCTGGTATCTATTTTCAATGTAAGCCAAAGAAGTGCCACTTTCTTAAGCCTAATCAGAATAACTATTTATTATTACTAGCATAACTATTATATGCGATCTCTATTCTTCACAGCTGTCTGGCCTGGTAAACACCAGTGTTGCTAGTATTGATTTGACGAAAAGTGGCATTGACAGTTGGTCACATACCTCTGTAGGAGGTCTGGAGAAAGATGAAAGAGACAACGAAGGAGAGGAGTCCATAGACTCTGTGTCTAAACAGCTTATTTATTTTCCACCAGATATGGATGATACAACGGATTCAAATGCTAGGTAACTAACACTCAACCACAGGTACAGACGCGACTTGGGAGTCAAATGCAAATACATTTCCATCTAACTTAGCCATATAAAATTGATCTTAACCCTTTAACCATCGAATTTGTTCAAGAAAATTTTAATTTTCTCATAGAAAATGTCCATTTGCAGCCCAAGAGATTATTTGTTGAAAATTTATCACTGGCATTCCAGTGGTAAATTTTCAAAAATAGTCTTCTCTTGGTCTGCCAATGGCCATTTCTCAAGATGGCTGCTGAAGCCATTCTTGTCTGATGTGAGTGTTAGAATGCTCATTTTCAGGCCAAGAGAATACTATGTGTGAAACGTTACACTTGAATGAGTGGCTCAGTAACTGAGCCAGTCATCCCAGTGGTAAATTTTCACAAGATCATCTTCTTGAACTGCAAATGGACATTGACTACCATGAAGCAAACATTTGAATTTTCTTGACCTTGACCTTTTACTGGTTAACTCAGCCAAAACAGCCTCTGCAGTGGTTTTGTAAAATACCCATTTGCAGGACAACAAACAATTTTGACCAGCACATGGACAATAACTGAGGAAAAAAATTAAATTTTCTTGACTAATCTTGACATCAAAGTGTTAGTTGATTTAAGCAGCATTCTGACTGCATTGAGGCCCTGTTGACACAAGAAGGCTTAAATATAAATTATGAAGGATTTACATTTGCCTATGAATTTTCGTGTTTCTGAGTCTAGTGATTTCAACATAGGGCTTAGATAAAATTGAGGGGCAATCATATTACGGCCGTTAAGCGTGTCAGCTCTATTCCCTATGACTTGAATATAATCTACTAGCCTACTCTTACATCTGAGCCAGAATGACGTCTTAGGTATTGATTAGAATTTCACGCAATGGCGGATTCAGTAAATTTAGGGAGGACATTGAAATTTCACGTTTGAAAAGAGGGATCCTTGTTTAGCTATGTCCCACCCACTTTTAGCTAAGCTCAGTCCACTTTCTGCGAGTGTTTGAATCAATTTGAAACTTTTAACACTCATATCAGCAAAAAAATGGCTTCTGAAGCGGTATTGAGAAATGTCCATTTGCAGACCAAGAGAAGACTATTTTTGAAAATTTACCACTGGAATGACTGGATCGATAATCGCGCCAGCCGCGATAACCGACCCAGTCATTCCAGTGGTAAGTGGTAAAAAATAGTCCTCTTGTTCTGCAAATGGACATTTTCTATGAGAAATTTTCTTGAACAAATTCGATGTTTAAAGGGTTAAATCTGAATTTACAGAATTAATTATCAAGGTAACTATACAGGTAAGTTGTTGAATAATTTGAAACTAATTTAAGGGGCTACTGTTATTATCTATGGCAGGAACAGCTCTAGTTTTAGTTTCAAAATATTCAATTGAATGTTTAGTAAAGTGTAAATTCATCAAAGCCATACAATGTATATAATTCGATTTTTGTGTCAGAGCTATCCGTCATTTTGATTGTGACATTAGCTCACATGTGACATAATTGATTATGACGTCAAATACTTGGCTGACAAATCAGCTCCCTCCATTACTTGAGTGTGGTATGTGGTGGATCTCATTGTATGGTTTTAATACAAAATCTAATATGGTCACCAGGTGTGTGTATATTGATCATTGTTTTTCCAAAAATGTCCCTGACTCAGTGATCGATTGCATGATGGGAAGGATCACAACAATACCAATAGGGACCTATGTCGTGTAGTATGGCCAACTTTGAGATCTGTAAATCAGTTGTTTGGCCAGCTATGCTAAATAACTATAATCTTTTAATCCCAAAAGGCCCATGTTAAAATTTGTTCCAGGATATTCACATTTTCTCATAGAAACTGTCCATTTGCAGATTATATTTGAAAGTTTACCACCGAAATAACTGGCTCATTCCAGTGGTAAATTGCCAAAAACAGTTTTCTTTTGGTCTGCAAATGAACATTTCTCAAGACCATTGCAAAAACATTTTGAGCGACTTGAACATTAAATGGTTAACCCTTTAACACTCATATCAGCCAAAAACGGCTTCTGCATTGGTCTTGAAAAATGTCCATTTGCAAACCAAGAAATTATTTTTTTAAATTTACCACTGGAATCATTCCAATTGTAAATTTTCAAAAATAGTCTTCTTGATTTGCAAATGGACATTTTGTATGATAAAATTTAAATTTTCCTGAACAAATTCGAGTGTTAAAGTGTTAAGTAGATTTTCACTATTGTCTTCACAGCTCATACAAAGTGATAGGTATTAGTGCGAATGAACT
This sequence comes from Chaetoderma sp. LZ-2023a, assembly GCA_034401795.1. NCBI lineage: Eukaryota > Metazoa > Mollusca > Caudofoveata > Chaetodermatida > Chaetodermatidae > Chaetoderma > Chaetoderma sp. LZ-2023a. Next base: position 92,305,456 of record CM067373.1, on the reverse strand, counting down.
GAAGGAGGGCAGGAGCCGCTTGAAACCGTTATCAGCTACAGATACATCTTCAATCAAAGATGGGGGTGAGTATTCAAAATAATATCATTAATCACTACATTCATTACTAAATGTTGCTATTTGTATATCTATATCTAATGTACAATATAGCCATCAATAGGGTATTGATTCACAGATATTGGCCGGAACTGTGTAGGATATTAATGAATATCTTGCATGTCTCTTAGCCGTTTTGCATGTGACCATGTTTAACATGTATCAATAGTATTATTATCAAGGAAATTTCAGTCTTCTCATAGAAAATGTCCATTTGCAGAATAAGAGATTAGTTTTGAAAATTTATCACTGGAATGAAGCCAGTCATTGCAGTGATAACTTTTCAAAACTAATCTCTTGTGAAAATGGACATTTCTTAGGCCCACTGCAGAAGCCATTTTTGGACAGTTTCAGTGTTAAAGGGTTAAAAACATTGCTCTACAAGGAGCCAGGGAATTCATGCCTCTCAATGTGCCAGGCATGTTTCATTTTCAGACCATACCATTGCAACCCATGGATTGACATCATATTAGGCGCATCACTACCTTGTAACAGGGACACATTTGGAATTGTGTTACAGTGAAATATGTCCATAGTCACCAGTTATCTCCCCTAAAAAACGTACAATTAATCTGAAAATCTGATTTTCAGAGCATGGCTACTGTAAGACGTGTATGCCGCTAGAGATGGAATACTGGGTATGCCGCTAGAGATGGAATATGCCGATGATGTGGACTTCATAGACGAGGAAAAGAAAACCCTTGACGAACTCCCAATAGCTGCAAGCAAATGAAAAATTGAGAATCTCTTTATGAATGAATCCAAAACAGAGTTCACCCACATATACCTATCTACAAAGCATGAAACTAAAGAAAATGACGACCCACTTCGTGGCAGCGAACCACAGAGGAAAAGTAAAATCCTGGGCTCACTGCTTTGCAGTACTGCTGACATTGTTGCACGATGCGTCATGAAGCTATGGATTCGTAGATCAAAGATTCCCTTGATAAAAAGACTACTTTTATACATTGCAACCTGAGTAGCATTGATGCTGTATAACTGTAGCAGCGGGGCAGCTCCAAAGGCAGCTCTAGACAAACTCATTGCCTGCCAATGCAAACACCTATGCGCCATCACTGGACACCGATGGCCAGACAGCATAATTTCCAATGATGCACTATACAAGATGTGTAATACATCGCCGCTGTCTGGAAAAGTCGGTCAGCAAACATGGTCCATGTTTGGCCATGTGCTAAGAATGCCAGAAGACACACCAGCACAGAAAACCTTGGAATTCTCCCTACTCGGACCCAGCAACTACAAAGTCAGGAGAGGACGTCATTGCATAAATCTGCTACGCGTGCTACGACGTGATCTCAAGAAAGCAGGACTCGGTAAACTCAAGTCAAGAATGTAACTGAGGAAGTTAAGGATTTCGGCTGAGGACAAGACACAGTGGGCAAAAGCGAAGAAGGACTGATTGCAGCTGTAGGATATTTCTACTACTACAGCCACAGAATACAGTAATCATACATACTGTGAGAAGACTATGCCTGGCATTACATTTCAACAACACTTCTTACTTTTCCCAATGTTATCGCCCCTATATATAGCTAATCTGGTTTCAGGAGCATAACTCTGGAACTTCTTCGTGAGTTTGCATCAAACTTGATAAATAATACTTTGAGAAACGACTGGATGCGATTGTTTCAGAAAAATATGTCCATATTTACCAGAGTTATCTCCCTTAGAACTGCTCAAGAAGAGCAGTTGTCTTGAATTTTATGAATACTTCCTGACTAGACGCTTCTAAGTAATGTGATGCTTCATTCCATTTTTCACTAACGTGGATGGACATGTGACCATGACTGCTCTTATTTTGTTGGAGATTGACAATAGCACGTTCCGATCTGCCACTTAAGTTTTTTACATCATAATCAATGATGTCATTTGTTAACTGACACCACAATTCTTCTTCTTTCTTCTTTTCGTTCGCTGATCATACCGCCAGTCCTGTAAGTGATTATCGACATGATCATAAGCGTTAAGTGCGTGGATCCATGGTTTATTAGAGTGCGCCGTGCGGCCTGGAACCTCCGTCTTCAGCACTCGAGGTTTCTGTCAGGGTTACCTCACCCTTACCTCCTTTAGTCGCCTCTTACGACACGCAGAGGATACGGAAGGTGTATTCTAAGCCCCACCTACAGGGCACAATGACACCACAATTATAATTATGTAGTTTCGTCATGAATTTTGAAGTCTCTCACAAATGTGTACAAATTGTATGCCTTGGGTTGATTTAGAATTTAATAAAAATTTTGTTGAAATCCTAATTAGTTTTAAAATATTCAACAAATTACATGTATCGTTGCCTTGAAAATCAATGGATTCCAGCATGCGCAAAAAGTGGCTGGAGCTGGCTAGAAATAAGCGGTGCATATCAAATCTTTCTATATTTTTGTTATATTTGTACAGATTCATCCAGTACCGAGCCAGTATCATTGGAAGATGCTGAAGAAGAAGAGGACTCATTATCGTTACCTTCTACACCAGTGAAGAACTTGCCTCTTGATAACATCCTTAGCAAGGTTAGTGTTTATTATCATGTGACCTCTAGGAAGAGGAATGAAGGTGTATCAGTATCAGTGAATGACTTCCAATACAAACACAAATACTCATCCTTTGTGACTTAGTGATTTGTGGATTATTGCAGACACCTATTCAGGTCAGGCTGGCCTCTACAGTGGTCTTGCGGTACAGTCAAATAAAGAATGGACCTGAGGAAACTAGAGATTTTTGCTGAGGACAAGACACAGTGGTCAAAAGCGAAGAAGGACTAATTGCAGCTGTAGGATGTTTCTAGCATGAATCAACTTTAATTTCTTTAAAGAGTTTCCAAAATGATTGTCTAGTTCCACTGGATTACTGTATTGTGGCAGATTGTCCCTACTTTTGTCCTTGTGGAGGAGTTTTCTGAAAATAGTGAAGTGTGTTCCCTGGTTACTTGCGTTTTCAGATACTAAGGTAGAATTAAAGAAGCAAAGCAACTTTCCACTACGTATGAGTGTTTGTCACATATGTCTAATATGCATGTTTAGTATCAAGCATTTAAACCAATGTCAGGTGATATGACAAAAGCAGCAATGCAGAATTATTATGCATTGATCGTATATTGTAAATGATGCTCTGATCTTTTGTTCTTTGACCGTCAACCCTAATGCTCCACCAGTCTCATCCACATAGGTCTCATCACAGTTGTCACATGTGACTGTGTAGTTTGACTGGGTAGACAGCTCTGCACATCTCTTTTTATACTCCGCCAAATAAATTGGGGTTTATTATGCAATGGCCCGGTTCGGGCAGGTGGGCACGTGGCTGTTTGTCTGATCGCTTTGAAACTTCATAGGGTGGTTAGACTTGGTCTGGGGAAGAAACCTATCGAAAACGAAGATGATCCGAAATCCAAAATGGCCACCAGCCACCGGTGGCCATCTTGAAAATTGGTTTACAGATGATAACTCCGTTGCCATTTGTCAGATCGCTTTGAAATTTCAGAACGTGGTTGGACTAGGTCTGGGGAAGAAACCTGTCGAAAACAACAATGAATCGAAATCAAAGATGGCCGCCAGCCACCGGTGGCCATCTTCAAATTGGTTTCCGGATGATAACTCCGTTACCGTTTATCGGATCGCTTTGAAACTTGAGGGTGTGGTTGGACTAGGTCTGGGGAAGAAACCTATTGAAATCGACAATGATCTAAAATCCATGATGGCCGCTAGCCAGCGGTGGCCATCTTGAAAATTGGTTTCTGAATGATAACTCCTTAACCATTTATCGGATCGCTTTTGAAACTTCATGGCATGCTTGGACTAGGTCTGAAGAAGAAACGTATCGAAATTGACAATGATTTGAAATTCAAGATGGCTGCACGCCACCATTGGCCATCTTGAAAATTGGTTTCCGGTTGATAACTCGACTAGGTTTGGGGAAGAACCTATCGAAATCTGCAATGATCCAAAATCCAAGATGGCGACCAGCCACCGGCGGCCAACTTGAAAACCGGTTTCCTAATGATAACTGCTGAACCATTTATCGGATCGCATTGAAACTTCATAGCGTGGTTGGACTAGGTCTGGGGAAGAATCCTATCAAAATTTACAATGATCTGAAATTCAAGATGGCCACCAGCCACCATTGGCCATCTTGAAAATTGGTTTCAGGATGATAACTCTGTTACCGTTTATTGGATCGCTTTGAAATTTCAGAGGGTGGTTGGACTAGGGCAGGGAAAGAAACCTATCAGAATTGACTATTACCCGAACTCCAAGATGGCCAGCAAATACAGGCTGCCATCTTGAAAATTGTTTTCCTGATGATAACTCCTTAACCGTTTATAGGATGGCTTTGATATTTCGGAGGGTGGTTGGAAGAAGGTCTGGGGAAGAAACCTATTGAAAGTGACAATGATCCGAAATCCAAGATGTTGCCCACCACCGGTGGCATCTTGAAACTGATAACACCTGAACCATTTAACGGATCACTGAAACTTCATAGGGTAGTTGGACTAGGTTTGGGGAAATCGACGATGATCCGAAATCCAAGATGGTCACCAGCCACTGATGGCCATCTTGAAAATTGGTTTCCGGACGATAACTCCTTGACCATTTAACGGATCGCTTTAGCACTTAATAGGATGACTGACTGATCTCGGTCTGAGGAAGATATTCTGATAGTTCTCATTCATTGGTTTGTCATCATGGCACAGTATTAGGCGCCGTTTGCTGAGTTCTTGTTGAGTTTTGTCTTTGACGTGTGTCAGTCGTGATCATCAGGAGTTTATCGGCTTGGAGTGCATTACAACTCACAAATCTCACTTATGCTCCATTAGGGCTGCCCGGTTTGGCATACAACCATATCGGTTTCAATATGACTTCATATCGGTTTTAACCGAATATCGGTTTTATGGGTGACTTCTGTTAGGTATATGTTAAGAAAAAGTTGAAATCCATTCTCTAAAACGGTTAAAAAACTATTGTTGTTAAAGCGAAAATAGAACACTATACCGGTACAAATTCTTGTCGCCTTACACATATGCTTAATATACCCCATGCCCATCGTTGCGGGACCGAACCTATTATCTGGGACCACCTAAATATTATGTATACTGTAATAACCATCGTTTATTACATAAAAATTAATATACAATTTGACATTTCAGCTCGTCGTGAAAAAATGCAAATCACATGATATTAGAAAGATTTTTTCCGGTATTCATAGCGAGTAGCTGAGTACTCATGTGGTTTGGTCTTGGAACTCTGAAATTACTATCTATGAAATGGTGGCCGATTACTGTACTTTAGATCCGATCCGATCATAGGCTAAGTTCTGATATGTTATCGAGGTACCCCACTTATCCCGATTGGATATCCAAACGCCCGAGAGTATAATCGGATAACGGTATCACATGGTACAAATCTACTTGATTATTCCTGCTTCAAGTGAGAGTAAAAGTGCATGCATGCATGCATAGACAGGTAAACCAATGACGTGATACCTTTGATCAGAGTACCTCGATAACATATCCAAACTTAACCCAAGTTTCTCTCTCTCTCTCTCTGGTGTATGAGATCTTTCGAGACTAAGAATGTGCATCTTCGAGCAAACTTCCGTGAGTTCCGGGAGAAGGTCAACCAATACATGTCAGAATTCTTTTCTAAGTAGATTGATCACGTAACTCGGTTGTTATTATAGTTCTGTTAAAGTCACATGCTAGTTGAAGAAATCTATTTTAGACACAATGAGGCAAAAAAGATATTCCCGATTTCAACAGTATCATGTCGATAGTCACTTACAGGACTGGCGGTATGATCAGCGAACGAAAAGAAGAAGAAAGAACAGTATCAAGCATGTGTCAGATATTTAACATCATATGTGTATAACCATTCATTGCGGCAAAGATCATAGTGTCAGCACGACGTGATTAGATAAACAATGTTTATTCATAGGGAGAAAAATTATTCTTCAAATAGTGCTTGGATAAATTTTGTCGTGCTGGCCAATAAGAAAACAGAAATGGAATGATCAGCAGAAGCGGCTTAAACGATGTATATATTGCCCAGAAAAACATGTCTCAGGCATCAATCATTACTCATTGAGCTTTTCACGATTGTTGCTGGTTAGTATCTTTCATTTTTAACAATGATAATAGGAAAAAACGAAAATATGTTCATATTCGGTCTTTCAATATTTATATTTTATAAGCAGTTTTGAAACCATCAATGCATGATATCAGTTATAATATCGGTATCGATATGATTAAGGACCATTAAAATGTGTTCATGGGAAATTGGTATATAAAAAAATGTCTGCAGTGGACCAATCTAAATGTAGCGTGATTGGTGGCCATATTGGATTTTTAGCTTGCCTAGGTGAGCTTATCCAATCGTAATTCGTCTGTCTGTCGTCTGTCCACAATTATGGCATGTTTCGCCATTTCTTGATTGATTAAAACCAAATTTGGCACATTCCTTTTGGCAATATCTATTTGGGCTTTCAAGATAAAGAGGCCACGCCCACAAAAAGCAGAGTTATAGCTCTTGCTGTATTTTCAAAGTATTGAAGCTTATGGGGAAAATATGTTTGTGACACATTTCGCCATCTATCAACAGATTAAAACCAAATTTGAGAAATGTTTTCTTTTAGGCAATATCTATTGGGCTATGAAGACGAAGTGGCTCTGCCCAAAAATAGCAGCGTTATGGCCCTGGCTATATTTTCAAAGTTGAAGCCTATGGGGAAAATACCTTTGTGGCACGTTTCGTCATTTATCAATTGATTAAAACCAAATTTAGCAGACATGTTCCTTTAGGCAATGTCTATTTTGGCCATAATAGTAGGGCAGATATGTGAAAAAGATGTTCCATTCTGGCAGAAAGCATGAAATTTGGCATATAGGTGGTTTACGGTATCCTGATCATAATTAGATGCGGTGCCATGTGATTCTACCAAGGGAACCCATTCAAAATGGCGGATTCAAAATGGCCGCCTTCCCAGCGGAAAATTTGCATTACTCGAGCTCTAGACGGAGTAGAGAGATGGGATTAATGTCAAATTAAGGGTTTCATGGGTCAATCGTTATAATTTTGCTCACTACAATACTCTAAATATGTAAATATCAATCTTTCCATAGCGACCACCTGTGTTTGATGTCAAAAGACGGTGGCTCTTTAAGATGTGTTATCTAAAAGATCTATCTCTTGAGAACAAAAGCAATATAGCATCTAGAAATAGTTTAAATTACTTGATTTCTTAATATCGAACCAAGTAATGGTCATTATAGATATGTTCAATTATCCTATTAGAGTATGCAATGCTGTTGATTGTTGAATCATGATTCACAGACGTCACACGCACTGTGCGCCGCATGAGCACAACTGTGTACAAGGTAAAGTGGATTTATAGCATTTGCATCTGGCAGTGCAATTACTTTTGCAAGCACATTTCACGAGTTTTTGGCATGCCTTAGATGCGTCTGCAAGCAAACTCCATTGCGGTGATCAAGTGTCTCCATCTCTGATCCAACCCCAGTCAGCTGGCGATGGCGTTTTTGCATTTGCGTAGAGTGATTGGCCCCAAAGATGACCTGCCTGAAACGCAGCACATTTGGTGTGTTGCAGCAGAGCTGCACTGGTCGGAGGAATGTTTTCTAGCTGCCTGTTGCCAAAAGCGAAAAGCCGTTTTCGTGCCTCATTAACCTTTGACAATGGTGATGTGCGATTGTACAGTAGTACGACAAACCTCTCCAGCGTTTCCATGTCATTTTCACACAGAGACGCCGGGCCATCAGACAGTCTCCTAAATAGCGACTTGAATAGATCTGAAGTCCTCCAAACTTCCCATGCTGTCTTCTTGCCAATCCCACAAAATGCTGTCACACCCAGAGAAAGCATGCATAAATAGCAGTCCTTGTGACGCTTCTGCACCCAAAACTGTTGCAATGCCATGAGCTGATACATAGCGGATGGTCTTCCCATGGCCAAATGCGACGCAGAGATAACACCCATGAAAAAGGTTTGCTGTCTGTATGGCTAGGACTACGACGTCTGTATCTGTAGCATGAATCATTATTGTTCGATAACCTTGGTGATATGCATGGAAGGCGTGGAGCAACATTCTACCATCTGCTTCATCTTGCATGCATGGCGCGAGTTGTGAGACATCATGCTCTGGCCTCATCAGCATGTTTTCCTCACATGTTGTGATGAGTATCTTTCCTTCTGGTAGCTCGAATGACTCCAATGTATGTGCAAGAAAGGTGAAGAGGCCTGTTTTGTTTGCATGAACTCGTAGGAAAGTTTTCCAATTTTGAGGGAGTCTTGTACTTGATGCAACACGAAGAGCTTCACCATGTCCCCGTAATTCTCTAGCGTGTGTCTTCAATCTTCCCGCCTTATACACGCCCCATACAACATCCAATCTTTTAACCGTCTGAAGTTGTCTAGCAATGTGTGGGAGGAAGACGTGCTCTGCAAAATCTCCAAATGTGTTCACAACCACGTTTGATTTCTTGGGCTCTAGATTATGCATCATAGCTGCTCCGTCAATGATCTTCACTTCAACCTCTGGACAATCAGCTGCACGAGCTACTAATGCTTCCAAACATCCCATCAGATCTGATTTGCTGCCTTGGCGCATTGCGTTGCTCTCAGCAAGTGATGGGGGCCATGGATGATTCTCATGCTCAAAGAATGAATCAAGGTCTCCGTCTCTGGATTGGCAGGAAATGTACAGTCTAGAGAATAACTGTGCATCTCTCTTCATTGCAGCAAGCTTCTTGTTGGTTCTGGTACTCTTCCTCTGTTTTGATTTGAACAAAGCCAAATTGTTCTTTTGGATTGGGTCGTATACCGATTTTGATGATACAGATAGTCGATCTGCGACGAATGCATGGTACTGTCTGATGCCTAGTTCTTCTGCTTTTCGGATCACATTCACTACAGACTCGGACATAATGACTTTGGTATCTAGAGTCACTAAGTCAAAACTGTCATCTAAAAATGGGTTTCCCATTTCCTCGATTGGATCAATAAAACAAATTGTGTTTAAAGCAAACAATTTCTGCTTACTCGGAATCTGCTCATGGTGACAGTTATCATTGATATTTCTGTGTGTATGTTTCACTTCGTACTCGCTGATCATCCTTCCTATTTCTGGGCCTGACACCATCCATCATTTCAAAGCAGCTTCATTTTCTGTGATTCCGATAATTCCACCATCACCCTTCAGAATAGCTATGTATTCTCCTGATATATTTAAATAGTCAGTGTGAGTTTAGGAAACTGCAATAATTATATGGAAATCCGCAACGAAATAATGCTTGGTGAAGCGAGGGGCTGGCATACAATTACTTTTACTGGAGAAAATGTGTAGACCAATTGTTTTGAGTAGCGAAAACTTGTTTCTAAAATGTTCCGCCCGGAGCATGTGTGTACAAACGTTTAGCAATAATACTACTAATTTACAAATGTTACAAGAATGACCACAACAACAACAACAACAACAACAACAATAATAATAATAATAATATATTTTTTCAGCATGTTTATCTATTTAGAGTAATGTAATGGGTAAAATCATAACCAGTGACCCAAGAAACCCTTAATTTGACATCAATTCCAGCCCTCTACTCCATCTAGAACTTGAGTAACGCAGATTTTCTGCAGGGAAGGCGGCCATTTTGAATCCGCCATTTTGAATGGGTTCCCTTGGTGGAATCATGTGGCACCGCATTTAAATATGTTCAGCATACCTTAAACCACCTACATGCCAAATTTCATGCTTTCTGCCAGAATGGAACATCTTACCTCAAATTTGTTACATATCCGCCCCACTATAAGGATGAAGTGGCCAAACCCTTAAACACGGGCCATAACTCTGGTTTATTAATGCGTTATTAGGCATTGTAGCCTATGGGGAAAATACATTTGTGACACGTCTCGTGATTTATTGATGGATTAAAACCCAATTTGGCAAATATATTCCTTTAGGCAATATCTATTTGGGCTACGAATATGAAGTGGCTACGCCCGCAAACAGCAGAGTTATGTCCCTTGCTATATTTTCAAAGTATTGAAGCATATGGGGAAAATACGTTTGTTGCACGTTTCGTCATTTATTGATGGATTCCAACTAAATTTTGTGGATATGTTCCTTTAGGCAACATCTATTGGAGCTATGGACATGAAGTGACCACGCCCAGAAACAAGGGCCATAACTCACATTCATTGAGGTCTTTTTAAGTATTGAGCCATATTTTTGGGGAAAATACATGTTTTCGCCAATTGTTGATAGATTAAAATCAAATTTAGCAGATATGTTCCTTCAGTCAAATATCTGTTTGAACTATGGATGTAAAGAGTATGCATCTTTAAACAAGGGCCATAATTCTGGTTCATTAAGTCTTAAACTATTGAACCCTATGGTGAACATCCAATTGTTTCATCAATTGTTAATGGATTAAAATCAAATTTAGCAGATTTGTTTCTTCAGTCAAATATCTATTTGAACTATGAATATAAAGAGGCTTCACCTTTAAACAAGGGCTATAAGTCTGGTTCATTAAGACTTGAAACTATTGAACTCTTTGGTTAAAATACATTTGTTTTGTCAATTGTTGATGGATTATAAACAAATTTAGCAGATATGTTCCTTCAGGCAATAGCCACGACTTGAAATAAGGGGCATAACTGGCTCTTCAAAGCATTTTAAGTATTAAACCCTATGGGGAAAATAATCTGTGTCGCGTTTCGTAAATTGGTAATGGACTAAAACAAGATTTATCAGAAATGTTCCTTTAGTACACTTCAATCAAAGGACAATAGAGTCAGGGATGGCTGCCCCATTAATTAATGGCACTCTTCCTGTTGGTCAATCATGCAAATATTCTTGCATTTCCCCATCCATATTTGTTACTGTGACCTTACCATTGCCCCTTTGGGAAATGTCAGTGTTGTGACAATTGAACTATTGATCACTAGTGTCTGTGATGGCTGCCCCCTTGATCAATGGTACTTTTCCCATTGCTAAATAATGTCAATGACACCAGTATTCCTGCATTTCTTCATCAACATTTTTTACTGTGACCATTGACCCGTTGGTAAATGTCATCTGCTGTGTCAATAATGTAAGGTATGGCTGCCCCATTGATCAATCCTACAGTCCTACCTTTCCCATTATTCAATAAAGTCAATCAGACACGAATATTCTTGCATTTCCTCATTGGTAAATGTCATCTGCTGGTGAATAATGTCAGGGATGTCTGACCCATTGATCAATCGTACCATTCCCAGTGGTCTATAATGGCAATGATATCAATATTCTTGCATTTCCTCATCCAATTTTTTTACTGTGACCATTGTTAGCTCACCTGGCCTGAAAGGTCAAGTGAGGTTTTGCCGTGGCGACCGTCCGTCGTCCGTCCACAAATTTCAACCAAATTTGGCTAGAAGTGTCTAGGCTCTAGAAATTCTATTCAAATTTTTGATATTTCAATTTTTTGGGTAAAAAACTTAGATTTTGTTGCAAATTTACCTGAAAGTGTCAAAATGGATCTTCTCCTTAGTTTCTTTGCAGATTTCAATCAAATCTAGCTAGAACGATCATACGGAGGTATGCTCTAGAACCTCTATTCAGATTTTTTATATTTCAATTTTTTTGGGTAAAAAACTCAGATTCTATTTAAAATTTGCCTGAAATTGTTAAATTGCTTTAAAACGCTACTCCTCCTTAGTTTCTTGGCAGATTTCAACCAAATCTGGCTAGAACGATCATATGAAGGTAGGCTCTAGAACTTCAGATTTTTTATTTTTTAAATTTTGTGGTAAAAAACTTAGATTTTGTTTAAAATTTACTGAAAAGTGTCAAAACGCATCTCCTCCTTAGTTTCTTAACAGATTTCAACCAAATTTGGCTAGAAGGGTCATACCGACATAGGCTCTAGATGATCTATTCAAATTTTTGATATTTCAATTTTTTGGGTAAAAAACTTAGATTTTGTTGCAAATTTACCTGAAAGTATCAAAATGCATCTTCTCCTTAGTTTCTTTGTAGATTTCAATCAAATCTAGCTAGAACGATCATACGGAGGTATGCTCTAGAACTTCTATTCAGATTTTTTATATTTCCATTTTTTGGGTAAAAAACTTGAATTCTATTTAAAATTTGCCTGAAATTTTCAAATTGCTTTAAAACTGTACTCCTCCTTAGTTTCTTGGCAGATTTCAACCAAATATGGCTAGAACGATCATATGAAGGTAGGCTCTAGCACTTCTCTTCAGATTCTTTATTTTTAAAATTTTGTGGTAAAAACTTAGATTTTGTTTAACCCTCTGGGCCCTACCAAGAATTTTCAAAAAGGTGCTAGAAACCCTACAGCCAAAAGCTAGAAACTAGCCTATAAGCGGTAGTGGTGTGATAGCAGCGTAGTGCTACCATGCCAACTATATTAACTATTTTTGGCAAAGTAACGGATCACTATATATAAAACTATATATCATTAGAAAGGGCAATAAAATACCTTTAAGTACATATAAAATTTGTATGAATAAAATATATTTTAGTTAGTTAACGTGCCTCTCAAAATGGCCACACCTTGTAGGATAAACACATTGGTCTATTTTTGCAAAGTTTATCGAATTTTTTTTAAATTTTACAAATGCCATTGATAAATTTAATCACAATAGTATTAAAACTAACAGATACCAAAGTTTTCGTGAAGGTTTTCATCCGATAAGATGTGAAAATGACAATCATATTATGTCATGGTACCGTAAAATTTTGAGAAATTCCGGTCATGATTTTGGGGGGAGGCCTCATTCAATGTTGAATAATTCCCTTATACATAATCGAACACATACCAGGGTTTCTCAGCGTTGACAGCGAATAAATGGCAAATTTTATGCTATGTAGCATTGCTGGGTGCACTCTGCCATTTAAAAAGCAAACGCGAATGTTTTACACAGATTCTATAGCATCAGACATTTTTTCGTATCGGCATCCCAAATAGGAATCATTTATTGTGAAAGATCGTGAGAGAGCGAGAGGAATTTGTAGAATTGTACCCGTATCTAATATACGAGTACCAAGCTCATTACCCGTTATTGGCAACACCGTATCACATGCTATAAGATTGATGCGTCTGATTGGTCGGGAATACATGAATATTAATTTTTCTGGCAAGATGGCGACACGATCAGCTGTTTTGCAAAATAGTATGTGTGTTCAAATGTCAATCTATGCATATTTCTTGTACGCCACAAACTAAAAAGTAGACAGATGACTAGATTAACGATATTGCCAATTGGGAAGTGGGATGCCGATATATTTGACAACTTTCGCATCTCAACTCGCCCTAATTACTGACGGTAATTTGAAGAGTACATTTTCTCGGAAGCTGTAAACAAAGACACGCATCGATGATTGAGCCTATCGGATTGTTTATCTATAACCTTATTGTGATTTCGCGACCTGAGGTAAACGAAATTGATTTATATATTATTGGTTCAGCTGCTCTCTTAACACAATCTATAACTTTCTCGGTTAAATTAGTCATTGAGTAACTGAAAACTTACAAGTAACAGCACATTTACTAATAATCATTGATGACTGGAACTTACTAATAATTCCTTAGAAAACAAATATTTCACTATTGCCCTGGTTACAAACATTCTATCACCATTTACTGTGTGGCCAGTATCCTCTGATCAAAGATATAGAGAACCAGGGCCCTGAAATAAACTTGTGTGCCCAAAATCAAAAACAATTGTCACATTTGAACCTGAAATTCCAGAACTTCACATTTACAGTCATTATAAATGTAAGATGGTGAATATTTTGAATCCAATGTGAAGCTGGTGCTGCCGTAGCCAATTTAATTAGTTTCAAAATATTCAACAGAATTCTGAAACATTCGTAGCAAATTTATTATTCACTCTTGTCATTTGAAAAGGTTAATCCAGTAACTAGTAGTCATACTCCCTCTTTGGACGATATATGCCCACCATTTATTATATTATTCATTTCATTTCTGCGCTAAAATCTGAGGGCGGTGTATGACCATAACACCCGTTGTCGGGTCATAATGTTTACCAGTATATCCCTTAGTCTGAGTCTGCTCTGACTCAACCTGCCCCTGTGACAGATATTTGGACAGACTGTTGTCTGTTGAGACTGTTGAGACTGTTGAGTCCACTCAGAAAGCTTTTGGTAGAATTCAATCAAAATTATTGTGTAAATTACCGATATGCTTGTGGATTGGGAGACACCGTTTACACTAGGCTCCATTCCCAGAGGGGGGAGGGGGGGGGTGTTGATGGAAGACTGTCAAAGTTAAAGGAATATAACCAAATCTGGTGATTTACCATATCATGGCCCTATGGTTGTAGTATGTGACAGTGCTCGGGTCGGAAGGGGCTGATGGGGGAGAGGCAAAACGTCAACTGAATTTGTTATGTGAGTAGCGCCGACAGCAGAGTGAAATCTACACAATGTAACATGCACACGGTCAAGGTAAGAGATGGATTGCCCATATCTCATTTTAATGGGGAAATAAATTTAAATTTATAAAGGAAAGCTGGTGAATATTTTAGAATTAGTTTGCCTTTGCTGCCCTGGTGAGTTGGGCAGCAACAGCTTTCAGTCAAATCAAAGTACTTGAAATTGGTTTCAAAATATTCACCAGGTTAGCGGTATCTATGGTTACTATGAAATTTGGAATTCAGGATTCAAAGTATAGAAATTTATCCCAACACGCGCAAATCATCGATGGAGCATATGTAGAGATGGGCGGGGCATAGCTAAAAGTAGATCCATCCATTAGAAAATCAAAATTCTGCTTTGTCCTTCCTTTTGTCAATTCCAGTTTTTACTATGTTTAACTCTTTCATGACAAGTCCTGAAAACAATGTGGCATGGCAAATGATGGTTGTAGCCTAATTTCTCAATCCGAAAGAAAGTTACATTTTAGTATGATTATACCTACCTAGCTTGTCTCTGAGTCCATTCATTATCCCCATACCTACCTTGTCTCCTTGAGTCCATTCATTATCTCCATGTTTTGAAAAAATGAGGATATAATTGCCTCCATCCACTTATCTGTACATCCATCATGCTATCTCCTCCCAAACAATTGGGTCAATTTCAACCAAATTTGGTATGGCGGTTACCCATATGATTGCGCTTTGCAAGACAACATTTAGATTTGGCCCCGCCCACTGGAGGTCAGGGTGTGTAGTCCAAAGTTCAAATATCCAAAAAAAATGTCTCATACTTTACTCCCAAACTGTTGTGTGGAATTCAAAAAAATTTGGTGTGTGGGTTGCCCATATAATTGTGGATTGCCTGACATTTATTTCTTTGGGTTGGAGAAGGGGTTAAAAGGTCAAGAAATTTATTGTAAGCAGAGATTGGAGTCTTCCAGATTTATCTAGATTTCTGGATTTTTCATAGACCACTCTCGCACACCAGTTGACACCCTCTCCATGAATTGAAATTAAGCCAAATGAGCCATTACGTTCAGATAGGACTGGTGATTACTAGATTCTACTTTAGCCCTTCAAATTTTCTATACAGACCAAGGGAAGACTATTTTTGAAATTTTACAACTGGAATGACTGGCTCAATTACCGAGCATTCTAGTGGTAAATTTTCAAAAAGTCTTGCTCTGCTAATCAACATTTCTTAAGATCACAGCAGAGGCATTCTTTGGCCACCATGACCATTAAAGGGTTGACAAATGAAATTGTTACCATTGGGCTGGTCATTGTACTAACCCTGGTCAATTTCTACTAGCCTCTGGCTCATGTTAATTTTAACTCCTGCTCTCATAGATCACTTCCTCTGATGACATCCAGATTTTTCACAACAATCCACTCCAGTCGCTGTGTAATGAAACTAATTCAAACAAATTTGTTATGTGATTATGGAGTGCAGAGGATACGCCCCCAGGGATGGGATGGGTAAAGAGGTCAAAGTGGTGAGCATGGGGGTTTTCTATAATGCGTCATCGACCAAGGAATCTAGTTATCACTTACTTGCCCTTTATGACAAGATTCTCTCACTTGACACAATCCAGGTCCTGGACTGCCACTTCCTCATTGTGGGAGACTTTAATAGCCAGTCCCAGAGCTGGGGATACAGAACACTTGATAAACGAGAAGACATTGAAGCATGGCAAGATGAAAAGCACCTTTTACTTGTCAACGATCCCACAGATCAGCCTACCTTCTACTCACGCCAGTGGCACTCGACAACAACGCCGGACTTGGAATTTTGTACAGAAGACATTCACAGAAACCTCAGTAGAGTGGTCGGATCGCAGTTAGGAGGAAGCGACCACCGCCCAGTCATCCTCTCTCTTTCTGGAAGTATTTCGACAAGTACACCTCAACATCCAAGGTGGAACTACAAAAAGGCAAATTGGAGTCTGTTCGGCATTCGTTCCAGTGAGCTTACACAAAATATAGCAGTAGAAGGGAGAAACATCAACAATGTGGTCAAGGAATTTAATTCAAGTATCCTCAAGGCTGCCAACGAAGCGATTCCTCGAAGGTTCAGGAAAAACTACCGCCCCTACTGGACAACAGAACTGCAAGCAGCACATGATAAACTAGACAAGGCCAGAGAAGATGCAGAGGGTAACCCCTGTCATGAAAACCACTTCACGCTACAACAAACTAAAGCCAGGTATCTAAAGACCAAGCTGGAGGCCAAAAGAAGAAGCTGGAGGCCAAATGAAGAAGCTGGAGGGAAAAGACGGCATAGTTTAATTTAGAGAGAGACACCACAAAGCTATGGAGACTGACTAAAGCACTGAATGATGAGGGTGTCAGGGGAGAGAAGATTACTCTTGAAGAAGATGGACAAACACTGACAGGAAAGATGGTTGCAGATGCCTTTGCGAAGGCATATGCAAAAGAAAGCAACATTTATATACAACGGATGCGTCAAAAAGAGGTTTGGAAAGAGCAAAAGGAAAGAACAGACACCAACACTCACGATGCAATGAAAGTTGACATTAGTTTAGCAGAACTTAAGAAGGCTATCTGCCAATTGAAGAAGAAGAAATCTCCCGGGCCAGATGGCATTACGAATGAAATGATCCAACACCTTGGTAATGTATCTCTCCGCAAGTTGCTAGACATCTTTAATCTCAGTTGGACCAATGGAGAGGTTCCTCAGTGCTGGAAGGAAGCCAGAATGACTCCTATTCTGAAAAAAGGGAAGAACGAGACGAAAGTGCTGAGCTACCGTCCTATCAGTCTTACAAGCTGCATATGCAAGACCATGGAGCGCATCATCAACCAGCGATTGCAGTGGTACCTGGAGTCGGAGAACATTATAGTTTCAGAGCAGGCCGGCTTCAGAAGATACAGGAGCACAGAAGATCAAACAACACATCTTGCACAAGTCATAGAGGACACTTTTCAAGCCAAGAAGGTGATGCTAGCTGCCTTTATCGATCTGCAGAAGGAATTTGACAAGGTGTGAAAGGATGGCCTCCTCGTGAAGCTCCGGCGCACAGGCATCGGTGGCAACATGTTCCGATGGACCAAGTCGTACCTACACAATCGCAGAGCTAGAGTGCTGGTGGATGGACAATCAGGACAGAATGTATTGCTGAGACAAGGGGTGCCACAAGGCGGAGTATTATCACCAACTCTGTTCATACGCTTCATTAATGACATTGTAGCAGAGCTGCCCAATGGGATCCAAGCAGCCCTCTATGCAGATGACCTCGTACTCTGGTGCACCGAGGAGTACACAACGACTGCCACGTTCAGAATGCAGCTCGCCTTGGACAGAATTACAGCTAGGGCCAATCGCTGGTGTATTACCATCAACAAAGAAAAATCATCAGCCATGCTATTCTCGCTGCCCACCAAAACCAAGGTTGGCAATCTGACACTGGGCGGTACTCCACTCGAGTACGAGGACCAGCAGACATACCTGGGAGTCACCTACGACAGAAGGTTAACATGGAAGGAGCACATACAGAGGCAAAGGCCAGAAGAAAGCTAAACATCATGAGGAAGCTGGCAGGAACAAAGTGGGGTGCCAATGAAAGGATCCTCAAGACCATCTACCTAGGTGCCGTATGACCACACCTTGAGTATGGATCCAGCTCATGGATGACAGCAGCTAAATCTCATCAACAGAACCTCGACAGAGTACAAAACCAGGCACTGCGCATCATCACTGGTGGAATGAGATCAACACCAATAGAAAAAATGGAGCAGACAGCAGGCATCCCCCCACTTAGCAAAGGAAGGGAATGCAAAGCACTGATCCAAGCTGCAACGTTCAAATCGTTCAGCAACCACCCGATGAAGATCAGGCAAGCACAGCTGTCATCAGGAAGACTTAAAAGATCAAGTTTTGTGAAAGAGACAAAAGCACTTCAAAGGAAACACCAAGAAATGTTGCCAGCACAAATAGAAGACCCAAACCACACGCTTGATCCTCCACCCTGGGAAAACAAACTAGAGAGCATAGCTATTCACACCACAGTACCTCATCTCACAACCAAAGATGAACACAGTGATGTGAGCAAGAAGGCCCTGACCCTAGCCATGCTGGAAGAAATGTACCCTCAGGAGACATGGATAAGGATCTACACAGATGGATCAGCCAAAGATGCAATTAGGAGCGGAGGTGCCGGACTACACATACAGTATCCAAACGGACAACATGAGTCAGCTGCAATACCGACGGGCAAACACTGCACAAACTACAGAGCTGAAGTCGAAGCACTGGTTCATGCAGCTAATACCATCAGCAGAACAGCAGACCCTATTGCACAGATTGTCTTTTTATCCGATGCCCACTCCGTCCTTGAGGCTATCACCAAAGGTAAGCGGCCACAACTTGAAGAAGCACTACAAACCATCAAATGCTTTCGGATAGCATTGCAGTGGATCCCCTCACACTGTGGAGTCCAAGGAAATGAGGAAGCAGACAAGATGGCAAAGGTGGGTGCAGAAGAGAATCAGACAGAAAACATGGTTACCCATACAGAGATGAAGACTATCATCAAGTCACTCTATAGAACACCTCAATCAGAAGATGCCTACCATCAGCTCTCGAGGCCGGAGCAAGTGACCATTTTTCGCCTCAGAACTGGACACAACAGACTAAACCAACACATGTACAGGCGGTTCCACCTTACGACATCGCCCGCTTGTCTCTGTGGAGAAGCAGAACAGACTACAGAGCACATACTTCAATGTTGCAGTACGTATCAGCTGTTGAGAGAAGAGATCTGGCCTTTGTCAACCTCTTCTTGAAAGGCTGTATGGGCCTGTGGAAGAACTGCAGAAAACCACAGATTTCATATTGAGAACGGCTCTCCAAGTGTGATACCAGCGATCGAAAAGAAGAAGAAGAAGAAGACTTACTTACCATCATGGTCGAAGACTTGATGCTTGATAAATAACATTATGAACAGGAGTAATCAGAGATTGTAAACCACCGCCGAGACCACCCTACCGTTTTTGTCATATCCAAATTTGTTAAATCTTTATGTATGATCACACAGATCACAGCCAAAGTCTGGAAACCCTTGTTTAGGTTATGTTGGTTTGTTGTGTTAAAATTTTAAATGAATCGGATCAGTAGTTTTTTAGATGCAATACCGGACGCATGCACACACATAATACCCTCTTTCCCCTTAGGGCATGGGTAATAATCCAGGAATGAATAGCAATAAAGATCAAAAGTACCTGCAATCTAAAGAAACAATCTGTTGAGTATATTTTGACAAATTTAATTGGAATCTATTGTTGTCCAAAACAACACCAGTTTCCAATCAAATTGGACTCGATATATTCAACAAATCTACTATACATAGTGCAGTCTGATTACCTAAGATGAGATTCTCTCTCTCCCTCTCACTTCGAGTAAACTTTATTTGATATTTACACTGTTAGCTTACAAATAATACAGTATTCAACCCTTTAATACGCAAGCTTTACCACTGGAACATGTTGTCACCTAATGCAGCAACATCTCCCAGTCCAATCGATCTCAAAATATTCAACAATTTAATCACCAGTCCTACTAAGTAATATGACGCTCTTACATAGAAGAAACTGTATTTGACATACATGTAGTTTACAATGGCAGCTTATACAATAAGTGATTTTCGAAATAAAATGGTACAGTAGATTTACATCAAGCACATTAGATTTAACCCTTAACACTCTGTTGTCAATATTCTATCTTTTAATGTGCCAATAGCCTGGAAAACTGGTACTGTTCTACCCCTACTAATAGAAACTGGTGTACATTTTTTAACAACTTTGGTTTGGTAGATGATGTTGCTATCTACGACAGCAACATCTTCCACCAAATCTGTTGAGACAAGAACACCAGTTCTTTTAATTTAATTTGAAAATTTAAAATTTTGACAATGGTAGGGGTTAATAAAATAGTGCAGAAGATAGGATTACAGAATCATCATTTTCATGAAATCTCAACCAGATAACTGTCCTATTCGCCATATGATCCTGAAGAAAAAAATGAAGAGAAACATTTACAAGATAAAAGAACAATAGAAAACGGAAATAAAACTGGAACAGTCAACAAAGGTGATTTCAAAGGGCAAATAGCAAGCCAATATGTCAAATGACTGGCCTTAATTTAATAATGCATGTTACGGGCCCATATTGACCCAGTAGCGGCCCCGTAACATGCATTATCATGATAGATGATTGAGGAACAGAAATTAGACCGTAGAAGCACGCCAATATCTCCCTAGAAGCTAAATGACGGGTGTGAAATAATGGTATTAATGGGCAAGCTATGTAAGGATGCACACTTTAAATCTTTTAGGCGTCAGTAGATATTCAGCTGTATGTAATATTTTATCGAACGCAATTATAAATTAGGTTAGACATTCTCAGTAAGTGATTCCGGCCATCAGGGAATCGAGTACTCGGTTAAATAAAGGAATCGACACGCTATCGTTGACAATTTTACGCTAGAAATTTCATTCACAGAAAACTATTTATATTTTCCCGTAGAAATTTGTAAACAAACTGAATTGACCAATCAACAGTAGATTTATAAAATTCAATCATCTGACGTAATGTAACGCTAAGTTTGATTGGATAAAACGCCCGCAATGCTTGCGTATTATGCGATCGAAAACTGGTGCTCTTAAAGCCGTCCAGACGGCGCATAGGCCACCACGTTCAATTATTGAAAACCGTCCAGACGGCTCATAGGTTTATTTGTACGCTTTTTGCACGCCGTCTAGACGGCTCGTAGGTTCCTTAGGGTTAAAATTTACCGAAAAGTGTCAAAACGCATCTCCTCCTTAGTTTCTTGACAGATTTCAACCACATTTGGCTAGAAGTGTCATACTGAGGTAGGCTCTAGAAAATCTATTCAGATTTTTGATATTTCAATTTTTTGGGTAAAAAACTTAAATTTTGTATAAATCTTACTGAAAACTGTCAAAACACAAATTCCTTTCTTTAGTTTACTGACAGATTTCAACCATATTTGGCTAGAAATATCCTATGGAGGTAAGGCTTTAGAAATTCTATTCAGATTTCAATTTTTTGGGGGTAAAAAACTTTTGAAAATTTTACTGAAAATGTCACAACGCATCTCCTCCTTAGTTTACTGGCAGATTTTAACCCAAATTTGGTTAGAAGGATCCTCTGGAGGTCGGCTCTAGTTGAAAATGTCTAAAAAGCTCTATTTCCAGTGGTCATCTCATTTTGTTCGGATATGTCAGTGGCCAATAAGTCCAGGTGAGCGATACAGGCCCCTTGGGCCTCTTGTTCCATTTATAAATGTCATCTGATCGGTCTATAATGTCAGGGATGGCTTCCCAATTGGTCAGTGTTACTTTTCCCATTGGTTAATGGTGTCAAGGACACCAATATTTCGGCGGAATATTATGTGATTGCGCCATCCGCACAGGCGGTCAAAAGGTATCCAGACGATCACTCTGAACCGTTTATCGAATCACTGAAACTTTATAGGGTGGTTGGACTAGATCTGTAGAAGAAATGTTGCGAAATTGACAATGATCTGAAATCCAAGATAGTCGCCAGCCACCGGTAGATGGTGGGTGGACTAGTGGACTAGATTTGGAGAAGAAACTCATTGAAATCGACGATAATCAAAAATCCAAGATGGCTGCCAGCCAAGGGTGTCCATCTTGAAAATTGGTTTCCAGATGATAACTCCATTTCCATTTATAGGATTGCTTTGAAACTTGATAGGGTGGTTGGACTAGCAAACAATAGCTATTATATCTGCCAGATGCAGTGATGAAGAGAGTAGTGGTTTAGGTGGCCAGGCGGGATGTCACTTCCTCGGAGCATGTCGGCTGTCGAGGGGCCACAACCTAATCTCATCCTTTTTTCAAAATCCAGCTCAATCTTATTTTTAATAATTAACATAATATTTCATGCATTATGCCTAGCCTATAGAATTCCACTAGTTCAATTAGATAGACCATAGGTTGTAGCGTACATGAGGTTACATGTGCGGATTAGGATCCAAAATAATTTCATTGTATCATTAAGTCCACTTAAAATGAAGATATCTACAATTTAAAGCAAACTAAAGATGCTTTTGTGTCACTCAGAATGCAGGAAATGGCTTCGCAGGGCAGTTAATTTTAGATTTTTGTTGTGCGCCCACCCCTCATATTGATAGGTTGTGAATATAAAATGTACTGGTAATTTGCATCTCTTAAGGGCTTTCAGAAATGTATAAGCGCCAATTTTCTGAAAGGCAAATATTCCATGCAGCTTATGCAGCCAATCGCTTATCATCCACCAAAGCAACGCTTAGATAAAATATATAATTGTTCAAAGAAAACAATGTTTTTCCTCGCTTAAAATGTAGTCCCTAGATTTGAAAGATTTCCGGGATCCCCAACCCCACCCCAGACTTGCGCCCCGGACACACTTATTCAACCCTCTATCCACATTTGAACACCCCCCACCCACCGTGCAGGCAACCCACCCCTACAGAATGCTCTGGCTGTGGCACTGTGCTGAACACTAGCAGTGGTGGTGGTAGTTCTGCCACAACCGTTGTCGTCATTTGTTGATGTTGTCGTCATTTGTTGATGTTGTCGTCGTCGTCATTGGTTGTTGTCATCAGTGTTGCAACCTGCGATGTTGCTGCTAAAAGGATAAATTTGTCTGGATAGACAATGATAATGACAAGCCCTGTGCGTTAGTTCTATTATTCCTGTTTCCGACAATATTATTTTCAGGCATTCACACTGAACCATGCCGCCGCATTTCTAAGTAGGAACCCTGGGGTCGTAACTGGGATTCTGACACGACTTTCTTAGTGTAAGCGCCGTCTGATGACTTGTATATTATATATAAAAATTATATTAAACTTACGCAGTTACGTTTCTACTACGTCATATGTAAATAAAGGCATTCGCTCTTTGACGCGCCTTCATCAGATGATGTCATAAGGCTTTTTGCAAATTTGATAACGTCATGCAATCATAATTTTGCTATTTTCGAAAAACTGAGCTAATTTTCATGAAATAACTTTTGTAAGTGATTTCTATCATGGTTTTCCTATGCAATTTCACTAAGTAAGTATGTCGCATTTTAGGGGACCTTTAAAAGGACATATGACTGTCAATCACAATTTGATTGTATTGAGTGCTGCTGATGCAGAAAATTACTTGCAGTACTTTAATTACTACAATGTAAGATACATATAGAATGAATTTATAATGCTTATCTACTCTTTTAATAACTCCTTTAACCATTACCACTCTGATGTCAATATTATATATTTTACTGCATCATTAGCAAAGAAACTGGTGTTCATTTTTTAACAATTTTGTTGGACGATGATGCTGTCTATGACAGCACCATCTTCCACCAAATTTGTTGAAAAATGAACACCACTTCATCTTTTAATTTAATTTGAAAATTAAAATTTTTGACATCAGAGTGGTAAGGGTTAATATCAGTATTGTTTGTCGTGTCATTTAAGGTTACCGTTCATCCAAAGTCAAGCCTTACAAGATGTCATTTTATCGACAGCTGTGTTGTGTATTTATATGGCAGTATTTAATAGATAAGGTGCATGGCAAAGAGCAGTTTTTCTATAAGACTGATTATCAGTATTGTTGTTGAATAGAAAAAGACAGGTTATTATTAACCATTTCAACTGAACTAGCCACTCATATGCATTTCCTGCACCTGGCTACATAGGACACCTTCCAGATCACCAGGGTGTGGTCACTGCAGACATATGCACGTGTGATTACTGTGTTCTGCACTTGTAGAAACATCCTACAGCTGCAATCACTCCTTCTTCACTTTTGACCACTATGTCTTGTCCTCCGGCAAAATCTTGAGCTTCCTCAGGTCCATTCTTGATCTTTGTGTACCGAGTCCTGATTTCTTGAGCTAGCCTTGCAACACGCTTAACAGATTTATGCAATGGGGTCCTCTCCTGGCTTTGTTTGCTGGGAATTCCTCTCGACCTTTTATGCTCTATGGTCCGGGCCTGGTCAGCTTCCCAGTGCACCTTAAAGCGGTGTCCCTACACTGATAGCACTTGCAGTGTCTTTTTGTCAGGATTAAGATGCACCACAAGGTGATTTAGTGGTGTGCCTTTGACACCGATTTGGGATGTAGCAGGGTATTGGGTATGCAGACGATGTCCTTTTTGGGGGCACCTGTTCTTATGGCATTTTCCCTGTGACAACTGATTCAGGCAAAATGGGCATCTGTATGGTTTTAAATTTCTATGCTCCCCGAAAAAAAATTCGCGGGAACATATAGTCGCCGCTTTGTCTGTCCGTCCATCCATTCGTCCGTCCGTTCATCCATCCATCCACTATATATAAGTTTGTCCGGGACATAGTTTCAAGACTTCACATATGGTCACCAAACTGGGTATGTGGATGCATCTTAGGGAGAAGGTGTGCGGAGTATGAAAAGTAGGTCAACAGTATGTCATGCTGACCTACTTTGCATGGTCGACTGAATATCACAGAAAATGTTTGTCCATGCCATAGTTTCAAAACTTGTGCACATATGGTCACCAGACTTGGTATGTGGGTGCATCTTAGCGAGGTGTTTCCCTGAAGCATATGCCTTCGGGGTTATCCATTCAGTTTCTCTGCGGAGTATGCCTTCGGCGAGCATACATCAATTTATTGATTTGCCTTGTTTAAAAAAGTGCACATAAAGGTACTGCCCACATGTGATATCTCGCATGCATTGGCTGTACTGATGCCAGATGACAGATACAGTCGACACTACCCGTGCGGTGCATGTGGTTTTGGTCACGGGAGTGTATGGACGCATCCCTAGAACTTGTACTGGGAGAAATAAGAGTGAAGGGTCCACATCTCAGCGGCCCAAAACCGTTTTGGCTGCTGTGACCATTAAATGTTTAAAAAGATGTCTGCCCTTCAAAAGTAGGTGGTCTTTAAAGACATGTCTTAGGCAGTCATTATATTATAATCAATATTTTTCTGAATATTTTGACGATAAATTGATTGAAATTTACTGCAGAAGTTGCTTCTGTGTGAAGCAGCAACAAATGTCACTCAAATTATTATCAAGATATTCATCGACTATCCATTATGGAAAAATAGTGGTTTGGTGGGATGAAAGGGTTAATTATATAACCCTTGAGATGTCAGTGTTACAATTTCCAGACAGCCATGCAGGAAAGCTGTTGAATATTATGAAAATAATTTGGCCATTCGCAACGACAGCTCCCAGTTGAACACAATATATATATTGAACATAACAAAGAATTTATGATTTCTCGCCTTTGAGTGTTAACCCTTTAACGCTCATATGAGCCAAAAATGGCTTCTGCAGTGGTGTTGGGAAATATCCATTTGCAGACCAAGAGAAGACTATTTTTGAAAATTTACCTCTAATGACTGGCTCCGAGCGAGTCATTCCAGTGTTAAATTTTCGAAAAGAGTTCTCTTGGTCTGCAAATGGACATTCTCTATGAGAAAATTGAAATCTTGAATAAATTCGAGGACTAATGGGTTAAACAGATTAGAATAAATTAGCTTGTCATAATAAATAGGCTATTATAATATATTATAATAGCCACAGGTGCACATTTTCAGGGTCTGTGTTGCAGCTTTTATCAAGCGATCGGCTAAATAAACAAAGATATATTTATTAAATTATTTCTTTTTACTTTCAATAATTATGAACAATCTTATTGTCACAGAAAGCTATAATATGCGTATATATTTGTGTAATTATCCATATTTCTGTTAATTTACCCGAGTGTGCATCAAGGATATAAGATATACAGTACAGCCCACAAATAACTTAATATGTTTCCAAAACAAAATACAACGTACTGTTCAATATCTTTCAAAAGAACATTTCTTACATTGTGTTCAAAATTGTACCTACTAGCATGTTTCTGTTTTTAGTTTGGTAACATTTAAACTTATTTAGTGTACTGTACTGCATGTTGTGCACGCCGTGGATATGAAGATAATTGTCCTGCGTTTATCGTAGAATGATATCAAGTTTGTGTTGTGGTTGTCATGGATATGAAGCGTGTGTTGTGCAGGTCACTATCTGAGAGATGCACAAGTTGTCCAATTCCGGTGGTAAGACTTTCTCTTGATGTTTTCAATATGTTTGTCCATGTCGTGTAGACATTGATTCTCAGGATGCAGGTTATGTACTAAATATTAAGTTTGGGTTCATTTACTTACAGGAATTTGCTTAGTTAGCGAAGCAGAAAGCAAGACATATGTGTCACTTTTCTAACGATGGCGGCGGCGACAATGTTACATTTTTGCGTTTAGCAAAACTTATTAGCTTATATTTCAGGATTGGTTAATCCTATTGGAACTAAACTTGGATACATTGTTATCTATAATGTTAGGAAACAGCATGTTGATGTTGAGGTCACAATGTCAAAGGTCAAGGTCACTGTGACGTTGATACAAAACGTTTTTTTCAATATTTTTTGCGTTTAGCAAACCTTCAGCTTATACTTCAGGATTGGGTAATCCTATTGGAACTAAACGTGGATATATTGTTACCGTATTTCGCTTAATAGTAGTCTATGCTCTAATAGAAGCCCACCCCCTAACTTTGATATATGAGCTCCAATGATTTCTTAGCAGTTTCAAAACGAAAAACTCTAGAAGCCCACCCCCTGGCTCAGCAGACTGTATAGGAAACCTTTTCTCTTACTCTGCCCTGATACATTCCCGGCCACTCTAGAAGTCAATACAGGCCTCGGATTTGTAAATCTCGACCGCCTATTAGATTAATCCTAATAGTAGGCCACGTATGTTCAAGATATAATAAAGTTTATTCCACACTTTTGTAGTCAAAATGCGCATAAAACAGTCTTGGCGTGATTAAATACCTTCAAGCACGGGAGAAAATGTGCATCAATTTTGAAACGCTGATCAACATTAAATGATCCAAATTGAATTATTACGAACGACAATATAGCAGGCTTCTTAAGTTGGCGAGCCAGCAGTTCTTGAGATGGGAGGCATCATATTCTCGCAAGATATTATACTCTAACGGGAGTTTATCAAACGGGTACCCATTTTTTAAGATCAGTATAATACTCAGTTCCTATCGCGCAACGATAATATATAGATATTCCCGAGTTCCGAGTCCCCGATTCCAGAATATTTATATCCGAGTACTCGCTCTAAAATAAACTCTTCAATTGAAGGCGAATCATGTGATTTGTATTTTTTCGCGACGCCATTTTATATCAAATTGTGGATTAATTTTGATGTAATAGCTTTATTAAAGGATACGCAATATTTAGGAGCTAAAATCAAATAATTTCACTTCCCCGGTGATGTTTTGAGGTATACATTAAACATAGGCGTAGGCGGTGGGAATTTTTATGGGAGAAAATACATTGAATTTCCGTGGTATCAATTTTAGAACTTTTTTGGGAAAACTGTAATATAAGCCCACCCCCTTTCTCAGAGATGTTTGGTTGGAAATTGAACACCTCTTGTCCTAATAGAAGCCAAGGCTACTATTAAGCGAAATACAGTACCTATAATGTTAGGAAACAGCATGTTGACACTGCCATTACAATGTCGAAGGTCACAATCATTCTGACCTCTACAAAATGTTGTTATTTTTCAATGTTAGGTTTTTAGGCGTAGCAAATCTTATGTTATATTTCGGGATTGCTTTACTCTAATGGAACACAACTTGGGTACATAGTTGCTTATACCAAGAGGATACAGGATCGTGACATGGCGGTCAATGATTAAGGCCATTCTAATATTGCTATTTGACCTCTGCTTTTTCAACCTTAAATTTTTCCATTCATCAATCAATTATTAGCTCACCTGGCCTAAAAGGCCAAGTGAGCTTATGCCGTGGCGCCTGTCCATCGTCTGTCCGTCGTCCATCAACTTTTCCTTTAAACGACTTCTTCTCAAGAACCGCTGTGCCGATTTCAATTATATTTGGCAGGAAGCATCCTTAGGACATAGGGATCTAAGTTTGTTCAAACGGAGCTGATCGGCTAATTTGGCCAGCGGCCATCTTGGACTTTGGCCGATTTTTAGAAACCTCTTTAAAAATCTTCTCCGAAACAGCTGGTGGGATTAAAGCAAATCTCTGGAGATATGATCTAGGGCCAGAGCTGAACCAAGTTTGTTCAAGGGAACTTGATTGGTCAAATGGTTCGGTGGCCATCTTGGTTGACCTAGTTTTAGCGAAAATAACTTCTCCAGAACCGCTGAAGGGATCAGGCCGAAATTTGCCAGATATGATTAGGGACTTAGGGCCATGAAAGTTTGTTCAAGAGAATTTGCTCCGTCAAAAAATATAACATGTTTGGCGGCCATATTGGATTTTTGTATTTAATGGATTTTGAGGCCGAAATTGGTTTTATATAGGTTTTTGGGTATTCCAATCTCAAATTTGCAATTTTGGCAACTGTCGGATAAACGGTTTGGCGGCCATCTTTGATCATTTTCGCGCCAAAACTTCTCATATTAAAGCAATCGGAAATTTAAAATGTCTTCTCAAGAACTGCTGAGCCATCTTGGATTTTGTCTGATTTTTAGAAATGTCTAAGAATCTTCTCCGAAGCCGTTTGAGGGATCGATTCAGAACTCACAAAATATCATCTCGTGTAATAGCTGAACCAAGTTTGTTCACGGGAACTTGATTAACCAAATTGTTCAGCGGCCATCTTGGATTACCTAGTTTTTGCAAAAACAACTTCTTCCCCAGAACCGCTGAAGCTATCAGGCCAAAATTTGCGACATATGATTAGGGACTAAGAGCCATTAAAGTTTGTTCAAGAGAAGTTGATCCCTCAAAATGCATCGCCGCAGTGGGCCAATCAAAATATATTGTGTTTGGTGGCCATATTGAATTTTTTTACTTGATGAATTTTGAGGTCGAAATTGGTTTTATATAGGTTTTTGGGTATTCTAATCTCAAATTTGAAATTTTCGAAACTGTCGGATAAATGGTTTGGCGGTCATCTTTGATCATTTTCCCGCCAAAAGCTCCTATACTAAAGCAATAGGAAATTTAAAATGTCTTCTTGAGAACTATTGGGCCGCTTTCAATTATATTTGGCAGGAAGCATCCTTAGGGCATAGAGATTCCATTTTATTCAAATGAAGCCGATCGGCCAATTTGGATGGCAGCCATCTTGGATTTTGTCTGATTTTTAGAAATGTCTTTGAAAATCTTCTCCGAAACCGTATGAGGGATCAATTCAGACGTCATGAAATATGATCTAGGGCAAGAGCTGACCTAATTTTGTTCAAGGCAACTTGATTGACGAAATGGTTCAGTGGCCATCTTGGATGACCTCGTTTCCGCAAAAACAACTTCCTCAGGACTGCTGAAGCGATCAGGCCGAAATTTGTGATATATGATGAGGCACTAAGGGCCATTAAAGTTTGTTCAAGAGAAGTTGATCCGTCAAAAAAACTGGCCGCCGTGGGCCAATCAATATATAGCGTGTTTGGCGGCCATATTGGATTTTTTTATATGATAGATTTTGAGGCCGAAATTGGTTTTATGTATGTTTGTGCATATTGTGATTTCAAATTTGCCATTTTTGAGACTGTTGGATGAGCGGTTTAGCGGCCATCTTGGTTCATTTACCAGCCAAAATCTGCCATGCTAAAGCAATGGGAAATTTAAAATGTATTCTCGTGCCATTTTGGATTTTGGTCGATTTTTAGAAATGTCTTTAAAAATCTTCTCCAATATCGCTTGGGAATCAGTTCAAAATGCATGAAATATCAGCTAGGCAAGAGCTGTACGAAGTTTGTTCATGGGAACTTTATTGACCAAATGGTTTGTCGGCCAACTTGGATAACCTATTTTTTGGCAAAACAACTCCAGAACCCCTGTGTGAATCAGGCTGAAATTTGGGAGATATGATTTGGCACCAAGTGCCACTAAAGTTTGTTCAAGGGAAGGAGCTACATCAGAAACATGACCGCAGTAGACCAATCAAAATGTAGCATGTTTGGCGGCCATATTGGACTGGCAAAAATGTCCACAAACCACCCACCAACAGTTTTGACAAAAATGCATAGTGCTCCAGGTGAGCGACACAGGCCCCTTGGGCCTCTTGTTGCAGTTTTATTATTAGCTCGCCTTGCCTGAAAGGCCAAGTGAGCTTATGCTGTGACGATCGTCTGTCGTGTGTCTATCCGTCGTCTGTCCATCCGCCCATCAACTTTTCCTTTAAACGACTTCTCAAGAACCACTGGACCGATTTCAATTATATTTGGCAGGAAGCATCCTTAGGGCATAGGGGTCCAAGTTTGTTCAAATGGAGCCAATCGGCCAATTTGGCTGGTGGCCATCTTGGATTTCGGCAGAGTTTAGGAAAGTTTTTAACAAAACTCATGAAACATCATCTAGGGAAAGCGGTAAGCCAAGTTTGTTCAAGAAGACTTGATTGACCAAATGGTTCAGTGGCCATCTGGGATGACCTAGTTTTCCCAAAAACGACTTCTCCAGAACCGCTGAAGGGATCAAGCCGAAATTTGGGAGATATGATCAGGGACTAAGGGTCATTATTAAACTTTGTTCATGGGATGTTGATCCGTAAAAAAACATGGCCGCCATGGGGCAATCAAAATGTAGCGTGTTTGACGGCCATATTGGATTTCTTTATTTGATGGATTTTGAGGCCGAAATTGGTTCTATATATTGCTTTGGGGTACTCTGAGCTCACATTTGCCATTTTCGAAACTGTCGGATAAACGGTTTGGCGGCCATCTTGGATTATTTTCCCGCCAAAGGCGCCCATACTAAAGCAATGGGAATTTTAAAATGTCTTCTGGAGAAATACTAGGCCGATTTCAATTATTTTTAGCAGGAAGCATACTTACGGCATAGGGATCCGAGTTTGTTCAAATGGAGCCGATCGGCTAATTTGCCCGGTGGACATCTTGGATTTTGACTGATTTTAGGAAATGTCTTTAAAAAATCTGCGAAATCGCTTTTGGAATCGATTCAAAACTTATGAAACCTCATCTAGGGAAAGACGACTTGATTAACAGAATGGTTCGGTGGCCATCTTGGATGACCTAGTTTTCCCGAAAACGACCTCCAGAACCGCTGAAAGGATCAGGCCGAAATTTGGGAGATATGATCAGGGACTAAGGGCCATTAAAGTTTGTTCAAGGGAAGTTGCTCCATCAAAAAACATGGCCACCGTGGGCTAATCGAAATGTAGCCTGTTTGGTGACCATATTGGATTTTTTTATTTGATGGATTTTGAGGCCAAATTTGGTTCTGTATATGTTTTTGTGTATTCTGAGCTCAAATTCGCAATTTTCGAAATTGTCGGATCAACAGTATGACGGCCATCATGGATAATTTTCTGGTCAAATGCTCCCATGCTAAAGTAATGGGAAATTTAAAATGTCTTCTCGAGAACAACTAGGCCGATTTCAATTATGTTTGGCAGGAAGCATCCTTTAGGGCATAGGGATCCATGTTTGTTCAAATGAACCTGATCAGGCAATTTAGCCGGTGGCCATTTTGGATTTTGGCCGATTGTAGGAAATGTCTTTAAAAATCTTCTCCGAAACCGCTTGGGAATCTTCATCTAGGCCAAGCGGTAAGCCAAGTTTATTCGAGAGGACTTGATTGACCAAATGGTTCGGCGACCATCTTGGATGACCTAGTTTTCCCGAAAATGGGCCATTAAAATTTGTTCATGGGAAGTTGATTCATCAAAAAAACATGGGCGCCGTGGGCCAACCAAAATGTAGTGTGTTTGGCGGCCATATTGCACTTGCAAAAATGTCTACAAACTCATTTAAGAGACTGCAAAAATTGATGGTGCTCCAGGTGAGCGACACCGGCCCCTTGGGCCTCTTGTATTTCAGGATTGGTTAATCTTATTGGAACTAAAATTGAATACATGGTTACCTATAATCTTTGGAGGTCACAAGGTCAAGCGTCAATGCCACTGGCAAACAGGAGACAGGTGAGACATTTAATTTCACGGAACTCTTGTTGGATTACCAAATGCTTGCATGTATGAAAAACCCTATGATTTATCAATTTTAGCCAATTCTAAGGAGGAGAATGTGTTCTTGCAAACTATTTATATAACTGTCTCTTTTGCAGAGAAAGCTGCCTATGTCAGAACTATTGTGTGTTTCACTTGTTTTTTTGCCAGTGATGGTGAATTATCTTGTTGCTTAATGTACAAATCGCTAGCAAGCAATTGCTAGCAACAAATTTGTTGTTTGACACACGAACCAACAAGTTGTTAGCTGAATAACTTAGTAGAAGATAGAGCATTGTTCTACTTTCAAGCCAACGTTTTTGTTGACAATGACTTGTTGTTTGGAGGTGACACATGTATGAGCCAATTTGTTGCAAGCTTTTTGTACATGTCACCCACCTTTCGTTGATAATGTAGCTTTTACTTTGAGCTATATTGTTCACAGCAAGAGATTATTTTTTAGAATTTACCACTGAAATGACTGGCTCGGTTATCGAGCCAGTCATTCCAGCGGTAAATTCTAAAAAATAGTCTTGGCCTGCAAATGGACATTCCTCAAGACAACTACAGAGGCCGTTTTTGGGCGTCTTAGACATGAAATGGATAACGGTCAAGGTAATCATTGCTAAAAATTACATTTCTATTTCTAAACGATAGCCCAAGTTCATGCAACCAAGTCAATTCTAATAATACATGGTCTATTAGACTTGACCCTGCTAGGAGAAGTCTGTTATTTTGGGATTGAAAGGCCAGGTCACTGTTAGTAAGCACAGAATGTTCACCTCCACACAATGACACAATGGACCTTTCTGGTTTTAGCTATGCCCCGCTCATCTCTACCTAAGCTCCACCCACATCTCACTAATTTTGGGATCGATCGATCTCTGAACACCCTGACTCAATTTAAAAAAAAGCAGGTAAGCTGTTGAATATTTTGAAACTAATTTGACTGGGTGTTAGGCAGCAACAGCGCCCGGTCAAATTATACAGCATGTTTATTAAATAGCAAAGAATTATAAAGACATACAATTCATACAACATGTCAGACCATTTGAGATTTGATGACAGTTTATATGGAACCCTTTGTGACGTAATGATTGTGACGTCATCATATACATATACATATTATGACATCATACGAGGTCAGCTGATGGATGGATACTCTGAAAAGGTGAATTGTTCTCTCAAATTGGTTTTGATAAGTTAGAGGGATCCATTTCTAGCTAAGCTCCGCCCACGTTTTACGCGGTTTAAAACTTTGAAATCTGAAGTCGCAGAATCTAAATTTCATGGTACAATGTAACTATACAGGTAAGAATTTCATGGTGACTATACAGGTAAGCTGCTGGATGTCTTGAAAGTAATTTGACCGGTCTGTTCCTGCCCATAATATATATGCAGCAGAATGTTTTATTACATTGTAAATTCATAAAAGACATAGAATTCGACAATTCGTACACTAGTGACAGATGCTTCGATTTTTGTGAAGGAGCTATACCTCATTATGATTGTGACATCAGCTAAGTAGTAATGTAATTTGATTATGATGTCAGATACTTTAGTGACAGATCGTATACCTCCAGTCCTGACATGGTGGGTAGTTGTGTGACGTTATGTGGGTACTTGCTCTGTTACATTCTGTTGATTTATCTCGGGTAGTGAGTGAGTTAATGTATGCTGACTTCTGATGTTTGTAACTTTCTAATGTCAGTTGCAATTTGCATGAGCTCATCGAATTATTCATGCATGCAGAACGTCATCAGTTACATTTTAAGTGTGGGAGCTGATCTGTTACTCAAGTATACTATGGGTACCGTAGTTCGTGAATCTAAGCAAGTAATGCACTTGTGAAAGAAAACTCTTAAACAGATGTGCACAAGAATTTAACACAATGTGAAATAACACTTCCGAATACAAACGAAAAAATTTCAGTACAAAATTTTAATTTTTAAACAAATCCCAAGCATTTGAACTGACCCACCTCGCCAGGTTATGTGTGAAGTAACGGTACCGAATTTCGTGAATTGGTGATTATTCATCTTCAGCTGTCTGGTACATGCTTGTAAATCCTTAAATATCACTGTATTAGTTTGTTGAATGTTTCAACTGCTAATTTTGCTCGTTTTAACCGAAAAATTTGTCCTACAAATGAATGTATAAACTATAAAAGCAGTTGATACATTTGAAGAGAAGAAAAAGCCCCCAAATGGATGCTGCTTTCATTAGGTAGTGACGTCACATGAAATTCACAAATATTAATGAGCTGAAGAAATGAGCTAACGCTAGAGTCTTTAAAACATGTTCAGCAGGCATGAAGGAAAGAATAAAAAAAAATTCTATCATTAAAAAAACCATGTGTGCACTTTATGTTTATTTTGACACTTTGGTAAATGATTAATAACCACCCACCCCATCCTCTACATCCTCTCCAATAAAATTTAGACGCGCTCCCGTCAATCGGGCTAATCCGACGCGGCGAAAAAATGTAAGCAAAGCAGGTGGTAACTTTGGATTGTAAAAATTGCTCATTTTAGGTGCTAAATAAGCACAAGTTAGTAATCTAAGAAAGTGCATTAAGGAAGCTTGCAATTTTTATCACTACCATCAGTAATTGTATGTAAAGTTTCTTGTTTTGACCGTATTTTGCCCAAAACTTTGTCGAAAGCTTCAGAACTGTCAATCAAAACGTGGCTACTGTGTAGATGCGTTCCATGCAATGTTACCTCATAGAACGAGAGCGATAAAAACAAATTCACGAATTTCAGTATTCACGAATTTAAGCAACTCGACCATATATAATATCATACTCAATTATGCCACATGTAGATTGATGTAGCACTCATCATGATGTATCTAGCTCTGTCATGAACATTGAAAAGTCTTTCAAGTGTACGAATTGTTTGTCTTTGATAAATTTACACTACAAAAACGTTCTGTTGAATATTTTGAAACTCATTTGATTATATAAATCAGTTCCACCACATGAAAAAAGTGGCTGGAACTCAATTAGACATGGGCAGGGCACCGCTAGAAATAGATCCCCCCCTATTACCGCTTGCCTTCAGAACCCACTAATGTTGACATTATCCACTCACTGGTCAAAGCTTGTCAAGGTAATAGCAATTTTATCATAGAAAATGTTCATTTGCAGACGATGAGAATATTTTACAAAAACTTTACTACTAGACTCACTGTAATATTTTCCTGACATTTTTCACTCCCACTGCAACCCCCCCCCCCCCTCACTATGTCAGCTAGAATTTATTTTTGCCGCTACATAATATGATTGCTGTAGTTTTAACCATACAGACAAACAACTAGAATAAGATATGGCAAATACTTGTTATTTCCTGCAGGACACGCCAGATTTCACGCCCATTCCAATCGAGAAGTTCTACACAAACCTTGATGCTTTAGAGAAACTGGCAGATGTCAACAATGTGTTTAGTCCAAGACAGAGTATTTCATCTCGATATCTCTCTCGTACAGTATCGTCTCCAAGGTGAGTTTCGTACACGCTTTCATCTCCCCACCTTTATGTAGATCATCGGATCATATTGTAGATCATATTGTGATGAACTTTCCAGAGTATCCATCTATCATATGACATCATAATCAGCTAAGCGGCATGTATGATGACATCATAATCATTGTCATAAATGATTCTATTTGGCCCCTCTTAATAGTCCGACACGTATGAATTGTACGTGTTTACTATCTAATAAGCATGCTCTTGAATATTTTGAAACTACTTTGACTGGACGTATAGGCAGCAACTACACCCGGACAAATTACTTCCAAAATATTCAATAGCTTACCTGTATAGTTTTCTGGAAATTGATAGCCAGGGAGTTCAGAGATCAATCGATACCAACACGAGCGAAGTGTGGTTAGAGCTTTAGATTGGCGGGGCAATGCTAACAATGGAGTGGTCCATTGGCTTATAAGGTCGAAAGAGTTAGTTAGAATTTATATTATCTTACATGTCTTAGGCCATCATTAAAAGATTGTTTGGTTGTCTTCTCCCTACCGACTCTGTAGAAAACCTGTTTATCATAAATCTTTTATTGTCATTTGCTTTCAAGAATTATTTTAATTTTATATTTTCTTAATATATCTAGTTAACGGTTAAACACTCTGCTTAGTTTCTAGTCAGATATAGAAATCACTTTCAATGTTTTATTCCAAGTTGAATTGTTTCAGAAATAAAAATAATTTAGATATTCTATCCTTGTGACAATATATTTGAGCAGATGGCAGAAGAAATAAATTCCCCTACCTACCTACACTACTTAAAAAATCAGGGTCGGGAGAGGGCAACCAAAAAATCTTTTAACCCTTTAACAATCATACCGGCCAAAACTGACATTATGATCTTGTGGAATGTCCATTTACAAGCCCAAAAAATAGAGTTTTTGAAAATTTACCACTTGAATGACTAGCACGATAACCGAACCAGTCATTCCAGTGATAAATTTTCACAAATTCTATACTCTTGGCCAGTAAATGGGCATTCAATAAGAAAATATTAAAAAAATTTCTGACCAAACTTGACCATTAAAGGGTTAATGATGGCATTAGTCTGCTCATCATTATGCCTCGACAATCTGTGCCCTATGATTGGGAATGAAGTACAATGGATGAATCCACTTAACTATGCCCTGTCCATCTTTAGCTAAGTTCCACCCACACTTCACCTGTGTTGGGATCAATCGATCCCTGAACTCTCTGACTATCAATTTCCAGAAAACTGTACAGGTAAGCTGTTCAATATCTTGAAACTAATTTGACTGGGTGATGTTGCTGCCTATGTCAAATTAGTTTCAAAATATTCAAAATATGTTTATTAAATAGTAAAGACACAATTCATACAACAACACTTAGTCCGTCATCAATTAAGCATTCGTGACATAATTAATTATGACATCATCCTACGCATCACGTAGTTGATTATGATGTCATATGATTGACTGAGAAACTTGATTTCTCCATTACATTAACTCAAGATGATCAAGACTATCTAGCCTCTATAGTGCTCTTGAGAATGGTCTCTTTGCAAGCCAAGTGAAAACTATCATCTAAAATTAGAGAACTGGAATGACTCGGTAAGTGAGCCAGTCATTGGCTTATCCCTGTAACACTCATATCAGCCAAAAACGGCTTCTGCAGTCGTCTTGAGAAACGTCCATTTGCAGACCAAGAGAAGAGCATTTTTGAAAATCTATCACTGGAATGACTGGCTCAGTAACCGAGGCAGGCATTCCAGTGGTAAATTTTCAAAAATAGTGTTATCGTGGTCTGCAAATGGACATTTGCTCATTTACCATGAGAAAATTGAAATTTTCTTGAACAAGTTCAAGGGTTAAAGGGTTAAGTAAAATTAAAAAAAAAAAAAGGCTTCTTTCCTTGCAAATGGACATAAACTGAGCTAAATTTGTTATCTTCTTAACCAGTCTTTGTTTTAGTTGGTTAACAACATGCGCTAACCCGCTCTTCCTCCTTTTATTCGTATCGAGACCAAATATTGAAAGTGCTAATTTACTGGAACATTGTATTTGAGTTAAATTGGATGCATAGTTTCCGAGAAGTGAGCCATAGGTAGGCAGACGGATTCCAATGCGATACCCTGCCCCCACCCCACTCCCACCAGTCCCAGCATATAAACGAGGGTGATGAGTAAGGGGTAATTAATTATTGATGTCATAATTATAATTACTAGAAGCAATATCAATTTGGTACAGGTAATTGCAGAAACCAAATGCATTAATTAGCTAATGCACTCGTGAAATTATTGATTATGTATTGTACATTAACGTGTGCACGTAGCATACACAGCTATTTCCAAGAGGGATTACATTTTATAACATGGAATATTTTTGGTAAGTACTTTACTTAATTCCTAAATCATCTGTACCTATGATGCCATATATATGGTGTCCAACAAATCCTGTTCTGTACTAGAGACGCCGTCCGTATATATAGATTTTAGAAATTAATTAGTAAAGAGTAATTTCATCAGCCAATAGAAAACTTGTAGAATTTGGTGATTTTCTTTAAATTTTTTTGGTATCGTTAACATTATGCTCGAAGAGAAGGCGCTGACGAAAGGGATAACAGCGCAAGGAAAGACTGGTTTGGGCAAAAACAACTTCTCATCGCGAACCCTTGAAGTTGTGGAACCAAATTCTGTTATTTCTGACTTATAAATGTTAATTTTTCAAGATTTTCACATTTGGAATTTGGATTTCCATGCATCTTACAGACATGTTGCCAGACAGGATTATCTTTTATTTCATGTTCCTGGTTTAACCCTTTAATGGCTAAATTTGTTCAAGAAAATCTAAATATTTTCTAATTGAATATCTCTGCTGGATAAGAGAAACCTATTTTTGTAAATTTACAACTGGAATGACTGGTGGTGTTACTGAGCGAGTCATTCCAGTGATAAATTTTCAAAAATAGGTTTTATGTCCTGGAATGGGACAGTCCTCGAGATCACTGCGGAGGCCGGTATTGGCTAGCTTAACCATGAAAGGGTTAAATATAGTGACATTGCAGGTGAACAATACAGGGATATTCTGCCTCTTGTTAACCATTAACACACAAGCCGGCCGAAAATGGCTTCTGCTGTGATCTTCAGAAATGTCCATTTGCAGAACAAGAGAAGACTATTTTTAAAGATTGACCACTGGAATGACTGGCTCAATAACTGAGCCAGTCTGGGTCTACAAGTACACATTTTCTATGAGACGATTGGAAGAAATTTGAGGGTTAAAGAGTTAACTTATTAAACAATGTCATGAAATAAAGATGTTTTAGGATGTTTTAGGAATATAATGTACTTAAAGTGAAAAGGTATTTTAATTGCCCTATTTATAAATTGAGCCACAACTCAGCAGATATGCAAATTTATTACAACTTGCTGTTGAATTTTGAAAAAAAATTTAATTTGACTGAAAGTTGTTGCAATAACTTCCAGTCAAATTATTTTGAAAAATATTCAATACTCAATAGACTTCTTGTATGAGTGCTTTGTAATTTCTAAAGATACTGTGATTTTATGGATGAAGAATAAAAGCCATGCCACTTTGTGGATATTGTGTACGGTGTGATAATCATAAACACAAATGTTTAACAAAGTACTGGTAAGAGATGGGAAGATTATTATTGTATTCATGATGGGAGCCACCCAAATTATTGAAACATTAATTTACATCTTCTAAATAGCATCAGATTCATAACATTATGCTGGATGAGCCATGTAAAGCTCATGTTTGGATGTTTGGTGTGAGCCTCATATTTATATTATCTAAAACACCCAATTACATTTTGCATTCCTAGAAATTTAAGTACTTAGGATGTTGAGTCTAGTAAATATGCGTGCCAATATCCCCTTTTGCTCTTCAAAACTGGCCTCTGCAGTGCTCTTGAAGTATGTCCATTTACATTCCAAGAGAAGCCTATTTTTGAAAACTTACTACTGAAATGCCTGGCACGATAACTTTTTAAAAGTAGTTTTCTTGGCCTGACATTTGATTTCCTTGGTCGATTTTAACCATTAAAAGGCTAAGCATTAGTTAGAGGCCTTACAGTTAGTATAATTTATTCACCAATCAGTTTGTCCAATCAGACATGGAGTGTACAGTGTTATGACATCTGGAACGTTGACTTAACTGTCTCACTTTGTAAGTGAATGGACCTTTCCATTTTTAACTATGCCCCGCCCATATCTAGCTAAACTCCAC
Source organism: Chaetoderma sp. LZ-2023a (assembly GCA_034401795.1). Classification (NCBI taxonomy): domain Eukaryota; kingdom Metazoa; phylum Mollusca; class Caudofoveata; order Chaetodermatida; family Chaetodermatidae; genus Chaetoderma; species Chaetoderma sp. LZ-2023a. The sequence goes on along the minus strand of CM067373.1, from coordinate 92,265,119 downwards.
CCACACTTCACTCGTGTTGTGATTGATCGAGCTCTGAGCTCCCTGACTATCAATTTCCAGAAAACTATACAGGTAAGCTGTAGAAACATAACAATTCATACGTGTCAGACTATTTAAGAGTCAAAGACGGGCCAAATAGAATCATTTATGATGTAATGATTATGACACCGTCCTACACGCCGCTTAGCTGATTATTACATCACGTGACGTCAGATGATCGATGGATACTCTGGAAAGGTGAATTGTGTCTTATCAATATTATAACAGTCTGCAATATATTTGTAAATTTTGGTGTAATGGTAGTCTGTTCTGCAGACTCAGTATCCTCCTGTTGGGGTATGTTAGGGTTTGCTCTGTCGATGCCTCTGATTGGCTGGCAGGTTAAAATTGTCACCAAATCTGATGATGATAGCCAATAACAAAGCAGCAGACAATGGCATTCCTTGTGATGGCAATATGACATCACACATTAATTTTATACGGTGATATCATGCTACTATTTTGATGTCGCAGTTTGTTTCTCACTCAACAATGTAAATTCTCTTTCTACAAAATGGTAGATGTTTACAGTTTGACTAAGGACACAGTCTGGGTTTCAACTTGACAGGTCACTGTGGGATCTATGTAACAGGCTAATGCGTTTGTGCAGTGTTTTCCATGGCATCTAGATTTTGGTGGTCCCAGGGACCCCACACCCTGAAATCTGGTCATCCCAAACTGAAAGTCTGCGGTACCAATGCAGTTTTCTCATTCATGCTAAAATTACAAGGTACCATATACTCAGAGCTATGAATTAAAGGGGTCCCATATGAGATTTGTGGGTATATTTGTTGCATTTTGGGTATCTACCTTCTAATGGACTGTTATGAAAATCCCTGTGTCTGTGGCTGCCAGACCTGAGGTCTCATGCATCATTTCATGATGTGGTACAGTCACATGATCATGGAAACTTGTGCAATTTCCTTCACCCCTTGTTACCTCTCCACCCAGGAGTATAAATGGGTACTAGTGTAAAATCTGGGGTCCTTGAGAGAGATTAAGCAATCAGACTTTATCTCATGCTGTCTTTTCTAATAAAAGACCTAAGGATGGCACTGTTAACTATGAATTAATTCATACACTGATAGTGTATACATCACAGATGTCAACTTTTCTGCCGGTAACAACTTGGTGCTGTTATCTCGGATTTAAATCTTGTAAATATGTACATACTTTCAGAAATTACAACTTTGTTTATAGAGTATGGATGTGCATGTATTTGGGGGCCTTTACTGGGTCTTAATGAGGAAATTCTGAACAAAGTATTAATAAATATGGATCTACTTACATATATCATAAGATACAGCTGCCAGAAATTAGGCATGAACGGAAATTCAGTGTGACTGAGATGATGATCAGAGATCTACACGTTTTGTGATTGTCTTTCTCATTCAAAGAAACAATTTGACCTAATGAAAGAAATGAACCAGAATTCCCAGATAATTCTTGAGTACAATCTGGTTCTTCAATAACCCAATCACAACCTCCCAAGTTTCAGCCACGATCCCTCCAGTAGAACTAGTGTTATCATGATGTCCAGACAATGCATGCACACATGCGTGCATGTACGCACACAAGAACACACAGGCAGGGCTATATTGTGAGGGTCTGATGTAATAATCAATATGCATCACTTGATGACATCATAATCAAATGATGTAAAACATCCAACAAGAAGGGGAAATGCCACAGTGATCGTCTGAATTGTATGTCTTTGATCAATTTACAATTTAATATACGTTCTGTTGAATATTTTGAAAGTAATTTGGCAGTGTTGTTGCTGTCATAGCCAGCAACAACTTCCAATCAGACTAATGTCAAAATAATAATAGCACACTACTTATATAGTTAGCTTGAAATTGCGAGATCTATGAATTCATGTCTCAGAGGGTTACAATTGATTCAAATGTATGTAGAAAATGGGTGGAGCTTAACTAGAGGTGGCCGGTGTATAACTAGAAATGCATCCTTCCATTGTCGTATGACTCATTCTGAGACTGATTACGGTCATTTTCTTTTCCAAACAACCATCTTTATCATACAGATTCAGCAGGTAGTAAGCAGCATTTGGTTATGATACTACCAGATGGAGATGGAGGGAGTGGATGAGTGACGGGGAGGAAGGAAAGAGGTGGAGAAGGTGGGGTGTTGATGTGTGGATCTAAGGGGTTGGGGGGGGGGGGGTGTGTGGAGGGTGGGTGGGGAGGGGCAGGCACTCGGAGGCATGTGCCTCCCTCAATTTTTATTTTTAAAGGAACTAATTGTATTTGAATGGAAAAATCTTCTAGAGTTACCTCCCCTTGAAATTTTTTCCTCCCCTGGTATATGTTCTCTAAAAGCATGAACTTGATAAGTCATGCGGATTCATTTTCAATTTGCTTATTTTGTCTTACACGTGAAATTAGCCCTGATGAACAAATTTGTATCTAATTTCTACATTATGATGTTGACTATCCACCTAGAAACAAAAGAATCATTATTATCGGTATTGATTCAGTGTATAAATAATGTCCTCTTTCATTCGCACATACATGACATAGCCTGAAGGGACACATGGTGTTCCATAGGCCGCTCATGATCCCGGAGACATCTAATCAAATATTTATTATATCTGTATGCGTAGCGCATGCTTGGATGCGTGTAAAGGATTTTTTGTGATTTTAGTTTCCTGTATCATTTGTGTAAATGCACAATTTTTCAACTGTTTTAAATCACTTTGATCACTGCAGTTTGTCCACTCTTTGTTTATCTTACTATGCTAACTTTTGAACCCTTTTTGGTCTGAATTGCTTGATTTATCCTGTTTGTGTAGAAGGCCAGTATGAAATGTATATATGCTGATTACTTTAAAAAATCTACTTGACTGAAAGTCGTTGTTATAGAGAGAAGCCAGTCATAACGTGCAGTCAAATTGTTTTTGAGACAGTTGGCATGATCTCAACACTAGTGTGTAGTAGATAAATATGAGACTTTAACCCTCAAATTTGTTTAAAAGAATTTCATTTCTCTCATAAAAAATGTCCATGAGAAGACTATCTTTTTTAATTTAGTCATTTCAGGGGCCGAATTTTCAAAAATAGTCTTCATGGTCTACAAATTGACATTTCTCAAGACCACTGCTGAAGCCAATTTTGGCTGATATGAGTGTTAAAGGCTCAATGATCAAGATTTGTCAAGAAATTCAAAATCTCTGCTTAGTGAATGTCCATTTGTATACCACGAGAAGACTATTTTTGAAAATGTACCATTGGCATTACTGGCTCAGTTATCGAGCCAATCATTCCAGTGGTAAAATTTAAAAAAAAAATCTTGGCATGTCGTTGGATATTTATCCAGATCACTACAAACGCCCGTTGTGACTGGTTTAACCCAGTGTTAAGAGACGCTTTGAAATAATCCTTAGTTAAATTTTACGTGGAGGATTTGCTGTCTCAATATTTAGACGCATTAGTGTGTGATTAGATCTGCTAATGAGTTTAATTAGCAGAAATAATAACACTTGCGTCAGTTATAATTATTACTAATAATCGCACACTTTGTAATTAAGGTAATGATTGTTAAGATAAATAATCAGTTATTTATTTTATTTAATTAATAGTGTTATTTAATATTGTCAATTCACCATTGACATCAAGGGTATATTTGATTCAAGTGTTTCTACTTAAATATCATTGTTTTGCTTATAATAACTCGATAGGAATGTAGATCCTATATAGTTGTGTAATAGTTTGTGATCCATTTCTAGCTAACAGCTGCCCATTTTTTCCGCATGTTACTATCAGGTTGAAACTCTGAAATTTAATTTCCAAAGATTTAAACTTCATAGTAGGGCCTATCTATACAGGTAAGCTGTTGAATATTTTGAAACTAATTTAACCGGGGGATGTTGCTGCTATAGGCAGCAACAACTCCCAGGCAAATTAGTTGTGAAATATGCAGCAGAATGTTTATTAAATTGTAAATTTATCAAAGAAAGTCTTCGCAACGTCCTCTTCGATTTTCATGACCGAGTCTACGTCATTATGATTGTGACATCAGCTAACAAGTGATGTAATTGATTATGACGTCAATTACTTGAATGACAGATTATATCCCTCCATTTTCTCTCCATGACGATATCCATAATTCATTAACACACTTAGTAATTGCACGTTAATTGAATTGTCTTGTTTCATGGGAAATGGAGATATCATGTGATTATTAACAATCAATGTGCACTTATAACTATATACTTTCCCCCACCCCACCCACCCCCTCCCCTCTCAGGCTCCCATTCAACCCAGTAAAGTAATTTATGTGTCTTCAATCATTTAAATATCACAGACCAGAAAGACAATATAAGTATGACACAGAGAATATGCTGTTATATAGTTTGAAACTAATTTGATAGGGAGCCATTGTCACCTTTAGCAACAACACATTGCAGTGAAATTAGTTCCAAAATAATCAAACCTTCCTGAGGAGGTGGCTTTATTATGAGACTGGAATTTCAGGGGTTAAAAGGTTAACATTGATCACCTTTAGACTGTCCTGTTATTCATTTTTTTCATGGGCTCATTTTAGTGTGCCAGGTCTCTGCCAGGTATTTCTATATTTGCATGCATACCTGTATGTGAATGAATATTTGAACGTAATTAGCATACATAGTGGCTATATTTAACAAATGGGTGTTTTAAAACACTTTAATTCTAAATTCACATAGCCCTACTGCTACACATCAGTTATATGAGAAATGATTTATCATGTATAGAGATATTCTGCTAAATAGTCTGCAAATAATTAATTACCTGAAAGCTGTTGCTGCCTGAGGCAACACCAGCTTTCAATAAAAATTTGTTTCACAAAATAATCACCACCTTTCCTGCATGGTTGGTTTGAATATGTGAGGGATTTCTGTAACCAAATAAATACCTGAAAATGTAAATTCATTAAAATATAAAACGTATTCTGTTGAATATTTTGAAATTAATTTGACTGGAAGCTGTTGCTGCCTAAGGCAACAACGATTTCCAGTTAAATTAATTTCAAAATATTCAACGGTTTTCGTGTATGGTAGCATTGAAAATCAGATACAGGGAATTCATCGGTGAAAGGTTTAAGTAAAGGATGTATTTTTGACGATAAATAGGCCTCTAATGATGATTGTCAGCTCTGATTAGCAATTGTAAATGTTCACTCAAGCTGATTTCAATACCTGCTGTACACTTAGCTCATAACCCTCATGTTTGAAAATTCCTCTATAGAAAATGTCCATTTGCAGACTAAGACAAAATTATTTTTGAAAATTTACCGTTGAAATGGCATTTATTGACTCAGTCATTCTAGTGGTAAATTTTCAAAAATAGTCATGGTCTGCAAAAGGATATTTCTCAAAACCTCTGCAGAAGCTGTTTCTGACCTGTTTTAGTGTTATTAAAGAGTTAAACGCTGATTGCTCACGTATATATAAAGATGTAGACGATATTTGTTTATTTATTTATTTATTTATCCATATATTGTTCACGTTGTAAAATATCCTACTAGCCAACAAAATGTGGACATATCTTTTCAATCGTTTCTTCTAAATCAATTTGTTACTTACTGATGTGTAGAAAGTATTGTACAGCTTGCCAAATGTTTCGTTCATTTATATACACCTATATATCTAGATCTATCCATGGCTGAATAATATCAGATGTTTTATATACATTGATATGAAAAAAAGAATAACTAGCCCGTTAATTCACTGGCAGTAAAAAGAAAAAATAGTAAAAACTGTCTTTAGAATGTTAATGAGTTGTTCTGCTCAGTGTAGGATTAGTGAAATCGTATTAAATTCTGGGATTCTAATTTTGAATATCTCATGTAATTGCTGTATATTTTGATAATGATTTGACTGAAATTCATTGCTGATCTTGGCAGCAATAATTTTCAGTCAAATCATTTTCAAAATAATCTGCATGAATTTAACTGGGCAGTAAATTCCATATATATTACTGAAATAAAGTAAATACAGAATGAAATGGGTTGTACATTTAGAGCGTAGCTAATTTATAATGAATATTTTAGTTAAATAGACTGATCTACATGTCCCTATGAGTAGACCATTCTACGGTGACATGGATTGCCGCAACAGAGGAAGTGAGCGTGAAGTAGGAAGTGACTATCTACTATGCTGAAAACATTGATCGCATATTGTTACAGTTCGTACCTACATTCAGGGTTAGCGCATCAACTATTGGTTATACGCTGTATGTGTAGGCCTCTAGGATGTGGGAATTTCCATAGATGATCATTTGATGAGTAAGTGGCTGTGTTTAACTTTGTTGATTTTATTAAGCCTAAAAAGACGTGGATTTGTTAGTGTTAGAATACTGTAACAAAGAGAAGTAAGAGTTAAGGATCCTATATGATCAGATTACAATCTGTGGAGCATATTTGTGAAGAAAAAAAGAAATAGATATTATAGTGCCTTCTCTTCTTATTAATTAAACAGTATAATTACGTTTAGCTCTTTGTACCCTTGCAGACCAGAAACACATAATTCTTTATGATGTAAGGAATATTCTATCAAATATTTTGAAACAAATTTGACTGGGAGAAAAAGCTTTGATTCAAATTAGTTTCAAAATATCCACCAGGTTTTCTTATATCATAAAGAATTTGTTGACACTGGAATTTCAATGGTTAACCCTTTAGTGGCTAAATTTGATCAAGGATATAAAAATATTTGCTAATTGAATGTCCATTTGCAGATCAAGAGAAAACTATTTTTTAAATTTTACCACTGGAATGACTGGCTTGGTTATTGAGCCAGTCATTCCAGTAATAAATTTTCAAAAAATACTCTTCTGGCCTGCAAATGAATATTCCTTAAGACCACTGCAGATGCCGGTTTTGGCCAGCTTCATGAAAGGGTTAATTGGATTAAGTGACCTGTGAAATAGAGGCTATAATCCTATATTCTTTATTTGATTTATTTCTATAGATTCTGATAATGTCTTTGTTTCTAATATTACCCACAGGATATTAATTGTATTTGAGTAGCTCATTTCAGTTTAATTGAGAATCATTGTTTCCTAGGGCAGCAATAATTATCAGTCAAATTGTTCTGAAAATGTTTAGGTGGTTTAATATTTGAATTTCATATGGAATGGGTTAATAACTTCACACTCAATTCTGCCAAAAATGGCTTCTCATCTGTCTTGATAAATGCCCATTTTGCAGGCCATCAGAAGAATATTTTTGAGAGTTTACCACTGGAATGACTTGCTTGATAACCAAGCCAGTCATTCCAGCTGTAAATTCTCAAAAATAAGCTCTTGGTCTGCAAATCGACATTTTCTATGGGAAAATTGAAATTTTCTTGAATAAATTTTATGGTTTTAGTGTGAATATCTATGCACAGAGGTGCGACAATCGCGTTAAAGGATATATGCAAAATAAATAACTATGTAACATTATTGTCATTATTCAGTCAGTGAAAAAACAACAAATATTGCAGGAATATTCACTTCAAATTTGTAAAAAAAATCAATTAAGGGTAATGCATTGATTGTTGACAAGTAAGATTACTTTAATGTTTTATAGTTAGCAGGTTATCGGAACAGAAACTATGTTTTTAAAAAAAATATTTCTAGAGCTGTGATCATTTACCCGCTATTTTCTGATTTGTTCATGAGCCGTTTAACCCTTTAAGGCGCAAGCTGGCAAAAAATGGCCTCCGCAGTGGTCATGAGAAAATGCCCATTTACAGACCAAGATAAGTCTATTTTTGAAAATTTACCAGAGGGACTGCTGGCTCGATAACCGAGCCATTCATTCCAGTGATACATTTTCAGAAAAATAATCTTTTTCTGCAAATGGACATTATCTCAGAAATTGAAATTTACTTGAACAAATTTGAGGGTTAAATAAAGGATGAGATGAGCTACTAAAAGGATTTTTGTCACAAGTTGAATGATTATTGCACAGAAGTAGAGGATCGCTTTGTGAAAGAGTATCACATGTACCACAATGACACATCACCGCCTGGAATCACCAATACAGTTCCATTCTGGACTGCGTAGCCTGAGCAAGTCGGAGGGATCAATCTACATGTTCGTATATTTATCCATATATTTGTATAACAAAATTAGCATATTTTATTGTTTAGTGTGCAGGTCCTGATAATATTTGTAATTCCACACTTAACCCTTTAACACTCATATCAGTCAAAAATGTTTTGAAAATTTACTACTGGAATGACTGGCTCGCCTGAGCAAGTCGGAGGGATCAATCTACATGTTCGTATATTTATCCATATATTTGTCTAACAAAATTAGCATATTTTATTGTTTAGTGTGCAGGTCCTGATAATATTTGTAATTCCACGCTTAACCCTTTAACACTCATATCAGTCAAAAATGTTTTGAAAATTTACTACTGGAATGACTGGCTCGGTTATCGAGCCAGTCATTCCAGTAGTAAATTTTCAAAAATTGTATTCTCTTGGTCTGCAAATGGACATTTTCTATGAGAAAGTTGAAATTTTTGTGAAAAGATTTGAGGGTTAAGGGGTTAAACCCTCAGTTCTAGTGTCCTAACTCTGGTTGCCATTAAGCCAGCCCAAAATGCTGTGGTTTTGAGAAATGTTAATTTGGTAACCATATGTGAAGAATATTTCTGGAAATTTACATGTATCTGGATTTACTGTCTTGGTTGCTGAGTAGACCTAGAGTGTGGGGATGGGTGTGGTGCGTAGGGATGTGGTCAGAACACAGCCCTTGGAAATCAAAAAGATGGTGTTAAATTATAGGCAGAATTTGTATTCAAACTAAGTATGTTGTTTATCAATCAGAATATAGAAGATGGCTTCTCAGAGCATCTCATTATCTATTGACTTTACCATCATCATTGGGAGGAGACATATGGGGGTCCGTTTAGGAGAGCGAATATTTTCGGTTCGCCAAACAATTGATAGGTCACGTGGTACATTCACCCTCCTGAATGGGTTGTTCACCGAATGTTCGTGGCGAGGCGAACAACTTTATTATAGGTGACTCGCCATGATTTGCCGTGAAAACAAAGATGGCGGCAAAATATACAGCATTGTCAATTGAGACACGTTGGTTGTCAATTTAACCATAAATAATGCATACCAATGCATTCTTAGCAATCGTAGTATTATGTTAGTTTTCACCAATTATGTGTATGCTTGTAGATTGTTTCTGAGACCCTGATATTCATTATGACATAATAAATATGACATCATAATGCATCAGATCTGACAAAAGCTTGACTCTCATAACTATCACGTGACGTAAAAGAATGCTCGTCAAAGTTACGCATGACAACTCGTTCAGGAAGGCAAATATAGTTCGCCATGAACAGCGAACATAAATAGACGAATGTTCGCTGAACATTTTCGCTCATGAACTCCCTCCTGTTTTTGAATCCTCCTCCAGATTGAACACACCCCATGAAATAATCCTAGACTTGCCCTTGGTCTCAATTTTAATAATTAGTCATATTTAACTGACAGTTGATAGATGTTCAGTGAAATATTTGGCTGATAGTACAACCATGAAGGAAATATGTTTGTTAACCGTTTGAATGTCCATTTACAGGGCAGGAGAAGACTATTTTTGAAAATTTACCACTGGAATAACTGGCTCGGTTACCAAGCCAGTCATTCCAGTGGTTAATTTTCAAAAACAGTTCCCTTGCCCTGCAAATATCCATGACCACTTCAGTGGGCAGTTTTAGCCGGTGTAACCAGTAAAGTGTTAAATATTTGGAAAATAGATAACTGGAAGGCAATGACAGCATTCAGGCCAGCAAAATTCAAATTAATCAAGAAAGTATATAATGTCTTAAAGAGGTTGTTGCGTCTCGTCTTTAGTGTTGAAATGAGTTAACATTCATCTCATTGCTCTACTATGTTGTGATGCCACTATGTTACTAAAACAAGGATATAAACAAGTAAAATATTTGACCAACTGCCAGATGGGCTTATAACTTATCTGTTAATAGTCTGTAATGAGAAAAAATCTAGAGTTCTGAGAAAAAATCTAGAGTTCTATCAATTCTTAAAAATTTAATATATATTCTATATACCAGATGTTATACCACATGCTCTTTTTGTCACAATTAAAACATGGCCAAATGTGTTTTTAAATTGCTTGTTGCTCCAGTGTTTAATCACAATCAAATAAAATAAAGACTTAAAAAGGGCATAAATAGATGCATCCATTTCTAGCTATGCCCTGCCAATTTCTAGCTAAGCTTCACCAACTTTTTATGCATGATCATTTTATGCATGATCATGCTGATTTAAAACTTTGAAAACTAAATTCCCAGAATCAAAATTTCAGAGGTAACTATAAAGATAACTTGTTGATTATTTGAAACTAATTTTACTATTGGCTATCTCTCCCTATGGCAGCAACAGCACCCAGTCAAATTGGTTTCAAAATACTCAACAGAATGTTAACTATTATTAAATTGTAAATTCATCAAAGACATAAAATGTGTACGCTTCCGTAAGGCGATACATCATTTTGATTATGAAATCGGTTTATATGTGACGTATTTGATTATGACATCAGATGCTTGACTGACAGTTCGGATCCCTCTATTGGGATTTGTAAAAGGGAGTCGAGAGATGGAGGGATGTAAAGAGAGATACGAGAGGTGTTCAGTTTATTTTGTCACAAATTTCAAATAAGTATTTAATCAACAATAATTTATCACAAAATAATTTCATTGCAGAAAATGTTCAATTTGAGACCCATGAGCATGATATATCAGTCTACAGCGCTTAGGCCAAGAAGAAAGGGCTTTATTGATCACAGTTTGACAGTTTTGAGAGCACGTTTTAGACTGTTAAGACTTGTAACTTTCCGCTTCTGTAGACGGCGCTTGACAATTCCCCAGATACTAAAGTCCATAAGGGCAGCATCCGGCGACTTCGGCATCCATTCTTCAGGGCTAATGAATTTAACATTGTTCTGCTTTAAGTATGTTACGCTCTTTCTTGCAGTATGAGAGGAGGCACTATCTTGGTGAAAAACCATGGCCCTCTGTTTGTTCCCTGGGAATAATTTGGGAACATCATGTTTCAAAAAGGGTCTCAAAACATGTTTGATGTAATAATCAGCATTGATTTTCACATTCCGATCAATGAATTTAAGAGTGGTCTTTCCGTAATGACTAACGCCTGCCCATACCATGAAACCAGGCGCGAAACTGTCACATTTAATAAACTTCAACTTATCCATATCAAGTTGTCCTTTCCTAACATAACAGACTCGCCGTTTTCCGTAGCTTCCACCTAGATAAAACATAGTCTCATCTGTGGTGACAAAGTTTTTCCACTTCCCCGCACACAGCTTCAGGTACAGCCTCCAGCTCCTCTTCCTCTTTTGAACCTGCTCTAGGGATAGTTTATGAACCAAACATTTTTTTCTCAGTTTTGCCTTGATAACACTGTTTATGGTGTTATTTACGGAACCCAAACTAATTCCTAATAGATTGCTCATCTCACGTTGTGTCTGTGGGTTAATTTTCTTCACTGTCTTTGATACTACAGTTCGTCTTCTTCTGATTTTCAACGTAGCAGATTTTCCATGTGTTAGATTCGGCAATTGTCGTTCTTTTCCGATGTTATTCTTTATGCGATAAATGGTCCTCACACTGACACTGATATTTTCTTTCAAAAGTTCATTTCTGATCAGTGACGGCGTCATTCCCCTCCTCAAAAGATGGAGAATTATACCCTCCGCTCTCTCGCTTGTTTTATGTCTTGGCATGTTGAAAACTTTTAACAAACTAAACTAGCGTGTCGGTAAGCTCGTGGGCTTTGTAAAAAGGTATTGTGGGTGAGACAATTGACCAAAAGTGTGCCGCAAGAAATCGTGCAATCTTGTGACAAAATAAACTGAACACCTCGTACTATGGTTACAGTAAATAACACGTCTTATGTGAATGCTTTATAAAGCACAATCAATGGACCTTTCCACTTTATCAATCCATCATAATCAACTACATGACGTGTAGAATGACATCATAATCAAGGATGTCATGAATGACATAGATGAGTACGTCACGAAGGCATGATTGAATTGTATGTCCTTACTTCTTCTTCTTGCGTTCATCTTTCACATGACAGTAATCTTAGACTGTTTTCCTTATTTGGTGCATGAAAGCTGAAGTGGTCATCAAACTCTCTGTCCCCTCTGATCTTCTCTTCAAAAGATACTTCAATAGGCCAGAAGCTTCTCCTAGCCTGTTCATATCGCTGGCAGTGCTGCAAGAGATGTTCTGCTGTTTCTTCTGCCTGCTGACACTCACAAAGTGCAGAATCTGTAATCTTGAGACGGTGAAGATGTGCATTGAGACGATTGTGACCAGTACTCGATCTGAAGATACATGTCTGATCCTCCCTACTGAGGCTGTGTATTGCATCATTATGCTGCCTGATGGTGGTTCTTATGACTTTAATGACATGCTTCAAGTATTTAAAGCCAACCTCGTGGTTGAATTGTTCTTTATTTGACCCTTCCTTAGGCAGTTGATCAGCTTTGTCATTTCCTAATATGCCGCAATGCGAGGGATCCACTGTAAGTTGACATTGTTCTCCTTAGCCAGTTGCGTAAGATTTTCATGAATTAAATTTGTACTTTCCTTTCCACTCTCCAGTGCCTGGAGCGCTGAGAGGGAGTCTGTCAAGAAGACAATATTTTCATTTCTGGTTTTTCGTTTATCAGCTTTTGGCTAGCTAAGATCAGTGCCTGAATTTCTGCAGTGTAATTGCTACAGTGCTTCCCTGTTGGCAAGCATGAGTCTGTTATATCTCCACATGGAAACCGAATGTGAGCATCTGCCCCTTCATTCTTGACAGCCTGGATAGCTGATCCATCTGTATAAACATGTATCCACTCTTCCTCAGGGTAGTTTTCTGCAATATGACTCAATGCAAGAACTGTGTTTGGCACTTCTGCTTGATCTCCCTTGCTTTCAATCCTTGGAATCGAGGGCCAGTTTGAAATTATGTTTTCTATTTCAGAAGCTTTTCACCGTTCCCACTCAGAGATAGCAGTTATATTTCTACATCTGGGAAAGATGTCCGACTCTGTTTCTTTCAATTTTCTTTGAAGTTAATAAGAAATTATTCCTCTTGAGCCTTCCTATAGACATTTGGTGAGTCAGCATATGCATGGGATGGTGAGGCATCAATTTGAATTTCTCGTATTGAATCTCGGCCTTGATTTCTCGTCTCTGCTGGAGTGGCTGGATATTGGTAAGTTCTTCCATCGCTGCTATTGGAGTGGTCTTCATAGACCCTGTTATGATACGAAGAGCCTGATTTTGTACCTTATCCAATGTCTGAAGGGTGCTTATAGCAGCTGTCATCCATGATGATGAGCCGTATTCAATGATGGGCCTAACTGATCCAGAGTAAACCTGTTTCAGAATTTTCATGTTAGCTCCCCATTTTGTTCCAGTGAGCTTCCTTCCGCATAACTGCCAGTCTTTGCTTGGCTATACCTTCAGCTTTTCTGATTTGCACCTTCCAGATTAGTCTTTTGTCAAATATCAGACCAAGATAAGTTACTTCATCCTCAAAGTGCAGAACTGAGTCATCAAATTTCAGACTTGTTTTGTGTTCCTTTTTAGTGGATAGTGTGAATAAAGTTGCGACTGTCTTCTCTTTGTTGATCTGGACAAACCATCTTGTAACCCAAGAATTGAGGTGATCAATTGCGAGTTACATGAAGTAATTGGCTGTTGACACATACTCCGCTGCTCCACATCACAAGATCGTCAGCATACAGTGCAGCTCTGACTCCCATTGGAAGGTTCTTCACCAGGTCATTGATGAATATTGTGAAGCGGGTGGGAGAGACTACACCACCCTGAGGTACACCATGTCGTAGCAGGACTTTCTTGCTGCTCATCCCATTCAGCTGTACTGATGCCTTTCGGTTGTGAAGATACTGGCATATCCAGCTGTACATTTTTCCAGAGATATCATTGGTCCTGAGCTTTTGGAGGAGTCCATGCTTCCATACTTTATCAGATGCCTTCTGCAGATCAACCCACACAGTGATGGTATGCTTTTTCTGTTGGAACGCCTCCTCAATAGACTGTGTCAGATACGTTGTTTGATCCTCATTAGATCTACACTTTCTGAAGCCATTTTGTTCATCCACTAAGAGATTGTTGCTTTCAAGATGTCGAAGAAGTATTTGGTTGCAGTACAGGGATCATGTTGGCCTCTCTCCATGACTGGGGAACTTCTCCTGTGTACCAACTGTGATTGAAAATCTCCAAAAGCTTGTGCTTTCCAATAGTACCCAGATTCCTCAACATCTCATTGGTTATTCCATCTGGTCCAGAAGACTTCTTGCTTTTCAGAACTTTCAAGCTTTTCTCCAACTCGCTGATAGTCAGAAGCTCATCCATTCCCATGGCATGTATTTGTGTCTCTCCGTTCCCCTTTGCAGACTTCATTGCAGCTTTTTTACAACTCACTGGCACATCTCGATTGCTTACTTTCTGAAACATACAAGCAAAGTGTTCAGCAGCAGCCTCTCCTGTTTTAATTTCACAATCCTCCTCAAGAGTTATGTTCGGTACTCTGATGTTTTCATCGTTAAGCTGCTTCACAAGCCTCCAGAGTTTGTTCATATCCTTTTCAAGATTTAAGCTTGAAGTTTTTTCTCCACGATTCTCTGGTGGCTCTGATTTTGGCTTTCAGATATTTTGCCTTGGATTGTTGGAGTCTCACATGGTTGGCTTCTGTTGGGATATTCTCTGGAATTTCACTTGCGTTGTACATTTCTTCGTGTAACTTTTGCAGAGACGTACTCCAGTAAGGTCTGTAGTTTTTCCTGGATCCCCTAGGAATGCATTTGCCAGCAGCAGAGAGTAAAGCAGAGTTAAGCTCTTTAACAACTGTATTGATGTTTTGGTTTGTGACATCAGTGTCTTTTATCATTCTGTCACTCTCTGATATTTGTCCCAGTCTGCTTTCTTATAGTTCCATCGAGGGGTCTGATTTCGGTCAATTTCAACATCCATGTTAATGGTAATGAAAACAGGGCAGTGATCACTGCCTCCAAGTTGTTCCCCAACAATACGCAAAGATTCTTGATGTAGATTTTCTGTCAAAAATACTAGATCAGGAGTACTTGCGGAATGCCATCATCTTGAGTAGAATGTAGGGGGGTCATCTGCCTTATTCAAGAGAATCAGCTTCTGCTCATCCATCCAATTTTCAATGCCCTCACCCCGCCTATCAGTAGAATGATAGCCCCATAACTGTGAATGACTGTTAAGGTCACCAGCAACGATAGTTGAATCTGGGTGAACTGCGATTTTTCCGAGATTCAATTGTTGATTATTAGGGCAGTAATAGTTGACAACAGTGATAGGATGTTTCTCTGGAATTATCTTGATTGTGAGAATTTCAGGTCCGTCCATGTCTCTCTGAACTTCAGTGGCGTTTAGGTTATTCTGGACCAGGCTTATGACTCCTCCTTTATGTTTTCCATCCCTGTCAGATCTGAAGCACTGAAATCCTCTTATACAGAAATCTTCTGTTGGCATTTAGATGAGTTTCTTGGATATACATGACATCTACGCCTTTCTCCTTGAGAATTTGGCTATTAACACCGTTTTCTTGTTAGGAACTCCTTCAGCATTCCATTGCATGATAGTCAGCGGTTTGCTTACTTGTTCTTTAGGTTGGACAACCTTCTTCCTTTTTCTCCAAGGTCTGCGAACTTTGCCACCAGTGGCTTGGGTGGCCCACGGTGCTGCACATGTCTGGCGGGAACTCAGACGGCGAGCACCATGACGGATATTCATAATATTAACTGTCATGAAAGATGAGTTGTTTAGTGCCGTGGTTGGTCACTCTCTCCAAATACCTGGCTTGGTACCCAGATAAAGTGTTACACCCATGCGCCCGACCCAAGATCAGAGATCTTAGATCTACTTTGAGGCCTAGCACTTGTAGCAGGCGTATGTCCTTACTAATTAATACATATTCTGTTGAACAGTTTTGAAACTAATTTGACTGGGGGCTGTTTCTGCCATAGGCAGCAACTGCACCCAGTCAAATTAGTTACAAAATATTCAACAGCTTACCTGTAATAGTTTTCTGGAAATTGATAGTCGGGCCATTCAGGGATCTGGGATCGATTGATCCCATCAAATCGATACCAACATGGCAAAGTGTGGTTGGAGCTTAGCTAGAGATGGGCGGGGCATGTCTAAAACTGGAAAGGTCCATTAGTCACTCTAGACAGGTGGTTGTAAAGCACAAGTGACAATATGATTTAGAGAAAAAGGATGCTGGTTCTTTATGCCTTTAATGGCTAAATTTTGTCTGCAAAATGGAAATATTGCCTTACTGAATGTCCATTTGCAGGCCAGGAGAAGACGTTTTTTCAAAAATTTACCATTGAAATTACTGGTTCGATTATCGAGCCAGTCATTCTAGTGGTACATTTTCAAAAATCTTCAAATTGGCATGGCTCACGACCAGTGTAGAGGCCGGTTTCAGCTTCATCATGGGAGTGTTACGGTGGGCCTGTCGACCATGTGTGTTAAAATGCAGTGTCTTTTACTCCAAAAGATAGATGGTTTCTTGACTATGTATCAGTTGAATGTTTTCAAAAATACATTTCTCATGCCTGTAACTGTCTATTTTCTGTAACCTAGACTTGTCTCAATTAACCTTCTCACCGATGAATTCCGCATATCTCATTTTCTACACTACCATACATGAAAACTGTTGAATATTGTAATTAATTCGACTGGAAGTAGGCAGCAATGCCTTCCAGTCAAGTTAGTTTTAAAATATTCAGCAAAATAAGTTTAATATCGTAAAGAATATACTTTTCCAGGGACTTGTCGGTGAAAGGGTAAAGGGATATGTGAATATTATATGGTTAGCCTTTTAACCATCAAGTCGGCCAAAAGCAGCTTCTTTAGTGGTCTTGAGAAATTTCTATTTGCAGACCAAGAGAAGACTATTTTTGAAAATTTAACACTGGAATGAATGGCTCGATATCCGAGCCAATCATTTCAGTGGTAAATTTTCAAAAATAGTATTTATTTCGTGTGTAAATTGACAATTTC
Organism: Chaetoderma sp. LZ-2023a; assembly: GCA_034401795.1. Classification (NCBI taxonomy): domain Eukaryota; kingdom Metazoa; phylum Mollusca; class Caudofoveata; order Chaetodermatida; family Chaetodermatidae; genus Chaetoderma; species Chaetoderma sp. LZ-2023a. Next base: position 92,247,968 of record CM067373.1, on the reverse strand, counting down.
TATGAGAAAATTGAAATAATTCTTTTGTGTGTTAAAGGGTTAATAAGAAATGAGATAAGTTATAATGAACAAAAAATTGGCTGTATAGGAAATGTCAACCCTGATATGTTATAAACTATTAAGGAAGTCAGTTTGTCTTAGTTCACTTGTCCCCGTAAATTTCCTACACCATAACTTTTGGGGGTGGGGGTGGGCCCTTTGGTTAGGGGTGGAGGGAGAGCATAGGAATTAGACCTTTTATTTGTATTTGCCCATCCATCTGTGTATTGATTTCCAGAGCATAGCTTTTGTCAACACATGTAACAACCAGCTAAGGTAACAACATTGTCTTCAACAAGAGTGTAACTTCGCTGTCCTTAGCAAGCTTATAACAACATTGTCTTCATTAGGCTTATAGCATCATTATAGTCAAAAAAATAATCAAAGCACTGTCTTCAACACACTTATAACAGCACTGTCTTCAACAAGCTTATAACAGCACTGTCTTCTACAAGCTTATAACAGCACTGTCTTCAACAAACTTATAACAGCACTGTCTTCAACAAGCCTATAACAGCACTGTCTTCAACAAGCCTATAACAGCACTGTCTTCAACAAACTTATAACAGCAGTCTTCAACAAGTTTATAAACAATACTGTCTTCAACAAGCTTATAACAGCACTGTCTTCAATAAGCTTATAACAGCACTGTCTTCAACAAGCTTGTGACATCATTATCGTCATCAAGCTAATAACGACACTGCCTTCAATAAGTTTATAACGGCACTGTCTTCAACAAGCTTATAACAGCACTGTCTTCAACAAGCCTATAACAGCACTGTCTTCAACAAGCTTATAACAGCACTGTCTTCAACAAGCTTATAACAGCACTGTCTTCAACAAGCTTATAACACCACTGTCTTCAACAAGCCTATAACAGCACTGTCTTCAACAAACTTATAACAGCACTATTTAACAAGCTTATAACAGCACTGTATTCAACAAGCTTATAACAGCGCTGTCTTCAACAAGTTTATAAACAATACTGTCTTCAACAAGCTTATAACAGCACTGTCTTCAATAAGCTTATAACAGCACTGTCTTCAACAAGCTTGTGACATCATTATCGTCACCAAGCTTATAACAGCACTGCCTTCAACAAGTTTATAACAGCACTGTCTTCAGCAAGCTTATAACAGCACTGTCTTCAACAAGCTTATAACAGCACTGTCTTCAACAGGCTTGTGACATCATTATCGTCATCAAGCTTATAACAGCACTGTCTTCAACACACTTATAACAGCACTGTCTTCAACAAGCTTATAACAGCACTGTCTTCTACAAGCTTATAACAGCACTGTCTTCAACAAACTTATAACAGCACTGTCTTCAACAAGCCTATAACAGCACTGTCTTCAACAAGCTTATAACAGCACTGTCTTCAACAAACCTATAACAGCACTGTCTTCAACAAGCCTATAACAGCACTGTCTTCAACAAGGCTATAACAGCACTGTCTTCAACAAGCCTATAACAGCACTGTCTTCAACAAGCGTATAACAGCACTGTCTTCAACAAGCTTATAACAGCACTGTATTTAACAAGCTTATAACAGCACTGTACTAAACAAGCTTATAACAGCACTGTCTTCAACAAACTTATAACAGCACTGTCTTCAACAAGTTTATAAACAATACTGTCTTCAACAAGCTTATAACAGCACTGTCTTCAATAAGCTTATAACAGCACTGTCTTCAACAAGCTTGTGACATCATTATCATCATCAAGCTTATAACAGCACTGCCTTCAACAAGTTTATAACAGCACTGTCTTCAACAAGCTTATAACAGCACTACCTTCAACAAGCTTCTAACAGCACTGTCTGCAACAGGCTTGTGACATCATTATCGACATCAAGCTTATAACAGCACTGTCTTCAACAAGCTTATAACAGCACTGTCTTCAACAAGCTTGTGACATCATTATCTTCATCAAGCTTAGAACAGCAGTCTTCAAGCTTATAACAGCACTGTCTTAACAAGCTTATAACAGCACTGTTTTCAACAAGCTTGTGACATCATTATCTTCATAACGCTTATAACAGCACTCTCTTCGACAAACTTGTAACATCATTATCTTCATCAAGCTTATAACGGCACTCTTCAACCAGCTTGTAACTTCATTATCTTAACAAGCTTTTAACAGCACTGTCGTCAGCAAGCTTGTGACATCATTATCTTCAACAGGGTTGTGACATCACTGTCAGTTAGTTTTAGTTCACCGTTCACTGTAAGTATCCTACTCTTGCAATAGAGGACATAGGAATTTGACATGTGCTTCAGTGGAATGGTTAAGCAAAAGTTCTTTATTTCTGATTGGATAATAGGTATGGTACAAGTATATAGTCTATGTATATGACTGCAGAATTCTCAGGGGTTGGGAATTGAATTTGACAGCTGTTGAATATTTTGAACACAATTTAACCAAAAGTGTTCCCCATTAGTCTTTAGGCAAAAATAACCTTCAATCAAATTGCTTTTTAAAAAAAGAAAATTCGTAGAAACTGAGTCACACCACTCTGCCCTTTTAGTTCAGCTTGACCAGCAGGATCTTTTGATTCCACAATCAATAGATTTCTTCGGGGCCTCAATGGCAACCATCCACCCAAGTTTGTCCATGATCCCTTCATTAGAACGTAAGTTGTCACAGATATTTTTATCCCACACATTTTGAAGAAAAACTAACAGCGGGGATATTACAATCACCTATGTCTATGCATCCATCTGTTCCTTCGGCTATCTCCTGTGAAACCATTTGTCAAATTTCAACCAAATTTGTTATCTGAGTTACCCATGTGATTGTGAACTGCAAGCCTACATTTATATTTAGCTTGCTCAAAAGGTCAAATATTATACAAATTCTGTCCATGATGCTATCTCTGAAACTGTTTGCGAGAATACAATTACAATAAAATACTTGTTTGGGTGTAGGGGGATGGGGAGTAGAAGTGGAGTTGTTCAAAGTTGGAAAGGCGTGGGGGATTTCCAATGGAGTATCATCGACTGTGCATTATAGTTAACCTTTCCAGTGAACTTAACTGTTGACATGTTGACCCCAAAATTGATAATCTCCTTCGGGACCCTACACTCAACCTCCCACTCAAGTTTGGTGAAGATCCATCCCCTCAGTAGAACCGAACACATGCAAGTATCATGCTCTCACACACAAAGACACATGCATGCATGCTTGCGCACGCACACACACACACACACACTTGTTAGCTCACCTGGCCTTAAAGGCCAAGTGAGCTTATGCCATGGCGACCATCCGTTGTGTGTCCATCGTCCGTCCGTCAACTTTTCCTTTAAATGACTTCTCAAGAACCACTGGGCCGATTTCAATTAATATTTGGCAGGAAGCATCCTGAGGACATAGGGATCCAAATTTGTTCAAATGAAGCCGAGTGGGCAATTTGGCTGGTGGCCATCTTGGATTTTGGCCGATTTTAGGAAACGTCTTTAAAAATCTCCGAAACCGTTTGTGGGGTTGATGCAAACCTCACGAAATATGATCTAGGGCAAGAGCCGAACCAAGTCAGTTCAAGGGGACTTGATTGGTCAAATGGTTCGGCGGCTATCTTAGTTGACCTAGTTTTAGCAAAAACGTTTTCTCCAGAACCGCTGAAGGGATCAGGTCGAAATTTGGCTGATATGATTAGGGACTAAGGGCCATTAGGGTTTGTTCAAGGGAAGGAGAACCGTAAAAAAACATGGCTACTGTGGGCCAATCAAAATATAGCATGTTTGGCGGCCATATTGGATTTTTTTATTTGATGGATTTTGAGGCTGAAATTGGTTTCATATCTGTTTTTGGGTATTCTGATCTCAAATTTGCAATTTTCGAAACAGTCGGATGTGCGGTTTCGAGGCCATGTTGGATCATTTTTCTGCCAGAAGCTCCTATACTAAAACAATAGGAATTTTAAATGTCGTGTTCTCGAGAACTACTGGGGCAGTTTCAATTATATTTGGCAGGAAGCATCCTTAGGGCATAGAGATTCAAGTGTGTTCAAATGAAGCTGATCGGCCAATTGGGATAGCAGCCATCTTGGATTTCGGCTGATTTTTAGAAACGTCTAAAAATCTCCGAAACCGTGTGGGGGATTGATGCAAGCCTCATGAAATGTGATCTATGGAAAGAGTTGAACCAAGTTTGTTCAAGAGAACTTGATTGTTCAAATGGCTCGGCGGCCATCTTGGTTGACCTAGTTTTAGCGTAAACAACTTCTCCAGAACCGCTGAAGGGATCGGGTCGAAATTTGCTAGATATGATTATGGAATAACGTGTTTGGCGGCCATATTGGATTTTTTTTATTTGATGAATTTTGAGGATGAAATTGGTTTTATATATGTTTTTGGGTATCCTGAGCTCAAATTTGCCATTTTCAAAACTGTCGTATAAACGGTTTGGTGGCCATCTTGGATTATTTTCCCGCCAAAGTCTCCCATACTAAAACAATGATAAATTTAAAATGTTTTCTCGAGAACTGCTAGGCCGATTTCAATTATATGTGGCAGGATGTATCCTTAGGACATAGGATCCAAGTTTGTTCAAATGAACCCAATTGGCCAATTTGGGCCATCTTGGATTTCAGCCGATTTTAGGAAATGTCTTTAAAAATCTTCTCCGAAACCGCTTGGGGAATTGATTCAAAACTCATGAAACTTCATCTAGGACAAAAGGTAAGCCATGTTTCTTCAAGAGGACTTGATTGACCAAATGGTTTGGTGGCCATCTTGGATGACCTAGTTTTCCCGAAAACAACTCTAGACCCACTGAAGTGATCAGGCCAAAATTGTGGAGATATGATTAGACACTAAGGGCCATTAAAGTTTGTTCAAAGGAAGGTGATCCATCAGAAAACATGGCCGCCGTGGGCCAATCGAAATGTAACATATATGGCGGCCTGATTGGATTTTTTATTTGATGGATTTTGAGGCCGAAATTGGTTTTATATATATGTTTGTGTGTATTCTGATTTCATATTTGCCATTTCATAAATGGTTTGGCGGTCATCTTGGATCTTTTTCCTGCCAAAAATTCCCATCCTAAAGCAATGGGAAATTTAAAATGTCTTCTCGAGAACCACTGGACTGATTTCAGGTATATCTGGTAGGGTAGGAAGCATTCTGAGGGCATAGAGGTCCATGTCTGTTCAAACAAAGCCAATTGGCCGATTTGGCTGGCGGCCATCTCGGACGGCGGCCGATTTTTAGAAATGTCTTTAAAAATCTTTGCCGAAACTGCTTAGGGGATCAGTTCAAAATGCATGAAATATCATCTAGGGCAAGGGCTGTACCAAGTTTATTCAAGGGAACTTGATTGGCCAAATGGTTTGGCAGCCATCTTGGGCAACCTATTTTGTGCCAAAACAACTCCAGAATCACTGAATGGACTGAGCCGAAATCTGAGAGATATTATTAGGGCTCTGAGTGCCATTAAAGTTTGTTCATGGGAAGGAACTAAGTCAAAAACATGGCCACAGTAGACCAATCAAAATGTAGCATGTTTGGCGGCTATATTGGACTTGCAAAAATGTCCACAAACTCATTTAAAAGACTACTCCTAAACAACCCACCAACAATTTTGACAAAAAATTAGAGTGCTCCAGGAGTCCAGGTGAGTGACACAGGCCCCCTGGGCCTCTTGTTTGGTAATTTTATAGTGAATGAAGTGTGGGATAAGTCTACTGTTATTCTACTGGCTTATGGCTAACCTAAGTAAATGATTAACACCCATTACCCCTTGTAAGCCTGTGGATTAGTGTACAGATAATACTAATGATCTGTACTCTTTTAGTAATAACAATGTCCATTTTGAAAACAAAATAACTGTTGTCTAATACAGCAACAGCTTTATTTACAAACTGGTCTTTTTTCCTTCACACAGGTTCCAATAAACACTTGAGACATATGGGTTAATCAGTGTATATTCAGTAATGGTCAGTACTGGTCACTCAGTCTGCTAGCTAGCTTCTATTGTTATGATTTCTTGTATGATTATTCTGACCAGTTATAGAGGATTTAGCCTTTTAACCCTCAAATTTGTGTCAGAAAATATCAATTGTCTTATAAAAAATGTCAGTTGGCCAGAAGAGAAGATTATTCTTGAAGATTTCTCACCGGAATAACTGGCTCCGATATCGAGCCTGATTGGCTTGGTTATCGAGCCAGTCATTTCAGTGGCAGTGATAAAATTTCAAAAATCGCATTCTCATAGTCTACAAAGGAACATTTCTCAAGACTACTGCAAAATTCCGTTTTGTGCAACTTGGTTGTTAACTGTCTGACTGCTTCAAGACACCAGACAATAATTTCAATTGCCAGTAAACTCTGGACCTGCTGATTTTTTTAAGAACAATTTGACTGAAAGTTGCCACCAACAACTTTCAGTCAAATTATTTTCAAAATATTTAGCAGGTTCAGAGATTTAACCCCTGGAATATGTCGTGGCAAAAACTCAGCAGCCAGACAGTTAAATGGTAAAGCAAAGCCTGCCTGAATTCCAAACCCAATGGCTGTCAAATTTCAAGGTGATTATTGGTTTTCAATGGACATGAATATGGAACAATCAAATTTTTTAAATATTGTTTGACTGGCAAGCAACAGCTTTAAGCCAAATTTTATTTTAAATGATCAGAATGTGGATTTTGGAATGTCATATATTTATATATCTGGATGTAAAATGAGCCAGTGTTAAGGCACCTTGAGATTATCTTAAGTCTTACAATTTGCATCAAGTGTGTTAACCAGTGTTGTGTAACTTATATTTGACGAAACCAATCTACTATCGTATTTTCTATAATTTTTCTCCTTTAAGTTTATTTAGCATGATGTGATATGGACTAGTTAATAAGTTGTGCAGATTATCTTTTAAGTGTATTATTTTGTGTCAATTAATAGAATTTGGGCACATGATCAACAGCTTTCTCAAGGGAAAGAGCAGGGTGAAAGGAAGGTGGTGGTGTAAATGTGTGCTTAGTTATTCCCAATAAGTAATTTATAATTACTTCCTTATTATGCGTATGTGAAAATAGAATTAACTACCGGTATTTGCGTTCTGCATGGCATACTAAGTAGTCATGGTATAGCTATGCACAAATAAATAAATAAAATATATGTTTATTTTATTTATTAAAATCAAGCGTCGATGCGAGATTCAGAATAGTTAGCTAAGGAAGATAACCGTAATTGAAGAAATAACCTCAGTTCCAAGGAGAGATAATCTGTCGATTATATGAGAAATTTTTCTGTCCAGCAATCTGTCTTCCTGTCCATCCAATCATTTCTTCTCTTTATGCCTGTGCGTCCATCCGTCTGTCCAGAATGTCTGTCTGTCTGTCCGTTGCTGATAATCTGATAATCATTTCTAGTCAACGCAACTCCTCCAACAGTTTAGTTGCAATTTGTCATTAACTTGGTAAATGTTAGGGTGTTTGTATGCATGTATGGCCATCCATCTGTCCAGAATTCCCTTGGGCCGCTTGTTTGATCCTGTTGTTTCTACCAAGTATTTCATTGCGAGTTTGTGTCATAGCTCGATATGCCTCTAAATAAAAACCAGTTATGAGCCACATGCTGACATTGCATGGCTCATAGTATAGTTAATTAACATTCACTCTGCCACAAATAAAATTGAAAACTGCACAGGTCAATGCTGTCCACCGTTTTGCCTGAAAGCGGATAAAATAGAAATCAAACACTTGTCCGCATATGGCACCACCATGTCATGTATGAAATGTAGGTCACTGTGACCTACTTTTGTATCTCAATTAACGTAAAAGTGAGTTAATGGTGTAAATAAATTTATTCCAGGGTGTTATTTCCTCATTTTGCACATATGGTTGTTATGGGATAGCTTCGGCTAAATGTGTGTTGTGTATCAATATTTGTTCATGGTGACATGCTTTTCATGGCTCAGTTAACACCAAAGGACCACTGCTGTTAGGTATGATTTCAAAACTCTGTTGCCACTCTATGAGTATAGCGTAGGTTAACCATTTCACCTTTTCACCGACAAATCCCGGAAAAAGTATATTCTTTACGATATACAATTTATTCTGTTGAATAGTTTGACTTTAATTTAGCTGGAAGCCGTTACTGCCTACAGCATCAGCTTCCAGTCAAGTTAATTTCAAAATATTCAACAGCTCCTGTACTGTTGTCTTAAAAATGTGATGTGAGGAATTCATCGATGAAAGGGTTAATGGTCACAATTGGCCAAGAAAATAAAAAAATTTGCAAATTTAAAGTTCTTATATCCCCTTAAATATAGACACTTGCACGACATATGAGATGCCCATTGATTTCTGATGAATTTACCCAGAGTGCAATGCTACCCAGCGTGCAATGCTACCCAGCATGCAATGCCCTGCCTCTATAATCGTTGTAAGAATTGGACGCCATATTCGTTTAGTCTATTGTCACCACAAACCAAGATTTCTCAAACAAAACCAACCTGCTTGCACCTGCAAATAGTCATTTGTCCTCCAGCTCTGGAAGAGTAAGCACGCACGTAATTCGTATTCCCAGCAGTACATTCGACAGTCTGTATTTCAATACTGTTCAGAGAAAGTGTGTCAATTTCCAGGAGAATATAGGAGAAAGCTTTTATATACTTTGACAATAATTTGCGTGAAAGTTGTTGCTGTAAATGACAGCAACAATATTCTGTCAAATTATTGTCAACATAATTAGTACGTAATGCGATGACTTCCTGCAACATATCTTATACTAATTTGAATGAACATTGTTGCTGCAACAACTTTCAGTCTAAAATAACCATTATAATTTTCAGTCTACAGTCGCTACTGATTTGAACAGGAATTTGATTGTAAGTTGCTGATTACTAAGGCGCCAACGACATTGTAGAATTGTTATCCGCGCACATGCAGTCAATATCTTACTATATAAGTAGATTGAGCATAGGCCTATGCCCTATATATGCTTTCGCGCAAAGACTGAATGATTAGTTGAGTGAAATAATGATGCTTATTTTAGAACATACAGACTGAAAACTTCTTGCAGCAACAATGTTCATTCAAATTAGTATTAAATCGGTAGCAGGTAGTAATCGCATTATCTACTAATTATTTTGACAATAATTTGACTGAATGCTGGGGATGTTATTGATAGCAACAACTTTCACACAAATTATTTTCAAAGTATATAAAAGCTTTCTCGTATTTTCTCCTGGAAATTGACACACTTTCTCTGAACAGCGTTGAAACACAGACTGGAATATACTGCCGTGAATGCATCCTACGTGCATGCTTACGCTTCCAGAGCTGGCGGACAAATGACTATTTGCATGCAAGCGGGTTGGTTTTGTTTGAGAAATCCTGGCTTGTGCAGACAATAGACTAAACGAATATGGCATCCAACAGTTACAACGATTATGGAGGCACGGCATTGCATGCTGGGCAACAGTGCATGCTGGGTAATCTTTTGCAGTCTGGGTAAACTGAACAGAAATCACCAGGCATCGCATATCTCATGCAAAAGTGTCTATATTTTAGGGGATATGAGAACTTTAACGTCAATTTGCAGGCGGAGACAATTTTCTGAAAATTTACAGGTGGAATGACTGGAACATTTATCTAGCCATTTATACCATTGGTAAATTTTCAAAAATACTTTTCTAAAGATCACTTCAGAGGTTATGTTTTGCCCACCTTGACTATTAAATGTTTAAAAAGGAGAGGATATTAAAACTGACATACCTTTCCTGTTTGGCTTTACATTAGCCCTTTCACTGATGAATTCCCCATATTTCATTTTCACGACAACATTACAGGACTGTTGAATGTTTTGAAATTAATTTGACTAGAAGCCATTGCCTATTAGGCAGCATCGGCTTGCAGTCTAATTAATTTCAAAATATTCAACGGAATAAGTTTTATATCATAAAGAACATACTTTTTCAGGGACTTGTTAGTGAAATAGTCACGGGGACATTCTGTGGTGTAAGTACAGTATATCCCAGAAATAACCTAGGATGTTTCCAGAGCAAAATAAAATGTACTGTTGAATATTTTGTACTTCAAGTTAATTTTAAAATATTCAACAGAACATTTCTTACATCATGTTCAAAATTGTACTAAGTAACACGTTTCTGTTTGTTTTGGAAACATTTTGACTTATTTACAAGTTGTACTGTACTTTTATTTGAGGCCTTTCACTGCTACTGAAATAACAAATTTTTTTCAATATATTAATATAGGTTTCATAACAAGAGTAAATAGAGTTTTTCCCTATTTCAAGTGGAGGTAAGCGCGAATTAAGTTAGAATGAAGTTTATAGGATGTATACACCTATGTAAACTTTAGCTCCATTACTCACAACCTATTTTATTCTGATTTGTTATTGCTTATGCACATGCTTTAGATAAGCTTCTGGTGAATCTTTTGTAAACGATTTGACTAAAGGTTGTCAAGTTTCAGGTTAATTCATTTTCAAGCTGTTTAGCACCTTTTCTATTCAGCTTCTAAAAGTAAGGATTTTATTTTTAAGGAAATGTGGTTGAAAAAGAAATGTAGAGGAGATGAAAATGTGTTTGTTCACAGTCATGCCTACCTGAGGCGGGCCATTTAATACAGGTGGCTTTTCTGTCTGTTCACCGTTAACTGTCCCTTCATATAGACTCCACACATTGTGACGCTAAACAGGTTTTCTTTCACACTAGTTTCTGTACAGTACTCCTCACCTGAATTTTTTATTTATTTCAATATCTGTTTAAGTTACGTTTTTGTCATGCATGAAGCATCATCCAGAAAACCTCGCTTAGAGGACAGGATGTTATCAGTATGAGTTTTTGGTCCACGTTTTATATACCTGTATTTAGGAGTATATAGGTAAAACTGATCATGGCGGATAAACTAGGATGAATCAGGAGTTGTGATTTTAGCTCTGAGCGGCTAACTTAGACATGTTTTATATATATTGTGTGGACTTATGGATTTATTCACTGTTGTTTTAAGGATAAACGTATTTTCTGAAAGTTTCGCTGTTAACCAGAGATGCAGCCGAATACAGACAGGGCGAAGTGGTAAGTTCAAATCCTGCTTCTATATGACAGTCTTTTGTCCGAGTAAAAGTCGCCTGTTTGTATATATACATGTATTTGGGAATAATAATGAAATTACTTCCGGGTTGACTTATTTGTGAATGTAAGAATTTGTTTGAACATTGAATTGAGGCCCTATTGTCACTTTAACCATTTAACCCTCGAATTTGTTCGAGAAAATGTTCATTTGCAGGCCAAGAGAAGACTATTTTTTTAAATAGTCATCTCGTGGTCTGCAAATGGTCATTTGCCAAGACCACCTTAGAAGCCATTTTGGGTTGATAAAAGTGTTAAAGGGTTAAAGTATGTTGTCATATTCCTTTTATAAAACTGAAGTGTTTCTTACACATCGTGATTAAGAGGGAGTTTTGGGTTGGTGGGTGGCAGACATTACTTATCCGTTTAACCATTGAAACTCCAGTGGTTCAATTTCGAGACAAGTATTCAGGAAAGCTGTTGAATATTTTGAGACTAATTTAACTGGGACCTGTTGCTGCTGCCTATGATGCCATAGGCAGCAGAAACAGCTCCCAATCAAATTAGTTTCAAAATATTCAACAGATTATTCCTTACTTCTAAAAGAATTTAGCGTTTCTCATCTGTATGTATTAAACGGTTAAATATATTCGTAATATCAGTAAAATATAATGATTAGTTATAGTTATTAACGCTTTTCATTGTAGCTTCAAAAACTGTTATATTACGAGAACTAAACATGAAACATGCTAAATATTTTGAAAATTCTTTTTCTGATCATTATTGCTTCCTTTATCAGCAACAGCTTTCAGTCCAATTATTTTCAAACTAATCCACAGGTGTCTTAACTATTGGCTTATCAAACTAGTGCAATGGTTGAAATGGGTTAGACGTTTTACTCATAAAGTGGGTCAATCAGTTTTTGCTTAAGTAATATGATAATACATTTATAGATATGAGGTACAATATAATATACCTGGCTAATGTTTACCCAGTTAAACCTACTACACAGTTTTGTAACACAACAAAAATACTAAGCCACTCAATTCACTGTTTGCTATAAGTCACCTGACTTAGATATCTCAGAAAATTTTAACATTCATTCCCATGGTGTGGGTTCCCTTGAAACAAGTTTAGCAGAGATACATCCCTCCATTGGGTAGTCTTGATAGTATCTCTTTAACTCTAAAGCAGTCATTGCTCTAGGGAACCGGTTCCTCTATTCCTATAGAGAACATATATACGAGTCTGTGAGCATGCGCACTTATGCTACTATGCATGCGACCGAGTCCAAGCCGTCATTAATTAATTTTCTGTATTACGGGAAACACCTAACTTTTATCTCAATAAATCCTATTCATTCCATAATCTTGTGGAGCTACATCCACATTTGATTTTTCATGAATACCACAGTACAAGCGGTCTTTGTTGAATAAGTTATAGTACTTATGTAAAATGTTTATAATTTACGTGAATATGAACGGAAAGTTCGTTGTGACCAAGTTGAAAGAAAATGGCGCCAGCTTCACATTACAAGTCAGGTGGAGTCAATAACTCTGATCCTTCTTTAGCCACGAGGCTCGTTCCTACGAAAGGTATACTATATACCGGTTTGGAACATCTACGAAAGGTATCCTACATAACATATGTAACATACCGGTTGGGAAGTTAGTGGATCAATTAAGAGTTTTGACTAGGTACGTATTTCCGAGCGTCATTCTTTCCTACATAAGGTATACTACATACCGGTTTGGATCGAATCCTACATAAGGTATCCTACATAACTATGTCATATACCGGTTGGGAAGTTATTGGATCTATTAAGAATGTGACAGTGGTGCAAACAGGCGTGGTGGACCGGATGAACACCACAAGGATACACCACGATCATCCCCTGAAGAAAAGCGAGTGGTCCTTCTAAGGACCGTTACTAACCAACTAACATGAAACTCGCAATTACTTCATGATGATCAGTCATGTCAGTCGTATTACAATAAAGACGAGACCATCAGTATTAATTCGCGATTCGGTGTTCGCTTTCAATTGGCGGCGTTTTTGCAGGCTAATTTAACATTACTAGCAATGGGCCGTGAAACCTTTTTACCATTTATTTAATATCTTATAAAAATTACTCGAGATTTTATGTTTTCTAATACCTGGCGGGGTTATTCGACGCAAGTATTTTTTATGGCCTTAGTTTCATGAAAAATTTAAACATTGCGTTGCTATGGGATATCCTCGTTAGTGTGTCGTAAATTGGCAAATGTTGGACGATCTCGGAATGCCCGGATGTTCAAAATTACGATACTGATTTGAATCCTCGTAATCGTATAACCCTCTTTTGTTAGATAGGCTATTAAGCCTGTGCCAGATTATCAGGTTCACTTGATTTGTAAATCTAGCGAGAAACTTGCGTTCACTTGATTTCTAAGTCTAGCGATAAAATTTATCATATATATTACTGCATGGTTATATTGTAATGTGAGTGACCAACATAAAATGATCTAAAACGTAATGCGATGTTCTAGAAAAATTGCATGAACGGCCGATAATTAAACTGGGTAGGCCGCGTCTATTGTTAGCGAGCCGGACAGTGGCAAAGTAAATCTCCGTTTGGAGGCGCTGACGAGAAGCGTAGATCTCATTACCGAATTTCCGATTCCAGGATATCTATATCCGAGTACTCGCTTAAGCTACTTCATTAAAATTTGCTTTAACATAATCTGGTCAGATAATATCACGTGATTTATATATCATGTGATTATCACGTGATTCTGATTTATATATTATAAAGACGACATTTATGTCAAGTTAGGATTAATTTTGATGGAAAAAACAATCTTTATTAAAGGATACGCAATATTTAGGCTGCTCAATTTAATAATTTCACTTCTGCGAATGATGTTTTGAGGTACACATTAAGCATAGCCGCGAGGTGACAAGATTTGTGAAGGATTTTTTCGTGGTATCTTCAGACGTTAAGATGTTTAAAAATTCAGAGGAAAATAAGTTTTATCCTTGTATATAGTGCGCACAAATTTTTTAGAACATGTAAATTGAGCATAAATGTGCGACCTATTTATGGATTTTTAAGTAAATACGCCACTCCCATATTTGCTGGTACTCATTCAGATTCAACTTATTTCAGTTGCAACTTATGACTAATAACTTCGAGAGTTAAATGGTTGATATTTTGATAGTAAACGCTACAAACTTTGATGACCAAGTTTTACTATATCAGAGATGTGTGTTGATCTCAGTGTTTTAGTAGCAAGCATAGCCTTTGGATCAGGAAAGTTCTTGACTATCAGCCACTTTTATTAGCCCTAAGATGGGGTTTTTCCCTACTTAATGTATAATCTAATCTCTCATCATTTTGGAAATTCTTTCTGCGGGTACTTAACTTGGGTGAAATTGGATATATAGAGCACGTACCCAGGCTATGAGGGATCATTCTATCGGCTCTCAATCGATTAATTGTTATAGTCAAATATAACATTCTGCTTGCAAATGGACTATTACTCGTGGAAATCATCTGAAAGTCTACCAGAAGAGGGGGAGAACTAACCTAGTTAGAAAAACTTTCTCTAAGGGGTGTGTAAACTGTGAAATGTTGGTCTGAACATGTTGTTTCCACACCATCTCTTAAAACATTCGAAAATGGTTTAGGTAGGCTTTGGCATAGTCAAGCCAATGTATGACTACACCGTACACGCAACCCATGACTAGAAGTGACGGCACAGGCATGGAGATAAATGAAGAAGAGATGACCATGAGGCCTAATTGTCCTGTGCTCAGTATTATTACCTAGATTATAACTCAATTTTTATGGCATAGCAACTGATTATAATTAAACTTCTGGTTTAGGTATGCCAAATCAAATCACTTCTGTTGTTTTGCTGGTATTGTTTGTTTCTAAATCACTTGACAGTTTAAATGCCCTATTTCAGGGGCTCTTATTTTTAATTCTTTAATTCTTTATTAGTTGCTCTTAGTGCAATGGCTGACCCATCCAATTATCCTCATCCTTCGAAACCTTGTGTACACCCAACTCTTCGCATTTATCTTCTAAGAATGATTTAATTTTTTCTTATGATCCTAGCAGTGCTTTTGTCGTTTTGATTTCACTAGATTTCGTTTTGCTCCTGAATCTTCTCATGTATTACACTCTTCCTATCAGCCTCCATCTTTCGACCTGTTCTCTCAAAAAATTGGAATCAATCATCTTTCGATTCTCCTAATATCAATCTGCAAATAAGTGCGTCAGACTTTATTATTTTAATTGTGAATAGTGGTTTGCTATCTTTTAGTATCATATCTGGCCTGATTTATTTTTAACATAGTTTTTCAGTCTTTCTTTTCTATCAGTAGGATCCCTCGCCATGATGAAGCATATCTATGGGTGACTGTAAGCTTGTCACAATAACAAAATCTTTTTTGTCTTATCAAGATTTACACCGCTCCTTTCTCGAGTTCAGTAGAAATTTTGATCTTTTTATTTGTCTAGGGATATGTCTATTTCTATTATTGTCATATGGAGATGTCTTCTCAGCCTTATCTATTGAAGCCTATTTTTTATTCTTCTAAATTTAACTTTCCCAGGGATTATTAAATAAATTCCTCAAGTGGGCCTAACCAAGATGATTGGATTATTGCCTTCGCATGGATTGTGGAATATGGTTTTTCCTTTCACCCTTCTGTGTAGTTTCAGTCCTTTGTCGTTATCCATCATTGATCTGGTCACAGGTTTGATGGACTTCTTTCCTGTTTAATCATCTGATAAAGATATTAACAATTGGGCTCATATCATACTAGCTTTGTTTTAAAATTAGATTTGTAAAATAAGATTCTGCAGGTTTATTCTGGTCCTAGCTGTCATGCTTAAGCGCTTCTATATAATCTCTACTCTATCAGGGGTGGGATGGGTATAGCTAGCCTCATGCATGGCTTAGGTAGCAGATTTCCTACATATAAGGTACAATCAATGTAGTCATTGAATCCCCATTTTTTCTATCAAACCATGTTGGTCTCCTTTGACATTAGTCCTGCTTCTGTTCCTGATCAATAATTTTCTGCTCTTTTCAAGTAGGATACAGTGGAGGAATGGCAGAATCCAGACTTTAAGGATTATGAGGTGCTGGCAGATCATCTTTTATAGTGTCTCGACTCTTATCTTCAACTCATATATTTATCCTTTTCTGACAACTTCCAAAAAATTTACACTTCATGATTTAATACTAATTCTGTTGTATATTTTGGAATTATTTTGTCTGGAACCCATGGCTGCTTTGATACTGTTTGAGACAAAAATTACTTAGTCAATCGTTTTATATTCAACTCTTTTCCTACTATGTTGTCTCAGAAATGGAGTTCATCGATGAAAGGAATAATATGGACATGGAGTCATTTTGCCTAGTCATCACTGGTCTCGTCAACGATTTAGTTGGTTTTAGTATTTTTGGTGATTAACCTTTCATTCCTGATTTGCAATTTACCAACCCACCTAGTATTTGGGCTCTGACCAATTCTATGTTTTAGCAAACAGTGAATTGAGTGGCTTAGTATTTTTGTTGTGTTACAAAACGACCCAGACGTATATATACTGGTCTGGCGTTTTGTTAGCTTACTAAAATACTTACCACTCAATTCACTGTGGCCCACCTCAGCCACCCCGCATCGTTAAATTGCAAATCATTAAATATTTGTGGAATTAATTAATGACGGCTTGGACTCGGTCGCATGCATAGTAGCATAAGTGCGCATGCTCACAGACTCGTTTATATGTTCTCTATAGGAATAGAGGAACCGGTTCCCTAGAGCAATGACTGCTTTAGAGTTAAAGAGATACTATCAAGACTACCCAATGGAGGGATGTATCTCTGCTAAACTTGTTTCAAGGGAACCCACACCATGGGAATCAATAGGTTAAAATTTTCTGAGATATCTAAGTCAGGTGACTTATAGCAAACAGTGAATTGAGTGGTAAGTATTTTAGTACGCTAACAAAATGCCAGACCAGTATATATACGTCTGGGTCGTTCTCTCCAGAACTCATCTGGGTTTTGGAGAGAAAAAATAGTGTGGTTTCTTTAAAAATTTTGATTAATCCTTACCACCCTGTTAACATTTTTTAATTTTCAAATTAAATTACTGTATTTCACTTAATTGAAGCCTATATTGCTCTAATAGAATCCCACGCCCTAACTTTGACATATGAGCTCCAATGATTTCTTAGCAGTTTCAAAACTGCAAAACTCTGTATTAGAAGCCCACCCCCTAACTCAGCAGATTGTATGGGAAAAATTCTTTTTAAGAGCAAATTTGTAAGAATAGCATGTATAATAATAACCATCGTGTCACAGGGTGTGTCTACTTCACACTGATCTCTGCCCTGATACATTTCTGGCCCCTCTAGAAGTCAATACAGGCCTCGGATTTGTAAATCTTGACCACCTATTAGATTAATACTAATAGTAGGCCATGTATGTTCAAGATATAATAAAGTTTATTCCATACCTTTGTAGTCAAAATGCGCGTAAAACAGTCATGGCGTGATTAAATACCTTCCTTATAAATATATTTTAAGACCAAATTTATGTACCAAACAAGCAGTGTTGCGCCTCGATTTTGTAACGTCGATCAACATTAAATGATCCAAAATGAATTATTACGAATGACAACATAGCCGGCTTCTTAAGTTGGCGAGCCAGCGGCTCTTGTGATGGGAGGAGGCGTGTTCTCGCAAGATATTATATGCTAACGGGAGTTTATCAAACAGGTACCCATTATGCAGATCAGTATGATACGCAGTTCCTATCGCGCAATGATAATATATAGAAATTCCCGAGTTCTGAGCCCCCTATTCCAGAATATTTAGATCAGAGTACTCGCTCTAAAATAAACTTTTCAATTGGAGGCGAATCACGTGATTTGTATTTTTTTGCGACGCCATTTTATATCAAATTGTGGATTCATTTTTGATGTAATAAACGACCTTTATTAAAGGATACGCAATATTTAAGCGCTCAAATCAAATAATTTCACTTCCCCGTTGATGTTTTGAGGTATACATTAAACATAGGCGTAGGCGGTGGGAATTTTTACAGGAGAAAATGCGTTGAATTTCCGTGGTATCAGTTTTAGAAAACCTTTGGGAAAAGTCTGATATAAGCCCACCCCCTTTCTCAGAGATGTTGGGTTGGAAATTGAACACCTCTTGTCCTAAGAGAAGCCTAGGCTTCAATTAAGCGAAATACGGTAATAGATGAACTGGTGTTAATTTTTCCACCAAAACCATTTGAAGATCGTCCACCAAAATTGTTTTAAAATGTACACCAGTTTCGTTGCTATTGACACAGTAAAACATAGAATATTGACATCAGAATGATAAGGGTTAAACGTTGAGCAGACTTAAATTACCACTTTCTAGATGTCCCCTGACATGCCTGAAAGTATTTTAGTTGTATGGAACATCCACTCATGTGTAATAAGATGTCACCAGTTTTATAGCTGAACCAAGTTTGTTCGAAGGAACTTGATTGGGCAAATGGTTCGGTGGCCATCTTGGATGACCTAGTTTTCGTGAAAACGACTTCTGCAGAACCGCTGAATGGATCGGACTGAAATTTTGGGGATATGATTATGGACTAAGGGCCATTAAAGTTTGTTCATGGGAAGTTGATAGGTAAAAAACATGGCCACCGTGGACCAATCAAATTGTAGCGTGTTTCGATGCCATATTCAATTTTTTTATTTGATGTTTTTTGAAGCCGAAATTGGTTTTCTTAACTCAGCTTACTTGTCAGCGAGCTGTCGTATAACGATGACTCTGTCCGTCTTCTGTATGTCCGTCCATCCATCTGTCTGTCCATCACCAACAATGGCGGCTCATTTTGTTATTTCTTGATGGATTGACTCCAAACTTGGTCACAATGTTAATGTCAGCATCTAATATCTGTGTTTTGAAATTGAAACTGATAGGGTGTCATATGCCAGAGTTATCACCCCTTAAATATTTGCAGTCTCGCTTTCATAAGGGAATTACAGGTTTGTTCCCATCGTCCACTGATTTATCACCATGTCAGATTTTATTGCCAAAGTAGATTAAACTCCCAATTAGCAGATAACCTTTCCATCACTGCCTAAATATTTAAGATATGTATTATGTGCTCTGACATCTATGCTCTTAAAAATATTTTGAAATGTATTTGATTGAAAGTTGTTGCTGCCTAAGGCAGCAATGACTTTCAGTCAAATTATTTTCTAAATCAAATCCAGCTCGCCCTACCCCTGCTGCTAACTTGGTGATTCAGCCAGATGCGCATGTGTTAAATGGATTGTGTGGTGGTGGTGAATAACCTGCTATGAAGACCACCTACCTGCCTTTAGAGACCATTTTCTTCAATTGTATTTAAACCTCTAGTAACCGTCTGACTGCTGAGTTTTTGCAGATGACATATTCTAAAGGATATATCTCTAAACCTGATAAATATTTTGAAAACAATTGGACTGAAATTTGTTGGTGGCTAAGCCGCCAACAACTTTCAGTCTAATTGTTTTCAAAATATTTAACAAGTCAAGAGCTTTTGAAAATTGAAATTATTGGCAGCACTGGCTTGCAGTCTTGAGACAGTTAAGAAACCAGCTGTTGTTAGCACTGATATCATCTATTTTCGCTTAAACATTGTTCAAAATCACTAATGCAAAAAAACAGCCCAGAGATTGTCAATATCTCAAAAACTAAACCATTTGACTGAAAGTCATTGAAAGCGATACCGAATGGCGATGGATGTAAAAGTAAGATTAGTTGAAATGCCAATGTTCCAGGTGAGCGATACAGGCCCATTGGGCCTCTTGTTTATACCACCTTTTAATGTTGCTGTGGTGTTTGTTTTCAACTTTATTTAATTAACTGACAAAGCATACATATTATTATTATAGCCCAAAGCTAAACTGTCTTGTTAATGTACTGAAAGTTAAACTGATACCACTAACCCTTTAATGGTCAAATTTGGTCAAGAAAATTTAAATATCTGCCTATTGAATGTCCATTTACATGTCAAGATAATACAATATTTGATAATTTATCACTGGAATGACTGTCTTGGTTATCGGGCCAGTCATTCCAGTGGTAAAATTTCAAAATTTGTATTCTCTTGGCCTGTAAATGGACATTCAACAAGGCCATAAGAGAAGCCAGTTTAAATGGTTAATATAATATAACCTAGCTTGTTGTTCTCAGTCCTCTTCAGAGATCAGATAGAAACATGTCTATCTTCTTAGGGGCGGGGGGTGGGGGGGGGCAACAAATGTCCACCATCTTCAGTAAAATTCGTGACGGGTTCATCCTTATGAAAATTTTTATTACCAGTTGTAAATTTATTGTACGCTTATTTTTAGCGAGTAACCAGTGTGAAACCAGCCTGATGTCATGCTATTCAACTATTGTTAGATCTGGTTACAATGAAGATGACATCTGTCCAATTCATTAACTTTTAATTTAAATAATATATTCAGTCTTAAGTGTAAACTACACTATGACAGACAAAAATCTCATTTCTCTGAAGACTTGACTATGCTTACACTTCTGCCTTAAGGAAATGGGTCTGACAACAGGCTGACAATACACTGGTAATATTTTTAACAGCTGATGATAAGCTGGTAACACACTGACAATAATCTGAGAATCTGACAATAGCTGGGTATTGGAAAGTTTTCAGCCTATTGCCAGATGTATTGCCGGTCTCAGTATTGCCAGCTTCAATTTGAAAAATATCTAATTGTATTACCTGCTAAGGACATTATTATACGCTTTCCCTTTAGGACCTTAAACCATAAATTGACAATTGAGACAGTTCAAGAAGACAGAAATGACAGACTATGTACTGTTTGTAATAAACTGCATGATGATAACACCAGTTCAAGAAGACAGAAATGACAGACTATGTACTGTTTGTAATAAACTGCATGATGATAACACCAGTTCAAGAAGACAGAAATGACAGACTATGTACTGTTTGTAATAAACTGCATGATGATAACACCAGTTCAAGAAGACAAATGATAGACTATGTACTGTTTGTAATAAACTGCATAACGATAACACCAGTTCAAGAAGACAGAAATGACAGACTATGTACTGTTTGTAATAAACTGCATGATGATAACACCAGTTCAAGAAGACAAATGATAGACTATGTACTGTTTGTAATAAACTGCATGATGATAACACCAGTTCAAGAAGACAAATGATAGACTATGTACTGTTTGTAATAAACTGCATAACGATAACACCAGTTCAAGAAGACAGAAATGACAGACTATGTACTGTTTGTAATAAACTGCATGATGATAACACCAGTTCAAGAAGACAAATGATAGACTATGTACTGTTTGTAATAAACTGCATAACGATAACACCAGTTCAAGAAGACAGAAATGACAGACTATGTACTGTTTGTAATAAACTGCATGATGATAACACCAGTTCAAGAAGACAGAAATGACAGACTATGTACTGTTTGTAATAAACTGCATGATGATAACACCAGTTCAAGAAGACAGAAATGACAGACTATGTACTGTTTGTAATAAACTGCATGACGATAACACCAGCTCAAGAAGACAGAAATGACAGACTATGTACTGTTTGTAATAAACTGCATGACGATAACACCAGTTCAAGAAGACAGAAATGACAGACTATGTACTGTTTGTAATAAACTGCATGACGATAACACCAGTTCAAGAAGACAGAAATGACAGACTGTACTGTTTGTAATAAACTGCATGACGATAACACCAGTTCAAGAAGACAGAAATGACAGACTATGTACTGTTTGTAATAAACTGCATGACGATAACACCAGTTCAAGAAGACAGAAATGACAGACTATGTACTGTTTGTAATAAACTGCATGACGATAACACTTTCTCTGCGACTGCAGCAAATACAATGATGTAAGGACAAAATATATGTCACAGCCCACAGTACTATATCACAAGTACAAATGCAGAAAAAACATAGGAACTTCTACGAATATGCAATGACTCTATCCTCAGAAATTTATGTAAATTACTTAAATTTGCTAAAAAATAACCATCGTTCAAAAAAATAAATATAACCTGCGTAATAAAAAATACAATAGAATAGTTATAACATACAACTTGAATAAGGTGATAAGCGCAACTAATGTTTTAATTTTAAAATAACTGCATGTTGTATATTTAAAATGTAATGTATTCACTGCCGCCGCCATTATTTTGTAAATATCTATCCTCATATGCCATTGAGGGGCCTGAGTGTAATGAAGTAAACTTGAACTTATCTATTGTCAGAAACTTATCAGAAATACTTTCGTGCCCGTTAATTAAAGGTGCATATTCACACAAAAATGTTTGAAAATAAAATTCTTAAAATTATATACTTTTAGAAGCGCGAGCTGTTTTCCTCGTGGAAGGAAACGAAAAAAATCTAAGCATATGAGGATTTCATTCCGTATAAATACATTTCATATTTTAGTTGTGAATTTGATTTAGGGACTCGTGCCTCTAATTCAATTTGACAACTTAAAAAACTATTAATTTACATGTAATTTACTAAGATTTATTTCTCTGGACCTTCTGAATATTTTGAAAACTATTTGACTGAAAGTTGTTGGTGACTAAGCCACCAACAACTTTCAGTCAAATTGTTTTCAAAATATTCAGCAAGTCAGGAGTTTTTGCTCACTGAAATTATTGTTTGGTGGCTTGTGGTGAGATAGTTAATCAATTAAAGAATTACCTTCCTTGACTTAGCTAGTTTATATTTTCCTTACCATTTTATTATCAGACATATATGTGACACCTTGCCAAGAAATTGTCAAACCTTATGTTGCCATCTTTAGGTATACAACAAATCTTTTGTTGTCAGATTGTTGTCACCCTGCATAATTCTGCAACTATTTTTTGACAGTTTTCTTGCCAGCACTAAGCTAAGCATCACATTTTTATTGTCAGGTTGATATCAGAATGGATAAATATGCAACTATTTATTGACAGCATATTACCATATCCGACAATAGATGGACTTCATTGCCATTTTTTTGTAAATTATTCTTCATATGTAATGCCAACTTAGCATCAGACTCGTCAGTTTATTTACAAATGTCTGTTCATTGTTAGACTGTTGCCAGACTGTCAGTGTATTGTCAGACACATTTTTGTAATGCAGATTTTGGAATGCGTATGATAGTAATATGTCATCACATTGTCATATTAATCTATGAATGTCATTTTGTCATGATAAGGCAGCCCATTGTCTGATGTGTTGATATCCTGGTTTTGGTAACTAGCCATTAACCCTTTCACCGATGAATTCCACATATCTCATTTTCAAGGCAACCATGCAGGAAAACTGTTGAATATTTTGAAATTAATTTGACTGGAATGTCATGTAAGGCAGCAACATCTTCCAGGCAAATCAACTTCAAAATATTCAACAGAATAATTAAGTTTTCGCTGTTGAGCAGGATCAGCTTCCAGTCAAATTAGTTTCAAAATATTCAAGAGTATGTTTCTTGCATTTTAAAGTTAGTGATGGTATATGAGGGCTAAGTGGTTAATAATGTGTTTTTAGCCCTTTGGTCCTCAAGTTTGTTCAAGAAAATTTTCTCTTAGAAAATGTCCAATTGCCGACCAAGAGAAGACTATTTTTGAAGATTTACCACTGGAATGGCAGGCTCGATTACTAAGCCAGTCATTCCAGTGGTAAATTTTCAAAAACAGTCTTCTCTTGGTCTGCCAATGGGGAATTTCTCAAGACCACTGCAGAAGTCGTTTTTGGCTGATATGGCTATTAGAGGGTTAAATGAGATATGAGTTTCTTTATAAACACTTCTTAAGCAAGTTAGCAAACGTTTTAAATGTTTAACCAGCCAGGATGTGGCAGACCTTTACAACCAAGTGTTCTGTATTAATTAAATACTGAACTGGTACACATTTTCCCATAGGCTTTTTCCTCATTGCTTAACCCTTTCACCCTTACATTTGTTCAAGATAATTTCAATTTTCTCAGAAAATGACCATTTGCAGACCAAGAGAAGATTATTTGGAAAGTTTATCACTGGAATGACTGGCTCATTTATCGAGCCAGTCATTCCAGTGGTAAATTTCAAAAATTGTCTTCTTGGTCTGTAAATGGACATTCCTCAAGACCACTACAGAGGCGGATTTTGGCCGGCTTGACAATTAAAGGGTTAATTAAATATTGGTACATGTTTTCACCTACATCTTTTCCTTGTTGTTTAAATCAACAGATCAAATAATTATTTGTGGAGACAAAATAGAGCTCATTGTAGCCTGACTGTAGTTTATCTATTCAGTCTGATGCTTTTAGAGAAGCCATCCTGTGATCGCTAGACAAAAGGGATTAAATTTATATATGCAAATTTATTGACAATATATATGTTAACTCTTGTAATAGTTTCATTCTGATATCTCAGTATTTCAAGGTCCATGCAAGCATTCAGCTAAGATTATTTTGAACCCTTTTGACTGGAAGCCATTGCGGCCTTAACCCTGTAACACTCAATATCAGCCAAAAATGCCTTCTGCCAGTGGTCTTGAGAAATGTCCATTGGCAGACCAAGAGAAGACTATTTTTGAAATTTATCCCTGGAATAACTGGCTCGATAACGTAATACAAATTTCTTATGAGAAGATGGAAATTTTCTTGAACAAATTCAAGGGTTAAAGGCAGCACCCAGGAGACTGCTGCCTTAGACAACAATGGCTTCCTCTCAAATTCGTTTCAAAGTATTCAACAGAATTTTACTTTTATGACAAAATATTTGTCATATTTGGCTTGGAAGCATGAACTGGTTAAATTCAACTAAGTTTTTTGCCCACCAGTCCATTAAAGTAAATCCCAGGCCAAAAAAAGCTTGGATATTCATGAATATCAAAGTTCTGTGGAGCTTGAATAAACCAGCTAATCCCAGCTAATCCAAGCTTTTAATAACTTGGAAAAGCTTGGGTTAGCTTGCTGGTATTGGCCACATAAAATTCAAGATAATTCAAGAAAATCCAAGAAAGGCCTAGTTAAAGTAAAATCCAAGAAAATTCCAGATAGCTTGAACATTCAAGAAAATCCGAGCTAACTTCAACATTCAAGATAATCCAAGCTAGCGTGCCGGTATTGGCCACTTAAAATCCAAGAATATTCCAGCTGGCTTGACCATTCAAGAAAATCCAAGCTAGCTTGCATGTTCAAGAAAATCCAAGCCTGCTTGAACATTCAAGAAAATCCCACTTAGCTTGGATTTTATTCCAGAAAGTCCCAGCTATCTAGAACTTCAAGAAAATCCCAGCTTTTAAAATAGGTTAGCCATTAACATAAATGCTGCCATAGAGATTATATATGCTTAAAAAACAAAATCACACCTTCATGGGAGTTGAGTTACTCAATAACAAATACAATTTCAGCCAGACATTAGCAATGTATGAGTTTCTGACTGATTTGTCTGTTATTCTTATAGACATAGATTGTTAATGTGCCATATTATTTAGAAAGTCATCATCACTGCATTAATTACATAGAACTGAAAAAGCTATACCAAACTGGTAATTCTGAATAAATCTCTGGAAATCAATAGAATACTTACCTCAAAATACAGTTCTGTTTCCATTTAAGGTTACTGATGCTAAGCATTCTATCTAACAGTACTGTCAGTGTTTCCAAACTATCATATTCTATATATCCATAGCTGGTAATGACCAATGCAATGAATGTACTGTTTTGTTTTTTACAAAGACTTTTTAAATTTCCCATCAATTTACCAGGTCAAGGTCACCTCTAGTCATGACTATACAGAACCTGTTCTTGCCTTAGTGCAAGCTATTTCAAGATAATCCAAGGTAGCGTAAGTGAGTCTACAAATTCAAGCATATCCAAGTCGCTTGAATTCTTTTGTCTGACAATACAAAGTCCTAGAAAATCCAAGCTAGCTTGAATTCTGTCAAATCAGAAAAGTCCAAGCAAATCCAAGAAGCTTGCACTTTTTCATGATGATATTCAAAAAGTCCTAGAAAATCCCAGCTAACTTGAATTATAAGAGGGGGGATTTTCAAGAAGTTCAAGCAACTATATAAAGTCCAAGCTAATTCAAGGAAATCCAAGCTGGTATGGGTTGAATAATTTTCCAATAGCTTGGATATTCAAGAAAATCCAAGCTAATCCAAGATAACTTGAAATTTATTTCACACAGGATAGATGATATGGTGGTTCCAATGTCTGTGTAGACATCCTCAGCCTTCTCTACAAAGCTTACAAATTGTCTTCAGATTTGATATTAATATGCCTTTGTCTACATGTAACCCTATGAAATGGTAGCGCAAATTCTGATTCCGATCAGGAGCCAGAATTTATGGATCTTTGTTTTCATTGTAATGTCAGGAAATGGGAGAGATCCAGTTGACATTTTCATTCTCTCCAAAATCTATAAAAGTTGAATATATGATTCCTACACAGTTGCGAAACGTGGTACTGTGTGTGGGGATGCCTTGGATGAAAAAGCTTTTTTGTTACTAATTATTAGCTCACCTGGCCAGAATGGGCAAGTGAGCTTATGCCATGGCGACCGTCTGTCCGGCGTCCGGCCATCCATCCGTCCGTCCGTCAACTTTTCTTTAAACGACTTCTTCTCAAGAAGCACTGGGCCGATTTCAATTATATTTGGCAGAAAGTATCCTTAGGGCATAGGGATCCAAGTTTGTTCAAACAAAACCGATTTGGCCGGTGGCCATCTTGGATTTTGGCCGATTTTAGGAAATGGCTTTAAAAGTCTTCTCCGAAACCGCTTGGTGGATCGATTCAAAACTCCCGAAATATCATATAGGGCAAGAGCTGAACCAAGTTTGTTCGAAAGAACTTGATTGGCCAAATGGTTCGGCGGCCATCTTGGATGACCTAGCTTTCGTGAAAACGACTTATTCTGCAGAACCGCTGAACGGATCGGGCTGAAATTTTGGGGATATGATTATGGACTAAGGGCCATTAAAGTTTGTTCATGGGAAGTTGATAGGTAAAAAACATGGCGGCCGTGGACCAATCAAATTTTAGTGTGTTTGGCTGCCATATTAAATTTTTTTATTTGATGGATTTTGAAGCCGAAATTGGTTTTCTTAACTCCGCTTACTTGTCAGTCAGCTGTCGTATAGCGATGACCCCATCCGTCTTCTGTATGTCCATCCATCCATCTGTCTGTCCGTCACCAACTATGGCGGCTCATTTTGTTATTTCTTGATGGATTGACACCAAACTTGGTCACAGTGTTAATGTCCACATCTAATATCTGTGTTGTGAAACTGAAACTGATAGGACATCAAATGCCAGAGTTATCACTCCTTAAATATATGCAGTCTCACTTTCATAGGGCAAATACAGGTTTGTTCCCACTGTCCATTGATTTATCACCATGTCAGATTTTATTGCCAAACTAGATATTAAATTCCAATTAACAGATTAAACTTTCCAATACTGCAGAAATATTTAAGATATGTATTATGTGCTCTGACATCTATGCTCTTAAAAATATTTTGAAATGTATTTGATTGAAAGTTGTTGCTGCCTTAGGCACCAATGAAAGTTGTTGCTGCCTAAGGCAACAATGACTTTCAGTCAGATTATTTTTTAAATCAAATCCAGCTCACGCTACCTCTGCTGCTAACTTGGTGATTCAGCCAGATGAGCATGTGTTAAATGGATTGTGTGGTGGTGGGGAATAACCTGCTATAAAGACAACCTACCTGCCTTTAGAGACCATTTTCTTCAATTGTATTTAAGCCTCTAGTCACCGTGTGACTGAGTTTTTGCAGATGACATATTCCAAAGGTTATATCTCTGAACCTGATAAATATTTTGAAAACAATTGGACTGAAAGTTGTTGGTGGCTAAGCCGCCAACAACTTTCCGTTGAATTGTTTTCAAAATATTCAACAAGTCAAGAGCTTTTGAAAATTGAAATTATTGGCTGCACTGGCTTGCAGCAGTGAGACAGTTAAGAAACCAGCTGTAGTTAGCACTGATATCATCTATTTTCACTTGTTCAAAATCACTAATGCAAAAAAACCAGTCCAGAGATTGTTGTCAATATCTCGAAAACTAAACCATTTGACTGAAAGTCATTGGAAGTGACACCGATGGATGTAAAACTTAAGTAAGATTAGTTGAAATGCCAATGTTCCAGGTGAGCGACACAGGCCCATCGGGCCTCTTGTTTTAATCCAAAGATCCTAGTTGTGTGTGTGTTACTGTGGCTTGAAGTGAGATTACTCCAGTCAGCTTGTAATTGGTACCACAAAGTTACCTATAATCAATTGGTATCATGGCTGTGTGTTATTTCATTTTCATTTCATTTCATGGCTGTATAAACTTATGGTCTCAGTGTGGCATCGGTCAGGTTAAAGATGTTTTGGTTCATCCTGTACACTTAATCAACACTGGCTCAGTAGTTGTTTAATTACAGTGTCAGCCACCTACACACCATGTGATACCTGTGGTCACGAGGTCAACTCGCAAACCAAATATTGTAGGTTCAAATCATACCTCTACTTGATGAGTACCAAAATTGTGAAACCGGTTGTGGAGTAGATGAGTCTCATGGTGTGTGAATAATGGCGGATTCCAGTTTCCCAGTCAATCTTATGACATCATAATCAACTAAGTAATGTGTAGGATGATGTCATAATCATTTACGTCATGAATGACCTAGCTAAGTTCGTCACGACTGCTTAATTTATGACAGATTAAACATTGTTGAGTGAATTGTATGTCTTTGCTATTTAATCAACATGCTGTTGAATATACTGAAACTAATTTGACTAGGCAGCAACAGCACCCAGTCAAATTAATTTCAAAATATTCAACAGCTTACCTGTATAATTTTCTGGAAATTGATAGTCAGGGAGTTCAGGGATCGATTGATCCCAACTCGGGCGAAGTGTGAGTGGATCTTAACTAGAGATGGGTGGGGCATAGCTAAGACTGGGTTCATCCATTCATTGTTCACTATTCTGATTACCTTATTAACCCATACCACTCTGATGTAGAAATTTTACAATTTCACATTAAATTAAAAGATAAACTGGTGTTAATTTTTCAACAAATTTGGCAGACGATGATGCTGTCATAGACAGCAACATCATCCACCAAAATTGCTGAAAATTGTACACTTGTTTTTTTACTATTGACCATGGAAAAGAAAAAATATTGACATCAGAGTTGTAGGGGTTAAGAAATTAGATTACATAACAGAACCCTTAACCTATGAATGTTCATGGCAAAGCGATCAACTGTGGTCATATTTAGCTTATGATATATGACTATCACAGCCAATCAAGGATTATCTGCGCTTCAGTCCTATTTTAGTCATACTTTTAAGCTCTGAGTGCACTGTGTCACCATCGATCACCCTGTAATATAACATGACTCATCGTGATTAGTTTGATACATTTCTTCCTGTAACTAATATTTCCCACGTAAGTTCTAGTTAGAACCTGCTGATAATTTTGAAAATAATATGACTGAAAGTTGTTGCTGCCTTAGGCAGCAACAACTCTAAGGCAGCAACAACTTTCAGACAAATTGTTTTCAAAATTGTCAGCCTTACTAAGTCACATTATTTAGTTCCCTTGAATGTGGTTATTGTGAACGTGTAATGGGTCAATATCGTGAGATAGATAGATAGATAGTTGGATGAATAAATATGTGGCTGGATTGGGGAACACTCTGTAATATATATAGTGCAATCCGGTCATAAATAGATATTGTCAGCTTAACTTGGTAACGGACTACATACACCATGGATATACATGTATAGTAATATTCTGTGTTTTCCTATGACACATGTGCAATGTTATGATTAAGTGATTGATATGCTGTGAGAAATGGTGGCATTAATTAAAAAATGTATGCCGATCAAAATGCTGCCAGCTCTGCAATTATGTTCTCCATATGACTGTGTATATGCATCAATTCATTCATCCATTTGTTTATGTTAACTGGGCACTAATACATCTATCCTTCCACCATACATCATTCATTATGCTACAGCGAAATATAAGTAAATATATAGTAATCAATTTGCCCATCACTATTGTTCATTCCATCGCAAAACTGTGGGGTTGTACCGTTTGATGTATCGTTTGATTAAAAGTTTTTCATTGGCCTTATTATTCAACAATGCTTCTTCCGATTTCAATGAAATTTAACAGAAGTGTTATATATGATGCGGAGATATGATCCACATCATTCAAGGTGTAGATTTTAGGAATCATTGTTGCTATAGTTTCACGTTTTTTAACTTTGTGTTTAAATTTTAGGTTAAAGTTTTTTATTGGCCTTGTTATTAAACAACATACCTCTTAGAATTTCATTGAAACTTAAGGTCTTCTATCTAATACAGCGATACAATCTGCATCATTTGTAGTATACATTTTTTCCATTCTTATACCCCACCAAAAATTGGCGGGCTAATATGTGATGGCGCCATCCAGGCGTGTGGGTTGGTGGCCGGGGGCGGCCAGTGGCAGAGTGGTTTCCTGAAAATAACAATGTTGGACGAAACTTATATTGCCACTGGCTGGCGGTCATCATCAAAAATTGGTTTCCGGATGATAACTCCATTAACGTTTATCGGATCACTTTGAAACATAAAAGTGTGGTTCGAGTAGGCATGAGGAAGAAACTTATCGAAATTCACAATGATCCAAAATTTAAGATGGCCGCCAACCACCAGATGGTAACTCTGTTACCATTCATTGGGTGATTGAGTACATGTAGGTTAGCCCATAATGGGTCAGGGAAAAACGTTATTATTTTTGTTAGTTCATCGGTATGTCTTGCTGATAGTGTGTCCATCTATGTGCTGCTCATCATAATGGCGTCTGTCACCGGTGGGGCGTCTGATTTTCTCTAGTTTCAGAATATTTCCACACACCTGACAATCTTGGAGTATAAATGGAGCTTAGGCTACCAAAGATGTGAGATGTGGCAAAATGAGATCACTAAGGAATATTGTGTTGATGTGGAAAGTGGATATCTATTGTGATGTCATCTATCACTGAAACTCTAACTCAATCAATCAAACACTCAAACAGCCACCACCCACTTGAACACTTATCCATCCATCCATCCATCCATTCACTTAATTATGTGTGTAGCATACTGATACTATGTATAACTAAAGCTTGCGTGGTGTAATATCTTCCTCAATATACAATTGGATCACAGGTAATCTTTTACAGTTGACTGAACAACAAAGGAGAAGTATAGAGTATCAAATGTCTACCTACTTATTACCACTGCTTTTTTATGTGTTTTGTGAACTGTGGCCAATGACTGATTGTCAGATATAGCACATTAATTCTGTAAGTTAGTCCATTAAGTACCAGCTCAGACATACATTACACACACCTAATCCTAAGTAACTTCAAACCAGTTATAAGTGCTTTGGCGCCATCTGAGTTTTGTGAACAAGCAAAGAAGAAAGCAAAAGCTCTCAGAGCCACTTCTTTCCTGAATTTGCCCTCAATATCTTACTCTCAGCCTGCTGGTATCACTCCACTGGCATGACTGATCAAGGGTCTCAAGATGTCAACTGACAGTCTTCTTTACTCAGGGTGCCATCCAACGCTCATCACTATTAAGGGTGCCATCCCACACTCATCACTATTGAGGGTGCCATACTGCCATCCCACACTCATCACCATTGAGGGTGCCATACAGCCATCCCACACTCATCACTATTGAGGGTGGCATACTGCCATCCCACACTCATCATGCCATCCCACACTCGTCACTACTGAGGGTGCCATACAGCCATCCCACACTCATCGCTACTGAGGGTGCCATACAGCCATCACACACTCATCACTACGGATGGTGCCATCCCACACTCATCACTACTGAGGGTGCCATCCCACACTCATCACTACTGAGGGTGCCATACTGCCATCCCACACTCATCACTACTGAGGGTGCCATCCCACAATCATCACTACTGAGGTGCCATCCCACACTCATCACTACTGAGGGTGCCATACTGCCATCCCACACTCATCACTACTGAGAATGCCATCCCACACTCATCAATACTGAGGTAGCATCCCACACTCAGCACTACTGAGGATGCCATCCCACGCTCATCACTAATGAGGGTGCTAATCCACAGTTACAGTCTCAATCCACAGCCATCCCTACTAATTGTGTGAACCTACACTCATCGCTACAAAATCTGTCAATCCACAGACATCCTTATTAATTGTGTCAACCTACAGTCATCGCTACGGAGAGTGCCAATCCACAATCATCGCTACGAAGTCTGTCAATCCAGAACCATCCCTACTAATTGTGTCAACCTACAATCATCACGACTAAGGGTGCCAAATCTACACTTCTCTAATAAGGATGCCAATACTAAACTGTTAGATTAGTCTCTGTCCATATACTGTCATAACAGAAATATTATCATTTATGCCTAAGGTTCCATCATCTATATCATGTAATTTAGTGTAAATTACATGATGTTGATTTAACTCTTAACAAAAGAGGCAAAATCTTTAATTTCCAAAATTAAATTAAATGATGAACTGGTGTTCATTTTTATACAAATTTGGTGGAAGATGTTGCTGTCATGACAGCAACATCGTCCACCAAAATTGAATAAAAATGTACACCAGTTTCTTTGCTACTGGCACAATAAAAAGATAAAATGTTGCTGTCAGAGTGATAGGGGTTAATGGCGCCTATAGACACGACAGTTTGAATACTTTGAGTACTTTAAAGCTGTTGAATACTTTGAAATTATATAGTATGATTTGACAGCAGTTGATATTAGTCAGATTAATGTGATATTGTGGAGAATATTCATTCATGTTTCAATAATTATTCATAACTTGTTTCATCTGGTCTGTGGAGTTGGAAGGGTTATTCAATCCATCTGAAATGGATTACAAATTCATAATGGTCATCCCGATGTCGGATGAGATTAAAATAAAGACAAGCTCCCATAGAAAATGTAACTTTAACAATGTAATGGTAAAGCTTGCCAAAGCCAACCTCCGCAGTAGCCTTGAGGAATATCCATTTGCAGTCCAGGAGAAGACAATTTTTTTAAATTTACCACAGGAATGACTGGCTCGATAACTCAGCCAGTCATTCCAGGTGTAATTTTTCAAAAATAGTCTTGGCCCGCAAATGGACATTCTTTAAACAAATTATTGAATTGTCTTGACTAATTTTGACCATTAAAGGGATAAGCACACCCATAACTTTTGTCTTAATTGACCGAGGTTTTGATCACTTGCCATCCATCAGCAGGATTGCGCACAGGTGGAGGCTTAGATATGACTCTAAACCAGTATGTAAGTTTAGTATGGTCAGTCTGTGAATAAAGTTTTGACTTAAATTCTGATAAAGGTGCTTATGACACAACTCTGGAGGAATTCTTAACTCTTACCACTCTGGTTAAAATTAAAAGATGAACTGGTGAGACAGCAACATCATCCACCAAACTTGTTGAAGAATGTACACCAGTTATTTGCTATTGCCACAGTAAAAGATAGAATATTGACATCAGAGTGGTAAGGGTTACGGAATGTCCATTTTCATGCCAAGAGAGGACTATTTTTTAAATTTAACAACAGGAATGACTGACTCGATAAATGAGCCAGTCATTCCAGTCATAAAGCTCTAAACATACTCTTCTCCTGGCATGTAAATGGACATTTACCAAGGTGAAATATCAATTTCCTTGACAAATCTTGATCATTAAAGAGTTAAATTTCATGTATTATATCTATGGAGCTGAAAGGGTTAGCTCATGCCCTGCTTCAACCCAGATGTCAACATTATGCGATAATTGTTACATGGAACTCTGACTGTTGCAAGTCACCTAATAATAATTTCAATAGGCGATAACTCTGGACATGCTGAAAACAATCACCCACAACTTTCCGTCAAAAAGCGTTAAAAATATCCAGAGTTAAACCCTGTGGGAAACGTAATCTGCAGAAATTCAACAGGCAGGCAGTGAAAGGTGATGCTGTTTTAAATAATGATACCTTTCAACAGGACAGCCTTAACCTGAACACTATCTGTCATATAGTAAGCTCATAAATAAGTTTAAAAAAAAATAGAGAAACATGTTAGTTAGTACAATTTTGAACATGTGAGAAATGTTCTGTTGAACATTTTGCACTTAAATTGATTGGAGGGCATTGCTACCTAAGACTGCAATGGCTTCCAATCAAATTATGTTCAAAGTGTTCAACAGTATGTCTTATTTTGTTTTGGAAACACATTAAGTTATTTCTGAGCTGTATTGTCCCAGAAAATGAAATATCAAGTTGTGAATTTAGTGTGTCAAGTGTTAAATTATTCATCAACATGTAGATCCTTTGTTTTCAATCGCCTATAAATTGATTTTTTTCTATTCACAGGAACGTCGCTAGACAGGATAACTGGTTTGATGTATGTATTGTTTTTATATCTTAAAAAACCCTGTTACAATTGTATATATGTGTCTGTTATTTATCTCAAGACCTGTTTACCATTTAGTCTTCACTTGCTAAGGGAGATAAATCTGGTTTATAAATAATAATTTGATTTACGGTTATTGAGAAATACTTTAATGAACATTTATCAATGAAAATGGCTGTCTCTTTATAAGATCTTGTCATTTCAGTATCTAAAGTTTAAAAAGTCATCTTTATTGATAATAAATCATTCATTTCTCATGGGTTATCTCCCTTGCTTACAGTGTTTCACTGGTCAAGAAGTAAAAGGTAAACATCAATAAGTTAGCTAAGCAATTTAACTTAACATTTTAACCGTTGAATTTATTCAAGAAAATTTTAATTTTCTCATAGAAAATGTCCATTTGCAGACCAAGAGAAGACTATTTTTGAAAAGTTTTCAAAAATAGTCTTCTTTTGGTCTGCAAATGGACATTTCTTAAGACCACTGAAGAAGCCATTTTTTGGCTGATATAAGTGTTAAACGGTTAAAGCTCAAACATAAATTACTTGTACCACCAGCCCACTGACCACACTGTTACACACATACCCGTCACAATCAACCATTGTTCTAACTAACTTTAACACTAAGTTTTAAATTTGTTCAAGAAAATTTCAATGAAAATGTGAATTGTGGACTAAGAGAAGACTATTTTTGAAAATTTACCACTGAAATGACATTCCAGTTGTAAATTTTCAAAAATTGTCTTCTCGCTCTGCCAATTGATGTTTCTGAAGGTCACTACAGAAGCGGTTTTTGGCTGGTTTGAGTGTTAAAGGGTTAACCACAGGTTCACCTAAGCATGCATTAATCCGTGCACATTACTCATTCTCTCACAACGCTAACTAGACTAAGCCCGACTCAATCAAGAAAACCTTGCAACACAACCCTCACTCACAATATTTATCTTAACTCTTTAACCTTCAAATCTGCTAAAGAAAATTTTAATTTTAATTTTCTCATAGAAAATGTCCATTTGCAGACCATGAGAAGATTCTTCAAAATTTAACCACTGGAATGACTGGCTCGGTTGTTATTACACCACAAAAACATCCATTACCGTTCAATCACTACTTGCTAAATCAATTATCTGCATTTAGCTATCAGAATAAGATTTTTATGCTTGTGTACACACCTCCCCATGCCTATTCCTATTAATATGGTCCCTCAACCACGCTACTGGTTATGTCCATCTCCAGCATACTGACAGATATAGACTGGCACGAGTCTATACTCACCCCATAGCGACGCCTGTCACTAAGCGTGCTTGCGCATGCACACTGGAGCCCAAATAGGAAACAAATTCACTTTTCAATTATTCTGCTTGCAGAACAACTGCTAAAATATTCTCCAAGAGTTTTTTGTGCTTTGCGCTGTGTCAGCTACATGTATTGTCATTCATATTACCAAGGAATATGCCTACTATGAAGTCAATCCTCCCTAAGTTATGTTTAGGAAGTATATTCGTGGTTATATTGTATTTTATAACTATGTATATATTGTTACCGGTTTTCGTGAAAGATCGTTCTCATTTCGTGGTAACTTAGTTACAATGCCTATATAATCATCATCATATTAATCTCTAGCATTCTCCAAGAGCCCTTATCAATTTACTTCTAGTGCATTATAAGGAATTTCATTTATCCCTATGCAAGTTTGTTTTCTTGTCGGTAGAGAATTTGATTTCTAATTTGAACTTTCCCGCCTTTTTAGAAGTGCGTTTTATGTTTCTAGTCTCCTTTTAACGATTTTCCGAGCGGTATGCATCATTGTTACACTTTTTTCATTTTTAAGAGTCCGGTAAATCGTCAGATAAGTCGAAATGCACGTCTGCTAAATGTGATCACCTTCACTCAGCTGATTTTGGTGGACATGTCTGTGTGAAATACACTTCTTGCACCTCAACAACGATGTGTGGGATTTGCAAAGGGTGGCCGGTCTCGGTTTCCAAGGCCTTTTTTAAGGAATTACCATCTAAACAACTGCTGCCCTCTGGTCGTCCTTCCCCTTCCTCCGTTGCTAGTAAGACTAGTAATGTATCTATTCCGGTAGCAACAGAGGGGGGAGCCTCTTCGGCGAATTCAGATGCCGTCTTAGCGTTATTTGCGAGATTTGAGTCCTTCGCGTCTGTACTGACCAAATCACTGGACGAAAGGATATCTTTCAGGAGGCAAAGAAACACGATCTCCGGTTCCGACGATAGCCCGAGTGCTAGTGGGCGTTCCCGCAAATGGGGGAAACCGATCCCTCTAACCTCTATGCATGTTAATAGGTCTCCTAAGCAGAAGTCTAGAGCGACTAAGCACTCGAAGGTGGGCTCGTGTAGTTCACCGGGTCAAACCCACATTAGACTTGAGGGTGACGGGCATAACCCTCAAGCAGTGGTGGCGGAGGCGGAAGCTGACGTCCAAAAGCCTTATGCTAATGCAAATGCTAGTTTTTCAGTCATTCCGGTCGTAACGGTTCTTTGTAGGTCGCCTATAGCTAAGAGTTTGATTTCTAGTCTTACTAATACTTCCGGTTCCGTTTTGGTGGACTCGAGTCCCCAGGACTCGGGTTTACTTCCGTTTTTCTTCCGTTCCATCCGTTTCCGTTTTAACTTCCGGTTTAGCAAGACATCCAGGTCTTCAGGATCCGGTTCTTTCTTCTGTTGCGTCCGTTTCCGGTAGGACTTCCAGTTTTGTAGGAAATCCAGGTCTTCAAGATCCGTTTATTACTTCCATTCCGACCGTTTCCGGTATGACTTCCGCTTTTGTAGGAGATCCGGGTCTTCAAGATCTGGTTCCTAGTTCCGTTTCCGCTTTCAGCAGCGCTTCCGGTCATACCGGATATCCGGGGTCTGAGGACTCCTATTATTTTTCGATTTCTGGTAGAAGCGCTTCCGCTTCCGGTTTGGATTCTTGTCTGTACACTTCCGCTTCCGGTTCTAGAGGTGTACTTCCAGGTCGTTCAGATCTGGATAGACTTCCGTCTTCCGCTTCCGGTTGGGAAGTAACTTCCGGGATAGCGAGAGATCGTAATCGCTTAGTGTTGTCTAAGATTTTACCCGAGCATCATCTTATGCTGCCGTTTTCAGTCTCCTCGTTAGATTCAGAGAGATTTTCTGAGGATAGGCGTAAGGTTTGTGATGATAGGAGTTTTGTAGGTTCTGGTTCTGAAATATCTCAACTGGTGTTTTCTCAGGATTCTGTAGTTTCCAATTATGATTCTTTTCTTCCTTCTCAGGTAGTTGATGTTGATTTATCTTCCCCGTCTTCTTCTCCTTCCTTTCGTGACGCTGTTTTGAATTCATCTTCCTCTAGGCCTTCTTCTTTCTGCTCCTCTTCTCATCCTCCAGGTTTTAATCCTATTTCTTCTTCTCTTTCTGCTAAGGATTTCTCATTAGTCATGTGTCTAACTCATCTGCTCTCTTTCAATCTTGTCCTCCGGGTTTCTCCCGTCTTTCTCTTCTCTTTCCTCTCAGGGTCTGTTAGCTCATTCTTTTTCTTCTCCATCGTCTCATTCAGTCTTCTCTTCCTCCTTCCTCCTCTTCTCCTTCTTTTGATCATCTTGTTCCGATTGTTTCCGTTGTCCTCTCCCCTGAGCTAGAATTTCAAATTGTTGATTCAGGTTTAGATTTTTCCTTGTTTTCTGTGGTTAGGGATTCTTCTTTAGATCGTTCGTTTGTTTCTGCTCGCTTTTCTATTCTTTCGAGGTTTTCTGCCAGTTCGCTGGTTCTTCCTTTCTTGTCCTCTAGTCAGGATCAGGGTAGGGATTCCTTTTCCTCTTCTCAAGTTTCTTCCTTTCCTGAGTTTGCTAGAAGGCCCTCCTCCTGTTTCCTCTAGGGCAGGTGAATCTTTAGTTTCAGGTGACTCCTCTCTTCTCATCTCTTCTTCTTCTCCTCCTCTTCTTCCTTCTCTTTCATCAGCTCCTAAGTCGGTCAGGGCCAGGGATCTGAAGAGGTTTTGTCTGGTTAGAGCCTCTTCGGAAGACTGGTCCATGGCTCACAGGTGGATCGCATCTACTCTTTCTCTTCCTCTTAAGGAGGAATTTGCTATGGATGCTTTCGGATCCGCTCTCTCTACCTCTGATTCTTCCTCTTCTTCCTCTCCTCAGGTGCTGCCTATTGATAACTTAGTAGTTGATATGCTCCATTTCTTTGTTAATGATTCTGTTAATAATGACTTCTCTTGTTTCTAAATATGATTCTCCTATTCAAATTCCCAAGGAGGATTATTTGAAGGTTGCCTTCACTCAGTCTCTTTCTGGTTCCGCTTGGGATGTTCTTTCTTCTCAGTTAAAAGAGTCTTCCAAGGTTGAGTTTTCCAATGATCTTTCTAGATGGGAGTATGTTAGCAGATCTCAGCTTAAGTCATCTAATTTCCTTGCTCTATTAGCTGAGGCTGTTCTTAAAGCTGAAGAACATGGTGATCCAGTTCCTTTGTCAGTTTTTTGTTATTTGGCAGATTTGTCTCGTGGCTCCCTCAATTTTCTCTAAGTCTGGGTTTCATTACCTCTAAGCATAGATCCAGGAAGCTCTGAGGTTAAGATTTTGAGTTCTTTGAAGAATAGTCTTGTTGTAGCACCTCCGTTTGGTCAAGATATTTTCGGACAGTCTGCCACTAGTCTAATTCGTGCGGAATCTGAGCGCCTGAGGGCCTCTAGGGAGCTTCAGGCTCAGAGTTCTTTCGCTAATCCTTCCTTGAAAAGAGATGTTTCTTCTGTGAAGAGCCTCAAACCTGACCAGTTTGGGGCTTATCCCTCTAGGATTATTCATAATTCCAATCTTTCTTCTTCCAATTGTCAAGATCGATCCACGGAGGAGGATCGCTTCGTTCTAGATCTTCGCATCGTTCCAGGTCTCAAGGGAGGCAGTCTCCTTCTTCTTGAGCGAGAGGGGGTCAGACCCCTTCTCGCCGTTCTAGTTCCAGGTCCAGAGGTCGTTCTTCCTTTAGAGGGTATCAAGGAAAGAGAATTTGAAGGTGTGGACTATTCCCGGGTAGGTCCAACCTTCTCTCTTCCCTTCCTCATCCCTTCCCCTCTTCTTGTGCCTTCGGATCAGACGGTCCAGTGCCTGTTACCCAACTTGCCAGTAGGAGGGCGCCTTTCTCTGTTTTGGGAGAATTGGCAGGCCCTCGTTCAGGACTCCTGGCTAGTGTCTCAGATACGTTGGGGTTATGCACATTCATGGATCCGTCATCCTCCTCTTCTCTCTTTTCTTCCAATTTGGACTCCGGTTACCTCCAATCCGGAAAAATTGGGTGCCTTGGAAGAGGAGTTGGAATTCATGATTGTAAAGAGGGCAATAGAAGAAGTTCCCCACTGGAGAGTAGACCCGGGCTACTACTCGATCATCTTTTTAGTTTCCAAGAAAACAGGAGGCTGGCGTCCAATCATAAATTTGAAAAAGCTAAATCTTATGATTCTCACCCCCAAGTTCAAGATGGAGACAATCTTGCAGATCATTTCCAGTTTAGATCAGGGAATGTGGACGTCTTCCATCGATCTAAAGGACGCCTACTTTCATGTTCTTATTCACCCTGCCTTCAGAAAGTTCCTGAGGTTTGCTTACAAGGATCGAGTTTGGCAGTTCCGCACCATGCCCTTTGGCCTGACCACGGCTCCCTTCCTTTTTACCCGTCTAGTTTCAGCCGTGGCAGGAATTTTACACCGTTGTTCTATCCATCTTCATGTTTATATAGACGACTGGTTGGTAAAAGCAAGGTCATCCTCAATTCTCTCAGGAATTTTTCCAGAAGTTTGCAGTCTGGCATGCAACCTAGAGTGGATTTTAAATCTAAAGAAATCAAGCCTAGTTCCGTCTCAAATCTTTACTCATCTAGGCATTTCTTTCGACCTGGCCCGGTGTCTAGTCTTCCCCTCAGATCCAAGGATAGAGGCTTTATCAGTGGCAATGGAAATCCTGTCTTCTTCTCCCATGGTAAGAGCAAGATTCTTTTTAAGAGTGATAGGCTTGATGGTCAGCGTAAAGAATGTAATTCCTTGGGCGGCGCTGATGAGAAGACCTTTCCAAATGTATTTTATGTCCCTTTGGAAGCAGTCAATTCACTCTATTTACCATTAGATTCCCATCAGAGAAAACTTGATCCCTTATCTAGATTTTTGGAAGAATCGTTCTCTGCTTCTGATGGGTGTTCCACTGGTAAAGTCCTCCCCTCAGGCGATTATATTCACAGACGCTTCC
The DNA here is from genome assembly GCA_034401795.1 of Chaetoderma sp. LZ-2023a. NCBI lineage: Eukaryota > Metazoa > Mollusca > Caudofoveata > Chaetodermatida > Chaetodermatidae > Chaetoderma > Chaetoderma sp. LZ-2023a. The sequence goes on along the minus strand of CM067373.1, from coordinate 92,207,148 downwards.
CAGGAGGGATGGGGAGCAGTCTGGGACTCCCTGTCAGTTTCCGGCCTTTGGTCCCTGGAGGAGTCGACAGCTCATATCAACATTCTAGAGTTGTGGGCTGTCAAGAAGGCTTTCCTTTCTTGGTCAGATCTTGTGATAGGTCTCAAAGTCTCGATTCGGTCGGACAATTCGACAGCGGTGTCTTATATCAACAGGCAGGGAGGTACAAGGTCGTCTCCTTTGTCTAGAAGTGTGGAATCTTCTCTTGTGGTGCCGCAAGAAGCAGATTTTTCTAGTGTCCTCCCATATCCCAGGCAGTCTGAATTTTCTGGCGGACCAACTGTCACATCCCAGCAAGTTCGCTCACATAGAGTGGCAGTTAAAGAGGTCGGTTGTCAGCGATTTTCAGTCTTATGGATCGTCCTCTAGTAGATCTGTTTGCGACCTCTCTGAATGCTCAGATCTCATCTTACATGTCTCCTCTTCCGGACAGTCAAGCCTGGACATTAACGTTCGCCTATGCCTTCCCTCCAACAATTTTGATTCCGTTAGTCATGAAGAAGGTCAAGGATCAGGTTTGCGAGATTCTTCTGATAGCTCCCTTTTGGCCCAAGAGGATTTGGTTTGTAGCCCTTCTAGATCTTCTGGTAGACTTCCCTCGTCTTCCAGTATCCCAGGATCTTCTATCTCAAGTAAGAGGTCTTTGTGTTCATCCAAACCCAGAAATTTTCAATTTGTGCATTTGGAGAATCTCGAGTGAGGTCCTCGAGAATAAGGTTTCTTCAAGATCTCAGGAAATTATTGATTCTTCCAGAAGAGAGTCGACCCGTCGAGTTTACAAGGGTCGACTTAAAATTTTCGGAGAATGGTGTTCAGACCAAGCTTTCGTGCCCGATTCTGTTTCTATACCCCAAGTATTAGATTTTTTTATCTTATCTGTTTGATTCTTTACATTTGTCAGCTAATACGGTTAGGGGGTATAGATTTTCTCTGGCGTCTTCCCTTCCTTGTCTTCTGAATGCTGATGTTAAGGATACTAAGACTCTTAATAGTTTTATTAGAGGTCTAAGTAATATTCGCCCTCCGATTGCTACGCCTTTACCTTCCTGGAATTTGGCTTTGGTTCTTCATGTTTTGGCAGGTCGCCATTTTGAACCTATTTCTTCTATCAGTATTAAGCTTTTAACTTTCAAAGCTGTTTTTCTTGTTGCTGCTGCCTCTGCTAGATGTTCAGAGATTCATGCTCTTTCTGCTGAAAGGGATAGATTTATAGTTTCAGGAGACGGTTTGGTTTTATATCCCAGAAGGGACTTTTTATCTGAAGCTCAGTCTAACCGCTTTCCTGCTAGTCCGATCATTTAAAAATCTTTATCGTCTTTTTCGCCATCCGATAAATTTTGGTGTCCTGTTAGGGCATTAAGAACGTACAAACAGTGAACCAATTTTAAAAGAGTCGATCCATCCCATTTATCGGTTTCCTACGCGGAAGAGTTATCTAAGCCAGTCTCAAAATCTACGATTGCCAGATGGATTTGTGAGACAATTAAGCTTTGGTATGAGATACCCTCACTGGATCAAGTTAACCTCTCCCATATTAAAGCCCATGACGTTAGAGGTATGGCTACTTCTTTCGCTCTTTTTGCCAGTTCGTCTTTAGATGAGGTCATGCAGGTGGCAGGATGGAAATCTGAATCCACTTTTACCTCAAAGACAAGAGTGCAGCAGCCTCCTTCTTTCGTAACATTACTATTTTAACTAAAAAAGCCGAAGACCATTTACCAAACACTCCACCATTTTTGTTAGGACTGTGCGTCTGTGAGAAATGGTGAGTCGTCTTTTGGTTTTTATTTATTTCTTTAAGTTCAAGTTTACCTTATTTGTTAATCACGGTGTGATTGAGTTAAATGCACTATTATGTTATGTTATTAACATTTGGATAAGATTGGTTCGATTTTTATCCTTGTTTGTTGATTCTCAAATCTCCTCCCACCTAATGTTTAAATGGGGACCTGACCAAATCTACTGGTTTAGCAAGTAGTGATTGAACGGTAATGGATGTTTTTGTGGTGTAATAACAACCCCCCTTGTGGGTTGGTCTGTTGTTTTATTAACCACTATAAAAACATACTTACCATTCAATCACTATGACCCGGCCTCAGCCACCCCGCATGGTAAGATTTGAGAATTGGCTTTTAATATTTAGCACTTAAATTTAGAAAAGTGAATCTGTTTCCTATTTGACCTCCAGTGCGCATGCGCAAGCGCGCTTATTGACAGGCGTCACTATGGGGGTGAATATAGACTGGTGCCAGTCTATATTTGTCAGTATGCTGGAGATGGACTTTAACCTGAGTAGCCTGTTTGAGGGTCCATATTAATAGGAATAGGCATGGGGAGGTGTGTATGCAAGCATAAAAATCTTATTCTGATAGCTAAATGCTGATAATTGATTTGGCAAGTAGTGATTGAACGGTAAGTATGTTTTTATAGTGGTTAATAAAACAACAGACCAACCCACAAGGGGGGTCTGTGGGGGGTTATCTCTAGCTAAAAGGGAACTCAAACAGAGGATGCTCACATCTCACCGAACATGCTTTTGCATGTTTTAAATAAAATAAGATATTATTTACATATTTTCAAATTTCTTAATAGTAAATTTAAATTTTGCCTCTAAAAGTAATTTTCTTCAACTTCTCATGAACATGACTTAGTGACATTATCGCGTAAATGAATGTTGTGTTATGACATCATCGAGTAAATAGTACTTTATTGTTGATGATTGATAGCTCACAAATCAGCTCACTCGGACACCACCGTATTAATGAGATGGAAGAGAAATATTACAGTTTGTAGCCTAAAACATGAATAGGAGATGACGTCCCACTTTGTAACTGTTTAAGACGCTATAGTTTCGTCTAATCTGAAAACATGTACAACTTAATCTTAATCCACATGGTTGATGAATCGCGCAATGTCATCATACCATGAATTTTCTGGCGTGTAAAAATTCAGGACTTTAACTGAAATTTTAACAATGATGTAATTTGTGAACATCTCAACTTTTTAATTTGTAAAATATGATAAAATCTTAATTTTGGTGGTTTTTATTGAAATCTAAGTCTCGTTTGTGATCCTGTCTAAGCTCCACCCACTTTTTGTGTTGTTGGGATCGATTTAAAACTTTGAAACGTGAATTCCCAAGATTTAAATTTCAAGGTAACTATAGAGGTTGAATATTTTGGAAGTAATTTATCTGGGAGCTGTTGCTGCTAGTGGCAGCAACAGCTCCCAGTCAAATTACTCAAACAAAATTCAACATAATGTTTATTAATTTGTAAATTCACCAAAGACATGCAGGTAAGACACTTTAGTGACAGGTTTTTCAATGTTCGTGACTAAGCTACATCATTTTGATCATGTCATCAGCTAACATGTGACATATTTGATTATGACATCAGATACTTGAATGATAGACCGACTGATCGTATCACTCAATGGAGGATTCTAGTTTTTATCTAACCGTCCATCCGTCAACTTTTCCTTTAAAACGACTTCTCAAGGACCACTGGGCCGATTTCAATTATATTTGTGAGGAAGCATCTCTAGGGCATAGAGATTCAAGTTTGTTCAAATGAAGCCGATCGGCCAAAATCCAAGATTGGCGCCGGCCAAAATAGCTGATTTTTAAAAACACTTTAAAAAATCTTCTCCGAAACCGCTGGAGGAATTCATTCAAAACTCATAACACATCATCTATTCCAACGGTAGACCCAAGTTTGTTCAAGGCAACCTAATTGGCCTATTTGCCTGGCGGCCATCTTGGATGATCTAGTTTTCGCGAAAATGACTTCTCCCGAATCACTGAAGGGATAGGTCGGAAATTCGGTAAACATGCTTAGGGACCATGGTCCATTCAAATTTGTTCAAGGGAAGTTCGTACGTTAAAAAACATGGCCACCATCAAAATTTAGCATTTGTTGGTCATATTGTTTTTTTTGGATTTGATGTATTTTGATGGCAAAAATTGCTTTATATATGCTTATCAGTGTGGCGAGTTCAAATATGCCACTTTCGAGACTGTCGGATAAACGCTTTGACTGCCATCTTGGTTTGTTTTCCCGCCAAAGGTTCCCATAGTAAAGCAATGGGGAATTGTTTAAACGACTTCTTCTCAAGAACCACTGGGCCAATTTCAATTATATTTTGGAGGAAGCATTCATAGGGCATAGAGATCTAAGTTTGTTCAAATGAACCCGATCGACCAATTTGTCCGGCAGCCATCTTGGATTTAGGCCGATTTTAGGAAATGTCTAAAAATCTTCTCCGAAACGGCTTGGGGGATTGATGCAAACCTCATGAAATATGATTTATGGCAAGGGAACTTGATTGGTCAAATGGTTTGGCGGCCATCTTGGTTGACCTAGTTGTAGTGAAAATGACATATTCTCCAGAAGCGCTTAAGGGATCGGACCGAAATTTGGCAGATATGATTAGGGCCTAAGTGCCATTAAAGTTTGTTTAAGAGAAGTTGATCCGTCAAAAAACATGGCCGCCATGGGCCAATCAAAATATAGCATGTTTGGTGGCCATATTGGATTTTTTTATTTGATGGCTTTTGAGGCCGAAATTGTTTTGTATGTGTTTTTGGGTATTCTGATCTCAAATTTGCAATTTTTGAAACTGTCGGATAAATGGTTTGCTGGCCATCTTGTTGATAAAGAGCATTCTAGTTGAAATGCCTATTGTCCAGGTGAGCGATACAGGCCCCATGGGCCTCTTGTTATCCATCACGTCATAATCAACTAAGTGTCATAATCAATTACGTCAGGAATGACGTATCTAAGTTTGTATTGAAGACTTAGTTGATGACAGACTTAGCATTGTCGTATAAATTATATGTCTACTATTTAATAAACATGTTGTTGAATATTTTGAAACTGATTTGGCTTGGCGCTGTTGCTACCATAGGCAGCATCAGCACCCAGTCAAATTAGTTTCAAAATATCTAACAGCTTATCTGTGTAGTTTTCTGGAAATCGAGTCAGTGAGTTCATGGATCGATCGATCCCAGCACAGGCGAAGCGTGGATGGAGCCTAGCTGGATATGGGCGGAGCATAGCTAAAACTGAAGTCCTCCATTGGCATTACTTTCAACTCCTGGTGTGACTGAGTGGTTGAAATAACAATTGTTAACTGGCAATAAAAATCTTATCTGTCAAAGGTGAAAAAGGTCAGCAGACATAAAGATCCTGACCTTTGATCTGAATAATGATCATGAAGATTTGTCAAAGAAGCACTTGATGTACTACTTTTGCCAAGCCAGTCATTCCATTGGGAAATCTTCAACACTTCATCTCTTGGCCTGCAAATGGACTGACTGCAAAGGCCAGTTTTGACTGACTACCATTAAAGGGTCAAAAACGTCTGAAAAAATTGTAAAATGGCTACATAGGTCATACAGAAATGCTTTAAAATGGTTGAACAAAGTCCTTAAAAATGATTGAAATTGCACTAGAGACTATGAGCTTAGTGGTCAGATGTTGGTCATCTAAAATAGTCATACACAAGTACATATATACCTGATCAAGATATTGTCAGTTTTATTTCATTGTTAGCTCACCTGGCCAGAATGGCCAAGTGAGCTTATGCCATGGCGACCGTCCGGCATCGGTCCCACTTTCATAGGGCAAATGGTTTGTTCCCACCCTCTTATCACCATGTCAGATTTTATTGCCAAACTAGATATTAAATTCCAATTAACAGATTAACCTTTCCAATACTGCAGAAATATTTAAGATATGTATTATGTGCTCTGACATCTATGCTCTTAAAATATTTGAAATGTATTTGATTGAAATTTGTTGCTGCCTTTGGCAGCAATGAAAGTTGTTGCTGCCTAAGGCAGCAATGACTTTCAGTCAAATTATTTTCTAAATCAACTCCAGCTCACCCTACCCCTGCTGCTAACTCGGCGATTCAGCCAGATGTGCATGTGTTAAATGGGTTGTGTGGTGGTGGGGGAATAACCTGCTATAAAGACCACCTACCTGCCTTTAGAGACCATTTTCTTCAAATTGTATTTACACCTCTAGTAAGCCTCTGACTGAGTTTTTGCAGACGACATATTCCAAAGGTTATATCTCTGAACGTGTTAAATATTTTGAAAACAATTGGACTGAAAGTTGTTGGTGGCTAATCCGCCAACAACTTTCAGTCGAATTGTTTTCAAAATATTCAACTAGTCAAGAGCGTTTGAAAATTGAAATTATTGGCTGCACTGGCTTGCAGCAGTGAGACAGTTAAAAAACCCAGCAGTTGTTAGCACTGATATCATCTACTTTCACTTAAACATTGTTCAAAATCACTAATGCAAAAAAAAACAGTCCAGAGATTGTTGTCAATATCTCGAAAACTAAATCATTTGACTGAAAGTCATTGGAAGTGACACCGATAGATGTAAAACTTAAGTAAGATTAGTTTGATATGCCAATGTTCCGGGTGAGCGATACAGGCCCATTGGGCCTCTTGTTGTTACTGTGAAAGGAATCAGATGGGAACATTGCTATAAATACTGTCGCTTTTGTTATTCCACAAGCTTGATCAGACTTATGATACAAAGGTGTTCACAGCAAGTTTTCTGAAATTGCTGTTATGGCAAAATTACTGGAGCCAAGCAAGATGTGTAAACCAGAGCAATTGTATCCAAGACAGCAACTGATTTCAGCAGCATTGGTTCCAAAACTAACCAGCCATTCTTATACTGCTCTGGTCCCAACAAACCTTTTGACATCAGTGTGATACAGGCTATTTTCTGGAGCACAGTTCCTTCCGTTGACATCAATGAACTTATGCATGGTTAATTAGTTTTGTGTATATATATATATATATATATATATATATATGTGTGTGTGTATACCTTTTTAATATACCATATTTCATTATTCATAGGATGTTCAGCGCCGGAAGGACACGATGGCACGGGCCATGGATGAAACACGAAGACGGCTCGAGTCGGTAAGCTAATGTTATTATTCAGCTACAAATTAGATCAGAAAATCAATTTGAATTCGTATTATGAAGCTATGCATGGATGCATCTTTCAAGACATTTTATCGTGCTGTGCATTGTCAATGATATAACCTTCCTGGATGTTAATTAACCCTTTCACCAATCAATTCTCCATATCATTATTTGAACCATATAGGAAAACAGTTGAATATTTTGAAAATAATTTGACTGGAAGGCATTGCAGCATTAGGCAGCAACGGCTTCAAATCAAGTTAATTTCAAAATATTCAACAGAATAGATTTTGTATCGTAAAGAATATACTTTTTCCGGGATTTGTCGGGATCCTCAAATTTAATCAAGAAAATTTCAATTTTCTCACAGAAAATGTCCATTTGTAGACCAAGAAGACTATGTTTGAAAATTTACCACTGGAATCCAGTGGTAAATTTTCAAAAATAGTTTTCTTTTGGTCTGCAAATTGACATTTCTCAAGACCACTGTAGAAGCCGTTTTTGGCTGATATGAGTGTTAAAGGGTTAAACCTATGTTTACATGTAGCTCCAGATTCAATAAGAATTTAACTGATTCAGATGCAGAGAAGCAGAAAACAGTCCCAGGCCTAAATAATGCACCTACAGTACAGCGCAGAAATAACTTTAAATGTTTCAGAAACAAAATAAAACATACCGTTTAATATTTTGGACTTAATCTGATTGGAAGCCATTGCTGCCTTAGGCTAAGCCACCAATAACTTTCTGTCAAATTGCAAAATATTCAGCAGGTCCAGAGTTATTGCCCATTGAAATTTTGTTGTCTGGTGGCTAGCAACTGTCAACCAGTTAGAAAGTGGATTGAATATTAATATTTTTGAGACCTGATCGGTTTCCTAAGACATTTCTCAAGACCAAGGCAGAAGCCATTTTCTGGCTGGCTTGACCATTAAATGGTTAATTAGCTCACCTGGCCTGAAAGGTCACGTGAGCTTATGTCGTGGCGACCGTTCGTCGTCCGTCCGTCAACTTTTCCTTTAAAACGACTTCTCAAGAACTGCTGGGATGATTTCAATTATATTTGGCAGGGAGCATCTTTAGGGCATAGGGATCCAATTTTGTTCAAACGAAGCCGATCGGCCGATTTGGCCAGCGGCCATCTTGGATTTTGACCAATTTTAGAAACCTCTTTAAAAATCTCCGAAACCGCTTGAGGGATTGAAGGAAACCTCATGAAATATGATCCAGGGCAAGAGCTCAACCAAGTTTGTTCAGGGGGAACTTGATTGGTCAAATGGTTCGGCGGCCATCTTGGTTGACCTAGTTTTAGCGAAAATTAATTCTCCAGAACCGCTGAAGGGATCAGGCCGAAATTTGCCAGATAGGATTAGGGACTAAGGGCCAGTAAAGATTGTTAAAGAGAAGTTGCTCTGTCAAAAAACATGGGCGCCGTGGCCAATCAAAATATAGCATGTTTGGCGGCCATATTGGATTTTTTTATTTGATGGACTTTGAGGCTGAAATTGTTTTTATATCGGTTTTTGGTTATTCTGATTTGAAATTTGCAATTTTCGAAACTGTCGGATAAATGGTTTGGCGGCCATCTTGGATAATTTTCTCGCCAAAAGCTCACATACTAAAGCAATGGGAAATTTAAAATGTCTTTTCGAGAACTGCTGGCCCGATTTCAATTATATTTGGCAGGAAGCATCCTTAAGGCATAGAGATTCAAGTTTGTTCAAATGAACCCGATCGGCCAATTTGGTCGACGGCCATCTTGGATTTCTACTGATTTTTAGAAATATCTTTAAAAATGTTCTCCAAAACTGTTTGAGGGATCGATTCAGAACTCAGAAATATGATCTAGGGTAAGTGCTGAACTAAGTTTGTTCAAGGAAACTTGATTGACCAAATGGTTCAGTGGCCATCTTGGATGACATAGTTTTAGAAATGTCTTTAAAAATCTCCAAAACCGTTTGAGGGATCAATTCAGACCTCATGCAATATGATCTGTGGTAAAAGCTGACCCAAGTTTGTTCAAGAGAACTTGATTGACTAAATGGTTCAGCGGCCATCTTGGATGACCTCATTTTTACAAAAACGACTCCTTCCCCAGAACCGCTGAAGTGATCAAGCCAAAATTTGTGATATATGATTAAGGACTAAGGGCCATTAAAGTTTGTTCAAGAGAAGTTGATCCGTCAAAAAAAACTGGCTGCTTTAAAATGTCTTTAAAAATCTTCTCCAAAACCACTTGGGGGATCAATTCAAAACGCATGAAATATCATCTAGGGCAAGAACTGCACCAAGTTTGTTTCAAGGGAACTTGATTGGCCAAATGGTGTGGTGGCCACCTTGGATAGCCTAATTTTTGCCAATATGACTCCTGAATCACTGAGCGGATTGGGCCAAAATTTGAGAGATATGATTAGGCACTGAGTGCCATTAAAGTTTTTTCAATGGAAGGCGCTATGTCAGAAACATGGCAGAAGTGTACCAATCAAAATGTAGCGTGTTTGGCGGCCATATTGAACTTGCAAAAATGTCCACAAACTCAGTTAGATGACTACTCCTAAACCACCCACTAACAATTGTGACAAAAATGCATAATGCTCCAGGTGAGCGACACAAGCCCCTTGAGCCTCTTGTTACATATGTCAAGCTGAAAGAGGTCAGCTTAAAAAGATGTATTAAAGTCTGAATGCTGGTCAATGCTTTTTTGCCATTAATAATCAATTTCCCCTGTGTATTATTTGCATCATAGTCTTTTTCCCCTTGCATGTCACTGCATTGTTTGTCAAAGCTGCTTGCATTTTGATTTATTTGTTTGTATTTAATAAGCATTACCGTTTGTCTTGTTTTGCCTTTTGTCGAATTATAAATTTATTGACATATGTTTAACGTTAAGTGGTTGAGATCCGTCAAGATAATCTATATTTTTGCTCAGAGAATGTCCATTTGCGGGCCAAGAGAAGACTATTTATAACTCAACATTGCAAAGTAAAATGAGATATTGCGATACCAGTCTCATCATCCCGCGATGATGATGCAATGGCGGCATCCAATCTGCATTTATATCAACTTAGCAGTTGATATCTCATGTTTGCTTATTCATGCTCCATCAAAACTTATGTAGACATGCTTCCTTATGGGAGGGCACAATTACCTTGGGTCAAAAGGCAAGGTCATTGTGTCTCATAAAAACTTTGTTTCTTTCAAAATTAGCATTTTGTGTTTAGCTCAACTTAACAGTTTATATGTCATGTTTTGTTAATCATACTGGACCAAAACGTGGACATGTGCTTTCTTATAATGAGATGGCATGACACAGTGAATGGAGTGAAAGGTTCAGGTCATTGTGAGCTAAAAAATTTGGTCTTAGCTTTGGGCTTTTGTTTTCCATTAAAATTAGCAGTTTACATATCATGTTTCAGGCTAAGTATTCTGGGCCAAGACGTGGACATAAGTGTTTCTTAATAATAAACGGTCATGAAACGATCACCTTGACATCAAAAGGTTAACAATCAATGTCAGCGTGATAATGACAAAAGCTTTTTTTCGTCCATAGCATTTTGCGTTATTACAAGCTCAAATTAGTGGTTCATATCTCATGGGCTTCACTTGACCTATAAATGTTCATTCTTCATGACCACAGATATCAGTTTTGAACGTGACCTATAAATGTTCATTCTTCATGCTCACAGATATCAGTTTTGAACGTGACCTATAAATGTACATTCTTCATCACCACAGATATCAGTTTTGAACGTGACCTATAAATATTCATTCTTCATCACCACAGATATCAGTTTTGAACGTGACCTATAAATGTTCATTCTTCATGACCACAGATATCAGTTTTGAACGTGACCTATAAATGTTCATTCTTCATGACCACAGATATCAGTTTTGAACGTGACCTATAAATGTGCATTCTTCATCACCACAGATATCAGTTTTGAACTTGACCTATAAATGTACATTCTTCATGACGACAGATATCAGTTTTGAACGTGACCTATAAATGTACATTCTTCATGACCACAGATATCAGTTTTGAATGTGACCTATAAATGTACATTCTTCATGACCACAGATATCAGTTTTGAATGTGACCTATAAATGTTCATTCTTCATGACCACAGATATCAGTTTTGAACGTGACCTATAAATGTTCATTCTTCATGACCACAGATATCAGTTTTGAATGTGACCTATAAATGTACATTCTTCATGACCACAGATATCAGTTTTGAATGTGACCTATAAATGTTCATTCTTCATGACCACAGATATCAGTTTTGAACGTGACCTATAAATGTTCATTCTTCATGACCACAGATATCAGTTTTGAATGTGACCTATAAATGTACATTCTTCATGACCACAGATATCAGTTTTGAATGTGACCTATAAATGTTCATTCTTCATGACCACAGATATCAGTTTTGAACGTGACCTATAAATGTTCATTCTTCATGACCACAGATATCAGTTTTGAACGTGACCTATAAATGTTCATTCTTCATGACCACAGATATCAGTTTTGAATGTGACCTATAAATGTTCATTCTTCATGACCACAGATATCAGTTTTGAACGTGAGCTATAAATGTGCATTCTTCATGATCACAGATATCAGTTTTGAATGTGACCTATAAATGTTCATTCTTCATGACCACAGATATCAGTTTTGAATGTGACCTATAAATGTTCATTCTTCATGACCACAGATATCAGTTTTGAATGTGACCTATAAATGTACATTCTTCATGACCACAGATATCAGTTTTGAATGTGACCTATAAATGTACATTCTTCATGACCACAGATATCAGTTTTGAATGTGACCTATAAATGTTCATTCTTCATGACCACAGATATCAGTTTTGAATGTGACCTATAAATGTTCATTCTTCATGACCACAGATATCAGTTTTGAATGTGACCTATAAATGTACATTCTTCATGACCACAGATATCAGTTTTGAATGTGACCTATAAATGTACATTCTTCATGACCACAGATATCAGTTTTGAATGTGACCTATAAATGTACATTCTTCATGACCACAGATATCAGTTTTGAATGTGACCTATAAATGTACATTCTTCATGACCACAGATATCAGTTTTGAATGTGACCTATAAATGTACATTCTTCATGACCACAGATATCAGTTTTGAATGTGACCTATAAATGTACATTCTTCATGACCACAGATATCAGTTTTGAATGTGACCTATAAATGTACATTCTTCATGACCACAGATATCAGTTTTGAATGTGACCTATAAATGTACATTCTTCATGACCACAGATATCAGTTTTGAATGTGACCTATAAATGTACATTCTTCATGACCACAGATATCAGTTTTGAATGTGACCTATAAATGTACATTCTTCATGACCACTGATATCAGTTTTGATCATCTTCACCATTAGAGGGTCAATTGTTTTTCTGGGTAATAATTTGAGTACCACTTTAACACTTTATTGGTCAAATTTGGATAAGAAAATTTTAATATCTGCCTATTGAATGTCCAGTTGTAGGCCAATAGAATACAGTCTTTGAAAATTTATCACTGGAATGACTGTCTCGATAATTGAGCCAGTCATTCCGGTGGTAAATTTTCAAAAATTATGTTCTCCTGGCCTGTAAATGAACATTCTACAAGACCATATCAGGGGCTGGTTTTGGCTGGTATGGCCATTAAAGGGTTAACGGATCTTCACCAAACTTGACCACAAGGTTTGCGCATGGGCACTAAAGAACTCTGTTGAGCTTGATGTCAAAAGGTCAAAAGTTGACATCGTACTGAGCCAATAAATGGATCTGCTAGTACTCAAGTATCTGATGGCATGATCAATTATGTCACTTATTAGCTGACATACTAATCATAATGATGTATAGCTCTGTCACGAAGGCAGTCACCAGTGTATGAATTGTATGTCTTGAAATTACAATTTAAAAAAAAATTTGAATATTTTGAAATTCATTTGACTGGGAGCTGTTTCTGCCATGGGCAGCAACAGCCCCCAGTCAAATTAGTTTCGAAATATTTAACATCTCACCTTGAAATTTAGATTCTGGGAATGCAGTTTTCAAAGTTTCAAATCAATTCAAACACACGTAAAAAGTGGGTGGAGTATAGCCAGAAATGGATCCCTTCATTTGCATGAATATTTGTTGTGCTGTTGTTTTTTCTAACCACATTAACTTTGTTTACTAACTGTACAGATGGGTTGGCGTGGCGGACAGCAGCAGTCTGATGCATATTATAGACCTAGCGGCTCCGGCGCTGATGATTGGGACCAATCTGCCCAACCAACTCCTCAGACGAATAGCGACCACGATTGGGGGAGACCTTCCAAGTCACCCTCACCAGGCCCTAGCAAACCCCCAATCCAAGGAATGGCCTTTACCCGACAGCTGCGGCGGGAGAGGCCACAGAGGCCGAGGCTAGTGGCACGCGAAATTCTTGATACACAGTCAGGGAGTGAGGATGAAGGGAATACTCGTGATAATAGCGCTACACCTCCGGCCTTCCTCGCATCTCCTAACTGGCTACTCAAGAAAGTAAATATTACTTTGACTATTATTCTTAATAGCCCTACATGTATATGCCCATTTCTAGACAACATTGTTAAAATGCTTTATGAAATTTTGTACTCGTCTGGCAGTTGTTGCTGTTTTATGCATAAAATGTCTTCCAGTCCAATTAATTCCAAGATAATCAACAACAAATTTTGTCTGGAGGTGAAATGATTTTTACTGCTCTCATATTTGCTAATATTCTCTATGTGCTGTGTTATGTACAGTATGTGTGCGCATGCGTAGTTGCATACATGCACAAAATGGACCTTTCCACTTTTAGCTATGCCCCGCCCATCGCAATCTAAGCTCCACCCATGTCCTTGTTGGGATCGATCGATGACTATCAATTTCCAGAAAATTATGCTTGTAAGCTGTTGAATATTTTGAAACTAATTTTACTTGGTGCTGTTGCTGCCATAGGCAGCAACAGCACCCAGTCAAATTAGTTTCAAAGTATTTGACAGAATGTTTATTAAATAGTAAAGACATACAATTCGTACAGTGTGTCAAACTTAAGTGTTAAAAATGGACTATATCGAATCATTCATGACGTAGTGATTATGACATCATCATACACGTCACTTAGTTAATTATGACATCAGATGATCAATGGATAAACTGGAAAAGTGAATTGCACATCAATATACACTAGGCATGTCATTGCTGTAAATACCCATAAGCATCATATATATTTGCACTAGGTTTCAATGAACATCCAAGATTGATTTACGAGTCTATTAACTTCAAATTCGTTGAGGGTTTTACAAGCTTAATTTGCCATGTCTTTGCACAGAATTAGAAAACAATATACATTCAACACCCCCACAACACCCACCCTGCCTTATGACAACAGTACCTCGCCAATCAGATCGTCTCTGCTTTTTTTGAAAACTTGCGATGGACATAAATGTAGATATTATTGTTTCACATTAGTTTAAATGTTATTTGCATTTTTTGCATGTAAATTAGGATTGCATGAAATCTACACTTTATTTTTGCCTCAGTGAGTGCATTGGAGATTGTAATTTCTGTTCTTACTGGCTTGATTAAAATACGCTTGTTACCTTTAAATCCCCTGCCTCTGTCTGTCTGTCTATTTAAAAAAAATAATTTGACTGGAATAGTTTCGAGACAAATCAATTCCAAATTATTTATGTCAGAATAACAAACACATTAGTAGCAATAGATACAAAATGTAGTAGATCTTATCACACGTTTAGAAGGACATTTACCCTTATCACTAGAAATTGCAGTGTCTCAATTTCATGGCAACTATAGCGGAAAGCTGTTGAATATTTTGAAATTTGTTTGACTGGAACCTGTTTTGTTTGTGGCCTGTAATGGTTAAAATGTTAATCGTATTTTACACAAGATAAGACAATTGTGAGTCTTGCATCGCTCTAGAGATTATTATTCATTGGTCAACTGGAAACTGAATAAATTATTACTACAATAAAATCAGTTAATTACTACACCATAGGACAATTGTTTATTGTTCTTTGTGTCGGTATTGATTTAAAAAAATAAAATTTTCATAATAAAGTTAAATTACATGTTTACACGATGAAGAACCAGTATCCAATACATTATACCTTTTTCTGTTCCTAATATACTGGCTAAATCCCTTGCTCCTAATAAACCTAGTTACTGCTGTATGTTTTATCTTCAAACTTAGAACACCTTTTAGTGGTAGTTCCTATTGAATTACGGCAGAACAATTTGACTGAAAGTTATTGTTGGATAATGACATTCAGCCAGAGTGTTTACTTAATATTAATATACGCTATTAAGCTGCATGATTCCAAGACTAGATCTAATAATGATTACAATAAGTGGTCTGATAATGTGTGGTGTGTTTGCTCTGTCAAAAATAAATAATTAATTTTTGGCTGGTTAGTCTATTTTTGGTCATTGCGTGCAGTTTTTATTGTCGTAGCAGGTATTAGTACGGATAATAATACTACTACTACAATGTACATAAACAATCAAGTACCTGTCTATCAAGTATAGGAATTATATATTCAGTAATTTGCTATTTTTCTCAATATAACCTCCAGGCTGTGCTAATTAGATTTAGTTTGATACAGAAAGTTAACTTAGCACATGTACGGCCAAATCAGTGTAATTTAATCACATTAGGATCACAATGATGTGGTCAATAGAGGCAAGTGATCAATTAAACATTTAATATTCAGGATTTGTCCAGAAAATTGAAATTTGTGCTTAGTGAATGTCCATTTGTGGACCAAGAGAATGCTATTTTTGAAAACTTCCAACTGGAATGGCTGGCTTGATTTTCGAGCTAGCCATTCCAATGGTATATTTTCTAACATAATCTTGTCGTGGCCTGCGAACGGACATTTATCAAGACTACTGCAGAAGTAATTTTTAGCCGGCTTGCCCATTTAAAAACAGTTAATACAAGTCCGGTCAAATAGGAATGAACTTTTGTCCCAAAAATGGTGATATTTTTATTCTTTAATGGTCGAGATTAGTCAATAAGATCACAATTATTGCTTATTCTATGTCCATTTGTAGGCCAAGAAGTCATGCAAAAGAGGATTATTTTTGACAAATTCAACCCTAGGATGACTGGCTTGATACCAAGCCAACCATTATGGTGATGCATTTTCAAAAATATAGTCTTGTCTTTGTCTGCAAATTGGCATTTTTCAAGACCACTGCAGAAGCCATATTTGGCTGGCTTGACCATTGAAAGTATGACAAGTGATTGACTATACATTAATTTTAATGGTACTGGAATTTTTTTTTCAAATTAAGGGTTTCATTTTTACAGGAAGAGGACTTATCACCTACTCCTGATACACAGGAGTTGAGAAGCCCACGATCGAATGGTGTTAGTGGTAGAATGGACTTTCCCAGAAGGGAGATGGCTACTACGCCTACTGGGTTGAGGCCGTCATGGGGCAAGACTGAACAAACTTCAGGTGGCATTGGTATGTATATATGTTATCAACTATCCCATATTTTGCTAGAATATTTACATTTGATAACTGATATTTATTTGAGAATAGATTACTGCAAGTCATTGCTGATATTTATCAAGGGCACTGCTGAAGCCGTCCTTGATGTTAGGATGTTATTTTCATGCAGAGAAATCTTAAATCAAAGTGGGTTAACCCTTTAACCATCAAATTTGTTCAAAGAAATTAAAATTTTTTCAGAAAAAATTTCCATTTGTAGCACAAGAGAAAATTATCTTTGACAATGTATCACTTGAATGACTGGCTCGTTTATCGAGCCAGTCATTCCAGTGGTAAATTTTCAAAAATAGTCTTGTTAAGCCGTCTTGCGTGTTAAATGGTTAAAACTCATTAACATTATTTATAGTTTCAAATGCCTTAATAAGTTATGGGAAATTGAATTTACTTTAGCTAGCTGTTAATTTATGCAACATATTTCATTAATATTTACTTAATTAAGCATTTTATCTTATTTATGTAAAGATTAATTTTTGTTTCATTTTTGTAGTAGTTCTCTTGAGTTTTACTCTTTTTTCATCATGTCCTGTTCCATCGATTTAATATATCCTGTTGGATCTAAGTGAATTGAGGGATATGATCTGTCACTCAAGTATCTGATGTCATAATCAGTTATGGCATTAGTTAGCTGATGTCACAATTATAATGACATATATCTCCGCCATGAAAATCAAAACTTTGATGAATTTACAATTTAATAAACATACTGTTGACTATTTTGGAACCAATTTGACTGATCCAGTCAAATTAGCTTCAATATATTCACCAGCTTACCTGTATAATTACCTTGAAATTGGAATTCTGGGAATTAAGTGTTCAAAGTATTTATAAATCAAAGCAATTGAAAAGCTTGGCCGAAAAATGTGTGGGGTATAGCTAGAAATTGATCCCTCCATTGTATAGATGATATAAACATTCAGCTGTGTGTGTGTGCATGCGTGCGTGCGTGCGCGCACATTCATTCGTTCATCCGTGTGTTCATTCATTCATTCATTATTTTGTTCGTGCGTTCATTCGTTCGTTCGTTCATACATTCATTCATTCATGTGTGTGAGAGCGTGTTCGTATGTGTGTGCATATGTATGCATGTGTGCATTCATTCAAAAACAAAGCATATGAAAATCAGATATAAATTGTCCATGTTTATCCTTGCTAGCCTATCAGATCACTGACTCATTCCAACCTGATTCAATGCCGATGAGGCCGTTACATCCACCAACACAACAATCATCCATGCGAAGGAGCTGGTCAACTGCCGACGTCAACAAAGACCCATTTACGTTTCCGCTCCCCCCTGGCCGTACATCGCCCCTCAGCAGCAGCGGAGGCTATGGTAAAGAGCACAAGCCTATCCGCATATCTAATGGCACTGCACTGACAATAGCTAATAACCACTGCTGCACATCTAGCATTCCACGATTAGTCCGTCCCTCATCCACGTCCATAGCACAAGATCACAGCCGTCCACCGCCACACCCTCGCAGGCAAACAAAATCTGGCACAAGCAGAGTTAGAAATAAATCTGGTGAAGGGCTAGTGACTCACTCAGGTTTACGTGTCAAGGGTAATAACCGGTTTGGACAGGTTTTCCTCCCTTTGCATGCCATTTCCCTGATATTTTATGTAGACTTAGCTATAAACCCACTCTCCACCCTAAGGATTGTTGATTCCTAATATTATTTTCACGTTGCAAATAATTGATTGGTGTATGGATGGAATAACTTACTATCATTTGCATTTTATCATCATGCAATAATATTTTATATATTAAGCTTGGGCTTAGGTGTTCTTAGTGACTTAACCATTCCAAACACACCAGACTAAACATTATTGTGATTTCAGAAATAGTCTGTTGAAAAATTGAAATTCATTAGACTGGAAGCCTAAGTTGGTAACGGCTTCCAATTGCATGAATTTCAAAATATTCAGCAGCTTAACTTTATAACATTGTTTAGCTTGAGTTAGTACTGCTGCAATTTTATAGGTGAAAGCGCTAAGGCTGATGGTGAAGGTTTTTGCATGTAATTGGCTTAAATGTTTATCTGATTTAAAAGATGTAACTAATATGACTTATTGCTTATTTATTCAATATCTGTTACATTCACCATAAAAATTAGTCATAAATAACTTAATTAAAATCTTTATTTACATATGTTGAAATTGTTAAACTTGTTTAGTGCATGTTGGATATGGTAATAGGTTAAGTCCTCATTAACTCTATTGTGTAGTAATAAAAATAAAAATAATAATAATAATAATAATAACAATAATAATTTAATATTTATTGTTTTACTGGGATTTGGGCTTATAAATAAATTTTAAGACATTTGCAATATGACCCAGCATACCTGCAACGGTCAAGGTTAAAATATGACCAGGCATACCTGCAAAGGTCAATGCTAAAATATTACCCCCGAATACTGCAACGGTCAAGGTTAAAATATGACCAGGCATACCTGCAACGGTCAATGCTAAAATATTACCCCCGAATACTGCAACGGTCAAGGTTAAAATATGACCAGGCATACCTGCAAAGGTCAAGGTTACAATATGACCAGACATACTTGCAAAGGTCAAGGTTAAAATATGACCAGGCATACCTGCAAAGGTCAATGCTAAAATATTACCCCCGAATACTGCAACGGTCAAGGTTAAAATATGACCAGGCATACCTGCAAAGGTCAATGCTAAAATATTACCCCCGAATACTGCAAAGGTCAAGGTTACAATATGACCAGACATACTTGCAAAGGGCAAGGCTAAAATATGACTAGGCATACCAGAAAAAGTCCAATAAGATCATACATACCAGCAAAGGTCAATGTTACAATATGGTCAGTCATGCCACCAAAGGTCAAGATTAATGTATGATCAGACATACCACCAAAGATCACGGTTATTATACGATCAGGCATACCACCAAAGGTCACGGTTATTGTATGTTCAGGCATGCCACCAAAGGTCAAGGTTATTGTATCATCAGGCATACCACCAAAGGTCGAGGTTATTGTATGATCAGGCATACCACCAAAAATCAAGGTTACAATATGCTCAGATATACTCCTAAAGGGCAAAGTTATTGTATGATCGGGCATACCACTAAAGGTCAAGGTTACTAAATGATCAAACATACCACCAAATGTCACGGTTACAATATGATCACAGAATCCTTTAATGGCTACATTTTTTCGATAAAATCTAAATATTTTCTTATTTAATGTCCATCTACATGCTGATAGATGACTATTTCTGAAAATGTATCACTGGAATGACTGGCTCGGTTATCGAGCCAGTCATTCCAGTGGTAAATTTTGAAAAAAGTGCAAATAAACATTCCTCAACACCACTGCATATGCCATGAAAGGGGTATGGGGCAAGTCGACCAAAAGCTTATTTTTTTAAATTACCACTGGAATGACTGGCTCTGTAATCGAGCCGGTCATTCCAGTGGTAAAGTTTCAAAAATAGTCTTCTCTTGGCCTGAAAGTGGACATTCACTAAATACAAATATCCATTTTTTGATGCAATCCTGACCATTAATTGTGATTCGAGAAAAATCTTACTGCTGAACTTTAAGAATTGAGGGAACAGTTTTTTTGTATTCAACTATATCGTAATAAGAGGAAATGAATGTATATATTTTGTCTTTCTTAGCATTTACTATTAAAGAGGATATTTTTCTGAAAAATTTAGTCAAAATCTTGTTGAGCCCAACTCGAAGCAAAGGATGGCTCCACATAGCAATCCACAATAGCATCCGATGTGCACCAAGTATTAGGTAAATGTTAACAGTTTTTCAATGTGTGTTTAATTCATCAAGGGCTTATCTGATCTTAATAAAACTTGATGCGTTCTATACCATCACTGCATCCAGACTCCCATCATAATGAAAATGACTGAATTTACTTCCATATTTTACGTGGTGTGTAGTTAGTTTATTTCTGTGCGCACCAAAGATTAGAATGTTAACACTTTAACATTCATATCAGCCAAAAACGGCTTCTGCATTGGTCTTGAGAAATATCCATTTGCAGACCAAAAGAAGGCTATCTTTGAAAATTTACCACTTGAATGACTGACTCGATAACGGAGCCAGTCATTCCAGTGGTAAATTTTCAAAAATAGTCTTCTCTTGGTCTGCAAATGGACATTTTCTATGAGAAAATTGAAATTTTCTTGAATAAATTTGAGGATTAAAGGGTTAAAGATATATCATACCATAGCCTATGCAATAACATACCATATCCTAGCAGTCCTTATATCATGACATCAGCACATATTATGATTGGTATGCAAAAATATGTATGTATATGTTCTATTGTTATTGTATATTTAGCAATAGATGAATCCACTTTTAGATATGCCCAGCCCATCTCTAGCTAATCTCCGCTCATGCTTTGCCTGTGTTGGACTCGGTTGAACCCTCAAACTCCTGAAGTTCATAACAGACTTAGCTATATCATTTATTATGTATTTGATTGTGACATAAGCCTACATATGACGTAATAGTTTATGACACCATATACTTTCAAGAGTGGCATATTGCATTTATCTATAGTCAACTTCTCAGCAATGATAGCAGCATTCATTTCACTTATCATAGAATGCTCATCGACAATGAATTATTTTGTAAACAGTCTTACCAAATGCTCTTGCCATCTGAAATATTTTGCTAATGAAGCTGCACAGTATTGTTAACCCAACTCAGACAATTTGGTTAAATATTACTGATGCGTATCAGCCTAATTATTTTCAAATGTTTCAGCCTTCTTTTGTTGAATATGTTTTCAATTTTGCCATACATACAATCACTTATCATAACCCTTTAATGGACAAGCTAAAAACAGACTGTGTTAGAGTTTTGCGAATTGTTTGTTTGTAGGCCAAGAGTAGACTGGTCAATTTTACCAATCAGATGACTTCGTTTTATAACTGAGCCAGTCATTCTAGTGGTAAATTTGTAAAGATCGTCTTCTGTTGGCCTTCAAATGGACATTCACTAAGCAAAAATTTCAATTTTCTTCACAAATCTTTACCATTAAATGGTTAATGATCACCAAAGGTGGTCACTAAAGACAGGTGGTTTCTTAGTACAGATCATCATATGTCTTAGGAAATGTATTTTGAGAACAACAGGTCATGTCTATTTAAGGCATGTGTTCTTTCGATTGCCTATCTTAGATTACGACCATCTTCTAGCTCATAAAAGCAGGTAATCGCATAAGCATGTATCTCAATAGTCTGATAATTATTGTGCTCTGATTGTTTTTTAGCTGGCTACATTGATATTGGAGAATGCACAGGGCCAGCCGAAGATCCAAACCAAACTCCAGTCAACAAATCACATTATACTAAAGCAACACAAGACAAGAACAGTGTTCAAATGGGTAGACGAAGCCTTTTTGATAGGAATGTAGCTGGAACAATAGCCCGTGAGAG
Organism: Chaetoderma sp. LZ-2023a; assembly: GCA_034401795.1. Taxonomy (NCBI): domain Eukaryota; kingdom Metazoa; phylum Mollusca; class Caudofoveata; order Chaetodermatida; family Chaetodermatidae; genus Chaetoderma; species Chaetoderma sp. LZ-2023a. Next base: position 92,185,128 of record CM067373.1, on the reverse strand, counting down.
TGGTGTCAGTCAGAAAGGTCCGAAAAGTGACAAAGATAAAGCCACTCGCCCGAGATATTTTATTCGAAGACATTCCACGGAGCCATTATTCAAAACACTGGTTGAACCAGTGAAGGACACGTCTAAAGAAGGACCACTATATCTTAAGCAAACTCAGAGTTCTAAGGCAAAAATAAATAAATACATTTCACAACAGAGTCTTGAGCGGCGTGATAGCAATGAAGGCAAAAGTAGTAAGTCTAAAGGTGGATCTTCATTGGCTAAATCAAAGTCATTCATGGGCTATGGGGAGTCAAATGATACGTCATCCAGCAGGAGGTATGGTGACTTTGATCAACAACGACCATTGTCAAGACAACATCATTGTGTATCGGTTCCAAATTTGGCAACATGTTTTGAGGAGGAGGAAGAGGATGAGCAACCATCAAATTTAATGGAAGTATCAGACCTTTCTAAGAGTGTTCCTGATATGTTTGATGCAGAGTCTAGTTCCACCATCTCTGACACATGTAGTACAACATCAAGCACAAGCAGTTCCTTAAGAATGCGTGAACCAAAGTCGCCACCAAGAGATAGTGTGAAAATTAAGCGCCGGTCTACTCCACATGGCGGGACACCTCGGTATTCTTCAGCGCTCCATGATAGTTTTTCAAGGAAAGGCTCTCAGACACGAAAACGTGTTGCACCGGAAATGAGTCTAGAACAAGCTAAAGCAATTCTGTTAGGAAAATCAGGAATTCTTTCGAAAAACTCTAGTTCCTCGAGTGCATCTGGACGATCTGGTACATCCAGAGGGTACACAGATCTTACACAACCTCTTACACGCAAAGGGTCTTCCTCAGACAATTTCTTATCTAACATGGACAGAACATCATCTCCTATTAGTATGTCAGATATACCACTCACACGTTTTGCTCCATCATCCAAGTTTTCCTCATCCAAAAAGTACACTCCAAGTTCAGGACCTGATAGAAACATTAGTAATACTTCTAAATTGCCTTCGAATAACTGGAATTTCTTAAACAATAAAGAAGTGGTTATTGTAGAAAATGTTTCTTTTGATGGTGATAGTCATAAGCAGGACTCAAACAGCCAACAAATTAGGCCTAGTACATCAGAGGTCAGTGATTCAAATTTAGTCTCACGTAAATACATACATAAAAGTTCACCAGATATCCGATTATTATCTCCCACGGACGATTATGGTTATAACAATGATTTACCCACGGTCAGTCTAAAAAAGGCTAAACCATACAATGGTGAGTATAGTACGGCATCCTTAGAACGATCAAGAAGTCCAGCAAGGACTCAGTATCATGACAGAGGTGAATGGACTACGAGCTTGGATCGCAAACGTGAACGTAGTCCTGCAAAGCTGCAAGTTATGCAGCAACGGATGCCATCTACATCAACACCAAAGTCGGATGATACTGTTTTGCAGTACGATATTGAACACAGTGCGAGTCCAGTCCATCTTAACAGTGCTGATATAGATAATAAAGCACACTCACGAATTAAAGATACTGATATAATTAAACAATATAGGTCTGGATCGCCGTCTCCTGCTCCGGGAATTCTGCAGAAAATGATGATGTTTAATAGTAAGAAAAGTGATACTGACAAGCATACTGACTCTAGAGGTGGGGAGCATGGGCGTGGCTCACTTGATGATCTCTTGAATAATGATAACCCAGATAGAAGTCAGTCAGCACTTGGGCAGGACACAGCACTTAGCTCCTCCTATGGTAACAAGGAAGAGGTGACTAATGAGACATTAACAGTTATGCCATCAAAACTTAAATCTAAAGATGGACATTTGCGGTTACCATGGCAAGTGCAAAACAATAGCTCTAATCAGGGTCGACCACCAAAGCATCAAGGTCAGGCAGGCAGTCAATCAACTGTTTCAACGGGATCACATTTACCACAGCCAACCGCTCGAACACAAGCCCTGGCACAGAGGCCTCAGTCCGTACCACCAACCTTCACCAGCAATGGTGGTACATTGCAGCATCCGCTGCTTCCATCACAGCCATTGTCTGACTCTGGGATGAGTTCTGACACAGAACCTGAACAGGAGAATAAGTCATCCAAGGAAGCACCTAAACCAGAACCCAAACCCACACATTTACCAAATATGTAAGTATTAATGTAATTCTTTTACTAGTTAGCCGTATAGAATAATGATTATTTTATGTGGCTATCAGGTTCTTACTGGTCTCTGTTGAAAGCAGCTTAGCTGTCTACCAAATTTGCATACGCTGGACAGTATCATCATGTTAGAGTACAATATAATGTGTGTTCTCTTTAGCTCACCACTTGACTGAGCTATAGCAATGAATGGCACGTACACACACACACACACACATGCACGCACGCACGCACGCACGCACGCACACAGACTGTTGGTATGAAGTAATTGCTTTGTCCATCTGTACATGTGTCTGTCTCTGATTCCTTTGCCCAGATCACGGTTTGAAGATTTTCATAGTCATCAACCTTGTTGTATAGATGCCTCATAATCTAAAAGTGTGTCATACATCAAAAGTAGGTCAGTTTGACCTACTCTCATGGTTCTCTGAACATCATAGAAATTTTTTTTTCCTGACTATTTTCGTGTTTTAGTTCACATAGCCCGAAGGGCCAATTGAGCTTTTGCCATGGCAGCTGTCCGTTGTCTGTCTGCCGTCCATCCATCCATTACTCATCCATCCATCAAATTGCTTCTTAACAGTTTTGACTGATTTCAACCAAATTTGGTACGCTTCAGAACTTATTAAGCCCTATTGGCAGCATCTCTTGGCATCGTCATTCTCAAAATGTATAGCAGTTTCTTTTATCAGGATGAATTTATTGAACGTGTTTTTTTCATTCCGTGCTGTGTTTTGGTCGGAACCTGAATTTCGGGTCCATTAATTAATGATAGTTATAAATTACAACAATGGGTAACATACAGTATGCTCAGAAGTAACATAAAATGTTTCCAAAACAAAATAAAACATACTGCTGAATATTTTGAACATAATTGGATTGGAAGACATTGCAGCATATGGCAGCAATGTCTTCCAGTCTAATTATTTTCAAAATATTGAACAGTACATTTCTTACATTGTGTGCAAAATTGTACTAATTAACATGATTTTTTTCATTTTGGAAACATTTTAACTTATTATATGAGCTGTACTGTATTTTGGTTGCAGGATTTAGCTCGCACATGCTACCAGAAGGTAAAGCTTGCATGAAATATCGAGGCCTGTTCTACGGTACAGCAGTGCTAGTGTTAATTTAGTTTTATGTTTTCTTACCAGGACTGACAAGGATGATGTGTCTCTGCCTGCAGGAAACCAGACATCCGAGGAAGAGATGGGTAAGTAATTGATTTCATGAAAACTTCAATGGAGGAATCCGGTTTTAGCTATTCCCACCAATCACTAGCTCGGCTCCATCCACGCTTTACTTGTGTGTAGGGGTCGATCGGTGGCTGCACTCTGAAACTGTTTCCAGAAAATTATACAGGTTTAGCTGTTGAATATTTTGAAATTATTTTACTGAGTGATGTTGCTGACTATGGCAGCAACAACGCCCTGTCAAAATAGTTTCAAAATATTCAACAGAATGTTTATTAAGTAGTAAAGACATACAATTCGTGCAACTTGATGGACTATTAAGCATTTAAGACAGATTAAATCGAGTCATTCATGATGTAGCTGATTATGACATCATCCTACATGTTATGTAGTTGATTTTGACCACATGATTGATGGATAAACTGGATTCCTCCCAATCAAACCAATAAATTCATTTACATCAATTGTATAAATCCTGAATTGGAATGAATTGAAATGTATCAGTAACAACAAGCTGTGTATGAGAGATCACTTTCTAGCTCTGCCCAGCTCATTTCTAGCCCAGCTCCTCCCACTAAGTTTACATGTTTGAATCGATTTTAACACTGAATTCCCAGAATCTCGATTTCAAGGTAACTATAAAAGTAAAATGTTGAATATTTTGAAACTAATTTGACTGGGAGCTATTGTTGCTTATCTGAATATTTACTATTTGTAAATTCATCATTGACAGACAGACATGATTGCGGCTTTCACGGTGGACTTATATCATGTTGATTGAGATATAAGCCAACAAGTGACATATTTTGATTGTCACCAGATAACTGAGTGACAGAGCAGATCCCTCCATTGTCCATATATTGTTGGCCTCATTAACAAATCTTACTTTTGAATTTAATTTGGGGAATGAGCCCGGACAACAATCGCATACGTGTAATGTTTATATGACAATTTATTACTGTCTAGTAGTGTATATATTAACCTATTAGCACTCAGGCTGGCAAAAAATGGCTTCTACAGTTGTCTTGAGAAATGTCCATTTGCAGACCAAAAGAATAATTTTTGTAAATTTATCACCGGAATGACTGGCACTATAAACGAGCCAGTCATTCCAGTGAAAAAATATTCTACTTTTAATCTGCAAATGGACATTTTATACGAGAAAATCTTTTGGCAAATTTGACTATTCAATGGTTAATAAGCCTAGTTTTAATGTTGCGTAATTGTTTCCTTGCAGCACTGATGATGGCAAACAGTCGTGGGCTGGTGGAAGAAATGAACAAATCTGTTCATGACATGAGATCAGCTGTCAGCAAAGTTCTAACTATATGTAATAAGGTAAATAGTTTTCAATTAGGAATTAAAAAAAAAAATTTGTAAATGCAGTAATTCTTAATACAATTTTTTATAAATTACTGGAACCTTTCAACCCAACAGATCAGATTCAGCAAACTCCTTATAGTTAACCAAATAATCTTTGAATATTTTGGAACAAATTTAACTGGAAGCTGATGCTGCTATTGATACCGAGACGTTAAAGTTCTGTAATAAGTCTCATGATTGAATTTACACTTACATTAGCCAAAAGTTTTAAAATGTTTGAAATTGTCAAATAAGAGCTATCATGAAGTTAAATAAAGTGAATCATTAATTGATGAGTTTACGAATATTATATCATATTCTCGGATATTATCACCTTTCAACCAGAGTAATCAGTGATTGCATACGCTCACAGCTTCGGACAGACAGGCACAGACTCATGAATGCGATACCCCTTCCCCTTATGGGACGAGAATAATTAGAGTTCTTAGGCAGATATTTCTTTCAACTCTGCAGTCTGGGTTAAGCCTTACAACTCTGGTGTCAAAATCGTTAGTTTTCAAATTAAACTAAAAGATGAACTTGTGTTAATTTTTCAACAAATTTGGTGGAAGATGGTGTTGTCATAGACAACAACATCGTCCACCAAAATTGTTGAAAAATGTAAGCAAGATTTTTTGCTATTGTCCCAGTAAAAGATGGAATATTGACACCAGAGTGGTAAGAGTTAATGTGATATATAGCATTTACTATTTATCTCCGTGTTCCTGTCCAGGCTTCAGTGACTTAATTTTTAATGAGTATCTTCACCGCCATGCCTGAGAACCCTATTAAAATTTACATTTCAATATCGTGGTAACCCAATTATGGAAATTGAATTTGGGGTTGCTATCTCAAATTTTGCTGTTCAGCTATGTTTATCAATCTTGCCTTGCTGGCTACGAATGGTAGCACACAGATGCCTATTGATGGATCTGATCTTTCAAGTATCCCATGTTATTAATCAGTATGTAACTTGTTTTCAGACATTAAAATAATGTATGTCCAGTGTCTGAATTATGTCTTTGGTGAATTTTCAATTTAATAAACATTCTGTTGAATATTTTGAAATTAATTTGACTTGGAGTTGTTGCTGCCATAAGCATCAATAGCTCCCAGTCAAATTAATTTCAAAATAATCAACAGCTTACTTTGAAATATAATAGTTACCTTAATATTTAGATTCTGGGAATTCAGGTTTCAAATCGATTCCAGCACACATACAATATGGGTGGAGCTTAGCTAGATCTATGAGGGGTCTTGGCTAGAAATGAATACCTCTATTGATTTGGGTCTTAAAATATCAAAGCTCAAGATCGTAATGACACACATGTGGCAATTAGCCAGTATAAAACTGATAATGCAGACTGTGTGTCACATGATTGTTCCTGAATACCAAATGCTTATGCGCAAGTGGTCCGGACTGGACATTTATGTTGTCGGGTGTCATAGTCTGAGGCATAACTCGCGTTGTCTAAGCGCAGGTTGCTCAGTCCACCACTACTCTACATGAACCTCTAACATGCTCCCAGGATTTATGTATGTTATGAATAAATTTTGTATTTTATGACAAATGTATTCATTTCTAACTATATAGTTTTGTCTGTATTATTGTTTTGCAGTTGTCACAAAGCTCACATCTGGAACATCAACAGCAGGCACAGATGTTAGCTCAGTGTATTCTCGATGCCCAGGTCGCATTGACACAGGTCATTAAGTTACCACTACCCAAGCCTCCGATAATTCCTACTGCACTGCATAGCAGTAAAGCTTCGATGGCTAGACCCAAACCAGCACCACGAGAAACCCGCTCTTCCAGCAGTACAAGTTCGGAGTTATCTGAGAAAAGTATGACCCCTGAGAAACTGGATAGAACCAGTGAATTTGCCGCTTCTCTTACTAAAGCAGTCACATCGGGGCTGCCACCAGAGGGCAGTGCAAATTCAGCGGTGATGGCAATGCTTCAGCCGTTGTTGGAAGAGCAGATGAGTCAGTTGACAGAGAAGATGTACTCACTTATTCAGCAGAAACTTGATACAAGTTCCACGGACACGTGACATTGATAGCAGGCTGGTGGTCATTTGTAAAAGCAAAGCTTACTGTTCGAGAGACCATATAGCTTTTTGGGTCAAAAGATTGTGGTTCTTTAAGACAGGTGGTTTACGACCACTCACATGTCTTAAATAACCATAATCTTTTGGGGCCAAAAGCTGTTTGAATTTCTTATATCAAGTGATTTGAAGCAAATGATACTTTAGTGGACTATTTGGTGGTTGTCATTAATCCTTTAACACTTATAACAGCCAAAAACGGCTTCTGCAATCATCGCAGTGGTCTTGAGCCAAGAGAAGACTAATTTTGTTTAATTTACCACTGAAGTGGTAAATTAAAAAAATATAGTCTTTTTGATCTGCAAATGGACAGGATCTATGAGAAAAGTGAAATTTTCTTTAATAAATTCGATTGTTAACGGTTTAAGGTTGTCGTGTAAGACAGGTCTGACTACATGTTCCATAAGTCCAAGCATTCAGACAATCAAACCTGTTCTAAAGGATCACAAAGCTGTCAGTTATGTAAGACTCTCTTAATTTGCACCTTGTCACTTTACTATAGGACATGCCTTTAGGGGGCATAGTATTTTTCGTCCACCTATCTTATATATAACCAATATATTTTGTTTGGCCCCAATGGAAGGTAGTCTTTAATACAAGTTTGATGAATTTTTGTCTGCTAAACAAAGACCGCTAATGTTAACCATTTAAATGTTGAATTTCCAATCTTATCAGATAAATGTGCATTATTGGTGTAACCCTGTAAATTTCCAGTATACTGTAGTATTCTGTGTGGTAGTGTTCATTTTGAAGATGACTGCTGTAGTCCCAACAGCAATACTAGTTTCAAAATGAGGCCAATTTTACATCAGATTTTCTTGACATTTGAATGTGCGAGTATCAGGGTTAATTAATATGTATGTAAATCTGTGATTGAATGTTCTCAAAGTTATACATCGGGTTAATGCAGGTCAAAAAGCAGATACTATTCCGTACTGTGTACGCTAAATGTGTGGCGTGGTGTGTGTGCATGCATGTACTGCGCGTGTGCGTGTGTGTATGTGTGCATGCATGTGTGTCTGTGCATGCATGTGTTTATGCATGACCCTAACACATAGGTTTAATCAGGTGAGTATTGAGGACCGACTTTGTGTATACCTGTTTATTCCTATTTAATATTACATATCTACCGTCGGATGATATTAACCGTTGGTTATTTTTTGTTAACAGATCTCTGTCAAATAGCATTCCAAATCATACACTTTATACAGATGTGTGTGTTACTAATGTTCTTATTGCTTGCATTATGGTCATTCTGCTGTACGTGATTCCCAGCGTCTCAATAACATGAAATACAGCAAGACCCTCCTTAATCCTTTGACACTCATATCAGATAAAAATGTCTTCTACAGTGGTGTGGAGAAATGTCCATTTGCAGACCAAGGGAAGACTATTTTTGAAAATTTACCACTGGAATGACTGGCTCGATAACTGAGCCATTCATTCCAGTGATAAATTTTCAAAAACAGTCTTCTCTTAGTCTGCAAATGAACATTTTCTGTGAGAAAATTAAAATTTTCTTGAAAAATTTGAGTGTTAAAGGGTTAAGAAACTGACTTGCATCCAGATGATTGTGTTTATTAGCACTTACTTAGCCCTTAAATCCTCAAGCTTATTTTGGAAATTTATCACTGGAATGACTGGCTCGGATATATATCTAAGCCAGTCATTCCAGTGGTAAATTTAGCAAAAATAGTCTTCTCATGGTCTGCAAATAGATATTTTTCAGGACCACTGCAGAAGCATTTTTGTCCGGTTTGAGAGTTAAAGGGTTAGTTATGGAATAATATGACTGAATGTGTGAACACAGGATTCTCCGTTTTTTATGTGGTCTCTTAATTTTAAAATTACGATTTTGTCATATTGATTAACTTCATCAGTTTGTCTGTCTTTAACCCTTTTAGTGCTACATTATTAGTTTTCATTATTCACCACTCAACTGTGATGTATTCATTTTGAGAATTGTGGTGCTGAAACAGGGTTTGTACAAACTTAAAAAGCCCTTGAATTTTGGCATCTGCCTTGATAAGCCTTAAATTTGAAATTTGTCTTGAAAAGTATGGGAGTTTCACCCACCTGCCCTGAAAAACCCTTGAAAATCAATATTTCCTTCAATGTTATTTTTACTGTCTGCAAAATGTTCACCTACTGATGTAAATAAAGATTTAAGACAATTTGATTGGCAAAATCCATCTGGAACCGAGTAAGTTCCAAAATTCAAAGTAATTTTAAAGGTTCTAAAAGTAAGCTGTATGAAATTTTGCGTCAGTGTCATATCCTCACTTCATCCAGGATCCTGGTTCTGAGCCCTTGAGAAATCAACTTTTTTAGTCTTGAAATTCCTTGAAAAGTCCTTGAATAAGAAAACCTGCCAGCTGTATGAACCCCGTGAAAGCTGTTTCTGTGGCGGCATCATTATTCTCAAGATAAACACCAGTCACCATTTTCCCAGCTTGTGTGTACATTTGGACTTTCGGCTGTAGCATTATAAGGGTTGATTTGGCAGACCTGTCTTAGTAACTCATGGGCAGGAAAGGATTCGCCGTGAAGATTTGCCCAGCGTTGGCGCTACCGGAAGCGGTGTGCAGGAATTTGATGGAAATTCTTATAAATTAATGAACGTATCAGTAAACCAGTAACCATATGTTATTGGAATGTGGTCCAAAATCAACATGCGTTTCAAACCACAGATTCTCTCAATTATCCTGACGGTTATACTACTAGAATGCTTTTGGAGTCCGCTCCTCACAAGATTCTATCCCTGTAAATCTTCCAGAATTGTCAGTATTTAACGTAAAGCATTATATTTAGACATAGATGTATCACCATTATATGTATACCAATCTGGGAATTTAACCCATTATTTGGTCAAGCCAGCCAAAATTTGGTTCCTTTATAGTCTTGAGAAATGTCCATTTGCAGTCCAAGAACGTTATTTTTGAAGTTTTGCTACTGGTCTCAATAACCTGTCCAATAATTCTAGTGGTGAATTTTTAAATAGTCACTTCTCTTGCTCTGCAAATAGACATTTTCTATGAAAATATTTAGATTGTTTTGAACAAATTTGAGCATTTAGCCAGTTTGTACATGTACAAGTGTTTTATACCTCCTGTTGTACAAGTGTTTTATACCTCCTGTTTACATGGAAAACAAATTACCTGAAATTTGTCTTAGTATTTGATCAACGACATTCATATTTGCCGTCAGAATATGCATTTGATCATTTATTTAACTCCCCTGGAAGTAGCTTTCTGGGATTTCTGGATTAAAAAGGTTTATAAGCTTGAACTGGTGTGTGCAATAAATTATTACCTTAGCAGTAGTATGCTGCACTCTGTAACATATTCAAGTCATGTGTATTAAGTTACAATAACACGGTAGTTAATTCTGTCTATATACCAACCACGTGAAAAGTGATTTACATCCTGTGTGTAGAGGACATGGCTCAATGTTTTGAAAAAGAATGGTACGGAATGCTGTTGCTTCCTGAACCAGCACCAACTTCCCGGCGACTTCCAGTTCCAAATATTTAGTACAATTCTACATTTAGAAGTCATCTGACCATGTTGATAACCCTCATGGTGATTAACCCGGCCTCTGCATTGGTGTTGGGAAATGTCCATTTGCAGGTCTAGACCATTTCTGAAAATTTACAAATGGAAGAACTGGCTCGTGTGCCAGTTATTCCAGTAGTATATTTAAACAAAATAGTCTTCCCTTGGTCTACAAGTGAGCATTGACTAAACAAGAAAGTCTGCCTATTAGTTACCGGTTATAATGTGATCTGGATTAGTGACCTTGTTACCTCACCTGGCCCGAAAGGCCAACTGAGCTTATACTGTGCTGACCATCCGTGTTCCGCCAACCTTTCCTCTATTAGTGACTTCTGCTCAAGAACCACTCGGCCGATTTCAATTATATTTGGCAGGAAGCATCCTTAGGGCGTAGGGATCCAAGTTTGTTCAAATGAAGCTGATCGGCCAATTTGGCTAGCGTCCATCTTGGATTTTTAGGAACATCTTTAAAAATCTTCTCTGAAACTACTTGGGGAATCGATTCACAACTCATGAAAGAGGTAAGCCAAGTTTGTTCAAGAGCACTTGATTGAGTAAATGGCTCTGCGGCCATCTTGGATGACCTAGTTTTCCCGAAAACAACTTCTTCAGAACTGATGAAGGGATCAGGCCTGAATTTGGAAGATATGATTAGGGCCTAAGGGCCATTAAACTTTGTTCAAGGGATGTTGATCCGTCCAAATAATGGCCGCCATGGACCAATCAAAATGTAGTTGTTTGGTGGCCATAGTGGATGTTTTTATTTAATGGATTTCGAGGCCGAAATTGGTTTTATATATGTTTTTGGGTATTCTGATCTCATATTTGCCATTTTTGAAACTGTCAGATAAATGGTTTGGCGGCCATCTTGGATCTTTTTCCTGCCAAAATCTCCCATGCTAAAGCAATGGGAAATTTAAAATGTCTTCTCGAGAAACACGGGGCCGATTTGAATTATATTTGGCTGGAACAATCTTTACAGCATAGAGATTCAAGTTTGCTAAAAGGAACCCGATCGGGCAATTTAGCCAGCGACCATTTTGGATTTTGATCGCTTTTTAAAAATCTCCGAATCCGCTTGGAGCATCCACTCAAAACTCATGAAATATGATGTAGGGAGAGAGCTGTACTAGGTTTGTTCAAGGGAACTTGATTGGCGAAATAGTTTGGCGACCATCTTAGATGACCTAGTTTTTCCGAAACTGACCTCCGAAACCGCTTAGGGCATAGATTCAAAACTTATCGAATATGATCTAGGGGAAGAGCTGAACCAGGGTTGTTCAATGGAATTTTATTGGCCAAATAGTTTGGCGGCCATCTTGGATGACCTAGTTTTTGCGAAAACAACTTCTTCCACAGAAACCCTGAACACATCGGGGCAAGATTTGGCAGTTATGATTAGGGCTGAAACGCCATTAAATGTGTCCATGGAAAGTTGATATGTCATAAAATGTCTCCGCCATGAATCAATCAATCAACACTTAGCATTTTTGCCTGACATCATGTATTTTCTGCAAATTTCGGAGAAAATCATGAAAAGACCACTTATTAACCACTGGCCCAATTTTAATAAAACATGGCTAAACCGTCACAGAAATTTGATTGGTAAATTTTTCCAGTGGTCATCTCATTTTCTTCGGTTGTGCTAGTGGCCAATAACTCCAGGAGAGCGATACAGGCCTCTTGTTATAAATGTCTTTTAAAAATCTCTGAAACTGCTTTGGGGGATTGATTCAAAACTCATGAAGATCATTTAGGGTTGGAGCTGACACAAGTTTCGTCAAGGGAACTGGATTGGGGCGGCCATCTTGGATGACCTAGGTTTCACGAAAACAACTCCAGAAGCGCTGAATGGGTTGGGGTGAAATTGTGGAGAGATGATTAGGCACTAAGGGACATAAAAGTTTGTTCACGGGAAATTGATATGTCAAAAACATGGCTTCCATGGACCAATCAATCGTTAATGTGTTTGGCGGCCATATTGAATTTTTTTTATTTGATCATATGGCCTTTGAAGCTGAAATAGGTTTTCTATATGTTTTTAGTATGCTGATTTCAAATTTGTCACTTGAAACTGTCAGATAAGCATTTTGGCAGCCATCTTGGCTCATTTTCCCTCCAAAAACTCACATACTAAAGCAATAGAAAATTAAAAATGTCTTCTCCAAAACTGCTGAGCCGATTTCAATTATATTTGGCAGGATGCGTGCTTAGGACATAGAGATCCGAGTTTGTTCAAACGAAGCCAATCAGCCAATTGGGACAGTGGCTGCGAAACCTATTGGGGGGATCGATTCAAAACTCATGAAAGATCATCTAGTATTAACCACTGGGCTAATTTTAATGAAACTTGACTAAACCTTCTACACAGAAATTAGTCAATCTTTCCAGTGGGCAGCTCGTTTTGTCAGTCGCCAATCATTCCAGGTGAGCGATACAAGCCCCTTGGGACTCTTGTTTCTGAAGAATATACATGTCAATAGGAATCTTTCCATTGACATGTTTACTCCTAAACAATAGCTTACGTAATAGGTGGCTGAGTTTAAAGGCCCCCTTACGCCTATGCTTGTCATTAAGCTTGAGTTCTGTGAACTTTATATATGTGTCCAACCCTTTAATGGTCAAGTCAGCCAAAACCGGCCTCTTCAGTGGTCTTGAGGAATGTCGATTTGCAGGCCAAGCGAAGACTATTTTTTGAAAATTTACCACTGGAATGACTGGCTCGATTATCGAGCCAGTCATTCCATTGGAAAATTTCCAAAAATAGTCTTCTTGTCCTGCAAATGGACATTCAATAAAGAAATATTTAGATTTTCTTGAACCAATTTTATCATTAAGGTGTTAATGGTAAAAATTGGGCTTGAAAATATGAACTTTACATCAAACGAGGCCCAGAGAAGAATATTTCAGAAAATTTAGTCAGTCATTCCAGTGGTAAGTTTTCTAAAAAATAAGATTATTCACTTGGCCCACAAATGGACATTTCTCAAGATTATTACAGAATTAATTTCTGTCCAGCTTGACCATTAAGTGATTATGATGTTTAACTTTAAAAGCATGTAAATTATGTACATCAAGTCATTAATTAATAATAATTAAATGTGTAAATATAGAGAATGCTGACATTATTTATTTGAATTTGAGCTAGTTATTAATGTTGATAACTAGATAATAATGTAATTAGCAATGTAGTCCATAGTTAGAGCAATGCACTAATGCAAGTCATGCAGTAAAAAAAACCTCCGATAGTAGACATGGTACAGGGCATCAAAAGAAGTTACTAAAACATGTATTCGCTTAACCCTTTGACCCATGAAATTCCAGTACGTCAATTTCAAAACAACTGCATTAAATCTGTTGAATATTTTGAGACTAATTTGACTGGGAGCTGTTGCTGCCTGTTAGCATGTTTCAGTAACCCTTTAGCACCCATGTCAGCCAAAATGGCTTCTGCAGTGATCTTGAGAAATGTCCATTTGCAGACCAAGAGAAGACTATTTTTGAAAATTTACCACTGTAATGACTTGATAGCTGAGCCAGTATTCCAGTGGTAAATTTTCAAAGATAGTCGTCTCTTGGTCTGCAAATCGGCATTTTTTTTATGAGCAAATTGAAATTTTCTTGAACAAATTTGAAGGTTAAGGGGTTAATATACAGGTTTCTCTATACTTATAATAAAATGTAGATTTTTGTATAAAAAATTAAAATTTGGACCTATTATCCTTTTCATACCGTATATCCGAAATCATACTTATTAGATATAGTCCTGAAGTATATTTTGAAAACAATTTTAGAAAATTGTTTTCAAGCTGTTCAGCAGTGGTCATATTTAGTTCACGTGATACCAGATTCCTGGTTCCTCGGGATGAAAAGGGGTAATTAGATCGGTGCTTAAGCAATTTAGATACTAGTTGGTGAATTAATTTGTAAAATATTTAATATTTATTTATTTTTCTACATTGTTATAAATACTACTACTAATAATGTGAATGTGTTTGATTTTTGTTGGGCTGTTTTGCTAGAGCTACTGGTTGTAATAATTCTGATTACTGTATTGCATGTACAGTATATGATTGAAAATGTCCATGAAGAAATATTTAATTATTTTCACAATTGCTGATAATTTTCATGCTTTTTTATGTCTTCAATAGCGCAAAGGCTGCAAATGTTAATAAAACTGTGAATGAAAATTTCCTAACATTTTTCCTGCAGTGCCACAAAGTTAATACGCGGAAATGGGTGGAAGGCTGGCACTCAGTTTTAACAGCATTACTGAAAGCTGCTCTGTATAGTACAGTTAATAAATATGTTTTCCAAAATAATAACAGAAACATCTTAGTATAGTATTGAACACAATGTAAGAAATGTTCAGTTGAATATTTTGAACATAATTGGATTGTAAGACATTGCTGCCTTGCAATGTCTTCCAATCAAATTATGTTCAAAATATTCAATAGTACATTTTATTTTGTTTGGGAAACATTTTAAGTTATTTTTTAGCTGTACTGTACCTCAATTTTCAGAATGAGCATTGTTAGTGCAGTAGGATTATTCCTAGGAAGCGTCTCTTGACGCATTTTCCCTTATGTCGAGTTACTACAGGTGTGTACAGTACATGAAATTAACCCTCACCACACTGATGTTAGAATTAAAAATTTTCAAATTAAATTAAAAGATGAACTGTGTAGATTTTTCAACAATTTTGGTGGAAGATGGTGCTGTCGAAGACGGCAACATCCACCAAAATTGTTGAAAAATCTACACCAGTTTCTTTGCTATTGACAGAGTAAAAGATAGCTTTAGCCCGAGAAGAAATTTGCTCGGGGTCATACGTAACCATTTAGTGGTCAAGCTGGCAGAAATCGGCCTCGACAGTGGTGTTGATGAACGTGCATTTGTAGGCAGACTATTTTTCTGTATTAAATTTTCACAAATACTCTTCTTGGCCTTCAAATGCACATTCAGTAAGCAAATATTTTGACTTGTTTAACAAATTTGTCTGTGGATAAGGACGGACCAGCCCGGGGGGCGAGTAACAATCTGTATCCTAAATCCTATATGTGCAATATTTGAACACTATATAAGAACAAAGAATTCATATTCCAGAAAAGTTGGTCGAGTTTAAGAAACTGCACATGGAATAATTTTGAAAACCATTCTGCTGAAAGCTGTTGCAACATTCTTTTGTAAATTGCACCGTGAGTTATTGTACAAGAGAACTGAATAAACTCAGTTCTGTAGTATAATGTCAAAAAGCACTAAACGCTAACAGAGGGCTAGAACATAATTAATATGGCTAACATGTTAGCTTCATGCCCTGTTTTGTGCATCTCCAGAGCGTGTGCGCATGAGTTTGGATCAAAGTCTAAGACAACAAAGACTTCTCCCATCAAAGGATTTCCAGTTTCTGGTCACAATCCGGACCTAAAAACCAGGATCTGGATCAGATCAAATTCCGGATCTATTGATATCTCAGATCCTACTGGTCCAAATTCACTTAGGATGCATTCAGAAAATACAAAATATTTTAAACGTGACAAAAGCGGAATGGTTAGACTCTTGATTACTATGGTTTACTGAAGTAAGTGATGGCTTTAATGTTCAAATTTAATCACGAAAATTAAATTATTTACTTATTGGATGTTCATTTGCAGGACAAGACTATTTTTGAAAATTTACCACTGGAAAGACTGGCTCAGTTACCGAAAGTTTCAAAAATTGTTTTCTCTTGTCCTACAAATGGACATTCCTCAAGACCATTAAAGGGTTAAGTCATTCGTATTAGTCCTTTTTTGCAAATTGTGTCTTAATTCGAGTTAACAAAATGTATGTTTATGCATGATTGGTTTGGCATACACGCTTTGTGATGACACTTAAGGTGTTCTCCATTAGAAGCAATAGTTAATTGGTGCCTGAATAATACAGCTTCATGTCTTTCTAACTTTTGCCCGTGATACGCATCTATGCAGTCTTGTAGAAATAATATTTATGGCTATTTTTGTCTCGCATGTAAAGACATAGGTATCACTTTTCCAACAATAGTGCAGTGACGTTAACATGACTTTTAACAAAGCTCAGCTTATATTTCAAGATTGCTTAACTCTATTGGAATTAAACTTTGTAAGAACTGTTTTTGGACTAAGTTCCAGCATTTAGCAAAACCAATACTGAATTGTCTTCTATTCGACCTTGATCAAGGTCGAGATCATGTTGAACGTGGTACAAGAATTAATTTCTGATCCTTACCTCAAGTTCCATGTAGACAAACCTCATTTAGCTTTTAATTTTGTGGTCAAGGTCAATGGTGATCTTGGTACAAAATCAACATTAGTATCTTGTTTTATAGCAATCCAAACTAAACATTTATTCTACCTACTGAGATTCATCTGAGCTCTGATGTTTTTTGTCAACTACAGGCAAGACATTTACTTCCACGGAATTCATGTTTGTAATAGTATTAATAACTATATTGATAAACTACTGTCCAGGATATACCTTCCAGTAAAATTATTTTCAAAACATTTAACAGAGTACTTGACATTGTAAGGTATTTGTTATAAAGACTTGTGTGGGTGGATGATCCGATTATGCTGTGAAATAAGCAAATTATCAATGTACCAGTTTTTCTACAGTACAGTATACATAGATGAAAATGTGAGTTAATTGTATCATTGCATTAACACGTTACAGGTCACGTTTGGTCGAGAAAATTTCAATATTTTCTTAATGAATGTCCATTTACAGGCCAAGAAATTAGAATTTTTGAAAATTTATCACGGAAAGACTGGCTCAGTTATTGCAATGGTAAATTTTCAAAATTTGTATTCTCTTGGCCTGTAAATGGACATTCGATAAGACCATAGCAGAGTCCGGTTTTGGCCGGTATGGCCATTAACGGATTAAATATATTCATTGGCTTCAGTCTTCCATTTAAGTCTGTATAAATGTGTTCAAGTTGTCGGTGATATTTAATGCTGGCCGTGTATAATTGTGACATCATAAATGATATTAATAAATAATTCATCTTCCATTATGATACTTATACGTCATGCTTTTGTTTACCCTATAAGACTAACCCTTTAACAATCAAGATTGTCAAAAACGGCTTCTGCGGTGATCTTGGAAACTGCCCATTTGCAGACAGAGATGGTTTTTAGGTCGACTACGAAGTAAAACAAGCTATTGCGATACCCTGCACATCATCTGGCAGCGCTGTCCTCATCCAGTTTGCATTTAGCTCAACTTTTCTGTTTATATCTCATGTTTGGTTAATCATACTGGACACATGCTTCCTTACAAGAGGTGGTAATAACTACGTGGAATGGACCCTGGGGGGGGGGGGGCTTAGGACATTCAATGAGTTCCTACCCCGCTAAGTTGATTCCTATCGGTTCCATTGTGTGGAGGTAGTGGATCCAATGGCATTCCTTTTGCCTCCTCCAAACTGTTGAGTTTGGGTCCGATGAGAGGACTTGTATGATCCTGTATTGCGTGTCATTCTGTGATGCCCAGGTCTATTGAAATGGCGTGATACTGGTGTGTCGTATCTTTCATGTTTGTAGAGGTTTGTGATGGAGCGTAGGTGCTCTTGGATCATAGTATTGAAAGGTCTCAGGGTTTCTCCTACATATTGTTTGCCACAATAATTGCAGCTTAGGAGGTATACTACATTGCGAGTTCTGAAGTTTCCTATGGTTTTGGCTCTGTAGGAGAGGCCCGTGTGCTTACTGGTGAAAAATCATGACTTAACCATGTTTTTACAAATGTTGCAATTCTTGGTTTCACATGGGAGGGGTGTGTGGTGGATATCTGTGTTGTTGTAATCTGGGTCTGGTAGTTTCACCCTGACTATGGTGTCTTTTATTGTTTTGTACTTTTTAAAGCCAAACAATGGTGTGTCTGGGAAGGCCAGTCTGCAGTGCTCAGTGCCCTGTAGAATCGGCCAATATTTGACAATTGTGTCTTTTAACATCATCCCTGTGCTGTGGCTCCGATTTGTGTTGGTTGTTTTTGGCTTGGGAGTGGGGTTGATTAGGGAATGTCGCCGTTTGGCAAGCTTTTTGTAGGATATTTAGAGGATAACCTCTGGCGGTATAATGTTTTTTTGCATTGTGAGCTTATGCTGTGCCGACCGTCCATCCAGCGCTTTTCCTTTAAACGACTTCTCAATAACCGTTGGGCTGATTTCAATTATATTTGGCAGGAAGCATCCTTAGGGCATAGGGATCTAAGTTTGTTCAAATGAAGCCATCTTGGATTTTGGCCGATTTTCAGGAAACCTCTTTAAAAATCTTCTCCGTAACCACTTGGGGAATCGATTCAAAACTCATGAAACATCATCTAGGGAAAGAGGTAAGCCAAGTTTGTTCAAGATTGACCAAATGGTTCGCTGACCATCTTGGATGACCTATTTTTTTCTGAAAACAACTTCTCCAGAACCGCTGAAGGGATCGGGCCGAAATTTGGGAGATGTGATTAGGAACTAAGGGCCATTGAAGTTTGCTCAAGGGAAGTTGATCTGTCAAAAAACATGGCTGCTGTGGGAAAATCAAAATGTAGCGTGTTTGGCGGCCATATTGGATTTTTTTATTTAATGTATATTGAGGTCGAAATTGGGTTTATATATGTTATTGGGTATACTGAGCTCAATTTTGACATATTTTTTAAACTGTCGGACAAACGGTTTGGCGGCCATCTTGGATTATTTCCCCGCCAAATGCGCCCATACTGAAGAAATGGGAAATTTAAAATGTCTTCTCGCGAACTACTGGGCTGATTTCAATTATATTTGGCAGGAAAGATCCTTAGGGCATAGAGATTTAAGTTTTGTAAAACGAAGCCGATCAGCCCTTTTGGCTGGCAGCCATCATGGATTTTGGTCGATTTTTAGAAATGTTAAAAATCTTCGACGAAACTGTTTGAGCTATTGATTCAAAACTCCTAAAATATCATTTGGGCCATGAGCTGAACCTCGTTTATTCAAGGGAACTTGATTTGCTAAATGGTTCGACGGCCATCTTGGATGGCCTGGTTTCCATGAAAGCAACTTCGTCTCCAGAGCCACTGAACGGATTGGGCCGAAATTTGGGAGATATGATATTGATGACTAAGGGCCATTAAAGTTTGTTCAAGAGAAGTTGATACATAAAGAAACATGGCCTCTGTTTTCTTGTTGCAAGTCTGCTCAACTCATTAGAGTTCTACTTATTGTTAATGACCATTCTAGTTGAAATGCCTATGGTCCAGGTGAGCGATACAGGCCCCTTGGGCCTCATACACCAGCTTCCTCTGATCCAACTTGAATGGCTCTTAGTCTCTAATTGTATTTCCAAAGTTTTGGCCTGATCCCTTAAGTAGTTCAGAAGTCATTTTTGTGAAAACTATGTGATCAAAGATGGCCCTCGCAGCGATTGCCGCATCACGTTCGCTTGAACAAACTTGGCCGTAGATGTTTTATGTATTTTGAATCAATCCCCAAGCAGTTTCAGAGTTATAATTGTCTAACAAGAGCTCCACAAATGGCGCATAATACCCCGCCATGATGACAACTCAATGAAAGAGCTATCACAAAATATTTTTATTTCTTCCTCAGAGCCAGACCAGTCATCCTTATGAAGTGTCAAAGCAATCCATTAAATGGTCAAGGAAGTATCGTCCGGAAACCAGTTTTCAAGATGGCTGCCAAAAGTTTCTTCACCAGACATATTCCAACGACCCTATGAAGTGATCCGATAACGGAGATATCATCCAGAAACCAACTTCCAAGATGGCAGCCCGTGGCTGGCGGCCATCTTGGAGTTCGGATCATCATCAATTTCGATAGGTTTCTTCTCCAGACCTAGTCCAACCACCCTATGAAGTTTCAAAGCGATCCGATAAACGGTAACAGAGTTATCTGGAAACCAATTTTCAAAGTGGCCACCGGTGGCTGGCGACCATCTTGGATTTCAGATCATTATCAATTTTGATAGGTTTCTTCCCCAGACCTAGTCCAACCACTTTATGAAGTTTTAAAGCGATCCGATAAACGGTAACGGAGTTATCATCCGGAAACCAATAGTCAAGATGGCCACCAGTGGCTGGTGGCCATCTTGGATTTTGGATCATCGTCGATTTCGATAGGTTTCTTCCCAACACCTAGTCCAACCGCCTTATGAAGTTTCAATGTGAACCAACAAATGGTAACAGAGTTATCATCCGGAAACCACTCTGCCGCACACCCGCCCGCCAAGTTTTTGGCGGGGTATAAAAATGGCCAAAATCCAAGATGGCCACTGTGTAATTGACCAATCAGATTCATTTGAACAAACTGATCCCTATGGCCCAAAGATGTTTCTGGTCAAATTTGGTTAGAATCGGTCGACTAGTTCTCTAGGACAGTTTAAATTTACTATGGGGCTTTTTGGCAGGAGAAAAAATCCAAGATGGCCACCAAACCATTTATCTGACATTTTCAAGTGACAAGTTTGACATAAGCATACCCAAAAGCCTGTCAAAATCTTTCAAATAAAACATCCTTTGAACAGCACCTCACTATCGATGCTGTGGGAGAAAGTATACTCATCGCGCTCCCAAAGCCTAATAACCCACCCAGACCTCTATCAAACCCGTGAACAATAGTGCTTTTGAACAGCATCCGAAAAATCCTATCAAATGTGATATCTTGTATTAGAGACAATATTGCCAAATTTACTGGAAACTGGCATCATGGTTTTAAGAGAATGTAACTGTGCTGGCATAGTCTGGGCACAACCAATGTTGACATCAGTACACAGTAGTACT
Organism: Chaetoderma sp. LZ-2023a; assembly: GCA_034401795.1. Lineage (NCBI taxonomy): Eukaryota > Metazoa > Mollusca > Caudofoveata > Chaetodermatida > Chaetodermatidae > Chaetoderma > Chaetoderma sp. LZ-2023a. The sequence goes on along the minus strand of CM067373.1, from coordinate 92,163,975 downwards.
ATCAAAGCATTGGGATTTCTACAAGATGGGAATCAACATGTGCATTTGATACCATCAAGAGACCACAGATCCTTCAATTTGTCCAAGTTGATTGCAAAGTTGCCGAACTACGCCTGGTGAGATTTATTGGCAAACACAAAACTAAATGTATGTTCAAATCAATGCTTTGTGCAGTTTGAAACATCAATAAGATCACTACAAAGTGATGAGTTATCACCAGTGCTATTCACATGCTTTCTCACTGCAGCACAATCTCAACAAGAACCACAATCAGAGATAGCTAAATTATGCCCCCATTCCACCAAGCACAACCTCCTACCCATAATTGATAAAGATCCCTTCAATAGAACTGGAAACATCATCCAGAAACTCAATATAATGTCATTAATTGGGTCACCATAACCGTTGGCCTGAAAATCGACAGGCTTCAGAACATGAAGGACAGCCTTCCGCCCACCCAACATTGGTCAAGATGCCTTGACCATTAGCAACTAAATTGATAGGGTTCTTCGGACAATGGAGGACACGCTCCCACGCAAGATTGGTAATGATCCTCTTCAATAGAACTCGAGTTATCATCCAGAAACGCAATATTATGTCTTTAATTAGGTCACCATGACCTTGACATTTGACCCCAAAATCGATATGGTTCTTAGGACCAACGAGGACAAGCTCCCACACAAAATTGGTAACGATCCCTTCAATAGTTCTAGTTGTCATCCAGAAACGCATTATTACGTCGTTAATTAATAGACCTTTTAACTCGAAATCGATAGGGTTCTTTGGACCAGGGATGGGGTAATAGTAATATGTAATAGGCTATTACAGCGATTCCATGTAATAGTAATAGAAATAGATTGTTAATTTTACAATGTAATAGTAATAGATTGAAAAGTAATAGGTAATAGCCTATTACTTGTCTATTACAGGGGTATCTTATATGCTCATCATACAAGCCACAAAATTCTGCTGCCACATGTTTTTTTAATATATGTAACAGATGGAATGAAACAGCCAAACAGGGTATCTGCTTTTTAAGTGTTTAATTCTGAAGGTCTGTGCGTGTGTTAAACTGTTCTTGTAAGAGAACAACAGTTTGCAGCAAGGTCATAGGCCTTAGGGAGCAACAGCTTTCAGTCAAATTGGTTTCAAAATAGTCAATAAAGTATTTGTTGTATTGAATCTAATACTCCAGTTTCAAAATCAGCAGGTTTTTCTTTCACTGATGAAACACTCTTTTTATCTATTTCCAAACAACCATATAGGAGATTTGTGGAATATTTTGAAACTAATTTGGCCAGAAGCTGTTGCTTTCTGAGGCAGAAACTGCTTCATTGCAAATTAATTTCGGAGTACAAAACAGAATATTTGCTACAGAATAACAAATTTTGTTTATCTGGTTTGTATAGGTGGGTTCATTCTTAAATAACATTTTATATTTTAAATAGCCATTAGGTAGATAATTAAACTAATTTACAAATGGTTGTGAATAGGTGAATATTCTACTTTCAATAGATCTCATTATATCTTACATAATGGTTAAAGGGTTAATTTAGATAGTCAAATTGACTCCCCGCATGGTGTCTGGGGAACACAGATTGTGTCTATAACTAATATATTTACACAGACTTCTGAAATATCAGTGGGCTAATAACTGTATATTCTTTATTAACCAACATTCAAGCTCCCCTTAGAAATGATATTGCTGTAAGTTGTTGATCTATATACATCAACTACTTTCAGCAACACAAATTTCATAATATTCTGTGGTCTTCTAGATCTTGTAGAATATAAAAGAATGTTGAGATTTGCCCAGAGAGCTAAATGGGTTAAAATCATTCAAGCCAGTGCTCCAGATAACTTTCTTCAGTTGGGAGTATGGTACTCCTTAATTTTTCAACTGACGCGTACGACAAATTCAGGAGTACAAAACTTGTTGTTACTGAATACTGAACAATTATATATATATATATATATATATATATATATCATAACAAGAGGTCCACGGGGCCTGTATCGCTCATCTGCATCATAGGCATTTCAACCAGAAAGGCCATCAACAATAAGTATAACCCTACAGAGTTGAGCAGAATTATAACAAGAAAACAGAAGCCATGTTTCTTTATGTATCAACTACATTTGAACAAAACTTAACGGCCCTTAGTCCCTTATCATATCTCCCAAATTTCGGCCCAATCCGTTCAATGATTCTGGATACGAAGTTGTTTTCGCGAAAACTAGGTCATCCAAGATGGCCGCTAAGCCAATGGACCAATCAGGTTCTCTTGAACAAATTGGTTCTCCTCCTGCATTAGATGATGTTTCATGAGTTTTGAATTAACCCCCAAGCCGTTTCGGAGATTTTTAAAGACATTTCTAAAAATCTACCATTTTGGCCGGCGGCCATCTTAGATTTTGACCGATCCGCGTCGTTTGAACAAACTTAGATCTCTATGCCCTATGAATGTTACCTGCCAAATATAATTGAAATCGGCCCAGTGGTTCGTGAGAAGAAGTCGTTTAAAGAATTCCCCATTGCCTTACTATGGGCCCATTGCTTTACTATGGGAGCCTATGGTGGGAAAACAAACCAAGATGGTAGTCAAACCATTTATCCGACAGTCTCGAAAGGGGCGTATTTAAACTTGGCACCCTGATAAGCACATAGAGCAATTTTCGCCATTAAAATACATCAAATACAAAAAAAACCAATATGACCAACAAATGCTAAATTTTGATTGGTTGATGCCGGCCATGTTTTTTAACATACGAAATTCCTTTGAACAAATTTGAATGGCTCTTGGTCCCTAAGCATATTTAATAAATTTCAGCTTTATCCCTTCAGCGGTTCGGGGGGAGAAGTCGTTTTCGGGAAAACCACGTCATCAAAGATAGCCGCCAAGCAAATAGGCCAATAAGGTTGGCTTGAATAAACTTGGGTCTAACGTTGCCATAGATGATGTGTTATGAGTATTGAATCAATTCCTCTTGCGGTTTCTGAGAAAAAGATTTTTTAGTGTCTAAAAATCGGCCATTTTGGCTGGCGTCCATCTTGGATTTTGACCGATCCGTTTCGCTTGAACCAAGTTAGTTCTCTATGCCCTATGAATGCTTCCTCCCAAATATAATTGAGAAGAAGTTGTTTAAAGAATTCCCCATTGCTTTACTATGGGCCCATTGCTTTACTATGGGAGCCTATGGCAGGAAAACAAACCAAGATGACAGTCAAACCATTTATCCGACAGTCTCGAAAGTGGGATATTTGAACTGGCCACACTGATAAGCATATATAAAGCAATTTTCGCCATCAAAATACATCAGATACAAAAAAGCCAATATGACCAAGAAGTGCTAAATTTTGATTGGCTGATAGCGGTCATATTTTTTAACGAACAAACTTCCCGTGAACAAACTTGAAAGGCCCTTGGTCCCTAAGCATATTTACAAAATTTCAGCTCTATCCCTTCAGCGGTTCGGGAGGTCATTTTCACGAAAGCTAGGTCATCCAAGATGGTCACCAAGCAAATCGGTCAATCAGGTTGCCTTGAACAAACTTGGGTCCACCATTGCCACAGATGATGTGTTATGAGTTTTATGTGTTATAAGTGTTTCTAAAAATCAGGCATTTTGGCCGGCGGCCATCTTGGATTTTTACCGATCCGCTTCGTTTGAACAAACTTAGATCTCTATGCCCTATGAATGCTTCCTCCAAAATATAATTTAAATTGGCCCAGTAGTTCTTGAGAAGAAGTCGTTTAAAGAATTCCCCATTGCTTTACTATGGGCCCATTGCTTTACTATGGGAGCCGATGGCGGGAAAACAAACCAAGATGGCAGCCAAACCGTTTATCCGACAGTCTCGAAAGTGACATATTTGAACTCGCCACACTGATAAGCACATATAAAGCAATTTTCGCCATCAAAATACATCAAATAAAAAAAATCCAATATGACCAACGCTAAATTTTGATTGGTTGATGGCAGCCATGTTTTTTAACATACGAACTTCCCTTGAACAAACTTGAATGGACCTTGGTCCCTAAGCATATTTACCAAATCTCAGGTCTATCCCTTCAGCGGTTCGGGAGGTCGTTTTCGCGAAAACTAGGTCATCCAAGATGGCCGCCAGGTAAATTGTCCAATCAGGTTGCCTTGAACAAACTTGGGTCTACCGTTGCACTAGATGATGTGTTATGTGTTTTGAATCAATTCCTCCAGCGGTTTCGGAGAAGATTTTTTTAAGTGTTTCTAAAAATCGGCTATTTTGGCCGATCGGATTCGTTTGAACAAAGTTGAATCTCTATGCTCTAGGGATGCTTCCTGCCAAATATAATTGAAATCGGCCCAGTGGTTCTTGAGAAGTCGTTTAAAGAAAAAGCTGACAGACGACGGACGGTCGCCACGGCATAAGCTCACTTGGCCTTTCAGGCCAGGTGAGCTAATAAATGGTGTGGTATCCTTACCATATGAAGGTGTAACAATCAGTGCATTGTACCATCAGATCATCATGCTACAGTATGTATGAATGATTACTGTATTGTGCGGCTGTAGTAGTAGAAATATCCTACAGCTTCAATCAGTCCTTTTTCTCTTGTGACCACTGTGTCGTCCTTTAATCCTCAAATTTGTTCAAGAAAATTTCTACTTTCTCAGAGAATATGTCCAGTTTCAAACCAACAGAAAATTATTTTTGAAAATTTATCACTGGAATGACTGACTTGACTATCGAGCCAATCATTCCAGTGGTAAATTTCCAAAAATAGTCTTCTTGGTCAACAAATGGATATTTCCCAAGACCACTGCAGAAGCCATTTTTGGCCGGCTTTAGCATTAAAGGGATAAACTAGTCACCCCCACCACCCACCCACCCTCCGTGTTATTTCCTAAGGCCAGCAAACTTTCAAAATTAGCCATTACAGTTACATGCCATGGTTGGGGCATGGTGTTTGGGACTCGTTGGTATTGATCAACTAACTAGTCAGTCATGCCAACCAGATTTTAATTCTGAATGAAAATATATTTTTATATAAAGTGTGTTTATTTTACATCTAGCTGCGTTATGGTGGGACACGATTAGCCTATAGAAATGCACTAGCATTCTAAAGACTATCTCTGCCATACTCGCAAATGAATAAATATTATTGCTATAATAATACTTGTCATTCTGAATTCTGAAATTTGTTTTAAACGAGGCAAATTTAGAAGTTAGTTTGACTGAAAGGAATTAGACAGCAATTAATCACTTACAGAAGTTACTCAAATTGTTTTCAAAATAATTAGCGCAGCTCCAACTATAACATACATGTATCATTGACATATATAAAATAGAAGGAAAAGTGTTATGGACGCCAAATTTTCAGAGTATTTCTATATTTAGAAGGGAAAATCCAGTTTTTTGCTTCCTATTTAAATTAAGATGGGATCAAGGCATAGAAGTGCTGACAAGACAGGTTATTGCATTTAGAATATTGTTCATTTAATCTTGGCAAGTGTCTTACTAAAAATATAATCCCAGGCTAGAAGCGCTAATATATTGTTTACTGTAATAAAAGAACAGATCTTTTAATATCTGCCGGTAAACTAAATCAGGTGAAGAGAACTTGCAGTTGTTATTGACAGTTTAATACTTTAGCATACTTACGCCAAAATTGTTGTAAATTTCTATTTAAAAGTTATTGCTATAATTACCTCTCCAATTAAAATAAGTGTGAAAGAACATATTTTTACAAATATTTCTCTATATTTTGCCATATCTAATGAAATATTCACAATTGAAAACTCTTCCATCTCCACTCATATGTTATCCTTAAAATTACAAATGCTATATAAGATATGCCTTCCTGGAGTTTCAGAGTTTGGAAAAGACAAACCCGGGTTATACTGTTGCGGTGGATTATGGTCTGGGTCGAACTCATCACTATTCACGGTTATGAGGTTATGACGGCTACTGTAAAAGTTATGCCTGTAATCCTATTTCCAACTAAAATATGTCTTGAACAACTAAGTTCTGGTGATATTTTAGCTCATTTGGCAATATGTATGAAAATAATGTCCATTGAATTTTTTTCATTGACACTCCTATAGGTGCACATAAGTAACGCAAAGATCTTGTAATAAAGAAAAGAATACCCTCTTGCGGAGATGACGATCATACCGTTTAGTGATGGTAGTAATAGGCACGGCTCTTACGAGTGCTTATCGGTATGTCATTGTATGTGATTAGTGTCGATTCCCCTTCGTGTAATTGAGTAGGCTATATTTGATAATGGCAACAGGCCGGTACGGGCAGTTTAATACACTGATGCATACTGTATTTACATGAGGCGTACATGGTACGTATATGAATATTTAAATGTTTGCATACATGGATGATTTCTATGTGTACAGTACGCTTGTACGCGCCTTATCTGGAGCGCCGATTCAAGCATAGACTACTATCTAACCACAGCTGAGGAACAGTTTGCTATTCACTAACATTGTATCACTAAATAAAACATAAGTCTACACCCATTACTCGTATCATTAACCCATGTAGCAACTTGTTTATGATGTATTAAGAAACAATTAGTTGAATATTTTGAAATCAATTTGCCTGGAAGACATTACTGCCTGCAGCAATGCCCTCCATGCAAAATATTTTTAAAATATTCAAAAGCTGTCGTATTTGGTTTCAATGAAATTGAGATAAAGGGGCTTCATCAGTGAAAGGGTTAATATCCAAATATCTGACTTGTTTTCATTTGCATGCATGTATGTGCATGAGCCATACCTATGGTTCAAATGTAATAGTAATAGATATGAGAGTAATAGTAATAGTAATAGATCAACTCTGGAGTAATTGTAATAGTAATAGAACGAATTGAAAGTAATAGTAATAGTATTAGTAATATATGCAATGTAATTGACCCCATCCCTGATTTGGACCACCAAGGAAAATCTCCCAGCCATGATTGGTAAAGAGACCGTCAGTAGAACTCGAGTGATCATCCAGAAGCGCAATATTACATCATTAGTTAGGTCAATGTGACCGTGACCGTTTCACCCTATATTAAATCCATAGGGTTCTTCGGACCACCAAGGACAAGCTCTCACGCAAGATTGATAACGATCCCTTAAATGGAACTCGAGTTATCATCCAGAAACGCAAACTTTTGTCATTAATTAGGTCACTGTGACCTTGCCCATTTGACCCCAAAATTTACAGTTGTTCGGACACAGGCTGCAAACCTCTTCATGAATGAAGCCAAAACAGAGTTCACTCACGTATACCTATTCAACAACAAAAATAAATGATGACAGTACACCCATCATGGCACTGAGGGGCTCTACTGACATTGGAACTCACTGTGTAACAAGAAATATTGCCTTCCAGTCCTTTGTGAAGTTGTGGATTCGAGGCTCTAAAATCCCCATGAACATCAAGATGCTACACATGTCTCCATAATGACATACAATTGCAACAGCTGGGCAGCTCCAAATCCCTCTCGAACAAACCTGATGCATGTCACCGCAAACATCTGCGAGCCACTAAAAGTATCACTGAAAACTACAACTGAGGCTAACTTTGACCAACTCGAGTCGGGTATCAACAATTGCTAGATGGGTATAATATTAAATATGCATGATTTTATTTATTTTACTATATACACAATTCATAAATACAAGCAATGTTTAAAAAAACACTCGATACAAAATAAGCACTGTTTTACAAGCCATTAAGCAGACCGAGTCATCTTCATGCAATAGCGTGATCCATTTCTAAGTTCTACCAACTTTTTACATGTGTTGGAATGAACCTTTCCACTTTCAGCCTTGCCCCTTCATTCTGATGCATATCGTACAGCACAATCTATAAGATTTGACTATTGACATCGTAAAGTTCTAGAATACTGGATTTTGATAGTGAAATATGACAGGCTAAATAAATAGCTAGTCAGCTAGGCTAGTGACAAGCAAATTTTCCTAGCCCCGGTGACTGTTCCAGCCCACACATGGCATATTCTGCAATTATTCATTGCCCCTGTACATAATTATGGGCTTGTATTATTCAGTTTACATTTACATGAACTGGTGTAATTTTGAAAACAATTTTGCTTCCATGGGCAGCAACAGCTTTCAGAAACATTCCTTTTCAAAATTTGACCCAGTCTTCTATCACCTACCAGATCCTGCAGAATATTAATTCATTATATAGTGTCCATGTATAGGATGTGATTAACAATCGTTAGTATCCCACCAGACGGGTTAATCCAGAAATCACTATAATCACTGCATATTTCTGCATATTTCTAGTAACCTCAGGATAAAGCGCTCATCTAGAAGTCATTTAATGATCTGATTTGGTCAAGAAAATCAAAATATGTGGTCATCGAATGTACAATTGTATGCCCAAGAGAAAACTATTTTTGAAAATTTACCACTGGAATGACTGGCTCGATTATCGAGCCAGACATTCCAGTGATAAATTTTCAAAAATAGTCTTCGCTTGCAAATGGGCAATCCTCAAGAGCACTGCGGAGGCTGACTTTGGCCAGCTGGACCTTTAAAAGATTAAATTCAAACGCTCCGGTGTAAGAGTTCATTGACAATAGTTCGTATTATCAGATGCTGGTCAATGAGGCATGTCCGCTGGTCAAGTTATCTGTAAACTCTGCTATGTGAATGATGAACAACACTTTGGTCACAAAGCACATGTCCTATGGTCAGTGAACGATATGCTCCAGTATTCCTTGTCGTATTAAATGCTCACATTCAGATCGCAACAGGAAATGCTGAAAAGTGTAAGAAACAATACGATATAATAAGAAAATTTATCAAATTTCTTTTTCACGAGTGAGATGACATACTTACCTCCCTAACACTCTTGATATACTAGTATATCGGCTCTAAATTCATTAATATTCAGAATTATAAAAAGTTAGGTGCCCCTAATAGGCAGGTGGAAGTACACAGTCATGCACGTGACAGACACCACCCACCGCGCATGCGCATACCGGTACTTCCGTTACTAAATATTGGCTGACATAGAAGCAACTACTCAATAACCAAAGGACCAGGCCTCCGTGGCGAGGCCGGTATCCTCTTAGGGAGGTAAGTACATCATCCCACTCGTGAAAAAGAAATTTGATAAATTTTCTTATTTCACATCATGAGAACATACTTACCTCCCTAACACTCATTGATAAAAACCAGAATTTGAAAGTAAATTTGGTGGGAGGGAGGCAAGGTCCTGAAAACCAGCACACCCTCGAAGTGACTAGTCTCTCTGAATTCTCAAGAGATTTAAAACATCTGAAATTGTGACTGAAAACACAACCAGGAATAGAATTTTTGCATCGGATAATCGACCGATGAAGAGAGATTGATCAAAAGGCAAATGCGCTCACCCCCCCCCCCCCCCCCTCTTTCTGAGGAAGGTTAGGAAAAAACGCTGCTCTAAATGACTAGCACGTTCTCTAACACTTAATGAAAAGTATTACTAGACATTGGAAAAAGAAGAATTGCTTCTATTTCAAAAAACTCTCTGAAAAGAACCACAATTAAGAGACATTCACCATCACCATATTAAATAAAAAATGACACCATCACCAAGACAAAAAACAAAAATGGTCATAAATACTGACCTCTGATGTCTTGGACACGGCACTCATCTCTTCCCCCCACCGGATGAAGAGAATTGTACCAGCTAATAGTAGGGATACCCTACCAACAAATGTGATATTTGTAAATAGCAGAGGAGGAAACTATTTACAAACATAAAACCTCTACATTATTTTATTTCCTGAGGACTGAGACGGTGAGCGGGTTAGAAGTGTCACGAAGGTAATGGTCGGTAAAACTTGATTTCACAGTGCTACTGGGCTACTGACATAATGTCTTCAATAGAAACACCATTAAATAATGCCGTGGAAGTTACCACACCACGGACACTATGAGTCATTGGCTCTATCTACTTGGATTCCAGTGGCTATCTTATGACAGAATTGAATACATTCTACTATCCATCTGGAAATAGTGTCTCTTGACGTCCTACCATGGGGTTCAATATATGACAACCATAGGGAACATGGGTCCGTCCGCCAAACCTGAGTTCTTCTCTTGTACTTATTTAAAGCACGGACAGGACACCATACTTTAGCACCAGGATCATATCTGGTTAAGGCAGGTAAAATAATAGGTTTAACCGGATATTTTAAAGATTGTTTCTTAGCCAAGAAATTCAATCTTGGTAGAAGCTTAAGGCCTTCACCTGTAACTATATAACGGTCAGGCTCAGCAGACAAGGAATGAATTTCACTCCTGCTGCAACTAAAAATACAGTTTTAAGTGTCAATAATTTTACAGATATAGAACTAAGTGGTTCAAAAGGTTTATCACTCAAAACCTGCAGAACCAGAGAAAGACTCCATGATGGTGTCAGTGGAGGATTTCTTGGTCTGAGATTGCCCATACCTTTAATATGAGTATTTAAAACACTTACTTCATCACTTCCCTTCTTTGCCAAGCAAGGGATAACAGTCATTAATGCTGATTTGTATCCAGCAATAGAATTAGACTTAAGACTATAGGCATCATACAGGTGACAGAGAAAATCAGCTACTACCTGAATAGATGCTTCCATCGGATTGATACATCTCCTTGAGCACCATTCTGCAAATCTGTTGATTTTATAATTAAAAGCTCTGGAGGTTGACCCCCTTCTGGCTCTGGCTATGAAATTAGCTGCTTGCTCAGAAAAGCCCTCCTTAATCGCGGATTTTTTGACAACATCCATGCAGTCAATTGAAACATTGACGGATTGTTGTGAAGGGTCTTGCACTGGAAAATAATATTGTCCATCAGAGGCAGAGGAACCGTATTGCAAACCAGAAGGTCCAGCAGATCCATAAACCATGATCGGCTTGGCCAATTCGGGGCGATCAGAAGCACTTGGCATTCCTCTTGTTTGATCTTCTGAAGAATCCTTGGAATCAGGATTGTTGGAGGGTATACGTATGCATACATTCCCTTCCAACTGATAGCTAGCGCATCTATTGCGATAGCGCTTGGATCTGGAATCGGAGAAACGTACGTCGTCATCTTTCCATTCTTCTCATTGCGAACAAATCTATGTTGGGCTTTCACCAATGATTGAACAGGTGATCCGCCACACATTGATTTAGTTGCCATTCCGTAGGCAGAATACTCATCCTTCGGCTCAATGCATCTGCTAACAGATTCAGCCTTCCCAGAATATGAACTGCTTTCAAGGTTATCATATGATCCATGCACCAGCAAAGCAGCTTCCATGTCATCATACAGAGACTGTGCGGCGACTTCGTTCCGCCCTGGCGGTTTATGTAACTCACTACTGTAGAGTTGTCTGAACGTATCATCACAAATTTTCCCTCCACTTCTTTTAAGAAGTGTTCCAGGCCTAGAATTACAGCCCGCAATTCTAGCATGTTGATATGTTCCTTTGACTGTTCCAGATTCCAAAGCCCTGATATAGTGGCTTCTTCCAGGCAAGCTCCCCAACCCTCCATCGACGCATCCGTAAACATCGTTACTTGAGGGTGGGGAGGGGTCAGCATGACCCCCGCCAGATTTCCTCTCTCCATCCACCAATGAAGGTGATGAATGAGAGGGTCCAACACTTGAATGCGCGAGTCCAGTGATCCTGAACTCTGCATCCACTGAGCCATGAGAAACAATTGAATCGGCCGCCTGCGTAAGGCCGCCTGAGGAATGACGGGTTCCATTGAAACCATCAGACCTAGCATTCTCACTCTCTCCTGGGATGGATAAACATATCCTATCTCCAGATCGAAGAACATACCCAGGTAAACAAACTTCTGGGATGGAGTCAGCTCTGATTTCTGAAAGTTGATTATCCAGCCTAAATCTGTGAGAGTTTTCAAAACTATCTCCAGATTTGCTGTCAAACTTTCTGGGTTGTGTGCTTTCAGCAACCAGTCGTCTATGTAAGTGTGAACAGCTATATTTCTCCTGCGGAGGTATGCCGTGATAGCAAGTACCACTCGAGTGAAGACCCTTGGAGCCGACGAGATGCTGAATGGAAGAACCTTGAATTCCCATTGGCGTCCCTGAAAATAAAATCTCAGGAACCGACGAAAAATAAGCATCCTTGAGATCTATAGATGCTCTCCACATCCCCTTCTCTAACCCCAACAACACCGATCTTACTGTTTCCATTTTGAAACTCGGTGTGTCTATAAACTTGTTTAGAGGTTTGAGGTTGAGAATTGGTCTCCCCCCCCCCCCCACGGTGTTCTTTGCCACAAGAAACATGGTTGAATAGAAGCCCGGGCAATCTTGCACCGGTTGAATTGCTTCCTTTAGAATTTGAGATTCTATCTCCTCTTCTATGCACAACCGCTTGTCTGGATCTCTTGGAATTTGAGTCCAGACCGGTACCAGAGACAGATGCAACGGCGGACCTCTTATCCATTCTGGACTGTATCCGTGCGAAAGCCATTGCAAGACTAAGCGGTCCTGAATTACCCGCTCCCACTTCTGAATGTGGCAAGTCAAATGACCTCCCACTGGTGCACCCAGGGTTGATGGGGTGCCCATAAATTTTAGAAGTGGGAGTGTCTCTGGTACGAGTGACAACACCCGAGTGGTACTTGTGGTAACGGGAAAATATTTTAGCGCATCAGGCCCGGTTACCACGCGCCGCAACCAGCGCCACGTGCACCACGGTGCGCGGACTGCTGTCTGCGCTTGAGGCGCTGGCTGACATACAACACGCTGCTGCTGAAACCGGCTGGCCTGCTGGCCTATGACAATGCCAGCACTGCCACGAGCGTACTGCTGTCGAGCAGCCGAGGGTTGAACACGCACGTCTTCTCTGCGCAGCACTTTAAACTGTGCGCGCAGCGCCCTCTGGTTATTCACCAAAGTCACTGTCTCTTGGAGGTGCCGACAACCTTCACCTCCAAAGAGGCCAGGGCCCGCCATCGGTGCTTGCAACAAGCGTGACTTGAGCTCCTGAGACGGGCACAAATTGTCCAACGCAAAAGTGTGCCTCGTTCTCAGCGACTTTGTGACTGACCTAGTCTGACTAGCAGTAACTCGACATCGTCTAGCAACCTCGCGGGGGGGGGGGGCCTTCGCGAGGCAACCTTTCGGTCTGATCGACTCCTCTGCCGCCGAGAACATATCTAAGATATGTTCAGCATACGGCAGAGACAGTCGTGCTGGCCAACGGCTTTGCCTGTAACCATGCCCGAGGGTTACCAGCGGCCGTCTCGTCCACGGAGAGCTCTGGTCTGACAACGAGGAGCCACGCACACGCTTCTGACCAGTCTTCATCCGTGGCTACCTGCAAATTGCCGACGAGCAGCGGGCCCTCGTCATCTTCAATGGCATTCGCAGGTATGGCCGCGGAGGAGGCTATAGACGAACCTGGCTGCCCAGCGAATGTATACGGGCCCGCGAGGGCTGGCATAACATTCTCCATAGGCTGAGCAGGCACCAAGGCCGCACTTGTGTGTGGGGGTTCATGCACACCAGTGCGGCCCGGAACGTCCGTATGAGATTCCACGTCTAAGCGTGGAATCTGATATGGGTGGCTGTCTGCTCCAAACCGGCCCACAGGCTGAACCATGAAACCTGCTCCTGAGGGCACGCTCCCCATGAGAGGAGTGTAGACGCTCGCATCCATGTCTTCATGGTCATCCTGTGGACTGAGCAGGTAGCCTTCATCATCTTCCTGGTCAGGAAAGTTAGACTCTGGATTAGTAAAGAAAACTAACCCAGACTGACCAGGAGAATGCTCGAAAGCAGATGATGAGGGTACTCCGCGAGTGATCGTGGTCAGGCCCGCTGGTCGGGTCCCGCCTGATGCTGCTCGCGCCGCTGGAACACTAGGCGGTGCGAACATCAAGCCTGGGTCCAAGACGGCCGCCCCTGGATCACTAAACACTTTGTCCGAGCTAGTAGGGCATGATCCAGGGACGGGGGCTACCTGCACTGAGGTCGACGCACAGGAAGTTTAAACACCTGTGCCAGGCAACAAGCCGCAAAGCATGTCAGGCATCAGGTCTTTCAAAGTCCTGCGCATCTCACTGTCTTCTTTCCCTCCTCAGCCATCAGCTTAGCCTCGGAACAGAAGAAGTTAGATCCCCCCCTCCCCCCACTCTTTACAAATGACACATTTGTTAGTTAGCCTACAAGCTGAACACAGATGGCAAGGGTGGGGGAAGAATCTAGCCTTCATAGGCTTCAGACAGGATGGACATTTCTGAAAAGTGAAGGGATATGAAGACAATGAGTATGATAGTTTGCAAAGCCTTGTTAATTGACTATTAGCACAAAACAAGAACAAACTCGAGAGAAGACATCCACTTTTATGACAGACAACCCTGACGGGACAGCTGACTTCTCTAGTTAATAAAAACCAATCACAACCAGGGTCCCAAATTAAGAGAGAGAGAGAGAAAGATTATGACTATCTAGATATCTCTCCACCATCATAATAAAGGGTGATGAACACATCACAGACTTCTCTAAACTAAGAGTATGACATCAAGAAAAGAGAAAAAACTCTGGTTGATTATGACATCAAACCTCAATGCAAAAGCTCCTTCAAGGAGAGGGGATGTCAGAAAAGAATGCAAGAAATATCTAGATATTAAAGACATTCATACCTCCCGAATAATATAATATCAAATTATATATATTCGAGAACCCATGCACACACAAGAGAGAATATAGTGCAATAACAAAAGGCAGCAGAAAATTGTGATTATTTTCAAATAATTATGTGCCATAATTAATAAATTCCCTTAGCCTGAGCACAAGCAACCATCCTCTTGTGCAGGAGAACACGTCCATCCATCCGCCGAGACTCCTCTTCCAGAAGAACTGATGAGGGGGGATGGGACAAAAGGAAGGAGATATTTCCTTTATTAATTTAATATATCTCCAACCCTTAGACATATCACGATGATAAGTAAAAAAAGAGATGTGAACAACCTTCGAGAGAAGAACAGGAATCCGTATTCAGGCATAAGACAAACCTGTAAGCACAAAGCACAATAGATTAATAGCCCTAGGCGCTGGGAAAAAATTTTAACAAGGATTCCCAGCGCCTGAAAACGCGGTACCGCCGAAACGGCCGCGACGAAAACCGGTAACAAATAAAAGTGACCAATATCACCGCAGCGGATGACGAGGAGGACTCCTCCAATACTTTAGCATCAGCCATGATGGATTGGGATGATTTTGTTCTAGAGAATTTTCAGATAAAGAGCCTGTGAAGATTTTCACATGTTGCTTCTCAGCCAATATATTAGAAAACGGAAGTACAGGTATGCGCAGGCGCAGTGGGTGGTGTCTGTCATGTGCATGACTGTGTACTTCCACCTGCCCATTAGGGGCACCTAACTTTTTATAATTCTGAATATTATTGAATTTAGAGCCGATATACTAGTATATCAAGTGTTAGGGAGGTAAGTATGTTCTCATGATGTGAAAATAGCAAGCGCTAGTTGCGAAGATAATTATTAACCCTTTAGCACTCAACTTTGTTCAAGAAAATGTCAGTTTTCTCACAGAGAATGTCAATTTGTAAAACAAGAGATGATTTGTGAACATTTACTACTGTAATAATTGGCTCGTTCTTTACAGATATCTGTTATTTAATATACCATACTATAGAAACAAGTGTTATTTAGCATACATGCACACGCCTCAATATTGTACAGTACCTGACTGTTCTTCTTGAAGAGTATGACATTACCATCCTGTGTTTCAAATTCACCATGATCTACCAGACATCTGACCTGCAATCACACATAAGATATCCATGCACACAGGTTAAAATACTGCCATCTAAATCATCCACCTTATGACAGACACCTCTCAGAAAGATCATCAAGAAACTGAACTCGGCATCCATTCAGCATGGTGTCTATTACAAGCATAAGCTATTGTGTAGCAGTGAATGTGCTAGATGTTTAAACAATCTGATGAATCCATCTCCAAATATCAGCTGTCTTTTCCGACAAAACAATGCTGACTTTATTAACTGTTTATTGGTCAGAATTTTCAAGAAAATTGTGTATTTTCCCACAGAAAATGCCCTTTTGCAGACCATGAAGACTATTTTTGAAAGCTTACCACTGCAATGACTGCCTCGATTATCGATCCAGTCATTCCAGTGATAAATTTTCTAAAATGGCCCCATGGTCTGCAAATGGACACTCATCGAGACCACTGTGGTGACCGGCTTGGCCAATATAGGGACCCTATAATAGGGTTATGGAAGCTGTAGTTCTTATCATGCCAATTGTACGTCTCACAGTGGGTACAGGAAAAAGGAAGACATTACAAAACAAGAGCGATCAGAGAATGTAGACCCTTGCTCTCCCGTTGTTGTCAGATTGTAGTCTTCGGATTTCCTGGATTTTTTCAAATTTTTCCTATATGTTCAGATTTTAGGGATCTTTTTGGATCCCACCCCAAAGTTTTGGAATCCTAGTGTATGGTCACAACAAATTTGATCCAAATCAGACCAGTAATTTCCGAGATATCCATAGATCCTGAATTTGATCCACTCCAGATGCGTGTTCTGCTTTCCAGATCATGGCAAAGGTCTAAGATTTCTTAGGCTGTATTTCATTGAAGATTCTGAGAACAACATAACATGAACCCATTACTGCCTTAGGTATGAACCTTTGCAGTTTTAGCTATGCCCCGCCCATCTCTAGGTAAGATCCACCCACACTTCACCCATGTTGGAACTGATCGATCCCTGAACTCCCCGACTATCAATTTCTAGAAAACCATACAGGTAAGCTGTTAAATATTTTATGGCAGCAACAGCGCCCCATCAAATTAGTTTCAAAATATTCAACAGCATGTTTATTAAATAGTAGACATAGATTTCGTACAACAATGCTTAGGCCATCATTAATTTAGTGTTCATGACGACCTTATCTAAGTCATTCATGATGCCATTAATTATTACGTCATTCTATACATCACGTAGTTGATTACAATGTCATGTAATTGATGGATAAACTGGAAAGGTCCATTGCCTTAGATGACAGTAACTGTGAACAACAGCTTTCGTTCAAATCATTTCCAAACTATTCAACACCTTTTCTGTATGAATTCCCGAAAATTGTTATTAACAGGACTTCAGAATTGACAGGGATAATAAGAAAGGACAACATCAGTTACAGTATTAAAGACAAGAGGCCCAAGAGCCTGTATCGCCCACATGCATCATAGGCATTTCAACCAGAAAGGCCATCAACAATAAGTAGAACCCTACAGAGCTGAGCAGAATTATAACAAGAAAACAGAAGCCATGATTCTTTATGTATTCAACTACTTTCGAACAAAACTTAACAGCCCTTAGTCCCTTATCATATCTCCCAAATTTCGGCCCAATCCGTTCAGCGATTCTGGATACGAAGCTGAAATCCTGAAAACCAGGTCATCCAAGATGACTGCTAAAGCATTAGGCAATCAAGTTCCATTGAACAAACTGGATTCAGCTGTTTCCGTAAATAACCTGTCATGAGTTTTGAATCAATCTCCCATGCGGATTCGGAAAAGAAGATTTTTAAAGGCATTTCAAAAATCCAGGATGGCCGCCAGGCAAATTACAGACCAGCTTCATTTGAACAAATGTGTATCTCTATGTCCTAAGGATGTTTTCTGCAAAATACACTTGAAATTTCCTATTGCTTTAGTACACGGGAGTTTCTAGTTGGAAAATGATCCATGACGGCCGCTGAAACGTTTATCCAACAGTTTCGAAAATGGCAAATCTGAAATCAGAATGCCCAAAACACATATATAAAACCAATTTCGGCTTCAAGATTCGTCAAAATAAAAAAATTCAATATGGCCACCAAACATGCTACATTTTGATTGGGCCACGGCAGCCATATTTTATGATGGATCAACTTCTCTTGAACAAATTTTAATGGCCCTTAGGCCCTAATCAAATCTCCCAAATTTCATCCTGATCCTTCTAGCGGTTCTGGAGAAGTCGTTTTCGAAAAAACTAGGTCATCCAAGATGGCCGCCGAACTATTTGGCCAATCAAGTTCACTTGAACAAACTTGTTTCAGCTGTTGCCCTAGATCATATTTAATGAGTTTTCTAAAAATCGGCCAACATCCAAGATGGCCACCGCCCAAATTGTCCGACTGGCTTCATTTGAACAAAATTGAATATCTATGCCCTAAGGATTGTTCCTGCCAAATATAATTGAAATCGGTCCAGTGGTTCTGGAGAAGTCGTTTAAAGAATTCCCCATTGCTTTACTATGGGCCCATTGCTTTACTATTGGAGCCTATGGCGGGAAAACAAACCAAGATGGTAACCAAACCATTTAGTCTCGAAAGTGGCATATTTGAACTCACCACCCTGATAAGCATATATAGAGCTATGGGAGCCTATGGTGGGAAAACAAACCAAGATGGTAGTCAAACCATTTATCCGACAGTCTCGAAAGTGGCCTATTTAAATTCGGCACCCTGATAAGCATATATAGAGCAATTTTCGCCATTAAAATACATCAAATACAAAAAAACAATATGAGCAACAAATGCTAAATTTGGATTGGTTGATGCCGGCCATGTTTTTTAACATACAAAATTCCTTTGATCAAATTTGAATGGCCCTTGTTCCCTAAGCATATTTAATAAATTTCAGCTCTATCCCTTCAGTGGTTCGGGAGAAGTCATTTTCGGGAAAAGTACGTCATCCAAGATGGCCGCCAAGCAAATAGGCCAATAAGGTTGGCTTGAACAAACTTGGGTCTAACGTTGCCATAGATGATGTGTTATGAGTATTGAATCAATTCCACTTGCGGTTTCGGAGAAGATTTTTTAGTGTTTCTAAAAATCTGCCATTTTGGCCGGCGGCCATCTTAGATTTTGACCGATCCGCGTCGTTTGAACAAACTTAGATCTCTATTCCCTATGAATGCTTCCCCCCAAATATAATTGAAATCAGCCCAGTGGTTCTTGAGAAGAAGTCTTTTAAAGAATTCCCCATTGCTTTACTATGGGCGACTATGGCGGGAAAACAAACCAAGATGGCAGGAAAACTGTTTATCTGACAGTCTCGAAAGTGGGATATTTGAACTGACCACACTGATAAGAATATATAAAACAATTTTCGCCATCAAAATACATCAAATACAAAAAAGCCAATATGACCAATAAACGTTAAATTTTTATTGGTTGCTGGCGGCCATGTTTTTTAACGTATGAACTTCTCTTGAACAAACTTGAATGGACCTTGGTCCCTAAGCATATTTACCAAATTTCAGGTCTACCCCTTCAGTGGTTCGGGAGAAGTCGTTTTCGCGAAAACTAGGTCATCCAAGATGGCCGCCAGGCAAATTGGTCAATCAGGTTGCCTTGAACAAACTTGGGTCTAACGTTGCAATAGATGATGTGTTATGAGTTTTGAATCAATTCCTCCAGCGGTTTCGTAGAAGATTTTTTAGTGTTTCTAAAAATCGGCCATTTTGGCCGGCGGCCATCTTGGATGTTGGGCGATCGGCTTCGTTTGAACAAACTTGAATCTCTATGCCCTAGGGATGCTTCCTGCCAAATACAATTGAAATCGGCCCAGTGGTTCTTGAGAAGAAGTTGTTTAAAGAAAAAGTTGACGGACGACAGACGACTGACGACATACAGACGATGGACGGTCGCCATCGCATAAGCTCACTTGGCCATTCCGGCCAGGTGAGCTAATAACAAAGACATTCAATTCTACTTTTAAATTTAAACGATTGCCTTTTTTAATAAACAAGAATTCCACAGAATGAAATGTCTCGCCTGTTTGTCACAGTGGCATTGACATTTGACCTTATGACCACCATGTTAGTATGCTGCTTCCAAACATTATAGGTAACCATGTATTCAATTTTAGTTCCAATAGGATTAACTAATCCGGAAACATAATTGATTTGCTGAATGGAAAAGCTTAAGGTTGAAAAAGCAGATGTCAAATAGCAATATTAGAATGGCCTTGACATTTGACCTGTGACCTCCATGTTACCATCCTGTATCCTCTTGGTATAAGCAACCATGTACCCAAGTTGTGTTCCATGAGGGTTAAGCAATCCCGAAACACAACATGATAAGATTTGCTACGCCTAAAGACATAACATTTAAAAATAACAAAGTTTTATAGCTCTCGTCAGAATGACCTTGACCTTCGAAGTTATGACTTCAGTGTAAACATGCCGCTTCCTAACATTATAGGTAACAAGGTATCCAAGTTTAGTCCCAATAGGATTTACAAATCCTGAAATACAAGCCGAGAAATTTTGCTAAACACAAAAAAATTAACATTGAAAAGCAGAGCTCTGTCGCATGGTCACCGTGGCCTTGCGCTTTGACCTTGTGACCCCAGCATCACTATGCTGCTTCGCAACATTACAGGTAAGCAGGTATCCAGGTTTAGTTGCAATAGGCTTAACCAATCATGAAATATAAGCTGAGAAGTTTTGCTAAACGCAAAAACGTAATGTTGAAAAAGCAGTCCTGTATCAAGGTCACAGGGACCTTGACCTTGTGACCCCAACATCATCATGCTGCTTCCTATCATTATAGGTAACCATGTATCCAAGTTTAGCTGGAATAGACCTAACCAATCCTGAAATACAAGCCGAAAACCTTTGCTAAACACAAAAGATTAGTGTTGAAATAACAGAGTTCTGTATCAGGGTCACAGTGACCTTTGACCTTGTGGCGGCAACATTATCATGCTGCTTCCTATCATTATAGGTAACCATGTATCCAAGTTTAGTTGCAATAGGCTTAACCAATCCTGAAATATAAGCGGAGAAGTTTTGCTAAACACAGATCCCTAATGTTGACGCCGCCGTTGGAAAAGTGACACCTGTCTCGCTTTCTGCTTCGCAGGCGAGACAAAAATAGATAATAGTTCTAAAAAGTAGGAAATGTCCAAAAAGTACAGAAGGTTGGCCCACTTGGAGTCCTACAACTGACTTGTCCTAATCCTTTGAACCTTGATGTAGTCAGACAAAATATGAAAACTTGTTGGAAACAGCCATGAATGGAAAGACAAACTAAAAAAACAGAGCCAAATGTAATACCCTCCTTCCCCTATAAGTTGTGGCAATTATAGTCAAAACAAAGCATATTCTACATAACAAGGAATAAACACACAAGCCAACATTATTTAAAAAGGTTATTAATATATTTTATTTATATTACCTCAACATAGAGGGTCTTTGGAGGCTTCATGTCCTGTGTTAGATCGAGTCCTCCCTCCACACCGATACTGCGCATGTAAGTAGCCAGGCTTTTATTATATCTGTTAAACCATTGCACCTATAGCGGGAGAAAGCACACAGTAATATATAACTGTGCACATGAACTTATACATCTGACTCGTGTTAATGAAACTATAAAGCCCCTGATTAGCTGGTATTTGGGGTGATTTTCTCATCTATTTTACCTAATTTGATATCAAGCCTTCAATCCTCAAATTTGTAAGAGAAAATTCCAATTGTCTTATAGTAAATATCCATTTAAAGACCAAGAGTAATTTTGAAAATTTATCAATGGAATGACTGGCTCAGTTATCGAGCTAGTCATTCCAGTGGCAATTTTTCGAAAACACTTCTCTTGGTCTGCAAATGGACATTTATCAAGACAATCGCAGATGCCATTTTTGGCCAGCTTAAGTGTTAACAGGTTGATATATATTCAGGTGTCTAATCTATTATGACATGGAGAGCAATTATTATAGGCACATGTTAGGTTAGCCATTTAACCAGTGTCATAATTTCATGACAACTATACAGGAAAATTGTTGAATATTTTGAAACTAATTCAACTGGAACGTGTTGCTACGCAGAAACTTCTCCCAGTCAAATTAGTTTCAAAATATTCAACACAATACTCCTTACATCATAAATAATTTATTTCTTTGATCTCATCCTGTAAGGTATAAAGGCTTGATGATGCCGATTAGATGATAGTGTGGTGTAAAACACATCTCTAAAATTTCATACATATCTGTTTAATATTACTGTCAATCATCCAATTGAAGACTAACTAAACAAGAGCGAGATCAGAGATTGGAGACCATTTGTCCTTTCGTTTTATTTAATCTTTTCATAGATTAAGACCAAGGGTTGTTCATTCCCAGTTTACACAGGCACCAGCCTGTGTTTTAACATTTGAGCATATTCAGATCAGTAGTTTCCGAGACACATTCATGGTGGATAAACACAGACATAAAAACCCAAGTGAAATACACTATTTCCTATTACTGAGTGAAAATAAATAGAAGATTTCAAACTCACTGCCATTTTGTTTACTAAGATCCCATTTGGAACTCGCTAAAGGAACTTAATGAAGGCATTTCTAAAGATTTGACAAAATCCAAGATGTCTGCTGGCCAAATTGGCCGATCAGCTTCCTTTGAACAAACTTGAATCACTGTGCCCTAATGATGCTTCCTGCCAAATATAATTGAAATCAGTCCTGTGGTTCTTGAGAAGCCGTTTAAAAAAAAAGTTGATGGATGGCGGACAGACGGACAACCGCCATGTTATAAGCTCACTTGGCCTTTCAAGTAGGGAGCTAAAAATCCAATATGGCCACCAAACACACTACATTTTAATTGGTTTATGGCGGCCATGCTTTTTGATGCATCAACCTCCATTGAACAAAGTTTAATGGCACATTCTCCCAAATGAGGATATCCACAGATTCTGAATCTGATCCGGATTCTTTTATCTGGATCAGAGCCAAAGTCTGGACATCATTTTGCATGGCCAGCTCCTTCATTGTGCTAAAATTTGAGCCAAATATGAATATGATTTTAAGATACAGGCCGGAATAAGTATTTGTAACTAACTAACTAACTAACTAACTAACTAACTAACTAACTAACTAACTAACTAACTAACTAACTAACTAACTAACTAACTAACTAACTAACTAACTAAGAGATATGGCGGTTTATTGAGCTGCTAGCCACGGCTAAAAATTGGATTGTGTGCCAATGGTGCAGACTGGTCATACAGCCTCACATGTAAGACGAGTACTTTCTGCCCCTGCAAGATGCAGATTGTATGACATCTAATGCTTAGTTAAATGACTATTACCGCATGACTCACCTCCTGTTCAGCCATGTTGTACTTGATGTCCGCAGGAAGAACACTTCCAAACTCCCATCTCATCTGTCGAATTCTCTCCAGACGATTATGCCTGCATGAACACATAATTAGGAGAAATTATACTAAGAAAAATGGTCATAACCAGATTAACACATTAACACTTGAAGTTACCACTGGAATGACTGGCTCATTTGTCAAGCCAGTCATTCCAGTGGTAAAATTTCCAAAAATATTCTTCTTTTGGTCTGCAAATTGGCATTTCTCAGTATCACCGCAAGCATGTCATTTTTGGCCAGCTTGAGTGATAAGTGATAAAAAGTTTCAAGCCACTCGGCACTGAACAAGAACAGACACAGGTTATGCTCAAAGAATGACATATTCCGGGCCCAGAGGCTAACAGTTGACGTTGAAAACTTTACTCTTCAAAGACCATATTTGGTCATGAAAATCATAATATTTCCAGAGTGAATACCCATCTGCAGGAAAAGAAGTATTTTTGAAATTTACCGCTGGAATGACTGGCTCGCTTATCACGCCAGCCATTCCAATGCTAAATTTTCAAAAATACTCAGCCTGCAAATCGTCATTCCTCAAGGCTACTGCAGATGCCAGTCTTGGAAGGATTGTTAAAGGCAGAGCTTTGGTGGCTTGCCAATGCTACATCTGGACAAATTTCATTATTCTAATCTTTTAACGGTCAAGAAAATGAAGATATTTGTTTTTGTGAATGTTCATTTGCAGGTCAAGGCTATTTTTGAAACACTATCACTGGAACTTGAGCTAGTACCAAAATAGCCAAATAAAACTACTGCATACAAAGTTTGGGAAGACTACCATACCATGATTGTTCCAGCAAAAACTTTTGTTCAAATCAAGACAGTGATTTAACCCTTATATCAGCCAAAGACGGATTCTGTAGTGGCCTTGAGAAATGTCTATTTGCAGACCAAGAGAAGATTTTTGAAAATTTACAACTGATATGACTGGCTCGATAACCGAGCCAGTCATTCCAGTGGTTAATTTTCAAAAATAGTATTCTCTTGGTCTGCAAATGGCTATTTTCCATGAGAAAATTGAAATTTTCTTGAACAAATTCAAGTGTTAAAGGTTTAACCATTTGAATATGAGTCTAAATTCAAAAACCTACGATTTAATAAACATTCTGTTGCGTGTTTTAAACAAATTTGACTCGGAGCTGTTGCTGCCTCTGCAACAGCTTGTATATCTACCTTGAAAATGAGAATATGGGGATTCAGGATTCAAAAGGTTAAAATGTGTGCTAAAGAATTTCATGGAAATTTCAGATAATCTAAGACGGTTATCAGCTCGATGGGATAATTAGATTCCGACCACGATATAGGTAATTCCAGGAAATATTGGTTCAAATCGGGTCAGTGACTGATAAGAAAAAGGTTGACAACAGACACATGGCGTACCTTACATGGTGTGCCAAACAGACCCATGGTAGTACGCAGTGTAAAGATACTATTTTCATGATTGACTGATTTGCTAGCAATATTCAAAGTACGTAACAGTGTGATCCGTTGCTGACAAATGACATATAGTCATACAGCGAAACATTTCCATACAAATATAGATTGTATCATTGTCTGTTTGAACTTCTAATGGTATACTAAACTAAATACTTGCAAAGTGACATTAGTTTACTAGTCGTATGGAGTATCGTCCCGTGAGATTAGAACGTCTTCTGTTCACTTTCTGCTCTCAAATGGTACATGTAATCATTATAACATAATAATTGGCGACTAATACATGATATGATACAAGAAAATTTACCAAATTTCTTTTTCACGAGTGAGCTGACATACTTACCTACCTAACACTCTTGATATACTAGTATATCGGCTCTAAGTTCAATAATATTCAGAATTATACAATGTTAGCTGCCCCTAATGGGCAGGTGGATGTACACTGTCATGACAATGACAGACCCCACCTACTGCGCATGCGCATACTGGTACTTCCGTTACTAAATATTGGCTGACATAGAAGCAACTATTCAAATAACCAAAGGACCAGGCCTCCGTGGGGTGGAGAGGCCGAGATCCTGTTAGGGAGGTATGTCATCTCACTCGTGAAAAAGAAATTTGGTAAATTTTCTTACTTCACATCATGAGAACATACTTACCTCCCTAACACTCTTGATAAAAGCCAGAATTTGAAAGTAAATTTGGCGGGAGGGAGGCAAGGTCCTGAAAACCAGCACACCCTCGAAGAGACTAGCTTTTTGAATTTTCAAGAGATTTGAAAACATGTGAAATTGTGTCTGAAAACACAACCAGGAATAGAATTTTGCATCGGATAATCGACCGATGAAGAGAGATTGATCAAAAAGCAAATGCGCTCCCTCCCCACACACACCCCCCCCCCCTCTTTCTGAGGAACATTAGGAAAAAACACTGCTCTAAATGACTAGCACGTTCTCTAATACTTGATGAAAAGTAAAACAAGACATTGGAAAAAGAAGAATTGCTTCATTTTCAAAAAACTCTGAAAGAACCACAATTAAGAAACATTAACCATCACCATATTAAAAATAAGAAATATGACACCATCACCAAGACAAAAAACAAAATGGTCACATATACTGACCTTTGATGTCTTGGGCGCGGAAATCATCTCTTCCCCCACTGGATGAAGAGAATGGTACCAGATAATAGTAGGGATACCCTACCAACAAATGTGATATTTGTAAATAGCAGAGGAAGAAAACTAATTACAAATACATACCTCTACATTTAATTATTTTCTGAGGACTGAGACGGCGAGCGGGTTAGAA
This sequence comes from Chaetoderma sp. LZ-2023a, assembly GCA_034401795.1. Taxonomy (NCBI): domain Eukaryota; kingdom Metazoa; phylum Mollusca; class Caudofoveata; order Chaetodermatida; family Chaetodermatidae; genus Chaetoderma; species Chaetoderma sp. LZ-2023a. Next base: position 92,138,035 of record CM067373.1, on the reverse strand, counting down.
GTGTCACGGAGGTAATGGTCGGTAAAACTTGATTCACAGTGCCGCTGGGCTACTGACATAATTTCTTCAATAGAAACACCATTAAATAATGCCATGGAAGTTACCACACCATGATCACTATGAGCCTTGGCTCTATCTACTTGAATTCCAGTGGCTGTCTTATGACAGAATTGAATGCATTCTACTATCCATCTGGAAATAGTGTCTCTTGACGCCATACCATGGGGTTCAATATATGACAACCATAGGGAGCATGGGTCCATTCGCCAAACCTGAGTTCTTCTCTTGTACTTATTTAAAGCACGGACAGGACACCATGCCTTAGCACCAGGATCATATCTGGTTAAAGCAGGTAAAATAATAGGTTGACCTGGATATTTTAAAGATTGATTCTTAGCCAAGAAATTCAATCTCGGTAGAAGCTTAAGGCCTTCACCTGTAACTATATAACGGTCAGGCTCAGCAGACAAGGCATGAATTTCACTTCTGCATCTGGCTGATGCTGCCGCAACCAAAAATACAGCTTTAAGTGTCAATAATTTAATAGAAATAGCAATAAGTGGTTCAAAAGGTTTATCACTCAAAACCTGAAGAACCTGAGAAAGACTCCATGATGGTGTCAGTGGAGGATTTCTCGGTCTGAGATTGCCCATACCTTTAATAAGAGTATTTAAAACACATAATATAAGGCATAACTGACATTAAAGCTGACATGTAGCCAGCAATAGCTAGGCTTGAGGCTATAGGCATAGAAAAGGTGACAGAGAAAATCAGCTACTACCTGAATAGATGCATCCATTGGATTGATACATCTCTTTGAGCACCATTCAGCAAATCTGTTGATTTTTTAATTATATGCTCTGGACGTTGACCCCCTTCTGGCTCTGTCCATGAAATTGGCTGCTTGCTCAGAAAAGCCCTCCTTAATTGCGGATATTTTGACAACATCCAAGCAGTCAATTGAAACATTGACAGATTGTTGTGAAGGGTCTTGTCCTGGAAGATAATATTGTCCATCAGAGGCAGAGGAACCGGATTGCAGACCAGAAGGTCCAGCAGATCCGTAAACCATGATCGGCTTGGCCAATTTGGGGTGATCAGAAGTACTTGGCATTCCTCCGGCTTGATCTTCTGAACAATCCTTGGAATCAGGATTGTTGGAGGGTATGCGTATGCATACATTCCCTTCCAACTGATAGCTAGTGCATCTATTGCGATAGCGCTTGGATCTGGAATCGGAGAAACGTACGTCGTCATCTTCGCATTCTTCTTCATTATGAATTGAAGGAAATTTCAATTTCTCTTTCTCCGAGATCTAACAATACCCACCATTCGATTACTTCTGATACAAGCTATCCTGGATAGCTGGCCCTAGGACTATAGACTTAGTAAGCTTTACCGACTCCTGGAACCGGGTACTCGGCTCCCAACTGCCGAGTAACAGTTTACCATGAAGCTCATATTGTTTGCATAGCCACCAAACAAGAGATACCAATGGCTTGCCTCCGTGGGGATGGGAGGCTGGGTCCGTAATAGAATGGTGAGTATTGTTAGATCTCGGAGAAAGGGAAATTTTAATTTGTTTCATTCTCCTTCGATCAATACTCTCCATTCTATTACTTCTGATATACACCAGATTTAGACAGTAACCTGGTGGGAAGGGGCAAGCCATCAATTGCTACTTTTGCCCTTTGGAGAAAGAGCTAGACTTAAACTTGATTAATGGAGACCTAAAAGGACCATCAAGTTAACGGAACCGAATCACATTCGCATCACTGCCCCCCACCCCTTTTTCTCCTAAGAAAAGGGAGAGAACTCACTAACATGCATCTCGCCTGAAACACAAATATGCCAAGAGGGTTAACTGCTCTTTGCATATATTAGCCTCGGAATAAACATGAATATATAAGATGAATGAACATGATATATAAACATAATACAAAAAACTCTCAATCTTGAATTACCTCATGATATTTGGATTTCAGATGTGGAGCCTCCAACCATTCACTTGTCCGCCCATCAGTGACACAATCTGGTTGACATCCTCTCGCTCGACCATGTCTGCTTCTTAATTCTTTCTTACAAATGCCAAAAAAGGGAGAAGAGCAGTGTGGTCGTATAACTATCGTTTCAAAACAGCTAAAGCGAGTGGATTGGCGGAGTCTGACACATCCCTCATATAGTAATCCGTGAAAGAGGACTTACAGTGCCATTGTGCAACAGCCATGATGTCCACTAATGGAACACCATTGTAAAGGGCGGTCGAGGCAGCTATTCTTCTAACATCGTGTGCCCTTGCGCATTGCAGCTGGTGCCCAGTCGCAATCTCATGGGTAGTCTGAATGCATTCGACTACTCAACGAGAGATAGAATCCATGGATGCGGTGCCATATGGCTTCTTATGGCAGATCCACAGATGTCTATCATTTGACCGTAACGAGTGTCAGGTTTTTGTACTTAGTCAAAGCACGGACTGGGCACCAGACACTGGCATCACGATCAAACCTAGTTAGTTTCGGTATAATGATCGGTTTGCCGGGATATCTCAAAGATTGATTCTTTGACATAAACTCTGCTCTTGGCAGTAGACGCAGACCCTCTCCGGAGACAATAAATCGGTCCCTCTGCTGAAAGTGCATGGATCTCACTGCGCTTTCTAGCTGAGGAAGCTGCCAATAGAAAAATGCTTTAGACTAGCCGAACGCAACGGTTCGAAAGGGTGCTTGGCCAGTACATTAAGCACTAAAGATAGACTCCAGGCTAGAATGACTACAGGGTGTCTCGGTCGGAGATTGCTCATTCCCATCACCATCACATTCAACTGGGCCACCTCTGGACTATCCCTGTTGGCTAGACAAGGGATAACTGATGCCAAAGCTGACTTGTATACAGCAATTGTGACAGGAGCTAGTCCTGAAAAGAACAGCTCACACAGAAAATCTGCTATTTGCTGAATAGTGGATTGAAAGATATCAATACCCTTTCCTTCACACCAGTCTGCAAATCTGTTAACCTTGTTGTTATATGACTTGAAGGTTGACCTCCTTCTCGCAGCTGCGATGAAATTCGCAGCTTGTCAAGAAAAACCCTCCAACGTGGAACGTTGTTTGATAACATCCATGCAGTCAATTTGAACATTTCGGGATGCTCGTGTAGGAAGCATCCCTTGGCCTGGGAGATTATGTTCGGAATCTTGGGTAACTGCACCGGATTGTCCACCAGCAGATCAAGAAGATCCGTGAACCATGCCCTGCTGGGCCAAAATGGCGCCATTAGCAGAGCCAGGCACGGTTTCTCCCTGAACTTCACTAATATCTTCGGTAGAAGAATGGTGGGTGGGTACGTGTAAGCGTGCATCCCTCTCCAGCTTATCGCCAGAGCGTCTGTATCGATGGCCTTTGGATCTGGAATCGGCGAGACATAAGTCATGATTTGAGCATTTTCCTTTGTGGTGAACAAGTCCACATTGGGTTTGCCCCAATGCTCGAAGATCCTGTGAAGAACAGGATGGTTGAGAAACCATTCTGTTGGCAGAATTCTATGTCTCCGAGACAAAGCATCCGCCAGAATGTTCAATCGCCCACGATTGTGAGCTGCTTTCAAAACAACCGAGTAATTCCTGCACCATTGAATCAAGTGCCACACTTTGATACAGTGTGGGTGACCTGGTCCCGCTATGATACTACTGTCGAGTTGTCCGACCGTATCAATATCGCCTTGCCCCTGACTTTTGGAAGAAACTTTTCCAATGCCAGTTCCACTGCCATCATTTCCAACAGATTGATATGCAGCTGGCTCTCTTGGAGAGTCCATGTGCCCGAGACCTGGTGTTCTCCCAGGCAGGCCTCCCATCCCTCCAGCGATGCATCTGTGTACACGGGCAGCTGGGGGTGGGGTAGGTGCAGCGAAACCCCTACTAGGAGATTCTGACGCTTTTTCCACCATACAAGATGTGACATTATTGGCTCCAAAACTGGCACCAACTTTGTCAGGGGTTCTGTTCTCCATGAAGAAACCGCCTCGCCTGAATGTGGTTTCCCAATCAAAAACTCTTGACGATGGCTAACAGAGACACCACTCTGGGCTCTGACGGGTAAACCCTGCCCTCCTCAAGATCGAATCGCATCCCTAAATAAACGAACTGTTGAGTGGGTGTCAACTCGGATTTCTCCTTGTTGACTAACCAGCCTAGATCTGAAAGTAACTTCAGTCAGAGCAGTATCCACCTCTAACCTGGCTGTGTCTGCTTTGATCAGCCAGTCGTCTATGTAGGTGTGAAGCGCCACATTCTCTTTTCTGAGAAACGCTGTCACCGCAAGGACCACTCTGGTGAAAACCCTTGGAGCTGTCAACAGGCCAAATGGGAGGACTACAAACTCCCACACTTGATTCTGAAACGCAAATCTCAGAAACCTGTGACAACTCCTGTTCATTGGAATGTGGAAATATGCATCTTTCAGATCAGTCGATACACACTACATTCCCTTCCTCAATCCTGCCATTACCGACCTCGGAGTTTACATCAGAAACCGACTCGTATGGATAAACCAATTTAATGGCCTGAGATTGAGTACGGGTCTCCATCCCCCTGTGCTCTTGGGAACATGTTTGAATAGAAGCCTGGAGTGTTCCAGTTTGCTGGTTTTATTGCTCCCTTCAGAAACAAACCTGACAATTCATTTTGAATGGCTTCTAACTTGTCTGGTTCCCGTGGTACGGGTGTCCAGACAGGTGCCAAAGACAGATTCTGTGGTGGAAAATCCCACCACTCCGGCATGTACTCCTGGGATAACCATCCCAGGATCAGACTGTCTGACGTCACACCTCGCCAAGCCTCAACGAAATGCATGAGCCTTCCACCCACTATAGACGCATTGACGCCTAATGCGGGTGTCTGGCTCGCGATCCGCTCCCGCCCCCTCTCTTGATGAGAGAGAGAGAGAGAGAAGAGAGAGAGAGAGAGAGAGAGAGAGAAAGTGAGAACCATTTGGGTCTTGGCTTGGCCGGTCTAACTGGCATCGCTGTTCCTGTTGCACAGGTGCGGTCCAGGCAGATACGAAGGGAGCCCTCGTACCCTCAGGTACAATCCGCTCCCTTCTTTCTGCCCTTAGAGGACTTACCCTTCCCCTTGCCCTTCCCGCCCCTAGGCGATCAGGAGCAACATTGGGGAGGGTAGAGGCCTCCACAACCTTCTTGGCCTTCTTCGCCGGAGGCGGCTGAGAAGACCCAGTAGAAGCCGAAGCAGCACTAGGCTTAGATTTCGCCTTGCTTTTGTGCTTCTTCTGCTTCTTAGAAGGTTGCCCAGTTAGCGGCTTGGCTACTACAGCCCCTAGTGCGTGCGCCTGATGCACTAGCTCAAGCTGTAGATTAACCGCCAACCGATTCTGCGCGATGTTGGCAGTGTCTTCTAAGATGGCCCACGCTTGGCCACCAAAGATGCTAGGGCCAGTAGGGGGCATCCCAAGAAGACACTCCCTAACGGCAGTAGCTGGACGCAAATGGTCAAGGACCATCTGCCTCCTAGACTTCGTCACTCGCGCTTGCACCCTTGCCTATGCGTCCATAGACAGCACCAGGCCGTCACTGACACATGAAAGCGCCACAAGTGGCACAGCGTGGCGTACCCCCGCTTCAGCCCACACCGACTGAAGGTGATAAGAATGATTGACACATTGCGCCAAGCCAGACAGATGGAGGATGGTTCCGTCCAGGATGGAATCAAACTCCATACTCTCCACCCGCGGCATCTCAGGCCGCAGCAAGCTCTCCTCCTCTGCCTCCTCATCTTCAGACCCCGAAGAGTCGTCACTAGACGAGGAAACCATGCCTGACGGACCGGCCACCGCTACTGGAGCACCCGGAGGTGGCTGCAGAGAGACAGAACCCATCAGGCCGGAGCCCAGTCCAGAACCCTGTCCAAGGACAGGGTCCGAACCAAGCACGGGAAGAGACTGCCCTACAACTTTTGGAAGCAGGGATGACACAAGCGTAGGCAGAACGCTATGCAAGAATCCTTGCATAGCAGGACCAAACCACGCCGGTGGTGCCGTCTCCCCAACCTCCGGTTGCAGACGTGGAACGCCCCCAAGGGCCGAAACGGACGCTCCACGATTTGCTTTCAGACCGCCTGACCCTGTGTCAGCCCCTGTCAAGTCCTTCTGGGCAAGGAACTTGACCATCATATCGGACGACCACATTGCACAAACGTTACACCTACTGTCAAGATTACATTTGGTACAACGGAAACAGACATGGTCCTTGAATAGAACCCTCACAAATTTATGGCAATCGTCACATGATGGCGGGGCTGGCGTGGCCTATAAATAAGCACAAACCTACAATAAGCAAGCGGAACGAAACAGGAATGGAAGGCAGACAATTAATTTTCAAATAATTTGATCATAAATTAAATGTTAACCCTCCCGCACCCACCCCGCAACGCTACAGCAAAGATCGCATTGATTATGACGACAAGGACGAAGCGGGCAATAATACACTCATAAACTGATCCTCAAGGATGTATAACGGGACCAGGAATCATATCGCATATCATTCGGGGTATATTTACTAATCAATATAAATTATACTCCTAACGAAGGCCAAAACGATATGTGAAGAAACAACAAAATGTAAACAAACTGCTGTAGCACACGGTAAAACCGCAGACCACACATCTAAATCAAGAATTTTTAAACCACCGATCATTGAAAACAGATCGTGATAACACATACAACTTGAAAATTCAAAAGTTTTTCTGGTACCAATAAAGTATGCAGCACCCAGAATTAGATGCACGAATTAATGAAACATTTTCTTCACATAAAAATCCCAGACAACACGGGTATGACGTCACCCGCTCGGATCTTACGGAGAACGACTTCAGCCGATTTTCGTGTTAAAACACCGTAAAGCCAACATCTTATTTCATATCTGCCGATCACCTGTTGGGGTTAAAGGAAGGCGATCAATCTGGCATATTTCGTTGTTAACAGATGTCCCAGATTCGGGGCAGAAATTGGAACATGCGACACAGACAAAATTTTGAAGACCTAAGTCTTTTAACTATGGAATAACATGGAATTATACAACCTGGTTATCATCGGCTCCATCCATGGTAACCCAATATAATCCTTAGAGAGCGCACAAAGCTATCACAATACACAGAAAAAGACTTAGAAACTTAAGACTCCAACTGCACAAAAAAGCATGTAGCTCTTGTTGCTATGCAAACAAGAATGAGCTTTATGGCAAACGGGTACTCTGCTGTTGGGAGCCGAGTACCCGGTTCCAGGAGTCGGTAAAGCTTACTAAGTCTATAGTCCTAGCGCCAGCTTTCCAGGATAGCTTGTATCAGAAGTAATAGAATGGTGAGTATTGATCGAAGGAGAAAAATCTATGTTGGGGTTTCCCCAATGATTGAACAGATGATCCGCCACACATTGATTTAGTTGCCATTCCTTAGGCAGAATGCTCATCTTTCGGCTCAATGAGTCCGCTAACAGATTCAGCCTTCCCGGAACATGAACTGCTTTCAAGGTGACCATATGATTCATGCACCAGTAAAGCAGTTTCCATGTCATCATACAGAGACTGGGCGACTTCGTTCCGCCCTGGCAGTTTATGTAACTCACTACTGTTGAGTTGTCTGAACGTATCATCACAAATTTTCCCTCCACTTCCTTTAAGAAGTGTTCCAGGCCTAGAATTACAGCCCGTAATTCTAGAATGTTGTTATGTTCCTTTGACTGATCCAGATTCCAAAGCCCTGATATAGTGGCTTCTTCTAGGCAAGCTCCCCATCCCTCCATCGATGCATCCATAAACATCGTTACTTGAGGGTGGGGAGGGGTCAGCATGACCCCCACCAGGAGATTCCCTCCACCAATGAAGGTGATAAATGAGAGGGTCCAACACTTGAATGCGCGAGTCCAGTGATCCTGAACTCTGCGTCCACTGAGTCATGAGAAACAACTGAATCGGCCGCCTGCACAAGGCCACCTGAGGAATGACTGGTTCCATTGAAACTATCAGACCTAGCATTCTCAGATAGACTCATGCTAGAATATAACGATTACTGCAAACCAATTGAATGCACGAGAGGAGATTCTCCACTCTCCTGGGATGGATAAACATATCCTATCTCCAGATCGAAGAACATACCCAGGTAAACAAACTGATGGAGTCAGCTCTGATTTCTGAAAGTTGATTATCCAGCCTAAATCTGTGAGAGTTTTCAAAACTATCTCCAGATTTGCTGGCAAACTTTCTGGGTTGTGTGCTTTTAGCAACCAGTCACCTATGTGTGGACTACTATATTTCACCTTTCAGGAGGTATGCTGTGATAGCAAGCACCACTCGAGTGAAGACCCTTGGAGCCGTTGAGATGCCGAATGGGAGAACTTTGAATTTCCATTGGCATCCCTGAAAAGCAAATCTTAGGAACCGACGAAACCTCCTTGCAATGAGAATGTGGAAATAAGCATCTTTCAGACCTATTGATGCTGTCCACATCCCCTTCTCTAACCCCAACAACACCGATTTTATTGTTTCCATTTTGAAACTCGGTGTATTTATAAACCTGTTTAGAGGTTTGAGGTTGAGAATTGGTTTTCATCATCTTCCTGGTCAGGAAAGTTAGACTCTGGGTTAGCAAGGAGAGCTAACCCAGACTGACCAAGAGAATGCCCGAGGGCAGATGACGAGGGTACTCCACGAGTGATCGTGGTCAGGCCCGCTGGTCGGGTCCCGCCTGATGCTGCTCTCGCCACTGGATCACCAGACCATGTGAACATCAAGGCTGGGTACAAAACGGCCGCCCCTGGATCACTGAAAACCTACCTATTGGGGCTACCTGCACGGAGGTCGATGCGCAGGAAGTTGAAACACCTGTGCCTAGCAACATGCCGCGAAGCAGGTCAGGCATCAGGTCTTTCAAAGTCCTGCGCATCTTACTCACTAATTCTACCTTGAATGCCTCGAGCTCACCCTTCTCAGAAGCCTTCTTCTTACCCTCCTTCTTTGCCTTCCTGTCATCCTCGACCATCAGTTTTGCCTGCAAAGCAAAGAATTCAGAGGTTAGATTCCCCCCCCCCACCTCTTTACAGATGGCACATTTGTTGGACAGCCTACAAACTGTACAAGATGGGCAAGGGTGGGGGAAGAATCTAGACTTCAGGTACTTGAAGTAAGTTGGATACGATGACTTCTGAAAGGTAGGCATACGAAGACAATGAGTATTATAGTTTGTAAACTTTGTCATTTCTTTTAGTAAATACAAAAGAACAAACTCGAGAGAGAAGACATCCACTTTTATTACTGACAACCCTGAAGGGACAGATGTCTTCTCTTGTTAAACAATAACAAAAAACTGCTAGGGAAACTGTATTAAGAATGTTAGGACGAGAGAGAAAGATTATCACTATCTAGTTATCTCTCCACATTCATAATAAAGGATGATAATAACATCAAATAGATTTCTCTAAACTAAGATTATGACATCAAAGGAAAGAGTAAAAATCTCTGGTTGATTATGACATTAAAAACCTCAATGAAACAGCTCCTTCAAGGAGAGGGGACATCAGAAATGAATGCAAGAAATACCTAGTGACTAAATACATTCATTACTCAAGAATTATATATATATATATATATATATATATATATATATATATATATATATATACTGAGTCAAAAAAGCAACAGTGAAGTTTAGTTTGTTGTATTAAAACTATGCGTCCATTTATAACCAAATTTGCAGGCATGTTTTGTCAATGTAATGTCTCGCTGATCATGAAGAAATGCAAATCATTTCTTGCATTTCTCGGCCGCACGCTTACTGCATGTGAAAATGCATTTTTCATGCACTGGCCCACATTGGCGGGTAGCGAAGGCAAAAATTCACCACATTGCAAAAGCAGATAACGAATGTTAACAGAAAACGCTTAAAAGTTTACCCTACCGAACATGGGCCGCCGCCCAGGGCTACCCAAAAATCAGCATCATGAAGCAATGGGAAGACTCGCTGCTGGGCAGAGCGTTCGCGCTGTTGCTCGACATTTTAATGTTCACACCTCAACCATTTCCCATCACCGCCAACGTGAGCAGGAAACTGGACATGTTCATGACCGACCACTATCTGGCAGACCGAGAGCAACAACAACACGAGAAAACCGCTACTTAGTGACGTCATCACGACGTCACAGGTTTGAGACTGCGCCGCGGCTGTCCCGTAATTTGCACACCGCTACCAGCACTACAGTGCATGCACAAACTGTGTGAAACAGACTCCATGATGCTGGACTGCATGCCCGTCGTCCACTTCTTGGTTTTCCGCTTACAGAGCGTCACATCGAGAATCGGTTTGCATGGGCAAGAACTCATCAGCGATGGCGTGCTCAACAATGGAGCCACGTTTTGTTCAGTGATGAGTTGAGGTTTTGAGTGGATGTGGCGGATGGTAGGCAACAGGTTTGGCGACATTTAGGAGAATGGTATGATGCAGCCAACATCATTCAGCATGACAGATTCGGTGGCGGCAGTGTCATGGTGTGGGCTGGAATCCATGAAAATGGCAAAACAGATCTTATTGTGATTCGCGGAAATTTAACGGCTCAACGTTACTGTGAAGAAGTTGTCGCACCTGTTTTCATCCCTTTTATGCAGCATCATGCAGACTTTATGTTCCAGCAAGACAATGCCCGTCCTCATTCAGCTAGGGTCACCAGTGATTTCCTTGAGGCTAACAATGTTCTGGTGTTGGACTGGCCAGCGCGATCACCGGACCTGTCTCCTATCGAACACGTGTGGGACATTCTTGGCCGTATGGTGCGTGAGAACCATCCACATCTTCACAACGTGTGGGAGCTGGAAGCTGCACTGCTTCAGGAATGGGATGCGATTCGTCTTCGTGACATCAGGTGCTTAATTCAAAGCATGAGAAAGCGATGTACGGTGGTGGTTAATGCGCGCGGAGGTCACAACCGGTATTGACAGCTCAGTGTCATTATTTAAATTGGACCCGTCCGTTGAATGATGCCGTGTTAAAGGCGCGATGCTAGCATTACAGTAACAAGAGACTGTTGTTCAAATTGGAAAATGACCTATCAATTAAATAATATATTTGAATCAATTTATTGTTTTTGTTAAATAACATTTATACAGTAATATTCTCAGTGAACTGCTAAACCTTTTTCGTTCAGTATATATATATATATCCGAGAGCCCATACACATACAACAGAGAATACAGTGCAATAAAGATGGCAGCAAAAATTTTCAAATAATTAGGTGCCATAATTAATATAATAAACTCCCTTATCCTGAGCACAGCCAAACCATCCTATTGTGCAGAAGAACACGTCCATCCATCCGCCGAGTCTCTTCTTTCTGTAGAGTCTGATGAAGGGGATGAGACAAAAGGAGGGAGATATTTATTAGCCCTATATCTCTGACCCTTAGACATATCATAATGATAAGTCAGAAAAAGAGACGTGAACAACCTCCCAGAGACGCACAGGAACCCCTATCATCCATAAGTTGAACCTGTGGACACAAAGCGCAAGGGATTAATAGCTCTACAAGCATTCCCAGCGCCTGAAATCGCGCTAACACCAAATCGGCCGCAAACAAAAACAGGTAACATAAAAGTTACAAGTCTTAATTAATATATGGAACAATATCACTTTAACTGAAGATGAAGATGACTCCTCTGGTGATTTTGATACAGCTATGGATGAAGATGGATGATAAAAAATGATTGCAAATCTCAAAAAGCGCTTTGAAAGTTTTCACAATGTTGCTTGAACAGCCAATATATTAGAAAAACCGAAGTAGCAGTATGCGCATGCACAGTAGGTGGGGTCTGTCATGTGCATGACTGTGTACATCCACCTGCCCATTAGGGGAACCTAACTTTTTATAATTCTGAACTTAGAGCCGATATACTAATATATCAAGAGCGTTAGGGAGTAAGTATGTTCTCATGATGTGAAAATAGTAATGATGTCATGGTTTTGACAGCAGTTTTAGGAAACCACAGTCTGAGTTTTCAGGCATTTGTCCTGACATTGTTGACATGTGTCCCATTATGCCGCAATGTGTTATGTATGCACTGTTGTTATTATTATAACACTAGAGATACAGGCCTCAAAGTTATAGGATATCAAATTGGGGAAAGTTGTCCTTGAGATACCAGCCTTAAAAACTGTATTGAATCCTGTAATGTTACTACTGTACTGGTCAAAAAGTCAAAATCATTAAAAATGGTGGGCGAGATATTTCTTGAAATTTTACCGGCCTGAGTAGATGAATCACCACCAATCTACGCACAAAGGCTTGTCTTTGAAGTCTCCTTCGAAGGTTCTCAATTTTTGGTTGGGGGTGGGATGGTGGTAACAGGTCAATTGAAAAGTGTGTGTTGGTGAGACAGAATTTGGCTCAATTAATGCATGTGTGTAATAACTAACAGATACGCGAGTAGACATCTTTTGTTCCTCTCAAGAGCGGCATGTCTCAGCTGAACACCTGAAAACAATCCCTGTTCTCCAGCAACAGTCGCAGTCCTGAGGCAGAAAAACATATCAGTGAAGAAGAGTGTCCAAAACAGCTTCTGCAGTGACCTTGAGAAATGATCATTTGAAGACGAAGAACTGGAGGACTTTTTTTTTTTAAATCTACCACTGGAATGACTGGCTCGATAACTGAACCCGTAATTTCAATAATAAATGTTCAATAAAACTTGTCTCTTGGTCTGCAGATGGACATGTTAACTACGGTATAAGAAAATTGGAATTTTCATGAACAAATTTGAGCAGTAAATGCATTGGTTAACGGTCGGGTTTGAGTCAATAATTGAGGTTTTTGATTATTGAATGGCCATATGTAGGCCCTGATATGTCTGAAAAATCCATTTTTGAAAACTTACTATGGGGACAACTGGCTCAGCTATAGAGCCAACCATTCTAGTGGGAAGCTTTTAAAGATCGTCTTCTCTCGGCCTGCAAATTGACATTTCTCAGGACCACTGCATAGCTCGGGTTCTGATTGACATGAGTCATAACTATTATTATATGTGCGTGGAATTATAGCGCACTATAAATATCCTATTATTATTATTATTATTAGCGTTAGAATTCTATGAAGGCGCAATCTATAGATGACCGCCAAATAGTTGATCAATCAAAATAAATAGAAGTTCGAGAGGATACTGCCACATGATCCAAGCCGGTTAAAACTTTGCTTTCTCTTGGCCTGCAAATGGCAATTCCAAAATACCATCACAGAGGCCCAGTGGTTTGACCATTAAAGACTTAATTCATATGATATCACTGATATAGGAGATGATTGGCCATGGCGCTAGCGTGGTCATCTGGTAATCAGCCGGGTGGGGTTCAAATCCTGGTCGACTGTCTCAGGCGATCAGGTGGCTGACGAGCAATTGGTGGAAACATAGGCAATCTCCTTCACTCCTTGTTGCCTCTCTCTCCACCAAGTAGTATAAATGGGTACCAATGTAAAAAAGCTGGGACAGTTACCAATAAGCGACTGAAATAAAACCAGCCTAGATATGGCATGAAAAGGACCTGGAATCAGATCTAGATGCCAATCAAACCAATAACATTTTATATAATTTATATTTTTTATAATGCTGAATCAATGCATTATTAGATTCTACTAGACCAACTCATTATTGACTAGGTCTTACTTGGCAGTTATGAAGATTATGGTGATGAGGGGGTTTGTAGAGGGATTGATGGCATTGTTGCAGAACAGCAAAGCTGGTTAAAGTATATAGATTGCTGATGGCCATCACTTGCGCATTCCAGTTTGGTTTTGTGATTACCCATGATAAGATTCTTAACTCCTCTTGTGTCCACAGCGCATTAAAGCGCTCAAAGTACTATTTACTTCAATTAACCATTTAATTGCCAATATCTTTCATGGAAATATTGATTTTTGCATCCCAAGAGTATTTTGCAAATTTATTTACATCCAGGTCCTCTCGCACGCCATAATTTTATATGGGCAACTACCATACCAAATTTGGTTCGGTTCCATCCAACGTTTTAAGTTACAAATAAATTTCAGCACAGATGGGACGACATAATCCCCACTTTTCTTTGAAGAAGTGTGGGGATAATATTCGAATAAGTGTGCAATGCTACAGAAAGGGACAAGGTAATAACTAGTGATGGACAAACTCACACATCTTTTTGATTCTGTTCAAATAGCGTTCTCATCTCCTCAAGTACCTGTCGCACACCATCCTCCTGGGGAATGAAAACAATTAATGCCGTATAACCCTTAAACACTTAAATTTGTTCATGAAAATTTCAATTTTTTCATTCAAAATGTCCATTTGCAGACCAAGAGCCAGTCATTCCAGTGATAAATTTTCAAAGATAGTCTTTTCTTGGTCTGCAAATGGAGATTTCTCAAGACCACTGCAGAAGACGTTTTTGGCTGATTTGAGTGTTAAAGGGTTAACTCTTTAACTGCCTCCCAGCTGTATTTCTGCAGACTACATTTTACATGGGGGTTTATCTCTGGACTGGCTGAATATTTCGAAAGCAATCTGACTGAAAGTTGTTAGTGGCTAAGCAATCAAAATTTTCAGTCAAATTGTTTTCAAAATATTCAGCAGATCCAGTTATTTCCCATTGGAATTATTATCTGGTGGTTTGCAGCAGACTGACAGTTAATGGTCCTGATTTTTTTTAATCTTTGCTAAATATATAACTACACGATATTACATATTGAATCTGGGGATAATACACTAGCGTGAATCCACTCATAATCATAAACGTGGCACAATGGGATGAATTGGCACAGTGTGAATTCTCAATTTAAGCATTTTATCCCATTGCGTAACTAGATGATATAGATTAAATCATCCGCCCCTCCCCACAATTGTAGCCATCTTAATGAGATGACTCATTCATGAAGGCACTGATGAAAGAGGATTTTGATTATGGATAAACACTATAACCACCGTAAATCGCCTATTAGTAACCGTGGTTTCCAGTATGACAAGGGCTGTATTCTTTAAATCCAAATCTCTCAGAAAGGCGTATTAGGTATATTTCAAGAAAAGTTTTTAATCGATTTCGTGGCACAAATTCTTACCATCTTACGACTATGCTTAATGCATACCTTATATCCATACTCGCGGAAGTGAAATTATTAAATGGGACCACCTAAATATTGCGTATACTTTAATAAACATTGTTTATTTCGTCAAAATTAATCCTAGTTTTGAGCTATGTCGTCGAGCAAAAATATAAATCATGTGATGAATCCGCTTCTGCTGTAGGACAAGTTTAGGTCGTGACTCTCGTGTTATGCAAGTAGAGCAAATATGTTAATATTCGTACACAGGTACTTGCGCACTATAGAAGGGTATCCTCAAGCACCCAGCCCAGTAGCTACGAGAGTGATGGCTTAAACTCACCAAAATTCAAATTATGAAGTATCAGTACTAACAGCAAATACTCTGTAGAATCGTCTCCGATTTACAGACCTAATATACTGCACTCGGGAACTCCTCCACATAATGGGTACCCATTTGATAACATTCTTCATTGGTAGTTGTTTCATATAAGTGACGTAATTTCAGTGCCATTGCCGTGAAGTTATTGCAAAATTACTTTTTATTTGACATTTATAAGTTATTTAACTTACACAAAAATTTCTTTACACAAACTGCTGAAATTTGGATGTAACTTCTATTAGATACATTTGCTGTTTTAAAGAAATTTAAATGGCTCAACCTAAAAAAAATTGGCATGCGACTTCTATTAGGGATACGGTTACTAATAGGTGATTTACAGTATGTATCATATCAAATCGTCACTAACTAAGGCAGGGCCTGATCCACTCATTTTGAACCAGTTATATAAAGGGTTTGGGCGCCATCAGTTTGGGCACCCAAATTATGAAGAACCAAATAAAAAGCTCCCCTAGGAGTTGTATGGTATGTTTTGATACATTTTTTCACAAATTTGTGTGAAATATCACCTCTGAGGCGTCTCTTTTGCACCATCTACACAGCTAAGGGTGGCCAAACTAAAACCCTAGATCAGGCCCTGTAAGGAGCTCACGCATAAGACAAGACCATTCAGAGACTGCAGACGCTCACTCTCCAGTTTTTGTCATATTGTTAAAAAGCAGGTATATCCAAATTGACGCAACCCATTTTTTGTTCGCGCAAAGGTTACACAAATACTTTTGATACATGTTTTCATTTAGGACTGCAATTTCTTTAACATGGTTACATTTTGTACATAAACACATCAAAAATGGATACGCAAAACAAAACGGGTTGCCTAAAACAAATTCACTTAATTTTACAGCATTTGCAATTTGGACAGCCTTGAAGTGTTAAGATTTTCAGGATTTTCAGGAATTTTTCTGATCACTCCCAATGTTGTGGAATACAAGTATATGGTAATATTATTTCTTGTGTTAAGATTTCAGCCAGATCGGACAAGTAGCTTCTGAGATATCCAAAGATCTAGAACTTGATCCGATCCAGATCATCCAAAGCCTGGAAATTCTCGTGCATGACAAGTTCCTTCGTTTTGTTAATATTTGTGCAAAATTGGATCAGCAGTTTTCGAGACACAGTTCTGGACAGACTGACACACCCGATGGCAAGACCATCTTCCCCTTATAATTCAAGGGTAAAAATACTTAAACATGTAAGCATGAAAAGGAACATATAATGTCATATTGTCGATATCAAGTGAATTGTTTATGTGAGCATTTTACTATGCCGTATAAATCATGCAACATGATGGCATGTCTCGAAATTAGTTCAAGAAAATCCAAATATTTCCTTATTGAATGTCCATTTGCAGGTCAAGAGACCATTTTTGGAAATTGACCACTGGAATGGCTGGCTCGGTTCCTGAGCCAGTCATTCCAGTGGTAAATTTTCAAAAATAGTCTTCTCTTGGCCTGCAAATGGCCATTCCCCAAGACCACTAGAGGCCGGTTTTGGCCGGCTTTCTCGTGAAAGGGTTAAAACCTGAAAACTGGCCTGATGACGGAATACTTTACATATATATTATATAATATAAAATTATAAATTATCATCTGGTTCCCGTGACAATTTATTACTCACAGTTTAGTAGTTCACCAACTTTCTTTCTAACCACAGGCCTTTGAATTTTCGTCCACCCATCCCAGTACCACATATCACCTAAGTACTATATATTTAAAATATACAACATATGATACTTCTGACCCCTACCATTTATCAGAAGCTGATTGGTTGATTTGGTATCAGAATCTAGTGGCATCACCTCCTCCATACCGATTACTCTTCTTGTTTCTGTAGATTGCAGGAAATGTCAATTTCCCTTTCTCCGAGATCTAACAATACTCACCATTCTGTTACTTCTGATATACAGCTGGCCCTGACAGCTGGCTCTAGGACTATAGACTTAGAAAGCTTTACCGACTCCTTGGAACCGGGTACTCAGCTCCCAACTGCCGAGTACCCGTCTACCATAGAGCTCATATTGTTTGCATAGCCACCAAACATGAGAAATCCATGGCTTGCCTCCGTGGGGCTGGGAGGCGGGGTCCGTAACAGAATGGTGAGTATTTTTAGATCTCGGAGAAAGGGAAATTGACATTTCCTGCATTCTCCATCGATCAATACTCACCATTCTGTTACTTCTGATATACACCAGATTTGATCAGTAACCTGGTGGGAAGGGGCAAGCCATAAATGCTACTTTTGCCCCTTGGAGAAAGATTTAGACTTAAAAACTTGACTAACGGAGACCTAAAAGGACCGTCAAGTTAACGGAACCGAATCACATTCGCGTCACTGCCCCCCACCCCCTCCCCCTTTTTCTCCTAAGAAAAGGGAGAGAACTCACGAACATGTATCTCGCCTGAAACACAAATATGCCAAGAGGGTTAACTGCTCCTTGCATATTCACATGTATTAGCCTGGGAATGAGCATGAAAATATAAGATGAATGAACATGATATATAGACATAATACAAAAAACTCTCACTATTGAATTACCTTATGATAATTGGACTTCAGACGTACCGCCTCCAACCATTCACTGGTCCGGCCATCAGTGACACAATCTGGTTGTCATCCTCACGCTCGACAATGCCTGCTTTAGGTTCTTTTCTTACCAAAGTGAAAAAAGGGTGAAGAGCAGTGTGGTCACTTAACTATCGTCTCAAAACAGCTAAAGCGAGTGGATTGGCTGAGTCTGACACATCCCTCATATAGTAATCCGTAAATGAGGACTCACAGTGCCATTGTGCACTGGCCATGATGTCCTCTAACGGAACACCACTGTAAAGGGCGGTTGAGGCGGCTATTCCTCTAACATCGTGCACTTGCACATTGCACTTGGTGCCCAGTCGTAATCTCACGGGTAGTCTGAATGCATTCGACTACCCAACGAGAGATAGTATCCATGGATGCGGCGCCATAAGGCTTCTTATGGCAGATCCACAGATGTCTATCGTTCGACCGTAACGAGTCAGTCCGTTTCCTGTACTTAGTCAAAGCACGGACCGGGCACCAGACACTGGCATCACGATCAAACCTAGTTAACTTCGGTATTATGATCGGTTTGCCGGGATATCTCAAAGATTGATTCTTTGACATAAACTCTGCTCTTGGCAGAAGACGCAGACCCTCTCCGGAGACAATAAATCGGTCCCTCTCTGTCGAAAGCGCATGGATCTCACTGCGCCTTCTAGCTGAGGAAGCTGCCAATAGAAAAACCGCCTTTAGAGTCAAATGCTTTAGACTAGCCGAACGCAACGGTTCGAAAGGGTGCTTGGCCAGTACATTAAGCACTAAAGATAGACTCCAGACTTCAGAAGCAAACCTGACACTTCGTTTTGAACGGCTTCTAACTTGTCTGGTTCCCGTGGTACGGGTGTCCAGACAGGTGCCAAAGACAGATTCTGCGGCGGAAAGTCCCACCACTCCGGCATGTACCCCTGGGATAGCCATCCCAGGACCAGACTGTCTGACATCACACCTTGCCAGGCCTCGACGAAACGCATGAGCCTTCCACCCACCATAGACACCTCGACGTCTAACGGGGTTGTCCGGCTCGCGGTCCGCTCCCCCCCCCCCCCCTTTCTTAACGAGAGAGAGAGAGAGAACCATTTCCGTCTTGGCTCGGCAGGTATAACTGGCACCGCTGTTCCTGTTGCACAGGTGCGGTCCAGGCAGATATGAAGGGAGCTCTCATACCCTCAGGTACTATCCGCTCCCTTCTTTCCGCCCTTGGAGGACTTACCCGTACCCTTCCCGCCTCTAGGGCGATCAGGAGCAACATTGGGGAGGGTAGGGGCCTCCACAACCTTCCTGGCTTTCTTAGCCGGCGGCGGCTGAGAAAATCCAGATGAAGCAGAAGTCGCAGTAGGCTTAGCTTTCGCCTTGCCTTTCTGCTTCTTCTGCTTCTTCGAAGGTTGGACAGCTAACGGTTTCCCTACAGCCCCTAGTGCGTGCGCTTGCCGCACTAGCTCCAGCTGTAGGTTTACCGCCAACCGATTCTGCGCAATGCTGGCAGTGTCCGCTAGGATGGCCCGCGCCTGGCCACCGAAGATGCTAGGCCCTGTCAGGGGTGTCCCAAGAAGACGCTCCCTGACTGCCGTAGCCGGACGCATATGGTCATGAACCATTTGCCTCCTGGACTTTGTCACACGCGCTTGCACCCTTGCCAGTGCGTCCATAGACAGCACCAAGCCGTCATTGACGCACGAAAGCGCCACAGGTGGCACAGGGTGGCCTGCCCCTGCTTCAGCCCACACCGATTGAAGAAGGCGATACGAATGGTTGACAGCACTCATAGCTGCCCTCACACCCTCATCGCATAGGGACAGGACTTCCTCCTGGTGTGCCTGGGACTTGTCCACAAGTGCCGGACTGGAGCCACCCACTCCAGCACTCACACCCAGAACCCATCGGTCATCCTCGGTGACCGACGGTACCACACCATATCTGTAGTATTCCCCCCGCAGAATACGACACCTTGCCCGCACCTCCCTGGAGGCCGCAGGGAGCTGGCCCTTGGTCGTGAGCTGCTTGCTATAAATAGCATCCAGCAACTCTATGAACCGTGGATCCAGTCCAACCGACTGGATCCGGGCTGCGGGCAAGATCCCCGTCCTAATCGATGCAACCGACGGACGGGGCGCATCCTCCTCGGCCGTGGCAGAAACCACAGACGGGTTAACCCTGGCTAGCCAAGCCAGAGCCTCCGACCAGTCTACTTCCGAGGAGGACACACCCGTGAACACGTCACCCGTTGACGCGTTCACGGGCCTGCCAGCCACGGCCTCCCGGCAAGGAGCCGCGGCTGACACGCCAGGCACTCCTGTACCAAACGGTTCCACCGCCACCCCATGAAACACACCATCCGTGCGGACCCGTAGCAGACGCGGAACCGTGGCCAGACACGGGCGCCAACGGCACCTCATGTCTGACCGCCGGACCAGGCGAGATAGGTGAGTACCACGCCCGGCCCGGCACACCGGTCACCGTGTCGGCTGGCGTCAAACCAACCATCACGGGACCGGTGCCTGGTACCAGATTGGCCTCAACCACGGGCGGAGCCGCTGCCCTGGCTTGCGCCAAGCCAGACAGATGGAGGACGGTTCCGTCCAGGACGGAATCGACCTCCACATTCTCCACCCGTGGCATCACAGGCCGCAGCAACCTCTCCTCCTCGGCCTCCTCGTCTTCAGACTCCGAAGAGTCATCACTAGACGAGGAAACTGGCGGACGGCTCCCACACCTGACGGACCGGCCACCGCTACTGGACCACCCAGAGGTGGCCGCAGAGAGACAAAACCCGTCAGGCCGGAGCCCGACGGGACTGCCAGGGGGGGCGTACGAGACGGCTCCCTCGGTGACCAGTCCAGAACCCTGTCCTAGGACAGGGTCCGTACCAGGCATGGGGAGAAACTGCCCCCCAACCTTCGGCAGCAGTGACGACACCAGCGTGGGCAGAACGCTATGCAGAAAACCCTGCATAGCCGGACCGAACGATGCCGGCGGTGCCATCTCCGCCACCTCCAGCTGGGGACGTGGAGCACCCCCACCGGCCGAAACGGACGCTCCACGATTTACCTTCGCACCGCCTGACCCCGCGTCAGACCCAGCCACATCCTTCTGGGCAAGGAACTTTAACATCATATCCACGGACCACACTGCACACACATTACACCTACTATCAAGGTTACATGGAGTACAACTAAAACAGACATGGTCCTTAAACAGGACCCATACGAATTTGTGGCACTCGTTTACATGATGGCGGGGCTGGCTTCGCCTATAAATAAGCACAAACCTACAATAAGCAAGCGGAACGAGACACAGATGGAAGGCAGACAATTAATTTTCAAATAATTTGACCATAAATTAACTGTAACCCTCCCGGACCCCACCCCGCAACGTTACAGCAAAGATCGCATTGATTATGACGACAAGAATGATGCGGGCATAAATACACCCATAATTGATCCTCCAGGATGTATAAAGGAACCAGGCATCATATCGCACAGCATTCGGGGTATATTTACCAATCAATATAAATTATACTCTTAACGAAAGCCGAAACGATATGTGAAGAAACAACAAAATGTAAACAAACTGCTGTACCACACGGTAAAACCGCAGACCGCACATCTAATCAAGAATTTTGAAACGACCGATCATTGCAAACCGATCGTGATAACACGTAAACTTGAACATTCCAAAGTTTCCGGTACCATTTTTAGTACACAGCACCCAGAACAAGATGCGCGAATTAATGAAAAAAATTTTCTTCACATAAACATCCGAGCATCACGGGTGTGACATCACCCGCTCAGATCCTACGGAGAACGACGTCAGCCGATATTCGTGTTAGAAATACTGTAGCAAACACCTATTTTCATATCTGTCGATCGCCTGTTGGGGTTTAAAGAAGGCAATCATCCGGCATATCTCGTTGTTAACACACGTCCCAGATTCTTTGGGGTCAGAAATTGGAACATGCGACACAACGAAATTTAGAGACCTAAGTCTTTTAACTATGGATAATAAGGAATTATACAACCTGGTTATCATCGGCGGTATCCATATTATCCAATTATCCTTGCAAGAGAATCACTAGCTATCACAATCACAGACAAAAGACTTAGATATTAATCCTGAATCTCTCCACTGCGAAAAGCATGTATGCTCTTGTTGCTATGCAAACAAGAATGAGCTCTATGGTAGACGGGTACTCGGCAGTTGGGAACCGAGTACCCGGTTCCAAGGAGTCGGTAAAGCTTTCTAAGTCTATAGTCCTAGAGCCAGCTGTCAGGGCCAGCTGTATATCAGAAGTAACAGAATGGTGAGTATTGATCGATGGAGAATCCTCCTGTAGTAGGAGCACAACCACTACACTAAATGCGGAGAGGTTGTGCTCCTATTACTGGAGGAGAATTTATATGATTAACAAGAAGAGTAATTGATAAGAAAGAGGGGACTAACATGACTTCACTGGATTCTGATGCCAAAGAAATGAATCAGCTTCTTTCCCACAGATGGAAGTAGCATACTTTGTACATATATATATGTTAGAGAATCGATTTAAATTTTTTCTTGAAATATACCGAATACCCCTTTCTGAGAGATTTGGATTTAAAGAATACAGCCTGTGTCGTACTGGAAACCATGGTTACTAATAGGCGATTTACGGTGGTTATAGTGTTTATCCATAATCAATATCCTCTTTCATCAGTGCCTTCATCCATGAGTCATCTCATTAAGATGGCTACAATTGTGGGGAGGGGCGGATAATTTGACATATATATGGTACATGATGCATGACAGGAATATATATGGTGTTGGGATGGGTTGATGAAAATTCAAAGGTCTGTGTTCTAACAAATTCATTATTATATTTATCACACATTGATGTGGGTGCTCCAAGCAAGTTAAGTTATGGAATACAAGCATATTTGCCTCTATGCTACGCTCCTTGTCCTAGCTTTGATTTAATAATAGTAATCTACCTTATCCTGACACATTTGCAGTATTCAATCATGTCATAGCTGTATAAATTTAGCATTTACGATGTGGTCAGTCACAGGTACAAAAAGTATTACATAGTTTTTGATACTATAACCATCATTATGTATGCACAGATATGTACAACAGTCGCTCGTATAATACAACAGCTACACATACAGAGTCATCCATCCGCTCATGTATGATTATGATGGTCTACGCTTATACCGAGTCATATATAATTAACTATAAGATTTGAAGACGAAGCACAGTAATCTCTGTATTTGTACTGGCACAGTTACCACAGGCACTATTTAAGATCAAACTATCACAGTGTTGACTGGCATGGTTCCTCAGTCAGTCCCATTGATTCAGCAATAGCATACGTATTAACAAGAGAAAGTCAACTGACATAAACCCGCCCAGTGATTTTCATGGTATCTAGATTTTATTTTGGAGGTCACAGGGACCGCACACCCTCAAATCTGGGGGTCCCATTAAATCTGAAAGGCCCAAAATGAAATCTGAAAAGTAAATATACACCTGACCTAAAAAAATCTAAAACGCGCTTGATAGACTGTTGAAAGCAGGAAAATCTTCACATGATCAATCTATTGAGAAAAGAATTCTTACATATATTGCTTGAACTATTTACGGAAGAGTTTGCTTGAAGACGCACATTTATATTCTCGCGAGATTTCATATGACAATGTGAGAAAGCAAGATAAATGAACGATCCCAACATCCTTGTATGAAATATTCAATTCCTATAAATCTACAACAATTTCTCAAATGCAGATTCTATCTAAAGTACTGTACTCAGTCACCATCATGCAATTTAACAAGAGGCTGAATGGCCTGTGCTGTTCACCTGGGCCATTAGCATTTGAACCATTTGCATTTAAATAGACATGATAGATAATCCAAGATGGCCATCAACAAAATTGACCAAGCAATATTCTCATTTGATGTGTTGGAGCCTACCGTCATCGGCTCGTTTCAGCCAAGTTTTGTTAAAATCGGGCCATTGATTAAGGTGTACCGTTTTTAAATGGTTCTGGAAAATTTTCAGAAAATCAAAGCTCGTAGATTATTTTTGACAACAAATTTTGAACAGAGCCGTAGAGAAAATTAGCGTGCACGATTGATCGCTCATCTGTGACATAAGTCAGGCACGCGATGGTGCGTGAGAGTAATTGTGTGCCTCAGAAATGAAAGACTGGAAGCGTGTCTGCCTTTTCCTTCTCCATGCTTGTGAATTCTAATTTTGGATCCTCTGGGTTCCACAATAATGACTGTATCCCACCTTTGACTTTGTATTATGATTTAATGTCAGAGCTGGGGTAGCTGTAACTTGTAACTGTAACAGACTGTAACTTAGTTATCTTTTTCATGCAACTGAAGTATCTTGTAACTGAAGTTTTTTTAGTTACAGTAACTGAAATATAACCAGTTACATTGCAAATGTAATTGAAATTTCAGTTACTTTTCAGTTACTTTTCAGTTACATTTCAAACTTTTTTACCAAATTTATTACAGTTTTCTTAATGTGAGGCATAGCTACTGTTATACACGCGACACTCCAATATCCAAATTTCTATGTAATCATTCAGATAAGCTGTTGAATATATTGATGCTAATTTTACTGGAAGATGTTGATGCCATAAGTGTCAGTGATATTTATTTTAGGAATTTGCCATTAGAATGACTGGTTTGATTATTGGGGCATATTTATATTTCAAATATAAATCTTTTAGTCTCCAATCTTGACCATTAAAGGGTTAACCCACTCTATCTGTATATGTGATATTTTAGCAATGATAATCTGAATGTTATTGCTACATCAGGCAACAACAACCTTTAATCAAAATCTTATACAGCTTTTACATTAATCTACAATGTAGCTTAGAAACAGGTTATTTACTAAATCATTATAAAATTAATTGTTACCGTTCAAAGATTAAATTTCTTGAAGAAAACCTTAGCTTTCTCATAGACAATGTCCATTTGCAGACCATGAGATTATTTTTTTTAATTTGCCACTGAAATGACTGAAAAATATCTTCTATGTGTCTGAAACTGGACATTTCTCAAAACCACAGCAAAAGCTGTTTTGTCCAGCTTTAGTGTCAAAGCGTTAAAATGATTAAAAACACTAAAAATTGAATTGTAAAGAAAGTTAAAATCTTCCACAGTATGTGTTAACAGCACGCTGTTCTTTTCTTTATATACTATTGATTAGGCCAGCTTAGGACATCATTGCTCAGCAATTATATGCTAGCTAAAATCAATTCACATACGTGTTGTGATAAAGATCACAAAGGCCAATGCCATTGATAAAAGTCAAGCCATCAAGCATTTTTTATAGCAGACAGAATTTAAAAGGCTGTGGAATTAAACTAAAGCTGTTGAACATTCTGAAACTAATGTGACCTGAAACAAGAGGCCCAAGGGCCTGTGGCGCTCACCTGGACCATTGACATTTAAACCATTTGCACTTAAATAGACATGATGGATGATTTTTGAAAAATTCAAGATGGCCACCAAAAAATTGACCAGTCAAGACTCTCATTTAATATGTTGAAGCCTACCGTCTAGGATCATTCAACACAAGTTTTGTTGAAATCGGGTTATTGATTGAAGGAGTACCGCTTTTAAATGGTTCCGGAAATCCTTCAGAAAATCAGAGAGTGCTGCCAAAACTGAATATAAATTCTAGAGGCTATGACAATAGGATCCTTCCAGCCAAAATTGGTTGAAATTGCCCAGGCGATTAATGAGGAGTAGCATTTTATATGAATTCCCATCTATCGGAAAACCAAAGATGGCCGCCATCAAAATCAAGCCATCACAATTCTGTATAAAATCTGAAGCATACAGGATTAGGGTTCTTCCAGCTGAGTTTGGTTGAAATCGGCCAAACGGTTAATGAGGAGTAGCATTTTAAATGATTTCCCGCCATTTTCAGAAAATCCAAGATGGTTGCCGGAAAAATTGACCAATCAAAATTCTGTTCAGATGTTCGGAACCATACTTAGCTAGGGTTCTTCCATTCAAGTTTGATTGAAATCGGGCCAGTGGTTATCGAGGAGTAGGCTTTTAAGTGATTTCCAGAGATTTTCAGAAAATCCAAGATGGCCATCAGAAAAATTAACCAACCAAAATTCTGTATACAAGTTTTGAAACCTACCAGCCTAGTATCCTTCCATCCAAGTCTAGTTGAAATTGCTCAAGCAGTTAATGAGGAGTAGCGTTTTAAACGATTCCCTATTTTTTGAAAAATTCAAGATGGTCGCCAGAAAAATGGACCAATCAAAATTCTGTATAAAAGTTCCGAAACCTACCCCATAGGGTCCTTCCAGCTAAATTAGGTTGAAATTGGGCCAGTTGTTATCGAGGAGTAAGCTTTTAAGTGATTTCCATACATTTTCAGAAAATGCAAGATATCCGCCGGAAAAATTGACCAATCAAAATTCTGTACACATGTTTTGAAACCTACCAGCCTAGTATCCTTCCATCCAAGTCTAGTTGAAATTGCTCAAGCAGTTAATGAGGAGTAGCGTTTTAAATGATTTCCCGCCATTTTTTGGAAAATTCAAGATGGCCGATGGAAAATTGGACCAATCAAAATTCTGTATAGAAGTTCTGAAGCCTACGCCCATTGGGTACTTCCAGCTACATTAGGTTGAAATCGGCCCAGTGGTTATCGAGTGGCTTTTAAGTGATTTCCAGAAATTTTCAGAAAATCCAAGATGGCCACCAGAAAAATTGGCCAATCAAAATTCTGTATACAAGCTTTGAAACCTACCAGCCTAGTATCCTTCCAGCCAAATCTGGTTGAAATTGCTCATGCAGTTAATTAGTAGCGTTTTAAACAATTTCCCGCCATTTTTTGGATAATTCAAGATGGCCACTGGAAAAATGGACCAATCAAAATTCTGTATACAAGTTCTGAAATCTACCAGCCTAGTATCATTCCAGCAGTCTGGTTAAAATTGCTCAAGCAGTTTATGAGTAGCGTTTTAAATGGTTTCCCGCCATTTTTCAGAGAATCCAAGATGGTTGCCGGAAAAATTGACCAATCAAAATTCTGTATAAATTTTCGGAAGCATACTAAGCTAGTGTTCTTCCATCCAAGGTTGATTGAAATCGGCCCAGTGGTTATCGAGGAGTAGGCTTTTAAGTGATTTCCAGAAATTTTCAGAACATCCAAGATGGCCACCAGAAAAATTTACCAATCAAAATTCTGTATACAAGTTTTGAAACCTACCAGCCTAGTATCCTTCCAGCCAAGTCTGGTTGAAATTGCTCAAGCAGTTAATGTAGAGTAGCGTTTTAAACGATTTCCCGCCATTTTTTGGAAAATTCAAGATGGCCACCAGAAAAATGGACCAAACAAAATTCTGTACATAACTTCCAGCCAAATTTGGTCCAAATCGGCCTAGTGGTTATCAAGAAGTAAGCTTTTAAGTGATTTCCAGAAATTTTCAGAAAATCCAAGATGGCTGCCGGAAAAATTAACCAATCAAAATTCTATATACAGGTTTTGAAACCTACTAGCCTAGTATTCTTCCAGTCAAGTCTGGATGAAATTGCTCAAGCCGTTAATGAGTAGCGTTTTAAACGATTTCCCGCCATTTTTTGAAAAATTTAAGATGGCCACAGGAAAAATGGACCAATCAAAATTCTGCATACAGTTCTGAATCCTACCCCCATAGGGTCCTTCCAGCCAAATTAGGTTGAAATCTACCAAGCGGTTAATGAGTAGCGCTTTTGCCGGATGGTCACAATGCCATAAGTTCCCTTGGCCATTCTGGCCAGGTGAGCTAAAAAACTGTTGCTGTCATATAAAACAACAGGTTTTGAAAGTAAAAGTACAAATGTAAGTAAGTATAAAGTATTCAGCAGATTACGCTATCTGATCGGAATCAATTTGCCATTGAAACTAATAAATTATTTTCAAAATATTTCAATTCCTATTTGAAATTAAGCAAACATTTGGAAGCTAATTTCACTGGAAACTTATATCGCCACATGGTAGATGGTGGATTATCTTATCATACAAAATCAATGCTCTAAGGAAATTGGTTGAACACTGAAACTAATTTCACTGAAAAATGTTGATATATATGGTAGCAAAGCTTCCAGTCAGATTAGTTTCAAAATATTCAACCAATTATTTCATACAATAAGATTAATGTTTGTTATATGGCATGTCTGGGTTGAAAGGTTTGAGGAAGAAATATATATGTACAGCTATGTAGGCTGTGGAATTAAACTAGTGTCTTATTATTTTGGAAACAAGTTGATTGAAATTTGTTATTGCATATGGCAGCAACAAAATTCAGTCAAATTTATTAAAGAATTTTCAACAGGTTTTATATTTCATATCTGAAATGGATTCAGTTCTGCCAGTATATTATATCAATCGTTGTAGTTGTATTTTGTTTCTACTATAAATCTCAATTTGGTTGACTACATTACACCTTTTATGATGACATTGATGTCACATAGTCCTTCATAATAATTATCAGTCAAAGTGACTAATGTAACTGAAATGTAACTTTCGTTATATTATGCAAAGAAACTGAAATGTAACTAGTTACATGGCTCAACAAATGTAACTGTAACTGACTTAGTGCAATGTAACTGTAACTAGTTACATCTAAATGTAACTGACCCCAGGCCTGTTTAATGTACTTCCGTGCTGATTTAGGATTAATTTTTATGTTCATAGCTGTGCTTCTTTCAAAATTCTTTCTGAGCGTTTTCATTATTTTTTCTACTTTATTTCTGGCTCTACAGTATACTTCTTCATTTCTCATATTTATATATTTCTTCCAGGGTTCGTGCACTGTCTATGTTTGAAATTCCATGACTTTTCAAGACCAAAGTCCATGACTTCCAAGAACAAGCATTCTGTAAGTATTGCTTTGCAATACATGTTCCCTACCTGGTGATAAAAATCTTTAGAGATAGAGTCAAAAACAGAAGCAGCTGAAAATCGAACTTGACCTGTAACTTCTCATAACAAAGCAATATAGCAAATTTCAGTTATATATGGTGAAGGAGAACAAAAAACTCTTGAAAGCTGACGTTTATATTTCATAAGTCGCAATGGGACGTCACATAACTCCATAAAAAATTTACACAAATGCCTGAAACTCGAACTTGCTCTGTAATATCTCATAACAAAGCAATGTACCAATTCTCTCATTCTCTGTTGAATAAGGGCTGCAAAAAAAGCTAATATTTTTGGTATTTCATAAGTCGAAAGGGGGCCATAACTCCATGGAAAATTGACGAAAATGTCTGATGTTCCTCCTCTATAACTCCCTATCATAAAGTAACCTATCAATTCTTATTTGAACCCCTTGAAGGAGTGCGAAAAAGTGTGAAAATGGATATCTTTCATATTTCATAAGACAAAAGGGGGCGTAATTCCATAAAAAATTGACGCAAACGCCTACTCGAACTTGGTCTGCAATTTCTCATAGCAAAGCAATGCACCAATTCTCTGTTGAATATCTTGAAAGACTGCGAAAAAAAGTGTGGAAAAACTAATATTTTTCGTATTTCATAAGTCGAAAGGGGGCATAACTCCATGAAAAATTGAGGAAGATGTCTGAAACTCGAACTTGCTCTGTAGCTCGCTATAATAAAGCAACCTACCAATTCTCACTTGAATACATTGAAGGAGTGTGAAAAAAGTGCGGAAAGCTGATATTATTTCTTAAGGCGAAAGGGGGCATAACTCCATAAAAAGTTTGACGCATACGCCTAAAGCTCTAACTTGGTCTGTATCTTCTCATAACAAAGCAATTTAGCAATTCTCAGTAGTATATCTTCAAAGACTGAAAACATGTGTGGAAATCTAATAGAGGGGAGGGAGGCAAAACTCCATCACAAATTGATGCATATACCTGAAACTCGAACTTGTTCTGTAACTTCTCATAAGAAAGCAATGTACCAATACGCAGCTGAATACCCTGAAGGACTGCAAAAAAAAGTGCGGGAAAAAACAACTGCGACAGACGGACTGCAAACCTAGGCCCACAGGTTTTACCGATAGGGGACTGATTAATATCTAGTACTAGTAAGTAGGTGTTTATGACGTAGCTTAATACGATCAAACTCAGTTATTCTGCAAATGTCTGAATATTGCTTCTTGTAACTGTAATAGATTGTAATCGTGCCTTAAGCACTACCTCAAAACATGCTTGTGCCATACTGTAATGTAGACGTCACTTACTGAACAATAAGAATTATAATAAAGTCGTGTTTACATTTAGAACCTGATTTCGTATGTCAATTGTGTACTACAGAATGAAGGAAATTTCAATTTCCCTTTCTCCGAGATCTAACAATACTCACCATTCTATTACTTCTGATACAAGCTATCCTGGATAGCTGGCCCTAGGACTATAGACTTAGTAAGCTTTACCGACTCCTGGAACCGGGTACTCGGCTCCCAAATGCCGAGTAACACTTTACCATGAAGCTCATATTGTTTGCATAGCCACCAAACAAGAGATACCCATGGCTTGCCTCCGTGGGGATGGGAGGCTGGGTCCGTAATAGAATGGTGAGTATTGTTAGATCTCGGAGAAAGGGAAATTGAAATTTCCTTCATTCTCCTTCGATCAATACTCACCATACTATTACTTCTGATATACACCAGATTTGATCAGTAACCTGGGAAGGAGCAAGCCATCAATGCTACTTTTGCCCCTTGGAGAAAGATTTAGACTTAAAAACTTGACTAACGGAGACCTAAAAGGACCGTCAAGTTTAACGGAACCGAATCACATTCGCATCACTACCCCCCCCCCTTTTTCTCCTAAGAAAAGGGAGCGAACTCACGAACATGTATCTCGCCTGAAACACAAATATGGCAAGAGGGTTAACTGCTCCTTGCATATCCACGTGTATTAGCCTGGGAATGAGCATGAATATATAAGATGAATGAACATGATATATAGACATAATACAAAAAACTCTCACTATTGAATTACCTTATGATAATTGGACTTCAGACGTACCGCCTCCAACCATTCACTGGTCCGGCCATCAGTGACACAATCTGGTTGTCATCCTCGCGCTCGACCATGCCTGCTTTAGGTTCTTTTCTTACCAAAGTGAAAAAAGGGTGAAGAGCAGTGTGGTCACTTAACTATCGTCTCAAAACAGCTAAAGCGAGTGGATTGGCTGAGTCTGACACATCCCTCATATAGTAATCCGTAAATGAGGACTCACAGTGCCATTGTGCAACGGCCATGATGTCCTCTAATGGAACACCACTGTAAAGGGCGGTCGAGGCGGCTATTCCTCTAACTTCGTGTGCCCTTGCGCCTTGCACCTGGTGCCCAGTCGCCATCTCATGAGTACTCTGAATGCATTCGACTACCCAACGAGAGATAGTATCCATGGATGCGGCGCCATAAGGCTTCTTATGGCAGATCCACAGATGTCTATCGTTCGACCGTAACGAGTCAGTCCGTTTCCTGTACTTAGTCAAAGCACGGACCGGGCACCAGACACTGGCATCACGATCAAACCTAGTTAACTTCGGTATTATGATCGGTTTGCCGGGATATCTCAAAGATTGATTCTTTGACATAAACTCTGCTCTTGGCAGAAGACCCAGACCCTCTCCGGAGACAATAAATCGGTCCCTCTCTGCCGAAAGCGCATGGATCTCACTGCACCTTCTAGCTGAGGAAGCTGCCAATAGAAAGACCGCCTTTAGAGTCAAATGCTTTAGACTAGCCGAACGCAACGGTTCGAAAGGGTAATTGGCCAGTACATTAAGTACTAAAGATAGACTCCAGGCTGGAATGACTACCGGTTGTCTCGGTCGGAGATTGCTCATTCCCATCACCATCACATTCAACTGGGCCACCTCTGGACTATCCCTGTTGGCTAGACAAGGGATAACTGATGCCAAAGCTGACTTGTATCCAGCAATTGTGACGGGAGCTAGTCCTGAAAAGAACAGCTCACAGAGAAAGTCTGCTATTTGCTGAATAGTGGATTGAAAGGTATCAATACCCTTTTCTTCACACCAGTCTGCAAATCTGTTAACCTTGTTGTTATATGACTTGAAGGTTGACCTCCTTCTCGCAGCCGCGATGAAATCAGCAGCTTGTCGAGAAAAGCCTTCCGACGTGGAACGTTGTTTGATAACATCCACGCAGTCAATTTGAACATTTCGGGACGCTCGTGTAGGAAGCGTCCCTTGGTCTGGGAGATTATGTTCGGAATCTCGGGCAACTGCACTGGGTTTTCCACCAGCAGATCTAGCAGATCCGTGAACAGCGCTATTAGCAGGACCAGACACGGTTCCTCCCTGATCTTCACCAATACCTTCGGCAGAAGAATGGTGGGTGGATACGCGTAAGCGTGCATCCCTCTCCAGCTTATCGCCAGAGCGTCTGTATCGATGGCATTTGGAACTGGAATCGGCGAGACATAAGTCATGATTTGAGCATTTTCCCTTGTGGCGAACAAGTCCACGTTGGGTTTGCCCCAATGCTCGAAGATCCTTCGTAGAACTGGAGGGTTGAGGGACCATTCTGTTGGCAGAATTCTCTGTCTGCGAGACAAAGCATCCGCCAGAATGTTCAATCGCCCAGGAATGTGAGCTGCTTTCAAAACAACTGAGTAATTCCTGCACTATTGAATCAAGTGCCACACTTTGATACACAGTGTGGGTGACCTAGTCCCGCCTTGGCGATTTATGTATGATACTACCGTCGAGTTGTCCGACCGTATCAATATCACCTTGCCCCTGATCATCGGAAGAAACTCTTCCAACGCCAGTTCCACTGTCATCATTTCCAACAGATTGATATGCAGCTGGCTCTCAGGAGAGTCCATGTGCCCGAGACCAGGTGTTCTCCCAGGCAGGCCCCCCACCCCTCCAGCGATGCATCCGTGTACACGGACAGCTGGGGGCGGGGTAGGTGCAGTGAAACCCCTACTAGGAGATTCTGACGCTGTTCCCACCATACAAGATGCGACATTATCGGCTCCAAAACTGGTATCAGTTTTGACAGGGGTTCTGCTCTCTGTTTCCAGAGAGACATCAGATACAACTGGATAGGTCTTCGCATTAGAGCAGCGTACGGGATCACCCGCTCCATGGAGACCATCATGCCCAGCATCTGAAGAAACCGCCTCGCCTGAATGTGGTTTCCCACTCGAAAACTCTTGAGGATGGCTAACAGAGACACCACTCTGGGCTCTGACGGGTAAACCCTGCCCTCCTCGAGATCGAATCGCATCCCCAAATAAACGAAATGTTGAGTGGGCGTCAACTCGGATTTCTCCTTGTTGACTATCCAGCATAGATCTGAAAGTAACTTCAGAGTCAGAGCAGTATCCACGTTCAACCTGGCTGCCGAGTCTGCCTTGATCAGCCAGTCGTCTATGTAGGTGTGTAGTGCCACGTTCTCCTTTCTGAGAAACGCTGTCACCGCAAGGACCACTCTTGTGAAAACCCTTGGAGCTGTCGACAGGCCAAACGGGAGAACAATAAACTCCCATACTTGATTCTGAAACGCAAATCTCAGAAACCTGTGACAACTCCTGTTCATCGGAATGTGGAAATATGCATCTTTCAGATCGATCGATACACACCACATTCCCTTCCTCAATCCTGCCATCACCGACCACGACGTTTCCATCTGGAACCGAGGCGTATGGATAAACCAATTTAATGGCCTGAGATTGAGTACGGGTCTCCATCCCCCTGTGCTCTTGGGGACAAGGAACATATTGGAATCGAAGCCTCGAGTGTTCTGGTTCGCTGGTTTTATTACTCCCTTCAGAAGCAAACCTGACACTTCATTCTGAACGGCTTCTAACTTGTCTGGTTCCCGTGGTACGGGTGTCCAGACAGGTGCCAAAGACAGATTCTGCGGCGGAAAGTCCCACCACTCTGGCATGTACCCCTGGGATAACCATCCCAGGACCAGACTGTCTGACGTCACACCTCGCCATGCCTCGACGAAATGCATGAGCCTTCCACCCACCATAGACGCCTCAACGTCTAATGGGGTTGTCGGCTCGCGGTCCGCTCCCCACCCCCCTTTCTTAACGAGAGAGAGAGAGAGAACCATTTCCGTCCTGGCTCGGCAGGTATAACTGGCACCGCTGTTCCTGTCACACAGGTGCGGTCCAGGTGGATATGAAGGGAACTTTCGTACCCTCAGGTACGATCCGCTCCCTTCTTTCCGCCCTTGGAGGACTTACCCTTACCCTCTAGGGCGATCCGGAGCAACATTCGGGAGGGTAGGGGCCTCCACAACCTTGCTGGCTTTCTTAGCCGGCGGCGGCTGAGAAAATCCAGATGAAGCAGAAGTCGCAGCAGGCTTAGCTTTCGCCTTGCCTTTCTGCTTCTTCTGCTTCTTCGAAGGTTGGCCAGCTAACGGCTTCCCTACAGCCCCTAATGCGTGCGCTTGCCGCACTAGCTCCAGCTGTAGGTTTACCACCAACCGATTCTGCGCAATGCTGGCAGTGTCCTCTAGGATGGCCCGCGCCTGGCCACCGAAGATGCTAGGCCCTGTCATGGGTGTCCCAAGAAGACGCTTCCTGACTGCCGTAGCCGGACGCATATGGTCAAGAACCATTTGCCTCCTGGACTTTGTCACACGTGCTTGCACCCTTGCCAGTGCGTCCATAGACAGCACCAAGCCGTCATTCACGCACGAAAGCGCCACAGGTGGCACGCCCCCGCTTCAGCCCACACCGAGTGAAGAAGGCGATAAGAATGGTTGACAGCACTCATCATAGCTGCCCTCACACCCTCATCGCATAGGGACAGGACTTCTTCCTGGTGTGCCTGGGACCTGTCCACAAGTGCCGGACCGGGGCCACACGCTCCAGCACTCTGAACACCCAGAACCCATCGGTCATCCTCGGTGACCGACGGTACCACACCATATCCGTCGCATTCCCCCCGCGGAATACGACACCTTGCCCGCACCTCCCTGGAGGCCGCAGGGAGCTGGCCCTTGGTCGTAAGCTGCTTGCTATAAATAGCCTCCAGCAACTCTATGAACCGTGGATCCAATCCAACCGACTGGATCCGGGCCGCGGCCAAGATCCCCGTCCTAATCGATGCAACCGACGGACGGGGCGCATCCTCCTCGGCCGTGGCCGAAACCACAGACGGGTCCACCCTGGCTAGCCAAGCCAGAGCCTCCGACCAGTCTACTTCCGAGGCGGACACACCCGTGAACACGTCACCCGTTGACGTGCTCACGGGCCTGCCAGCCACGGCCTCCCGGCAAGGAGCCGCGGCTGACACGCCAGGCACTCCGGTACCAAACGGTTCCGCCGCCACCCCATGAAACACACCAGTCCATGGGGTAGGTCCGCCCGGAAAACCGTACGGACCCGTAGCGGACCCGTGGCCAGACACGGGTGCCAACGGCACCCCATGTCTGACTGCCGGACCAGGCGAGATAGGTGAGTACTACGCCCGGCCCGGTGCTGGCGTCAAACCAACCGTCACGGGACCGGTGCCTGGTACCAGATTGGCCTCAACCACGGGCGGAGCCGCTGCCCTGGCTTGCACCAAGCCAGACAGCTGGAGGACGGTTCCGTCCAGGACGGAATCGACCTCCATATTCTCCACCCGTGGCATCACAGGCCGCAGCAACCTCTCCTCCTCGTCTTTAGACTCCGAAGAGTCATCACTAGACAATGAAACCGCGGAGCCGTCCTGTCGGACGGCTCCCACACCTGACGGACGGCTCCCACACCTGACGGACCGGCCACCGCTACTGGACCACCCGGAGGTGGCCGCAGAGACAGAACCTGTCAGGCCGGAGCCCGACGGGACTGCCAGGGGGCCGTACGAGACGGCTCCCTCGGTGACCAGTCCAGAACCCTGTCCTAGGACAGGGTCTGTACCAGGCATGGGGAGAAACTGACCCCCAACCTTCGGCAGTAGTGACGACACCAGCGTGGGCAGAACGCTATGCAGAAAACCCTGCATAGCCGGACTGAACCACGCCGGCGGTGCCATCTCCACCACCTCCAGCTGGGGACGTGGAGCGCCCCCACCGGCCGAACCGGATGCTCCACGATTTACCTTCGGAACGCCTGACCCCGCGTCAGACCCAGCCACATTCTTCTGGGCAAGGAACTTCAACATCACTTCCGCGGACCACACTGCACACTACACTACACAAGGTTACATGGCGTACACCTAAAACAGACATGGTCCATAAACATGACCCGTACGAATTTGTGGCACACGTCACATGATGGCGGGGCTGGCTTGGCCTATAAATAAGCACAAACCTACAATAAGCAAGCGGAACGAGACACAGATGGAAGGCAGACAATTAATTTTCAAATAATTTGACCATAAATTAACTGTACCCTCCCGCACCCCGCAACGTTACAGCAAAGATCGCATTGATTATGACGACAAGAACGATGCGGGCATAAATACACCCATAATTGATCCTCCAGGATGTATAAAGGAACCAGGAATCATATCGCATAGCATTCGGGGTATATTTACCAATCAATATAAATTATACTCCTAACGAAAGCCGAAATGATATGTGAAGAAACAACAAAATGTAAACAAACTGCTGTACCACACGGTAAAACCGCAGACCGCACATCTAATCAAGAATTTTGAAACCACCGATCATTGCAAACCGATCGTGATAACACGTAAACTTGAACATTCCAAAGTTTCCGGTACCATTTTTAGTACGCAGCACCCAGAACAAGATGCGCGAATTAATGAAAAAAATTTTCTTCACATAAACATCCAAGCATCACGGGTGTGACGTCACCCGCTCGGATCCTATGGAGAACGACGTCAGCCGATATTCGTGTTAGAAATACCGTAGCAAACACCTATTTTCATATCTGCCGATCGCCTGTTGGGGTTTAAAGAAGGCGATCATCCGTCATATCTCGTTGTTAACACACATCCCAGATTCTTTGGGGTCAGAAATTGGAACATGCGACACAACGAAATTTAGAGACCTAAGTCTTTTAACTATGGATAATAAGGAATTATACAACCTGGTTATCCTCGGCGGTATCCATATTATCCAATTATCCTTGCAAGAGAATCACTAGCTATCAACTATCACAGACAAAAGACTTAGAAAATAATCCTGAATCTCTCCACTGCAAAAAGCATGTATGCTCTTGTTGCTATGCAAACAAGAATGAGCTCTATGGTAGACGGGTACTCGGCAGTTGGGAGCCGAGTACCCGGTTCCAAGGAGTCGGTAAAGCTTTCTAAGTCTATAGTCCTAGAGCCAGCTGTCAGAGCCAGCTGTATATCAGAAGTAACAGAATGGTGAGTATTGATCGAAGGAGAACAGTAGATGGTGTTCCGAAGTGGGATATTCTAAACATTGACAGTCTGAATAACAAAATCGTGAATCATGGAAGGCATATTCAAACAGTCCAACCCTCTAAGAACAGACGGTAACATGCACGAAAACTGGAAACTTTTCTAGCAAGTTCCTGTAAAGTGTGCAGTGTTACTGCAATATTTAGGCAAAGATTGTATACCTATATATAATTCATTTATGTTTGCTACTGAAGCAGAGAAAACAACTTTTGATTTTGTCAAACAAAAGTTCAAAGAACATTGTCAGCCAAGGAAAAATGTAACGTATGATAGGCATGTGTTCTTTACTACTAAGCAGTCAACAGAATCTATCGATGCTTACGTAACAGATCTAAAAAACAAGGCCAAACAATGCGAATTTGGTGAACTTCATGATAGTCTGATTAGGGATCAAATAATCCTCGGGTCCGTGATAATACAACCCATCGCAGATTGTTACGTGAACCAGACTTAAGTTTGGTGAAAGCTATTGACATTTGTCGAGCTTCTGAAATTAGCGAAGCGCAGCTAAAAACGTTGAACCCAGTGAACTCTGAAGTTAATGCTGTGTGCTACAAAAACAAAACAAAGCCTACAGTGCAAAACATACAATCAGTAAAGTCGCCGCGTAGTACATGTCCTAGATCAGCCCCTGCAGCACACCAATGGCAATGCCAGAACTCTTGTCGCATTCATGAACCTGGTCATTGTCCAGCCTATGGCCAAACTTGCAATTATTGCTGAAAACCAAATCATTTCAAGGTTGCTTGCAGGAAGCGTCGTTCGACTAAACCCGTACATATGGTTACTGACACTGTTGACGATGATTTTAGTGAACTATTTATCGGATCAGTTGAATAAAACTCAAACCATGTCAAAGACTGGACCATTAATGTGCTTATAAATGAGTCCATTAAATTTGAAAATAGACACCGGTGTTCAGACAAACGTACTCAATGTTAATCATTACTAATAAGTTACTAATGCGCAACTAGAGAAATGTAACACTAAACTAGTCTCGTATTCATGATCGAAACAGCTGGCAAATGTACTCTAGCATTAGAACATCATGATAAATTTTATCCGGTGGGTTTTATTGTCGCAGACACTAAATCAGCTTCAGTTTTGGGTCTTGAATCAAGTGTTCAGCTAAATCTAGTCAAAAAACTATGTGCTGTCAAAAACACTGATGACATATTAGCATCATACCATGATCTTTTTACAGGTTTAGGCAAACTACCTGTGCAGTATCGCATAGAGACTGACCCGACCATCTGGCCTGTTGTTGCACCGTCCCGGAACATTCCAGTTGCGTTGAAATCTTGCGTCAGAGCAGAGTTACGTCGCATGGAGGAGACCAGAGTGATTGAACGCGTCGATGGCCATACGTCGTGGGTCAGTAACATGGTAACTGTTGTGAAGCCTGAGTCGTATCTGTATGGACCCTTTGAACTTAAATCGTGCAATCAAACGTGAACATTACACTATGAAAACTGTAGAAGAGGTGGCGTCGGAAATGCCTACCGCAAAATCTTTCAGCATACTAGATGCACAGAGTGGCTTCTGACAGATTCCCCTTGACGAGGAGTCCAGTCGTCTGTGCAAATTTACTAGTCCAGTTGGCCAATATAATTATCGTCGTCTTCTGTTCGGAGTAAATTCCGGGCCTGAGATCTTTCAATCTGTCATGCAGCAGTTATTCAGTGACTTTGAGGGTGCATCAAAAAAGCATCCACTTTTGTTTCTACGAGAATTCGTAATACTTACCAGATGTACTATTATGATAATGTCTATTATCTAGTCTAGCTCAAAATAAACAATTAAAACTCTTAATACTGTGTCCGGGAATTAACATAGCCGCAGGTACCGAGTCAATTCCCAATCAGTCAGATTCGTTTTATATTTGTCTTAACAAACAGCGCAAGCAGCTCAGCCTCACCTCAGCGTGGCGGCTGAGGCAGGGCCATAGTACATCCGGTAAGTATTACGAATTCTCGTAGAAACAAAAGCGGATGCTTTTTTAATTCTACTTCGAATAATACTTACCAGATGTACTATTATGATAAACTCCGGATTTCAACAGCAAAGAAATACCGGTGGGAGGAGGTGAGTCTCGAACCAGCACACATCTACCATCTGACAGAGAAGGTTGTGAAGAGACTAGAACCCTGGCATACGCTTGGGTTCTGCCATCTGACTCATAGCGTGCTAAACTTCCATGGCCTAGACCGCACTCCCCCCCTCATTTGTCTGCACAAATTCCAGAGGGCTGTCAAAAACGGGGAGCAACGCCTACCAGACCCGTGTCAGCCCCAAGTCTCAGCTAGTCCAGAGAGCGCAAAGAAGCTACTACAACTTCTAAATTTTGAAAAAAATATCAGTATATCGAATAGAATTTCAAATTGGAATGAGTCTAAGGAAGAACTTGTGATGTGTGCGAAATAGTGGTCGGATGTGGCTTAGTTCAGATTCGATAAATTGGCGACGGCTACCGGATTAAGTGCGCTGGAGATATCGCGAAGGTAGAAATCAGTAAATGACGACTCGGCATGCCATTGTGCTACAGACATCACCTCCTGTAATGAGACACCCGTATAAAGGGCCGATGCTGCTGCTAGTGCTCGGACCTGATGGGCATTCGCACGATCAATCTGCTTTCCTGTAGCGATTTTGTGCGACATCTGAATAGCATCGACTATCCAACGAGAAATAGTATCTTTTGAGGCGCGCAAATGAGGAGCTTTGAGACATAACCACAGAGATTTCGGGTCATCTCTCCACTCCTCAGTACGTTTTTTATACATTTTCAAACATCTGACAGGACACCAAGCAGAAGAGTTTGGGTCATGTCTAATTAAACTTGGCAAATTGATCGGCTGTCCTGGATATTTAAGTGACTGATTCTTTGCCAGGAAACAAGGACATGGAAGTAGTCTTAAACCTTCACCCGTGACGACAAAACGGTCTTGTTCGGCAGAAAGCTCGTGAATTTCGCTTCTCCTTCTCGCCGACGCTGCTGCAACCAAGAAAACTGATTTAATAGTTAACAGTTTAATATCTATAGATCTAATCGGTTCAAAAGGAGCATGCCTTAAAACCTGTAGAACAAGAGATCGATTCCATGCTGGGATAGGAATTGGCTGTCTAGGTCGCAGATTGCTCATTCCTTTAATAACTTCATTTAAAGTGTCATTTTCCACTCCTTCAATGGCCAGACTGGGAATGACTGAAGCTAATGCAGACTTATATGCTGCTAGGGTTGAAGGTACAAGTTTGTCAACTTCGTATAAATGACAGATAAAATCTGCTACGTGTTGAACAGATGTAGAAAAGGGATCGATATCTCTTCTATAATTATATGTTTTAGTGGTTGACCCTCTTCTGGCTAAAGCAACAAACTTCGCTGCTTGCTCAGAAAAGCCACCCTCAATTGCACGCTGCTTGATAACATCCATGCAGTCAATTTGAACATTTCTGGTCTGTCGTGGAAGTACAGACCCCTGTTCTGAGAGATTAGATCTCTTCTGCCTGGAAGAGGGATTGGATTGCAGACCAGAAGGTCCAGCAGATCCGTAAACAATAAGGCGTGATCAGTAGTACTTGGCACATACCCTCTCTTATCTTTGCCAGAACTTTTGGGATAAGAATCGTTGGAGGATACGCATATGCGTACATTCCCTTCCAACTTATCGCCAGTGCGTCTACTGCTAGAGCTAGCGGGTCCGGGATCAGTGACACGTATGTGACCATCCTTGCGTTCGGTTTCATCGCAAACAGGTCCCCACATTTGCCTTGCCCCAATGTTTGAATAGAACCTCCGCAACCGATTGGTTGAGCTGCCACTCCATCGGATGACAAACCGTCCTTCGACTGAGAGCATCTGCTAAGATGTTCAGTCTTCCTGGAATGTGTGCTGCCCGAAGAATAACATTCCTCTCCTGGCACCACAGCAGAAGGTTCCAAATCATCATACACAACGCCGGTGATCTCGTCCCGCCATGGCGGTTTAAATAAGACACCACTATTGAGTTGTCTGTCCTTACTAGGACAACATTGTCTCGGATTAAGCTCTCAAATTTTAGAAGTGCTAATGTCACTGCCAATAATTCGAGAACATTGATATGTTTCTGCGCATTGGTCCGATCCCATTCACCCGACACTGACTGATCGTCAAATACCGCTCCCCAACCCGTTGTCGATGCATCTGTGAAGATGGACATCTGTGGTTGAGGAGGTTGTAGAGGAACACTTCGCAGGAGATTCTGTTCTGATAACCACCACTGATGGTGGAATATCAATGGTTCTTTTACTGGAATCTTCGAAGATAACGGATCTGTTCTCTGAGACCAGAATGATATTAGATCTGAATCGGCCTGCACCTGAGTGCCGCATAAGGAACCACTTTCTCCAGAGACACTAGTAAACCCAGTATCCTGAGAAATTGGCGCGCCGTCAGAAAGGCTCCTAGAGAAACTGACTCCAGTACTGCAATCAAACTCTTGACTCTGCTCTCCGCCAGAAAAGCTACGCCGTCCCTGAGGTTGAAAAGTATTCCCAGATAAACAAACTCCTGGGATGGAGTCAATTCTGATTTCTCTAGATTCACAATCCATCCTAGATCCTTTAGTAAGGCTAGGACTACCTGAAGATTGTTGCGCAGAGTGACTGGATTCCCCGCCTTCAGCAGCCAGTTGTCTATGTAAGTATGAACAGCTATGTTTCTCCTGCGAAGATAAGAAGTCATGGCGAGAACCACTTCGGTGAAGACCCTCGGTGCTGTGGTCAGGCCGAATGGAAGCGCATTTAATTCCCAAACATTATCTTGGAATGCAAAGCGAAGGTATTTCTGAAAAGGAATTGACATTGGAATATGAAAATATGCATCCTTCAGGTCTAGCGACACTGCCCACATGCCTTTTCTCAGCCCTGTCATCACCGCTCCTAGTCTCCACCTGAAATTTTGGAGACAGAATAAATTTGTTCAACGGGTTGAGATTGAGAATTGGTCTCCAACCTCTGGTATGTTTCGGAACGAGGAACATCATCGAATAGAAGCCTAGGGAGGACTGATTGCGGACTAGATGAATCGTGTTCTTCCGCTGAAGAGCTTCGATTTCTGAGCAAATGGCATCTAGACGATCGGATTCCCTTGGAACGGGAGGCCACACTGGAGTCGATGTCAATGGAACTAACGATTGACGGATGAGCCAGTCCGGTTCATAGCCGTTTCTTAACCACTGACAGACTAAACAATCTCGCACGACCCGTTCCCATTGGCTTGAGAACAGTTGAAGTCCGCCTCCGACGGTAGGAATCTGCATACAGCTGGCGGTCGATATTGCACGATAAGACGCTAAATCGCTTGGGTGAAGATTCTCAACTCCCTTCGTTCCTAACGTCACCGGAACTGATTCCACCGGAAACCCGTCAGGACCGGCCTCCACGGCCGCCCCCCGGTTTCTTGGAATATGACGGGCCGGAACCGCCGCCACGGCTATCCTTATGATAACTGCCGTGACCCGAACCGCCACCCTTCCTGTCGTCCTCATACGGCCTCTTATTAGAGGACTTATATGAGGACGAATGGCCAGGGCCCTGCGATACGGATGCCCATCAAGGCCAGAAGGACGGAAGGACGATCTCTGGCACTGCCTCTGCTGCTCATGCCGATGTTGTTTGTAGGACTGCTGCGGCTGTGTCCTCTTAGTCGATTTCCACAACTTGCCGACTACTTCCTGCTCAGCGACCATTGACGCCACCTTGAATAAGGCTTGCCGTGCCGAGCCGCCGAACACGCCTGGACCAATGAAAGGCGCAGAAGATAACGCAGCCCTCATCTCAGGTCCTGGTTCTACACAATCGAGAACCATTCTCCGCTCCGCCAATGATCTGGTGATCACCCTGGCCAGGCAATCCTGTGACAAGCGCATGGTGTCCCGGACAACTCCGGGAGAAGCCTCTGGCACTTGTCCACCTTCCGCCACGCAGGTAAGCATACCCTGCAGGACAGTGCATCCGTGCAAGAGCGCAGCCATGGCTGTCCTCGCGGCATCTTCAATGAGCGTTAGCTCATTAAACGGATCTTTATTGGCCTGGGAAACTAAGGGACGAGAATGCCCCTTCGATTTGCCAGCCAATGGCCTATTCAGCATCTCTCGCTCCCCAACGGAAAGCCGTGGAACCCGGGCATACTGATGGTAGGCCAGCTCCGGAAAACGGACCCTACTCCTTATCCCCTTCGGGGCTTTGGGCAATGCATAATCTGGCTGAACCAGACGATACGCCGCAACCTCCAACATGTCGGAAGTCTGCGTGTCTAAAGGGAGCATCGGCATGGCCGAAGAGCCACTTGACAGAGCGCTAGGCGCTCGCTCTGACATCCGTTCCATTGCCGGATCGCGCTGAGATCCTTGATCCGATGCCAACCCAAGACGGTCGGACATCCAGCCAAGGACCTGCACCCATTCAGATTCGATGCAGAAAGCAGACTCGTCCATCAATGGACTACCGTTCTCATCTTCTTTCTCATCCTTGGATGAGTAGGCCACCGACGATCCATGCTGAGAGCTATGGCCCGCA
Organism: Chaetoderma sp. LZ-2023a; assembly: GCA_034401795.1. Classification (NCBI taxonomy): domain Eukaryota; kingdom Metazoa; phylum Mollusca; class Caudofoveata; order Chaetodermatida; family Chaetodermatidae; genus Chaetoderma; species Chaetoderma sp. LZ-2023a. Next base: position 92,094,045 of record CM067373.1, on the reverse strand, counting down.
CGTCTTCCAACATGAAGCGCGTCCATAGCCCGACTACTAGCGGCACCAGTGATTCACCGCAGTCCATCGGCTCCAGCACGGGAGGCGGGACTACAGCCGCTTTCACCACGGTAGATGCCGGCACTCCAAGAGGAGCCACACCTAACGCCTCCGGGATGCCGCTAGGAACCACAAAACACGGCTCCAATGACAACGCGGGTTGAGCGAAATCCGGGTGGAAAATGCCCGACGGAACGTCGACATCACCACCCGCTTGGCAAACCCGTACAAATCCCGAGGGAGATCCCTGGGATGTACCTGGTCTAGCCGTCAATGAAATATCCGGCATGCCGGAATCTTCCATTAGGAGAAGATCTTCCTCCTCCGCCATCAGCTCTTGAGCCAAGGACGGAGAAAGGACAGGTGCTTGTCCCTCTGCAGAACTAGCCGGACCACCGAAAGGTTACCCTGCACCAGCCTGCATCGTCGGGATCGTGGATTGCAAGGACTCAAACATTGCCTTGAACTGGGCCGCCCATACGCCCAATCCATTCGCTCGTTCAGACGATTCCAGTCCTCTCACAGCTTGGCTGCCTTGTCCCTCGCGATTCTCTCCAAGCGCGCACGACGATCACGATCGAACTCTGCCACCAATTCCGACGACCACTTGGCGCACACATTACACGGACTTCCCACTTTGCACTTCGTGCAAGCGACACAGTGATGGCCATTAAACTTGCGCTTCATGAACCTGTTGCATTTATGGCACAGTATCCTGGTTCTTGGCCTTCTGCGAACACAAAGAAGAATTAAAACGCTGCACATGACATACGATGACAAGCAATACGCACAATTGACTTGATTGTAAATAAGAACTACTTAGAAACATTAACTTTCTCTTAAATTAATGATAATCAAGCCTTTAGGCAGGAAATATTTGAAACTTTTTTGAGTGAAAATTAATAAACACAACTTGGAAATTAACTAACGTTAATACAGCCAAGAAATAAATGCCGATCGCTACAAACACCCTCGACAATGAAGCGAGAGCTAAAAATCGGCATAAACAGAGTGCATAGACATGCCAAGCCAAAGCGAAACATTAATCATGGGCGCCGCCATCTTGGCTATGGGTGCATCCATCTTGGAAGGAACCGAGTCGCAAGAGATATTAACCGCGTACCCGGCTAAGATTAAAAAATTAACGACTCCAACAATGGCTACCATTTTAAAATAATGTGCCAATTTAAGGAAATTTCAAACAGTCATTACGGCACGAATGTATAGATTCTAGATTGATACAACCTGCCCCTGTGATGATTTTCCTTTTTCTTCCATCCTTCTAGCAATGAATTAAGCAGAAAACCGCTAACTCCGTTGAAAATTTCAAATTTAGAGAGCTAAAAAACCCACGACTAGCATGGAGAGCAAAATAGACGAATCTGACTGTGATTGGGAATTGACTCGGTACCTGCGGCTATGGTAATTCCCGGACACAGTATGGGCAGGACCAGGAGAGTGCGGAGTTTTAATTGTTTATTTGGAGCTAGACTAGATAATAGACATTATCATAATAGTACATCTGGCAAGTATTATTTGAAGTAGAAGATGCCATCATTGATGATCTCCTGATTTGGTTTGAAAGCCATGAACAGCATGATTCTCGTCTTCGTGCAGCTCTCGATAGGTGCTGCAAGAAAAAACTTAGACTTAGCAAATCAAAGTGCAAAATCGTGATGACTGAACTCAAATATGTCGGATATGAACTTACTAGTGAAGGACTTAAACCAGACCCAGAAAAAGTAGCCGCTGTCATCGACATGCCAGTGCTTGAAACAAAGAAGCCATACAACGGTTCCTTGGAATGCTTACTTACCTCTCGAAATTTATTCATTTTCCGAAATCACATCACCATTGCGGGAACTTCTTGAGAAAGACATTGCATGGCATTGGGACGAACCTCAACAAACCAGTTTTGATCAGTTAAAAACATTGGCATCCAGCACACCAGTGTTACAGTATTTTGACATGCGAAAACTGGTTACCCTTTCAGTTGATGCGAGTTCAAAAGGACTCGGTGATACAATCTTGCAAGACCAGCAAGCCGTTGCATATGCGTCACGTGCTATGACAAAAACTCGACACCATTACGCTCAAATTGAAAAAGAAATGCTAGCCATTCTGCTTGGTTGTGAATGGTTTCACCAATATCTGTATGGACATATATTTGTTGTGGAAACAGATCACAAGCCACTCGTGTCAATTTTCAAAAAGCCATTATTACACGCACCTGCGCGTTTGCAAGCTATGTTATTAAAGTTACAGAAATATGATTTCAGTGTAGTCCATAAAGCTGGTAGAGTTAACAATAGCTGACACTCTTAGTCTCGCATTTCAGTCAGAAGAATTTCAGGACACTGATCTCGAAATTTGTCTCATACTCCCTGCATCCAATGAATGGTTACGTGAAATCGAGTATGAAATGAATGATGACACGACTCTGCAAATGCTAAGGTCTACCATTTTGCAGGGTTGGCCTGAATCACGTGCGGATGTTCCTGCATGTGTTCTCCCTTACTGGAATCATCGAGATGAACTTTCATTCTACAATGGTATAGTCTTCAAGGGTCAGAAAATCGTCATTCCACTATCACTTAGATCAGATATGATAGTTCGTATCCACTTATCACATCTAGACATGACACTCTGCAAGACGAGAGCTTGCGATGTAATCTTTTGGCCTGGGATGTGTAAGGATATTGAAGACAAGTGTTTCCAAATGTAGAGTTTGCAATGAAAATCAATATAATAATGCCAAAGAACCAATTATCCTTCAGTCAGTTCCATCACGCCCGTGTTCCAAACTCGGTTCGGATTTATTTGAAATAGATGGAACTCATTATGTCATAATTGTTGACTATTACTCAGGATTCTTTGAGCTTTCACATCTTCATGATCTTTCGAGTAAAACAACAATTATGCATATTAAGTCACATCTCGCGAGACATGGTATCCCTGATGAGATCGTCACAGATAATGGTCCTCAATATGCTAGTCGGGAGTTTAAGGCATTCAGTGAACTTTATGGTTTTAAGCACACATTGTGCAGTCCACATCATCCCCAAGCAAACGGGATGTCAGAAAAATCAGTCCAAATTGCTAAACATTTACTTATAAAAGCTAAACGTGATGGAACTGATCCATATTTAGCTTTTTTAGCACACGTAACACACCTCGTGGCGACTTAGGATCACCTTCACAGCGTTTATTTTCCTGTCGAACTAAGACTCTTTTACCAACATCAGAGACATTGCTAGAGCCTTGTGCAGTCCCCAATGTTCAGACAAACCTGATGAATCAGAGACACTCAGAAACATTACTTTGATAGGCAGACTAGGACCCTTCCAATATTGCAACGTCGTGACATTGTGCGTTATAATGTTGATACGGAGGAAAAGGGTTGGAAGCAATGTGTCATTAACAATTCAGCTACTACTCCCTGGTTATATAACATTACCACACCAGAGGGTAGAAATATTTGACGTCCCATGAGGACATTGATTTACCAACATTGCCCGCTCCTACAATTGTACCACCACTTAATCACCATCCAAACAATTCAAACAATATTCAACCAGCGCCTAGCTCTGAACCATTTGTTGTTCCAAAGCCAAGTCTAACTAGATATGGCAGAAAAGTGAATATTCCTGTGAGGTTTAAAGATTATGTCCCATAATATATAACGTCTTATTATGACTCTATTATGTCCCATAATATAATGTCTGATAATGACTCCATTATGTCCCATCATATAGTCCCATCATATAACATCTGATGGCTCTACAAGAATGACTATATTTACATTATATTACTGTGCTCATTTAATCAGTGTTAACATTATAATCATTTGACTTCTCATTCAGAAAAGGAGATGTAATAGATTGTAATCGTGCCTTAAGCACTACCTCAAAACATGCTTGTGCCATACTGTAATGTAGACGTCACTTACTAAACAATAAGAATTATAATAGTCGTGTTTACATTTAGAACTTGATTTTGTATGTCAATAAGCTATCTCGGAGTTCCAAATGCGCATGTGCAGCAAATGTCAGGTCAAAGCACATAAACAAACCACTTTGTGTGCCTTCGCTTAGCAATAATCACATAGCTTTTACAGTGTTTTCAGCTAAATAAACCTTTTGCAAACATCTCGCTTCATAAAAATAATATTCTTACGTAGTAATCACTGCATGTTTATAAAAGAAATTTCATATGGCTAACACGAATCGCACGAAATACCTTATTTTCGTATATGGCCTATATATACTGAGCCAAAACAGTTTAGCAACAGTGAAGTTTGGTTTGTTGTATTAAAACTATGCATCCATTTATAACCAAATTTGCAGGCATGTTTCGTCAATGTAATGTCTCGCTGATCATGACGAAATGCAAATCATTTCTTGCATTTCTCGGCCGCACGCTTACTGCATGTGAAAATGCAATTTTCATGCACTGGCCCACATTGGCGGGTAGCGAAGGCAAAAAGTCACCATATTGCAAAAGCAGATAACGAACGTTAACAGAAAACGCTTAAAAGCTTACCCTACCGAACATGGGCTGCCACCCAGGGCTACCTGAAGATCAGCGCCATGAGGCAATGGGAAGACTCGCTGCTGGGCAGAGCGTTCGCGCTGTTGCTCAACATTTTAATTTTCACGCCTCAACCATTTCCATCTCCGCCAACGTGAGCAGGAAACTGGACATGCTAATGACCGACCACGATCTGGCAGACCGAGAGCAACAAAACCACGAGAAGACCGCTACTTAGTGATGGCATCACGAGGTTACAGGTTTGAGAAAGCGCCGCGGCTGTCCCGTAATTTGCACACCGCTACCGGCACTACAGTGCATGCACAAACTGTGAGAAACAGACTCCATGATGCTGAACTGCATGCCCATCGTCCACTTGTTGCTGTTCCGCTTACAGACCATCACATTGAGAATAGGTTTGCATGGGCAAGAACTTATCAGCGATGGCGTGCTCAACAATGGAGCCATGTTTTGTTCAGTGATGAGTCGAGGTTTTGTGTGGATGTGGCGGATGGTAGGCAACGAGTTTAGTGACGTTTAGGAGAACGCTATGATGCAGCCAACATCATTCAGCATGACAGATTCGGTGGCGGCAGTGTCATGGTGTGGGCTCGAATCCATGAAAATGGCAAAACAGATCTTATTGTGATTCGCGGAAATTTAACGGCTCAACGTTACTGTGAAGAAGTTGTCGCCCCTGTTGTCATCCCTTTTATGCAGCATCATGCAGACTATGTTTCAGCAAGACAATGCCCGTCCTCATTCAGCTAGGGTCACCAGTGATTTCCTTGAGGCTAACAACGTTCCGGTGTTGGACTGGCCAGCGCGATCACCGGACCTGTCTCCTATCGAACACGTGTGGGACATTCTTGGCCGTATGGTGCGTGAGAACCATCCACATCTTCACAACGTGCGGGAGCTGGAAGCTGCAATGCTCCAGGAATGGGATGTGATTCCTCTTCATGACATCAGCTGCTTAATTCGAAGGATGAGAAAGTGATGTACAGCGGTGGTTAATGCGCACGGAGGTCACAACCGCCATTGACAGCTCAGTGTCATTATTTAAATTGGACCCTTCGGTTGAATGATGCCGTGTTAAAGGCGCGATGCTAGCATTACAGTAACAAGAGACTGTTGTTCAAATTGGAAAATGACCTATCAATTAAATAATATATTTGAATCAATTAATTGTTTTTGTTAAATAACATTTATACAGTAATATTCTCAGTGTTGCTAAACTTCTTTGGTTCAGTATAATTAACCAATATAATATGTAGTATTGTTATGTTTGATTCCCGCGACTGTCGCCGGGAAAATTTAAAAGCCAACTTGTCCTTGTACGGTATCTGTGTTAGATCCAATAAACGAACTTGTAAGGTTCTGAAAACAAGTAGCTTGTTTTAGATTTACATTTGTGATACCCACCCACCCCACCCCACCCATACTGTAACCCCCCTCCAGCAATGGCAATCCGGTGATTTTTTTGTTTGTTTGAAAAATCCAAATCTGTAAACAAAATCATGGTGAAGTATGGTATGTTGTGGTGCATTGTTTTAATTTTATTTTAAGAGCAACCCTATGTCTAAACTCTACAATTAAAGTATTAGAAGGATTCTCAGATCGAGCTTAATCTTCAAAGATTTTCATAGAGAAGATCTAACTCACACCCTCACGACACTGCCTCCTGCCACACTGTCAATCAAATAATTTGTCAGAACAATGCGATTACTGATCACTCATGCACCTAAACAATCTATCAATCAAAGCATCAACTATTCAGTCACTAGAGCAATCAGAATATTCATTCAGTCAATCAATGATTAAAGAATAAAGACATGAATCAATCAATAGTTGGATTCAATTCAGTTCAATTACAGCCAGCCATGCGATCGTTCAGCCAATCCATTATAGTCCAGTCAATCTAGGCCAAAAATATTTTAACCCGGAACAAATTGCAACAGAATTTTTGTACCCAGTGTATAGGGGGCCATCATGTACAACATATCAAAAGTCCTCTAAAATTCCAATAGGGGAAAGGGTAAAATTTGCATAATTATTACCAGATTTGGGCCATTTCACCTGAAAAATCCATTTTTCTTTATTTCTTTAAAACCGGTATGTAATATATGTGTGACTGGGTATTTTTGGACTTTTTTAGTAATAAATGAATACGATTGACATATTCTCCACAAATTAAATGTATTGTGTTATGCCACTTGCATGAATTTACCTAATACCATCATTGATATTGATACAATACATATTATATTTTATTATGTCACGGTATTGTGTGTTTCTAAGCTAAGCTAAGATGAAATAGTATGGCATAGGTACCTGGTTTCTACTAATTTCATCTTGCATCAATTATCCAAGTCATCTTCCTCAATGAGGATTATTGAATTCGAGCAACTGAGACCCTTACAGTCTTCGCAGGCAGATGTGCAGCTGAGCCCATGTTTTCTACAGGTGCATCTCTTTGATTCACAGCCAGTTTTGCAGCTGCATCTAAATGAATACAGTAAATCGTCAGGTGCTGCCAGCATGTCAGTCTTAACAGGCAGCATTTGGTGGTTGAGAACTTTCCAGCCCCATTCTGTTGGATCCATATCTCCAGCATCTCCTCTCCAAACTTGAATTTGGTAGTACACGCGAAGACTGTGAAACTTTGCGGATGCGGGTGTTGGTGGTAAATCTCGTGCTTCAACATACTTGGAACTTTTTGCAACCTTCTCCCTGAATCGCTTGTACCGCAAAGCAACTAGACTATCCATTGAAGTGCCATTGTATAGAATAAGCATTGCCTTCTCACCTGCTTTTATCACGTCATCTTTATTCGCATTACTCATTGTAAACACTTCAGCAATTTGAGAGAGTTCTTTGCAGCACTGGATTTTGCTAAGGGATGCAGATTTTCCAATTCCATAAAGCCTAGATGTTGAGTCACAGCCAAGGATAGCATGGATAAATAACAGCTGTGAGCACAAACAGAACCCGAGTTTTTCCTTTGCCATTTTGATATTCCACATTCGGGGTTTCTTTGCATTTTGCTTTGGCTCTGGTCTGAAAAATAGCTGACAGCCATTCCTATCAGTATGGTATAGAAGCAACACCAGTAGGTCGGTATCGTCTCCAACAAGAGCAGTATTTGTTGACTTTGAAGCCAAGATAGCCATTTGCGTAATTAAGACATCAGCATCACCGCTTGCCTTTATCGTTAAGCATCCAGCCTGTTCGAGAGATGAACTTAAGATTGATATGAACCGATGTTTGTTCTGCTTGTTACTAAGAAAATCAGGCTTACTCAGAGTTACAACTGTTTGCGGAGTCAGTACAACAGTTGCGCCTGATCCACGAGTTCGCCTCTTATGTGTTACATCTTTTATGTCTGGGCCTTGGTCATAACCATCAAAAACTACTGTAGCCTTTCCATATTTGCTTATGCAATATTTTACATATCTTTGACAAACATTTGCAAATGTCTCTCCACGCTGCCATGGAACACGGTGTAATAGAGCTCCTCCATCAAGCACATAGTGGACAGAATCTGGAGGGACTGCATCTTCATTTTGAATTAATTTCCACAATGCATCAGCAAGTGCCGGCTTATTTGCTTCCCATGGAAGAGATGAATTATCAAAGAGTGCGGGCGGATGAGTGCACAACTCATACTCAAAATAAGATGATGGATTCCCTTTTGATCCATTTGTAGCAATTAAACTGAGTCTTTGAAATAGGAGTTGTGGATCAATTTGTACACATTCATCATCAATCTTGAGAGATGTTTGGATGCTAAGGTAATAGCTTGTCTCTTTCTCTGGAACGAAATGCTTGGTACACATTGGCCACACATCGAATTAATAATTGATTCTCCAATATCTTTAGCATCGTCAACATTGACTGATTCATGTGCAGACAATCCACTAACAAGTCCTCTAAGAGAAGGGTCTGGTCCAAATGGATTCAGTTCACTAAGGATTTTTAGAATTTTGTAAGTATCATCCATATCACGCTTTATTCGAGATTGTGTGGAATCTTTGTGTTGTTCACTTGAATCACAGTTTACCCCAGAGAGCTCTTGCATTGCATTACACACATCTGCACATGCGGGCATAGACAACAACCAAACAAGACGCTGAAGTTCTGTCATTCCACGACCTCATGTTAGACCACCACTTGACTTTACACTTCTCATAAGGACCTGCTCAATAACTAGATCAGTAGATAACCCTGCCCAATACCTATCACTTCGATGAATGACATGATGACCATTGAGGAAGCTGGTGTGTATATCTGGATGACTTTCAGGTATTTCTAATATCTTTTGTAAATATACATATGCAGACTTGGCGTACAGATTATGCCCAGCGGCTGCAAAATATGGAAGCATCTCACGAATGGTCTGAAGGTGCATGTTCCAATCACCAGTTCGTTCTGCCTTAATGAATTTACGCAGAATGTCAACCAACTCCATATACAAAAGCCAGAGTCGTGCAGCCCTCTTATCTTTCATGACCACCTTCTCTGAGTCTAGTTTGTCCTTGACATCATGTAATGCATTTTCCGACGACAATCTTGTAGCTACATACGGATTTTGATAATGTCATCATAGAGCTCTCCAACTTTAACCAGACTTTTATTTAGGGAACTTTCAATCGTTTCATGTCCTGCAACATTATCATCATTGTCAAACAATTCTTTTGAATGCATTGCAGCGGAATATTCTACTGTGTCAACTTCAGCATCTGCAATTGTAGGTAGTGGTAGGTTGTATGCATTTGCAATCAAGATTGTACTGAGAGAAGCAAAAACCATGAGGTGTCCTCGAACTGCTCGAGAAATTGCCTTTCCACTAAGAATGTGTTTGACAGCATTCTCAGCGTAGACTACCTCTAGAATAGGCGCAAGACCGCTTCCTGCCATTAAGTGACCAATGCAGCCAAGGAAGCTCATCTCCATATGAAGACCTCCGAGTCTTAGAATAATTTGCTTTAATGGACTCCAGCTCGGCTCAATCTCTATGATAGTCATAGCTTTCCAAAATAAGGGCTGATCAAATGTAATCACGGGTGCAACATGGTATCGGTTTGCCTGTTCACAAACATAAGTCAAAGTGGAAAAGATGCAGGTCATGTTACTTGGCTCTAGATCTATCATCGGAAGGAAAATAAGAGACGATTTACCTGGATAAACTCCTTGGTGAACAGTTTGCATCATGTCAGAGCATGACTGTCTCCTTGAACGCAGAAACAAAGAGAAATCCCAGAGGATGTCAATGTCAGCTGTTGGGTCTGTTTGTTCCATCGCAGTTAACTCCTTAAAGGTCAATGGGAAGTTCCTGGTATGTTGAGACTCAAAGTTCCTGATACAGATCTTGCCAACTTGCTTGATATCTTCCGTGACCATGAAATTCAGAGCTTAGACAACATTTCTACTTCGTTTATTTGCGGAATGAAGCAGGTAAGGGAAGTTTCATTATTCGGATAATGGCGGTAGCTAAATATGCGAATTTACCCACTTTCCCATCGAGGGATTTTGGAGGACTTTTGATATGTGACACCTGGCAGTCCCATGAATGCCGCAGAAAAGAAATAAATTCTGTTGCAATTTGTTCTAGGTTAATTTGTAGTTTTACTGGACTATTAGGTATATATACGCACCATTGCAGTGGCATACCCCTAGCATCGTGTATGGGGCGGTTTGGGCTACCAACTAACTGCATGAGTGAGTGATCGACCCACCGACAGAGTACATGACTGGCTGGCAGGCTGGCCAACCGACTGACTCACAAACTGACCGACTCACTCACTCACCGACTCACCCACTCTCACTCACTAACTGCATGAGTGAGTGATCGACCAACCAACAGGGTACATGACTGCCTGGCTGGCTCGCTCCCTGGCTCACTCACTCACTGACTGGCCGACTGACCTACTCACTCACACTCACTGACTCACCCACCCACCAACCGATGGACCCACTCACTCATGAGTGAGTGACTGATAAACTGTGTGGGTGAGTGACTGACAGGCCAATGGACTAACCGGCCGGTCAACCGACAAACTAACTGGCTGACCGAGTAGGTGAGTGGGTGGGTGGTGGATGGGGGCCATAGGTGAATGTCTGGCTGCCGCCCTGGCGGATTGCCTGCCATGGCTGCCTGATTGCTTGCCATGCCCTTGTTGCCTGCCTGCCTTGATCTGGCTGTCCGACTACCTGCCATGTCCTGACTGACTGTCAGCACTGGCTGGCTGCCTGCCTGCCCTCCCCTGGCTTCCTGATTGCCGGCCTGCCCTCCCCTGGCTGCCTGCCTGCCCTCCCTGGCTACCTGCGCTGCCAGATTGCTTGCCCTGCCCTGGCTGGCTGATTGCCTGCCCTGGCTGCCGGTTCTGCCTGGCTGCTGCCTGAGTGGTTTGTTTGACTGATGTTTATTTATGGATAATATGATAAACATAATTATACTGTTTGGGACAATTCCTTTATCAATGAATAGCGTAATCTACGCGCACATATTTACATTGAATGGGTACATTAGGTAGCCTAATAGTGCCTTCAAGGGACTAGAGGATTATAGTGTTAAATTGGGAATATTAGAACAATGAAATTGTAAGACCCAAGTATGTGTTGTACCATACACACAAACAGTGTTGCCCACAGCATCTGATTTTTGGGGGTCCAAGGACCCCACACTCTCAGATTTGGGGATCACACTGTAAAATCTGGGGGTCCCATGGGGTCCTCATCTGAAATATGGGGGTCCCATGTTTTTTTCTTAAAATAAACACAACACATTGATCTAATTATAAAGCACTTTATTAAACATGTTGAAAGCACTAGTTATGACATTGTAAATACTGTTAATGTATATATAGAGAATATTAACTATGCATAGTTTATTAACCTTTAGCACTTAACACTTTTGGCCACCATTGTAGATCACCAAAATACCCATTTTTGAAAGTTTAACACTTGAATGACTGGCTCTAAACAGTGCCAGTCATTCCAGTGGTAAATTTTCAGAAATATCTGGGACGAGTTTGCTCAAGGACGACTTGACCTACTTCGGTATAATGCGGGCATATTTTTTATAATGTAACTGGAATGACTAAATATAGTGGAATACATAGGCTAAGATCAGACAAAACAATAATTTATCAAAAATAATCTGTATAAATCAGATTAAACTGCGTAATTAGTGAAAATATATCAGCCGGATATGTCTAATTCATAGGGAGTAACTATATAACGCGATTGCTGATTGGCTGAAGCATAGATAATGCATTAGCGTGTATCCAATAAGGACTCTTGTATCGGGGAGCTTTGAGCTATACACTGTTTGGAAAAAATCAATATTTTAATGTACGCCTACCTGTAGATCGACGATATCATTGAACATCGCTGCTGGGATGAGCTTTTTACTCATCATATATACCGTCCTGATCTGGGCCTCATGGCTCTTCTTGTCCCGGCATACCTGACGATCGAACACTTCATTTGATGCGGCCACTGATTTTTCTAATCGAATCCGTAGTACGGAAGCAGTCTCTGCCTCCTTGTGGTCTTGCGATGCAATATGTCGGTCTAACGTGGATTTCTGATAATTTGTACTACCGCTTACGAAATTATTAGTCTTCTTCGCACTGCTACAAAACGTACACTTCATTTTACCATCCAGAACCTCAAGCCATTTACTATACGCCGGTGTTTTTAACCAATCGTCACTGAATTTCCTAGACTTCACTTGCTCTACTTTAACTACATTTTCACAAATTTTCGCACTGGTGTCGCAAGACTCGCTACAAATTGTGCTACGCTTTGCCATACTTTCATCGTTATCATCACTATCAGCACATGTAGAATCTAGAGGTCGCTTAACGCCAAACTGAAACAAGCTTCGTTGCATTTTGACTAATTTAATGAAGTCAATATTTCTCTCGTATATATACACAGATAAATCAAGTCTAATACTCGACATGATTTGCTCAATTATTGTCTTAAATTCAAAGAGAATGACGAAGCGGACAGATTCTATTCAGATCAATTTAGTTGAGAAATTGGGAAAACCTAACGATCGAGTATTGTTAAACATTATAACCACTAATCCATCAGTCAATCAATCAGCCGCTATTGCTAAATAAAAGACGGCTTATAGTGCGCATTGATACCGTTATTCAAACAGCAATACAAAGACACCGCCGTTAATCCGTCAAATGACCATTCAAATGTAAACGATATCACAATATTTTCCATATATTCCTTCATCCATTTAGATATTTTGATAATTAAATAGAAACAATATTTTGCCTGTAAGTTAGGCAAGTAAGCATGCGCAAATTAATTTCAAAATATTCAGCAGATTAGTGATAACAACTTTGTGGTCTGTCCAATGTTCTGAGCTGTGAAAGGGTTAAGACGCCCAAACACGTTTGTATACGCTTGATCAGTTGTATTGGATTTCTCAAGCGTGAGTTCCTCTAGAGGGAGATTCCGCTGTTATCCAATCAAATACTGACACGTCATACTGACGATTAGCACAACTGACAGAAACATGGCGGGTATTTTTGCAATTTGTAGGCCAAACAAGGCGACTAACATCAGGCTTGTAAACTCATTATTTATAAAAGAAATTAGAGCAAATGGAATACTAAGGATGATTTGGGGATTGTCTTTACAATTAAATGTGGTAGTTGAATCTGATTTATGGGCATTAACAACTTTGGGTTGTGCAAGAAAACATACAACAAATAATAGTCTTAAACAACGCAGTAAGTTCGTTTTTATTGAACACACAATACTGTTAGCCAGTTAGGCTGCATGGAAAAATTTCTCTGTTATTTACAAATTTTTATCATTACTGGTGAAATCTAGAGTTAAGTAAATTTTAGTAACATGTGTAGAAGTGTGTCTAGATTAAGTTTGCTTAATATGTGGTGTGTTGTCTTATGCGGTTTATTAACAATTTGGAACAGAAGTGCTATTATAACTGCATTCAGTTTCGAGCAGTGTCCGCCATTCGAGCAAACTAGGTTGCCCGAGAACTGTATAGTAAACACGTATACATTGCGTAGGACTGTAAGGCCAGCTATGATTAGGTACGCCGCCAGTGTATTATATACCATTCAGAAATCTGTAATGAGCGACAACTCACTCCTCCGGGTAGACAAGAAAACTTTCAACACGCTCTGTACATACGGAATTAATTCAAAACCTGTGACTAAGCGTGGCTCTAGAGCAGGACGTCTAGTGAGGCATAAATTGACTAGGTCGCAATGCACAGGTCCTCGATTGACAAGGAACTCAATTAACACATCCGGTAATACACGTCGATTAAAACGGAACTCACCCAAACCACAGTATATATCCTATCGGAACAATGCCTTACAGAGCAATCAGTTAGAATCCTCGCCAATGTTAAAAGTATGTATGTGGAACGCTCAATCCTGTCGAAATAAATGCATTGCCATTAACGATATGATTACCGACGAAAACATTGATATTCTAATTATGACTGAGTCTTGGCTACAAGAGAGTGGTGATGAATCCAAGATAGCGTGTATCACCCCGGATGGCTATGGACTGAAACATAATCCTAGACAATCTTCGCGTGGTGGAGGCATAGCTATAATCTATAGACAATATCTACAAATTAAGATTCGTGATAGCACTCTTCCTAACTTTCAGTCAGTCGAAACTCTTGATTATTCTTTAACTCATGGTCAATTATCTCTGCGGTTCATATGTCTATATCGACCACCCCCGTCTAAACGGAATAAACTGACAAGCACAATGTTCCATGATGATATTTCGAGCCTAATGGACCACATCGGTGTCAGTAATAATAAACTAATCATTCTTGGCGATATAAACGTACACTATGACGAGCAGGACCATTACGAGACAAAAAAGATGATGAATCTTCTGGACATGCACAGTTGTCCCCAGCACGTCAGCACACCGACGCATAAGAACGGCCATATTATTGATTGGGTGATCAGCCGTGAATCGGATAATACCGTTACGAATGCCTTTGTCAAAGATCTACAAATGTCTGATCATTACCTGATAACACTAAGTGTTAACTTAACCAAACCAGCTCCACCCCGGGTGTCAGTAACATGTAGGAACATTAAGAAAATTGACCCGAGTACTTTTCGCCACGATATCCAACAATCCAATCTAATGCAGTGCCCACCACAAGACTGTGAGGAATTAGCTGATTTCTATAATACCGAGCTATCTGAACTTTTGGATAAGCATGCCCCGGTCAAACAGAAGATAATCTCACAGAGGCCAGAGTCTCAGTGGCTCTTCACACCAGAGATCTGTCGAGCTAAAGCCGAGAGGCGAAAATCTGAACGAAGGTGGCGAAAATCACGTCTGGAAGTGCACTGTCAAATTTTCGTTACCACGAGGAACGCCGCCACTAAAGTCATTTCCAAGGCAAAGCAGACGTTCTACAATAATAAGATAACAGAAAGTGCATCAAATCCCAAAGTCTTATACAACATAATGTCTAAACTGATGGGTAAGAGCAATGCTTCCACACTCCCAAATATTGACGATCCATTACAAATCGCACAGTCTTTCTCAGAATTTTTTCATAACAAGATTGAAGTGATTCGTAACCAGTTAAATACCTCATTAGACTCATCCAACTTGTCTCGTGATACTGCAGCATGTTCTCACTGCCTCGAGCAATTCCAACCATTCTCAGAAAATGATGTCAGGTTGCTTCTAAAGGAACTAAAACCAACATACTGTGCACTCGATCCCCTTCCCACAAAGATGATTTATGAGCATATAGACATCTTCTCACCGATTATCACTATGATCGTGAATTCGAGCTTAGAATCAGGCATTATGCCAACAGCCTTTAAGTGCGCGCTAGTCAATCCGCTACTCAAAAAGCCTAGTCTTGACGGGGATGATTTGAAAAATTATAGGCCGGTGTCTAATTTGTCATTCATTTCTAAAGTAGTTGAAAAAGCTGTCAATAAGCGACTGGCATATCATATTTCAACGAATAATCTGTATGAACCACTTCAGTCAGCTTACCGGCAGGGGCATAGCACCGAAACAGCATTACTTCGAGTTATAAACGATCTCCGCTATGGTGTCGACGATGGTAATGTGTCTTTTTTGCTTCTGCTGGATCTAAGCGCCGCATTCGACACAATCGATCATGTTAAACTTCTATCGAGATTGAGAGACGACTTTGGTGTGAATGGTGTCGCATGGACATGGTTCCAGTCTTATTTGTCACAGAGATACCAATCTGTATATATAGATGGTATACGTTCTAGCCAAATGGAACTCACATGCGGAGTCCCACAAGGTTCTATCTTGGGGCCTGTGCTTTTCACTCTCTATACTAAGCAACTAGGATCGATTATTGATAATCACAGTTTACAGCATCATTTTTATGCTGATGACACGCAGCTCATGACAAGCTTCCCACCAACAGCCCACGACACAGCAACAGCTACAAAACAAATCACTGACTGCTGTGCTGATGTAAAGTCATGGATGTCGACAAACATGCTTAAATTAAATGATGAGAAAACTGAAGCCATGTTAATAGGACCATCACTTAGACGAGACAAAGCTGAGCTAACCAGCTCCTCTTGCTGTAGGAGATAGCTCAATTCCAATCTCTAATAAAGTAAAAAATCTTGGTGTAATTTTGGACACCGACTTAAGCATGAAAGATCACGTTAACTACCTGTGTAAAGTATGTTTTATGCAATTACGCAACATCGCCTACATTAGAAAATATCTGACAAGAGAAGCTACCGCTACACTTGTTCTAATGACAGTTATGTCACGTGTCGACTATTGCAATGGCCTTCTCGTCGGTGCGCCAAAAAATCTCATCAATCGTTTGCAAGCAATACAAAACACAGCTGCAAGAATCGTGTCACTATGTAGTAAATACGATCACATTACTCCAATACTCCGTAATCTACACTGGCTACCCGTCGATAAGAGTTCAAAATTCTCTGCCTAACTTACAAATGCCTAGAAGGTATCGCACCGGCCTACCTCGCCGAACTCATAGTACTTTACAGTCCCCGCCATTCACTCACATCAGAAAGCAAAAAACAACTTAACATTCCTAAATTCCGAATGAATACATATGGCCAAAAAACATTCTCTTACTCAGCTCCCATCCTATGGAATAAATTGCCTTTGGACATCAAAACATCCCCAAACCTGAGCACATTTAAATCTAGACTCAAGACATGTTACTTTCAAAAATGTTATCCAACACCTTGATCTGTATTTTTTTTTTTTTTTTTTTTTTATAGAATATTCTAGATAAGCTTTCTAAGCGCTTAGAGCATGCTGCGCATGGATTTTGGCGCGTTACAAATGGACTATTATTATTATTAATGCATTAGGTATATTTTTTAAAGTAAAAACATGCACAAATAAATATACACACACGATAATATAATCGCTAATTAAGCACACGCAAAGTTACCAGTTTCCGTTACTCTTTTTCACTGCATCCCTTGTGCGTCCTCAGGGACGCAGAGGGTTACTTTTTATGCGTCCCTCTGCCATTTTTATGCGTATATACGCGCAAAAGGACGCATATGGGCAACTCTGCACACAAACTAACTATAGGCCTAACTATGAAGCTGGTGTATGTGTGTAGGCATACACTATCAGTCTCACGTAATAGCTGACATTACAGACTTAAAAATAAGCATATTGTAATTATACTTATAAAATACAATAATAACTACATTTATTTATTGAATTTATGCAAAATACACTAGTATGAATCCACTTATAATCTTGGCACTGGGGCGAATGCGCTTGACCGCGTTGTTTTCAGTCCCCAGTTGCGTAAATATTATTTCATTTTCTAATTCTGCCGCATAAATATCTTGATAGGATTCCATATCAAGCTGTCGCTAAGCAGTTTACAGTTCATAAGAACACCATAAAACACGCAGGTATGAGGAAAAAATTCATAGCGTTACGCGTAGCATGCATAACCGCAGAGCTGTTAGACTCGAGATTTGTTATGTGCTTTGACCTTTGACATTACTGATAATTCTTTGCGACGCTGCAACTCCGAGATAGCTTATTGTGTTTATTGTGTATATTGTGTACGGCATAATCTTCAGCAAGTTGAAGGCGGCCAGTAATTGGAAGTCAGTGTACTACAGAACAATGATTAGATTAACAACCAAACCAAAGCCTTCTTTAGATAAGGTGTTGCAGTGATTTTTATGAAATGCTGATCTGGAATGTACGTGCAATATGATGTGGCTGTCATAACTTTGACTCATATAGGACAGATTAGATTTATTTATTGCGAAAACTGGTATTTTAAATATACTAACATTAAACGGAGGCAGAGAACCATGCATCGATCTCTGGAGCTCTCGTATAAGTTCTAGTGCTTTTTCTGCTAACATGTTTTTTTGAAAAAATTATGACGAATTCATGAACGTCTAAAACAAAGACGCATTTGTTTATTTACATTTTTCATTTCCCGCCATTTTCTCTTCTTGTTCTTATTATGTAAATCGCATCTCACATTTACCCTTTACGGGTACGTCCACTTACACGAGTTTACACGAATCCTCTACTGCCAGCAGTCATCAGCCAGCGTCTAACGTCAGGAATCGGATGCATATATTTATGGTTCATTTTAGTATTATTACGTTGTTATTAATAATTATACATTGGCTATGTTATAATGATTCTGGAGTATAAATATTACAGATAAGAATCAAGATTCAAGATTCTTTATTTCCTTATTATTATTATTATTATTATTATTATTATTATTATTATTATTATTATTATTATTATTATTATTATTATTATTATTACCATTATTATTAATATCATTGTCACACTATTATTATCATTATGCTCAATAAGATTAATATCACTATTAACACCATTAACATTATTTACATGTATTGTTAATATTATTATCACAATTATTATTATTATTATTATTATTATTATTATTATTATTATTATTATTATTATTATTATTGTCGCATTGTTATTACCATTATGCTCAACAACAATAACAACAAAAATATTATTAACACCATTACTATTATTTACATGTATTATTGTTATTATTATTAGCATCATCATCATCATCAGTATTATCATTATAATGATTTTTATTATTATTATTATCATGTGTAATTATTGTTGTCACCAGCATTATTATTATTTTTATTATTATTATTATTATTATTATTATTATTATTATTATTATTATTATTATTGTTGCATTATTATTATCATTACATTTAATAATAACAATAATAACAACGACAATACCATTACTATTATCTACATATATTATTATTATTATTATTATTATTATTATTATTATTATTATTTTATTATTATTATCATTATTACGATTATGTATTATTATTATTATTATTATTATTATTATTATTATTATTATTATTATTATTATTATTATTATTATTATCAGCACTCATACATCATGTACATGGACATATTTTTACATATTTGTTGTCCTGGTGACCAGGTGCGCTACAGCGGAAGAACCCATCTACAGAGACCCCATTTATACAACAAGGTAGTGGCTTGTAATACAACAGGGCAGCGACTTTTCAGGACCTGGGGTCTTATGTCAACCTGCTTTAAAGGACCATCACCTCCATGATTCAGAAAGCAAGTGGCCACTATAGACAGGTTCCGCTGTCTTGGAACATGGCTGCCATGGCGGTGGTTAAGCCTTTAACCCTTAAGATTTCAGTATCTTAATTTCAGTCAGGTGCACAGTGAACAGTGAAATCATTGAGTATTTTGCAACCGATTCAATTGTAGTCTGTTACTATCACAGGCAGCAACATTGGCAGTTCAAATTTGTCCCAAAATAGCCAACAGAACATTCCTTACATTATAGGAAATTAGTCCTTTTTTGGTCATTAACGGTTTCTGGTGTGTGTTTTAGTAATCTGGCCTCTAGTAGCTCCCAATAATTTTGGTCTTTATGTACTTTTTGAAAGACTGTGTTGTAAGAATTTGCGCATGTGTGTCTGCATCTGTGTTATTCCGTAATAGTATTGCTTGATGGGATGGTGTGCGTGTAGCTGCCTCTGTTCATTGATATGCAACGTGTAGGTTAGAACTTGTTCGTGTGTTGTGAGTATGTATGGCTGTATTAGGTGTAAAAATATCGATGTGGGTAAGCTGCCATTGTTGTAGTCTCTTAAAATAATAAATAATTGGGCCTTTCCAATGCCTTCAAGTTTTTGAGTTTTGTTTGTTTTAAAGATATCTTGGCCCTTAGCTGCTTGTGAGAATAGTTTAACAGATTGCTTTTGTAGTGATTTTTTATTTTATTTAGTTAGATGTGTGTTGCTCCAGATTACATTGCAGTATGTGATGTGCGGAAGTATTAATGTACTATATAGAGTTTTTAGAATATCAGGTGGGAGATATGATTTGAGTCTGCGCATGATACCAATATTCCTCGCTACCTTGGATATGATCATCTCTATATGCTTCTCCCAGCTGAGTTGTTTATCCAAATTGACTCCTAGGAATTTGACATATTCAGGTTCCTGTATTTCTTGATGATCTACATAGAGTTTTAGGAGAGCAAGCTCTTCGTTTACTTGATTATATCTTGTAAATAATAGAAAATTGGTTTTGCTGACATTCAGGGATAAGGTATTAGCTTTAAACCAATTTAAAATTTTTTCCATTTTACTGTTTGTAATTTTGTGTCTATATCTTTATGGTGGCCAAAAACATTGGTATCATCTGTGAATAAAATTAGTGATAGTAGGTTACTGGCATTAGGTAGATCATTCATGTATATTAAGAACAGCAGGGGTCCAAGAATTTAACCTTGAGGGACACCGCAGACTAATTTTTTATATCCTAAGATAGATCCATTAAATTGCACACATTGTGTCCTATCAGTCAAGTAATTTTGAATCCAATCCAAAGCGATGCCTCTTATGCCATAATGTGAAAGTTTTTAAACTAATATTGCATAGTCAATGGTGTCAAATGCTTTGGAAAGATCCAAGAATATACCTAACGTATGTTCTTTTTTTTCTAGCGACTTAGAGATTTTCTCTATCATGTCCACCACAATGGCAAGCATGGTGGAGTGTTTTTCTCTGAAACCATACTGAGATTGGTAGATGATTGAATTTTTGTTTAAGGAGTTAAAGATTCTATTATAGTATAACCTTTCCAGAAGTTTTGAGAAATGCGGGAGTACTGAGACAGGTCTATAGTTAGTAAAGTCAGATGGATCTTTAGCTTTATAAATAGGTGATACACGTGCTATTTTAAAACGAGATGGGAATACACCCTGGGAGAGTGAGAGATTGCAGATGTGATTTAGTGGGGTTATTATTTCTGCGATACACTCTTTAAAGATTTTCCATTTAAAATTATCAATACCTGCACTTTTAGTTGGGTTAATTTGCATTAGAATTTTATAGATATCTTCTCTGTCTGCTGGAGATAGGAACATTGAGTTTTGGTAGCTCCCTGTCAGAGATAATCCAGTATATGAATTTTTGAACTAGTTTGGATTTTTTCTGACAATTTAGGTCCAATATTAATGAAATACTCATTGAATTTATCTGCTATATCATTTTTGTCTGTTATGATAGTATTACTGCAGATAAACTGTAATATTTCTGAATTAATCGTTTGCTTGTTCAATAGTGACTTAATTAATTTCCATATTTCCTTTATGTTATTTTTTTGGCTCATCAAATTTATAATGGTAATAATTTATTTTGGCTATCTTAATAATTTGGTTCAGTTTATTTCTGAACTGAGTATTATTGTATGTTGTCAGGTTTTTAATAAACGCTAGATATAGCTAATTCTTTTTGTGACAAAAAGCTATCAGTCCTCGTGCTAGCCAGGTTTTAGTAGGATTTTGCTTGAATTTTGTTAATCTTTTTAGTGGGAAAGCAGATTCATAGGCATTAGTACATATAGTGTAGAATGTGTTGTAGGCATCTTCACAGAGCTCGCAATTAATCACCTGGTTCCAATTTATATTTGACATGATGTTTCTAAATTTTTCAATATTCTCGCTTCTTAAAGTCTCTACAGGTTGTTTCCTCTTTTTCAAATGATTTTTGTTTAACTTTCTCTCTTTCTCTGTAGAAAATTGGTAAATGGTCCGAGTCCATGTCTTCCACAAAAATACCTGATTGTGTTTTTGAATTTAAAGTGTTATTTGAGAGAATATTGTCAATAATAGTAGCTGTTGTTTCCGTTATTCTTGTAGGTTTTGTTATGAATGGATAGTATCCAAATGTTCTTAATAAGCTCACAAAGTCTTGAGTAATTGTTTTTTCTTATTTCAGTAGATCGATGTTAAAATCCCCCAGTAGATAAACGGTCTTATTCTCTTTTTGTATGGTTTTAAAACTTTTTTCTAATAATTCTATGAATGTGTCTTTATCGCAATCTGGAGAACTGTATATGACACTGATAATTGTATTTTTTTGCTTTTCTTGCTGGTATCTCAATAAAGAGATTCAAAGAGTCTTCCTTTGTTGTCAGGTCTTCTCTCTCATAACACTGTATGTTGCTTTTTATGTAGATGCCTACCCCACCTCCTGCTTGATTTGGTCTGTGATTCTCTAGGCATTTGTAGTTTTGCAGATTAATTAAGCTAAATGCTGAGTTAGAGTTGATCCATGTCTCAGTAATTCTGATAATATTAAATTCTATAGAACTGTTTTCGATAAAATGGCTTAATTTGTCAAAATTTGCTGGTAGAGATCTGATGTTAATATGCACTGCTGAGAAAGCCTCATTGTTTTTAATCATTTCATCATTAAATTCAGTCTGTAAAATATATTTACACTCCGGTTGGGGAAGAGTGATAGTTTTATCATCAGTATAGGTTTCAGAGAGTATAAATTCCTGTGATGTATTTAAATTAAATGGATTTATTAGAATGCTGGGACCTAAAATGTTTAGTAAAAATTCAGTGTTGTTGTCGTGGTGATTGAATGGGAATAAGGTTTTGTTGCAACTATGTACCATGGCTCTTTGTTATTTTCTAGTAATTCATAATCTGTGGTCATTAGCTTTGAGCAAGTTCTATGCACCCAGTCATCATAACAATCACACAGTAATGCTTGCTGATTTACTTTCACTGGTTTATTGCAAGATGAGCATGGGAATTTGGTGGGCATATGGGAAAGATAGGTTCACATTCGTAGTTAAAGTGCAATGGATGGCTTTCCTGTAGCTTTCTAGTCTTGATTTGAAAGAATCCACTGATAACGGATTCAGGTAGTTTATTCCACTGATCAGTACAGCGCAATGGGAAAGAAAACTTTTGTGTATTAAGCTTTGGTCTTATTTTCGTAACTTTTAGGCTGTGACTTCGAGTTATAATAGTTGTGTCTTGTCGCTCATTAAAGTCTGCAGTAACGTGGTCATATTTATTGCTAAGAATTTTATATAACTCGATCATTTCACGACGCAATCTTCTAAATGTTAATGTTGGTAACATTAGCTGGAGGTGTACAGGATATGGTAGATTACGCATACCAGGAACAAGTTTGGTTGCCGGTCTTTGGACATTTTCGATTCCATCTATATGCTTTTTCAGATACGCAGCGCAAACCACATTAGCGTATTCAATATGCGGCCTAACAAGAGACTTGTAAAGATGTTTAAAGTTTTCTTTATCTAGATACTCAAATGTTCTCCTCATCATTCCCATTATTTGGTTAGATTTGCTTATTTTTTTCGTTTATATGTTCATTGAAGCATAGTTTATAGACTATTATGGCACCTAAATCTTTTTCACTAGACGAATTGGCTAGAGTATGGTTATTAGATTCTATTGTATAAATGTGTGGAGATGTTTTACTTGTTGATATCCGCATACTTTTGCATTTATCTGGGTGGAACCTCAATAAGGAATTACCAGTCCATGAACACATAAAGTTAATATCATTTTGCAGGGTGTCACAATTTTTTCGGTTGAAGCTTGATCTAAAGAGCGTAGTGTCATCTGCAAATAAAAAGATCTCAGACCCACTACTGCTTACATCGGGAAGATCATTAATGTAAATTATAAACAGTAGTGGCCCTAAAACTGAGCCCTGTGGTATACCGCTTGTTACGGCTGTTGGTTTAGACATGATTCCATTTATAACTACTTGTTACTGCCTTCTAGTTAGAAAGGACTGGATCCAGTTTAACAAATTACCTTCTATGCCGTATGCAGTTAGTTTTTTAATTACACATTTATGTGAACCTTATTAAATGCTTTCATGAAGTCGCAGTAAATCACATCAATCATACCTCACTTGTCCAGAGTCAGTAGCCATTTTTCAAGGACAGTCAAAAGCTGTAGAACTGTTGATCGGCCACTTATAAAACCATACTTTTTTCTGATAGCATATTATTAATCCTAAGAGGTTCCATGATCGTGACTTTGATAATAGATTCCATTATTTTACAAACAACAGATGTTAAGCTAATTGGACAGTGTTGAGATTCGCAAGTTTTTTTCTTATAATTTGAGGTGTGATCTTTAATGTACCCATTGACAGGTGAGATCTACAAGGAATGGTTGGGGAATCATCGTCAAGCTCTGTTGTAAATACTGATCTGAAATAGCTGCCTAGGATGTCTGCCTTCTCTTTATCATTTCTTTTGTAAATGACACTTCCATATCATGCTCAATGTCACTAGGTATTTGCAGATCTGGAATACCTGATCTGACTTTAGTCTTGGATTGCACATAGTTCAAAAACTTTTTGGGATTATTTGTGGCTGATATAGAAATATTTTTCTCATATATTTTCTGTGCTTTTCTCGTTTCTCTTCGAGCCTGGTTTCTTGTTTTACAATATATATATATAGGTTACCACCTGTATCAATATTTTTTCCATAGTCGCTTCTTCCTGTTTATTTTAATTCTTGTAGATTGGTCAAGAGGACATTTGTGCCTTTTGTTTTTTATTGTTCTTTTAGGAATAAATATAACTTCAGCTCCTTGACACATTCCAAATATAGTCTGCTATATATCATTAATATCATTTCTTTCTTTCAGGTATGTGTTTTAGTCTATATTTAAGAAATTGATTATAGCTTCATGATCTGCTTTATCATAACAGACCCTTGTTTTACTTGTAGTAGTAAATTCGCCATTTAAGCGAATCTTCATCTGTATAGTGGAATGGTAACTTTTTCCAAGTGACACATTTGTATGATATTATCCACCAGGTCGGGGTAATTAGTAAATACTAAATCCAATGTTGTTTGCTTGTCAGACCCATGCCCTCTAGTAGGCATTGCAATTAGCTGTTGTAAGAAGCGTTCTCTTACAGACTTAATAAACTTAGACGTAATGTCTAGGCTAGAGCTAGAGGTGCTGTATGTGTTTGTTAACTAATTAATGTGTGGCATATTAAAGTCTCCTAGGATAAGCGAGTGCAGGTTATTGGTGTATATTTCCTTTAAAACATGACAGAGTTCAGTATTGTGTTGGCTATTATAGTTTGGACTTCTATAAAACACTCCCAAACACAGTGTTTCATATTTACATCTGATGTTGCATAGGATGCATTCTTTGAACATATTTTGGTTAATGTGTAATAGTTTATAAGATAAAGAGTATTTTTTGTATAGTAGGATACCTCTTCCTATTGTAGTAGTAATATTTTATCTTCAATGTTGTAGCCATCTAGATTATAGTCTGCTATACTAGGTTGAGTTCTTTTTCTTTTTTTTTGTGATAAATATTTTTTGATTGATATATATATATATATATATATATATATATTATTATTATTATTATTATTATTATTATTATTATTATTATTATTATTGTTATTATTATTTTAACTATACATGTATATTTCTTATCATACTATGTACATCAATGCCATGTACATGTGTATATATCCACATGTTGTGTTTGCGTATTTACATACCGTAATGTACATGATGTTGGACATTATGGGTTAAGTACATTTACTATTTACATAATGTTATGCATATAACTACAGTTACTGTTCTTTCAACATCGAGAAATGGTACATTCAGGCAAAAAAAATTTAGCCGTCAGCTGTGGTGTGCCACCTACAGCTGAGTACATGGCTAGAGTCAGCTGCGGTATGCCGCCTACTCCAGCAAGGGTACCATCTGTTGAAACGATTTACCAATTCTTAGAAGATAACTATTTGGTATCTGACATCATCTTAATCTGGACGGAAACATGTTATTCAGCACTAGGATTGAAATTCTAAGGCACACAACTGTTAAGCAATTTATTCATCAAATACATACATATGTTCCTTCCATAATTTGTCTAGTCTATTTTTTAAGGCATTTAATGTTGGTGCTGTCACAACGTCTTCTGGTCAAGAATTCCAAGGGTTTACTACTCTATTTTAGAAGGCGTGTACTCGAAGACTAGTTGTACACGACTGTTTTGGTAATTTCAAGTTGTTCCCTCTGGTTGGGTGACTAGCTTCATACTGAGGCCAGGGAGAATGTGGTGGAAGTATTTATAGGTTTCAATCATATCGCCACGCTTACGTCTGTATGTTAGTGATGGTAACTTGGGGATCTTTATTCTCTCCTGATATGTAAGGTTGTATAGACCCGGAACAAGTGTGGTAGCCCGCCTCTGTACATCTTCAATGGTAGTGCTATCCCATTTTAGAAAGGTGGTCCAGACTGTGTTTACATACTCCAGTAGAGGCCTACCCTGGTCTTGAACAGTACGGTATGGCAAACGTCTCTTTGTCGAGGAAGCAAAAAGTGTGTCTAATAAGGCCAACTTGCCTGCCTGCTTTGTTTGCAGCTTGTTCAATATGAGTGTGGAACATTAGGTCATTGTCAGTGACTATACACAGATCTTTCTCATGAGGCACTTCCTCAAGTTGCATTTACTTTGGCTTGAGGATGTCATTTCATATGCATAGGTGGGGTGCCACATAAAGATTTCAAGATTCAAGATTCTTTATTTCAATAAAGATAAATAATCCAACAGTACAAAACTGTCATTCATCAAAGACAAGGACCATAATGTGGTGGGCCCTTGAAATATAGCATTTATTATACTTATACTTATCCTATACTATCCATATGGGTTATAAGCGTGTAGATAGGTCATGTAATAAATTAAATCATATTCAGATTAGCAGTAGCATTGTACCGATTGTGTGCAATTGCTTGAATGTACCAACATTCGGACCAATGTTTGTCTAATTTATTTTTAAAACGATTTATTCTTGGGGAACTTACTACAGATTCTGGCAAACCATTCCAGCTATTTAAAATCTGGTTAGTAAAGAAATATTTTGCCTTATTATTTTGTTACATTAGGGCTTGATTAGTTTCAAACTGTGTCTGGTTTTTGTGTCTAATAGTAGGTATGAGCCCTAGACATTGTAAATTCTCTGGAGGTGTTTATATGTTTCAATCATATCCCCCTCATGATTGTCGGAAATATAGAGTCGGTAGCTTTAGAATTTTTAATCTTTCCTCATATGTTAGGTTGTGTATATGTGGTATCATTTTAGTGGCTCTTCACTGTACATTTTCTAGAATGACACAGTCCTTTTTAAATGTTGGTGACCAGGCACTATTACCATAATCAAGTATTGGTCGTACAAGCGAAGTGTAGAGCTTTAATGTTGTTTGGCAATCTAGATATATTTATGGCCGTCTAATCATATCTAAAATCTTGTCTGCTTTTGAAGCAAGTATTTGACAATGGGTGCTGAATCTCAGTTGATCATCTACATTTATACCCAGATCCTTCTCAATCGAAGCTTTATTCAAATTAACAGATTTGTCTGATTGTTCCATGGAATAGCAGTGCTTCTGGCTGTTTGTGCCCAGATGCATCACACAGCATTTTTCTGGATTAAAATTGATTTACCAGATGTTTGACCAATCTTCAACTCTATTCAAGTCATCCTGGAGATTAGCTGCATAGATTTTTGATTTTATTTCTTTAGGAATCTGAGTGTCATCAGCAAACATATGAATTGATGAATGCATTAATACTTTGAGCAAATCATTAATATAGCATATGAATAAAAGTGGCCCGAGAACACTGCACTGGGGCATACCGCTAAGTACTGCTGCTGGCTTAGATTTCATGCCATTAACAATCACTTATTGTCTTGTATTTGTTAAAAAGATTTTTACCCATTTTAGGATGTTGCCATGGATACCATATTCTCGAGCTTGATAATGAGTCGTTCATGAGGTACTGAGTCAAATGCCTTAGCGAAATCTAGATATATACGGTCCAAGCCATTAAGCCACTTATCAAAAACGACAAGAAGTCGGGTTACACAGGCTCTGTCCTTAAATGCGGGTATAGTATGACTAATTCATTTCATTCAAGGTGATTTACAATAGTCTTTTAAAATTGATTTTTGTAGTTTGCATGTAACAGATGTAATGCTAATTGGACAGTAATTATTGACTGCATGTCTATCACCTTTTTTAAAAAGGAGGAGATACCGACCCTAATTTCGACATGTGAGGTAATTTACCTTGATTTATTGAATTTTTTAAAAAGATGCAACTCTTTCAATACACGTGAATACATTCCATCTGGTCCAGATAGACTTGCACGTTTATAAAAATTTAATCATGAGGTTCGATTTATTTTTAAAATCACGATTTTTATGATGCAATTGAGGAAAAATGGGAAAATCGTTAAAAATTTCATGTTTGTTTAAAATATGAAGTGTGTACTTTTCCGGTGCATTTTAGCAGTACATGGGTAAAATTATAATCTATTCACCCTGTGTTGATTGTGTTTATATCTCGCCGTGTCATGCGTAGGTCAAATAATAACTAATCACAAGACAAAGCGCTATAATAAACAAGCTAACAATAGTGAGATAACACGTTTGTCATTGAGAAAACCAGCTAGTTACTTCGTCGAATCGCCATATGATTTTCTTTCTTTCACTGCAGACCCTGAATCTGTCGTGAAATACCAAGTACTTACTTGGTTGCAGAACGTTAGGCAATAATCAGTTAACATAATTATTTGTAATTCTAGACTTAGCAATTTCAATTAATAACAAGCATCAGGCGGTGCACTAATTTTTCCTTTTTGATTCGGTCATCATGTCTAATTAAAGAAAATAAAGCAACAGCAATCCAGATTGTTGTATTTTGAACTGTACGTTGTCTTGGTTACTCTTAAGTGTAAATCATACAGTCTGAAAGCAACTATAAACTGCACTATAGGACGAGTTTACGCCATCGCTCTCGTAGCTACCGTCCTAGGTATGTGGATTTTGCAGTATCTCCCAGGGTACTAATATTAACGTCTTCGTGCTACTAGGCTAATGACCTAAACTTGTGCAGCAAAGGGAGGCTATAAGCGGAAGCTGATACATCACGTGATTTATATTATTTCTCGATGGCATTTTATATATATATATATATATATATATATATATATATATATATATATATATATATATATATATATATAGATACACTGTTTGTCATGTACATATTTTCTGTCATTTCATGTTTGGCCATGTCTATATGTTCGTAGATTTCATGTCAATAAAATATTCTATTCTATATTCTATGTCAAATTTTGATGAAATAAACAAAGTTTATTAAACTATATGCAATACTTAGGCAGTCCCAATTAATAATTTCATCCCCGTGATGATGGATATAAGGTATACATTAATCATATATAAGAATTTGTTGCATGAAATTGCGTTCTACTTATTTTTTATCATTTATTTCAACTTTTTCTAGAAATTCCAAGTCCAAGTTTTCGTAACTTGTCACGTTACACCGGTTTATGCTTTTGGGAATCTGGACCTACGATTTAATCGAAAATCGTGATCTTTTTAAAACAAAATCGATTGCGATATTTAAAAGCAAAAATCATGCAAGCCTAGGTCCAGCAGATTTAGTTGTTTTGATATTGTCTAGTTTTTTACTACCATGTCTTCTGTTATACCTATTTTGCTTAGAACAGCTTTATAATCTCTATTATTAAACTTAGGTAAGTGACATATATCTTCCTGTGTAAAAACCGATGTGAAATTCTCATTCAATATTTCTGGGGTTTTCCATGTCAGTATTTGTAAATGAACCGTCAGATTTCCTAAAGTCGCATTATGCTATTTTTAACCTTGATCTTAGTTTGGGCATAACGATAAAAATCCTTAGGGTTTGATTTTGTCTCATTTGCTACTTTTTTTCAAAATCTCTCTCGGCACACCTACATTCAGTTTTTGTTTGGTTTCTAGCTCTAGCATAGAGGGAGTAGTCATAACTATCACGGGCCAGTCTCCATCTATGGAAGGCTTCTTGTTTGCTTCTTATCTTTATAAATACATGTTTGTTTAAGTGTAATAATATTTTCCTATTCCGTTTGGGTATTGATCTGGAAATATGGGTGTCAGTGAGATGTTTGATTTCTTTCACCATTGTATTCCAATCATTTTCGATATCACTAGAGAGTTTTTAATCCCAGTCTATGTTCATTGCTTCTCCATGCATACTATCATAGTTACCTTTGTATAGTATTTAATGTGGTATGTTCGATTTTTCATTGAAATAGCAGTTAAAAGTAAAGGCTGTGTTTACATGGCGACTCTTACCTATTGGTGCAGAGGTAGATACATCACTTGCCATGTTTCCTCATTTGTAATAACAAGAACCAATATGTTTGGCATTTGATTGCCTCTAAAGTGAGTAGGGTCTTTAATATATTGGTACCAGAATAAATCTCTAAGAGTTTCGATAAAAAATAGATGATGTGATTTCAAGATCTGTCTGCGAGGACTCATTTTTCCAATTCTTTCTTCTTCTTTTCGTTCGCTGATCATACTGCCAGTCCTGTAAGTGGCTATCGACATGATCATAAGCCAATTTTCCATTTAATTCCACTGTAATCAAAGTCACCCATTATAAGAACATGACAAGAGTTTAGATTTGATACA
This sequence comes from Chaetoderma sp. LZ-2023a, assembly GCA_034401795.1. Lineage (NCBI taxonomy): Eukaryota > Metazoa > Mollusca > Caudofoveata > Chaetodermatida > Chaetodermatidae > Chaetoderma > Chaetoderma sp. LZ-2023a. The sequence goes on along the minus strand of CM067373.1, from coordinate 92,063,491 downwards.
TTCCTTAATAAATTGTTGAGGCTTTTGTGGTTTTGAAATTGACAATTTGGCGATCTGTAAATACATCCAACAATCAGCTTGTTGCTATTTTTAGTCAGATCTAACATCATTTAGATTAAACAAAGTCTTATTCTCCAGGTATGTAAATCGGACTGGCATTAAGAGTCTTTTTAATGTATATTATGACCCCTCTATGACATTCTTTGTCTGTGTTTGTAAAATGAATGTATTCGTCTAATAGAGATTCGCTGTCACTTGGATTCTTTGTTCATTATTTTGCTAATATTTCTTTAAAGCATATCTTCTTCTTCTTTTCGATCGCTGGTATCACACTTGGAGAGCCGTTCTCAAGACGAAATCTGTGGTTTTCTGCAGTTCTTCCACACGCCCATACGGCTTTTCAAGAAAAGAGGTTGACAAAGGCCAGATCTCTTCTCTCAGCAGCTGATACTTACTGCAACATTGAAGTATGTGCTCGGTGGTCTGTTCTGCTTCTCCACAAGGACAAGCAGGCGATGTCGTAAGGTGTAACCGCCTGTACATGTGTTGGTTTAGTCTGTTATGTCCAGTTCTGAGACGAAAAATGGTCACTTGCTCTGGCCTCGAGAGATGATGGTAGACATCTTCTGATTGAGGTGTTCTATAAAGTGACTTGATGATAGTCTTCATCTCTGTATGTGTAACCATGTTTTCTGTCTGATTCTCTTCTGCACCCACCTTTGCCATCTTGTCTGCTTCCTCATTTCCTTTGACTCCACAGTGTGAGGGGATCCACTGCAATGCTATCCGAAAGCATTTGATGTTTTGTAATGCTTCTTCAAGTTGTGGCAGCTTACCTTTGGTGATAGCCTCAAGGACGGAGCGGGCATCAGATAAAAAGACAATCTGTGCAATAGGGTCTGCTGTTCTGCTGATGGTATTAGCTGCATGGACCAGTGCGTAGACTTCAGCTCTGTAGTTTGTGCAGTGTTTGCCTGTCGGTATTGCAGCTGACTCATGTTGTCTGTTTGGATACTGTATGTGCAGTCCGGCACCTCCACTCCTAATTGCATCTTTGGCTGATCCATCTGTGTAGATCCTTATCCATGTCTCCTGAGGGCACATTTCTTCCAGCATGGCTAGGGTCAGGGCCTTCTTGCTCACATCACTGTGTTCATCTTTGGTTGTGAGATGAGGTACTGTGGTGCGAATAGCTATGTTCTCTAGTTTGGTTACCCAGGGTGGAGGATCAAGGGTGTGATTTTGGTCTTCTATTTGTGCTGGCAACATTTCTTGGTGTTTCCTTTGAAGTGCTTTTGTCTCTTTCACAAAACTTAATCTTTTAAGTCTTCCTGATGACAGCTGTGCTTGCCTGATCTTCATCGGGTGGTTGTTGAATGATTTGAACTTTGCAGCGTGGATCAGTGCTTTGCATTCCCTTCCTTTACTAAGTGGGGGGGGGGGTGCCTGCTGTCTGCTCCATTTTTTCTATTGGTGTTGATCTCATTCCACCAGTGATGATGCCCAGTGCCTGGTTTTGTACTCTGTCGAGGTTCTGTTGATGAGATTTAGCTGCTGTCATCCATGAGCTGGATCCATACTCAAGGTGTGGTCGTACGGCACCCAGGTAGATGGCCTTGAGGATCCTTTCATTGGCACCCCACTTTGTTCCTGCCAGCTTCCTCATGATGTTTAGCTTTCTTCTGGCCTTTGCCTCTGCGTTCTGGATGTGCTCCTTCCATGTTAATCTTCTGTCATAGGTGACTCCCGGGTATGTCTGCTGGTCATCGTACTCGAGTGGAGTACTGCCCAGTGTTAGATTGCCAACCTTGGTTTTGGTGGACAGTGAGAATAGCATGGCTGATGATTTTTCTCTGTTGATGGTAATACACCAGCGATTGGCCCAAACTGTAATTCTATCCAAGGCGAGCGGCATTCTGTATGTGGCAGTCGTTGTGTACTCCTCGGTGCACAAGAGTACGAGGTCATCTGCATAGAGGTCTGCTTGGATCCCATTGGGCAGCTCTGCTATAATGTCATTAATGAAGAGTATGAACAGAGTTGGTGATAATACTCCGCCTTGTGGTACCCCTTGTCTCAGCAATACATTCTGTCCAGATTGTCCATCCACCAGCACCATAGCTCTGCGATTGTGTAGGTATGACTTGGTCAATTGGAACATGTTGCCACCCATGCCTGTGCGCCGGAGCTTCACGAGGAGGCCATCCTTCCACACCTTGTCAAATGCCTTCTGCAGATCGATAAAGGCCGCTAGCATCACCTTCTTGGCTTGAAAAGTGTCCTCTATGACCTGTGCAAGATGTGTTATTTGATCTTCTGTGCTCCTGTATCTTCTGAAGCCAGCCTGCTCTGAAACTATAATGTTCTCCGACTCCAGGTACCACTGCAACCGCTGGTTGATGATGCGCTCCATGGTCTTGCATATGCAGCTTGTAAGACTGATAGGACGGTAGCTCAGCACTTTCGTCTTGTTCTTCCCTTTTTTTAGAATAGGAGTCATTCTGGCTTCCTTCCAGCACTGAGGAGCCTCTCCATTGGTCCAACTGAGATTAAAGATGTCTAGCAACTTGCGGAGAGATGCATTACCAAGGTGTTGGATCATTTCATTCGTAATGCCATCTGGCCCGGGAGATTTCTTCTTCTTCAATTGGCGGATAGCCTTCTTCAGTTCTGCTAAACTAATGTCAACTTTCATTGCATCATGAGTGTTGGTGTCTGTTTTTTCCTTTTGCTCTTACCTCTTTGATGCATTCGTGGTATAGAAATGTTGCTTTCTTTTGCATATGCCTTCGCAAAGGCATCTGCAGCCATCTTTCCTGACAGTGTTTGTCCATCTTCTTCAAGAGTAATCTTATCTCCCCTGACACCCTCATCATTCAGTGCTTTAGTCAGTCTTCATAGCTTTGTGGTGTCTCTCTCTAAATTAAACCCTGCCGTCTTTTCCCTCCAGCTTCTTCTTTTGGCCTCCAGCTTGGTCTTTAGATACCTGGCTTTAGTTTGTTGTAGCGTGAAGTGGTTTTCATGACAGGGATTACCCTCTGCATCTTCTCTGGCCTTGTCTAGTTTATCATGTGCTGCTTGCAGTTCTGTTGTCCAGTAGGCGCGGTAATTCTTCCTGAACCCTCTAGGAATCGCTTCGTTGGCAGCCTTGAGGATACATGAATTAAATTCCTTGACCGCATTGTTGATGTTTCTCCCTTCTACTGCTATATTTTTGGTAAGCTCATTGGAACGAACAGACTCCAATTTGCCTTTTTATTGTTCCACCTTGGATGTTGAGGTGAACTTGTCGAAATACTTCCAGAGAGAGAGAGAGGAGGACTGGGCGGTGGTCGCTTCCTCCTAACTGCGATCCGACCACTCTACTGAGGTTTCTGTGAATGTCTTCTGTACAAAATGCCATGTCCGGCATTGTTGTTGAGTGCCACCGGCGCGAGTAGAAGGTAGGCTGATCTGTGGGATCGTTGACAAGTAAAAGGTGCTTTTCATCTTGCCATGCTTTAATGTCTTCTCCTCGTTTATCAAGTGTTCTGTATCCCCAGCTCTGAGACTGGCTATTAAAGTCTCCCGCAAGGAGGAAGTGGCAGTCCGGGATCTGGATTGTGTCAAGTGAGATATTCTTGTCATTAGGGCAGTAATAATTGACAATGTCAATCACAGAGTTGCTGGTTATTACCTTGATCTTGATATATTCTGCCTCTTCCATAAAGGTTTTGATCTGGCTGGCGTTCACGCTGTTTCGGACTAAGGTGATCACCCCGCCTTTCTTTCTTCCTCTTCGATCACACCGGAAGATCTGGTAACCTCTGATCTTAAATGGGTTTCCTTCTTGCAGGTGTGTCTCTTGGATGCAGCAGATATCAATGTTGTTTTCGTACAGGAACTGTTCGAGCTCTGATTTCTTGTTGGTAACCCCTTCTGCGTTCCAGTGCATGATGTTGATACTGAGGTTCTCTTTGGGTTTGGTCTTCTCTTTCGGTTGGCCAGTAGCTCTCCATCCTCGTCCCCTGGCTCCACAAGACGAGTTGATGGGACCTCCAGTAGCTGAGGGTGGGCTCCTTCGAGGTGTGGAGCCCGGCGCTGCACATGCCTGGCGGATTCCCACAGGGCGAGCACCATTTCGGTTGATTCGATCTCCAAGTGTCATTCATTAGCGTTGTGCATAATGCTCTGGTTAGCCCCTCCAAATGTCTGGATTGACACCCAGTGGGTTACACCCCTGCGCCACGTTGAGGCCGAGCATATAGTCTTAAACAGGGGTTAAAGCATATTACATCAGGATTTTCTGTATATATGGCAGCTTTCAATTCAGCACGTTTATTTAGCAGGCTATCTGCGTTAGAATTTACTGCGTGCTGTTGAGGTGATACTAGCATTTTCTACTTGTAAATTGGAACTAGGGGATGGGATGAATTTAGTTCTGTTTGAGCGATTGCTTGTTATCTGTTTTTTAAAAGTGGATTGACTGGATTCTAAAATATTGGTATGTTTTGTTTTATGTGATTGTGTGATTCCTTCCATTTATGTTCTGTTTGGTTAGCTGTATCATTGTAAATAGACATTCTTCATACTTATCTAATAGTTTGTCAACTAATGTTTTTAAGACATCAAAGTGGCTCGATATTTTATAATATTATGTTTATACATATTTAACATTTATATATTTTACATTACATACGGCACAGAATACAATACAATACATGTATGGATTATGTTGATATTTAGACTATTACGTGTGGAGATATGACTTATGACAATCGACAGAACATTTACATAAAGGGGTGGGAGCACGCAGGCCACTAATCTTGTGCAGTGTTATTATTATTCAATAGTATTACAATTATTATTCAATATTGCAATCCTTATTTCATGACTCATCATTATTACATGCATGCTCAATTTTGAATAATAATTGTAGCATTATCATTATTATTATTATTATTATTATTATTATTATTATTATTATTATTATTATTATTATTATTATTATTATTATTGGTGGCCGAGTGCAGTATATTGGATGAACCCATCCACAGTGACCACATTTATGCTGCGGAAAAAAAAGAAAAATTATATTACTAGAAATTTATTCAGTTATTAAACATGAGGACGTGTGGACGAGAGCTGTAGACAGATTCAGCTGACGTAGAACAAAACGGTCATGGCTGTGATCAAATCTTTAACCCTTATAATTCCAGTATCTCGATTTCAGCCAGCTACACAGGGAAGCCGTTGAGTATTTTGCAACTAATTCAATTGGAGTCTCTTACTGTCATTGTAGCAACAGCAGCAATTAAAATAGTCTCAATATATTCAACAGATCTTTCATTACATTGTAGAGAATCAGTCATTTTTTTATCGTTAAGGGTTAATTGTGAGTGTTTTAGTAAGTACTTTGGCTTCTCGTAGCTTTCAATAATTTATTTTTTAATGTATTTTTTGAATGATTTGTTGTAAGAATTTTAAGCGCATGTGTTTGTATCTGTATTGTTCCATAGCTGTATTACTTGTTTGGATGGTGTGCATGTTGCTGCCTCTGTTCGGTGGTATGTGATGTATAGTTTAGAACTTGTTCTTGTATTATGAGTATGTAGGTAAGCTGCCATTGTGGTAATCCCTTAGAATAGTGAATAGCCGGACCTTTCCATTGTCTTCAAGTTTTATAATTTTATTTGTTTTAAAGGTATATTGGCCCTTTGCTGCTTGTGAGAATAGTTTAACAGATTGCTTTTAAAGTGATTTTATTTTTTTTAAATTTGGTTTGGTGTGTATTGCTCCAGATAGCATTGTTGTATGTGATGTGCGAATGTATCAATGTGCTATATAGAGTTTTTAGTATATCAGATGGAAGCTAGGACTTGGGTCTGCACATGGTACCAATATTCCTTGCTACCTTGGATGTGATTCTCTCTAAATGCTTCTCCTAGCTTAGTTGTTTATCCAAATTGACTCCTATGAATTTAACATAATCAGTTTCCTGGATTTCTTGATTGTCTATGTAAAGTTTTGGGAGAGCGTCATTTAATTGGTTATATCTTGTAAATAATAGAAAAATAGATTTTCTGACGTTCAAGGATAATTTATTAGCTTTAAACTAGTTTATACTTTTTTCATTTCACTGTTTGTAATTTTGTATAGAATGTCTATATCTTTATGGCTGCCAAAAACATTGGTATCATCTGTAAATAAGATTAGTGATAGTAGATTGCTGGCATTAGGTAGATCATTCATATATAATAAGAACAGCAGTTGTCCAATAATTGAACTATGAGGTACGCTGCCGACTAATCTTTTATTTCCTGGGATAGCTCCATTAAATTGCACACATTGTGTCCTATCAGTCAAGTAAGTTTGAATCCAATCTGAAGCGATGCCTCTTATGCCATAATGTGACAACTTTTTGAAATAATATTGCATAGGCAATGGTGTCAAATATTTTGGGAAAATCCAAGAATATACCTAGCATATGTTCTTTTTTTCTAGACCATACTGAGATTGATAGATAATTGGTTAAAGCAATTCTAAATGAAGACAGAATTTCGCATTGAAATAATAGTGTGACATGACCATACGATATAATTGACTTCTAGACACTTCTTTTTTATTGACAACCCTTCGACTGAACTGAATTGTGCACTGCACAGTACCCTTTGGACTTTTGTCATTGAGAGCGCATCCCTTTTGTCTCTTTGCGCAATGGTATCTGATGCCATTCACGCTCAAATGAACGGAATTTAGTGGCGACTGTGGCTCTTCAGTGACAACTTGTTAATTGCGCACAGGCTGTCAGTTTGCTTTGACTAGAGTTCATAGCCAATTCTTAACCCATAATCGCTGTGATATAAAAACTAATCTGTTAGATATTTAAAATTAAATTTGCAAAGCGTTGTTGCTGTTCAGGACAGCGACACTTTTCATCAAGCGTAGTCTCAAAATATTCAAGTTTTCAACAGGCTCGCATAGGATTTTCACGTTCTGAGTTTATTGGGATTTCAACGTAGGGCATAACTGAAATTGACACACAATCATATTACATCCGTAAAGCATATTGGCCTATAGGTGGCTTTACTGCTACGACGAGAATATAATTTATTTGCCTGCTTTTACACCTGAGCCAGAATGACATATTGAATATTGGATGAAATGGCATGCAATGGCGGCTTCGGTAAACTTAGGGAATATATTGAAATTTCACAATCAAACAGTAAACATCTGTCTTTGATGACTAAGTATATATATATATATATATATATATATATATATATATATATATATATATATATATATATATATATATATATATATATATATATATATATATATATGTATATGAAAACTGCGTCTCTTGCTTACATACGTCACACTCTATTATTTTAAAACAAAATTCTTGCTTGCTCTATTTAGAATTCCGTTTAATAGTTAAAGATTTTATTATAGTACACTCTTTCCAGAACTTTTGAGAAAAGTGGGAGTACTGAAACGGGTCTATAGTTAGTAAAGTCAGATGGGTCTTTAACCTTTTAAATAGGTGATAGCCGTGCTATTTTTAAATGAAATGGGAATACACCATGGGAAAGTGAGATATTGCAGATGAGATTTAGTGGGGTGAGTATTTCTGTGATACATTCTTTAAAAATTGTTCAATTAAAATTATCAATACCTGCACTTTTAGTTGGGTTTATTTGCATTAAAATGTTATCGATTTCTTCTCTGTTTGTTAGCGACAGGCATATTGAGCTTAGGTAGCTGCCTGTCAGATAGTCCTGTATATGAATTCCTGAGTTAGCTTTTCTGATAATTTAGGTTCAATGTTAATGAAATACTCATTGAATTTATCTGATATATCATTTTGTCTGTTACGATGATATTATTGCAGATAAACTGATGTTTCTGAGTTACTCTTTTGCTTATTCAATAGTGACTTAATTAATTTTCATATTTCCTTTATGCTATATATTTGTTCATCAAATAGAATGGTAATAATTTATTTTAGCTATCCTAATAATTTGGTTCAGTTTATTTCTATATTTCTTAAACTGAGTATTATCGGGGTTTTAATAAACGTTAGATATAGCTTATTCGTCTTGTGACAGTCAGCTATTAGTCCTCATGTTAACCAGAGTTTAGTAGGATTTTGCATGAATTTCGTTAATTTGCATTAAAGCTGCTATGTCACAGTATTTCATTAACTTGCAAATCAGTCTTTAGGCTATATACATCATCGCATTGTGTCAGGAGAAGTTCATATTTGTACAATGCCGCCAATAAAACGATGTAATTTCACCGTTAGCGGGATCGTCAAATAGCCCATTTTTTTGCAGCCATTACTGATCTTATCCATCTAGTTTATATTGTATTCAGTGGGCATCTCATAAATATTCCTGCAGGGAAATCCCTCTTATCACGTGACTCTTATCATGTAATTTTGTTTCGCTTTCGGTTTCAACTGGTGTCAATTAGCTATTGTTATTAGATGGATGCATCATCAGTAAATACCATTAAAGTCTAAATTAAATGATAGGCTAGACTAAAATATGCAAATTAGCTGTAAACTGGCCAACAATACTGGTAACGTGCGCTGCGTATAAGTGAAGGTGGGTTGCGTTATCAGTTTTCGCAAAGCGTTCACAATAGTATGCAAACCATTGCAGTTATTAAGAAAACGGGCTGCGCAACCCGTTCATTCATAAGTATGTCTTACCAGTATTGTCCTATTTTCGTTATGGGACTTTCATTATGAAAAAGTAATCATATCCTCATTTTTCGTGAACTCATCTCAGACTACCTTGAAATTACAAATAGATGTGGTACGGATATGGGAGGGGAAAGAGAGGGGTGACTTTTTGACAATTTTCAACCGACCACATGAGTGACAGATGGGATGAGCGACCGATTGCATGAGTGTCAGTCGGATGACAGACCGACTGCATGAGTGACAGATCAGATGTCCGACTGACTGCATAAATAACAGATCGGATGTCTGACTGCATGAGTGATGGACTAACGGACTGACCAACCCACTGACCAAGTGACCAACCAGCTGACTGCATGAGTGACAGATCAGATGACTATGTGAGTGACAGATCAGATGTCTGCGTGAGTGATTTATCAGATGACTGCATGGGTCATATATCGGATGACTGCATGAGTGACAGATCAGATGACTGCATGCGTGACAGATCGGATGGCTGCATGAGTGACAGATCGGATGACTGCATGAGTGACAGATCAGATGTCTGCGTGAGTGACAGATCGGACGACTGCATGAGTGACAGACCAGACGACTGCACCATTGACAGATCGGATGACTGCATGAGTGACAGCTACGATGACTGCAATGGGTGACAGAATAACGGACTGTATGAGTGACAGATCAGATGACTGCATGAGTGACTGATAGGCTGGCTCCATGTGTGACAGGCTCATGGATTGCATGAATGACAGATCAGATGACTGCCTGAGTGACAGGCTGACGGAATGCATGGGTGACATATCGGATGACTGCATGAGTGACAGCCTGATGGACTGTATGAGTGACATATCGGATGACTGTATGAGTGACAGATGGGATGACTGCATGGACAGACTGACAGAATTGAGGAGTGACATATCGGATGACTGAATGAGTAACATATAGGATGAGTGCATGAGTTACAGACTGATAGAATGCATGAGTGCCAGACTGGTGGACTGCATGAGTGACAGATTGGAGGACTGAATGAGTGACAGACAGATCGGATGATTGCATGAGTGATAAATCGGATGACTGCATGAGTGACAGATCGGATGACTGCATGAGCGAGCGACCGACCGACCAGTCAACCGCATAAGTGACAGATTGAATGACTGCATGAGTGACAGATAAGATGACTACATGAGTGACAGATCGGATGTTTGGGTGACTGACAGATCGGATGACTGCATGATTGACAGATCAGATGGCTGCATGTATGACAGACTAACGGACTGCATGAGTGACAGATCGGATGACTGCATGAGTGACAGGCTGATAGACTGCATGAGTGACAGATACGATGACTGCAACGCGTGACAGAATAACGGACTGCATGAGTAACAGATCGGATGACTACATGAGTGACAGATCGGATGACTGCATGAGTAATGGACTGACTGACAGGCTGACAGATTAATCCACCCACCCACTGACTGATCAACCCACTGCTCGACCGACTAAACAACGAACCGACCGACCAACTGCATGGGTGACCGACTGCATGACTGACCGGGCGGGTGACTGTATGAGTGACAGATCAGATGACTGCATGAGCGACAGATAGGCTGGCTGCATGTGTGACAGTCTCATGGACTGCGTGAATGACAGATCAGATGACTGCATGAGTGACAGCCTGATGGAATGCATGAGTGACATATCGAATGACTGCATGAGTGACAGATAGGCTGCCTGCATGAGTGACAGCCTGATGGTCTGTATGAGTGACATATCGGATGACTGTATGAGTGACAGATAGGATGACTGCACGAGTGACAGACTGACGGAATTGATCAGTGACATATCGGATGACTGAATGAGTAACAGATAGGATGACTGCATAAGTGGCACAGTATGATGGACTGCATGAGTGACATATCGGATGACTGCATGAGTGACAGTAGGGTGGCTGTATGAGCTACAGACTGCTAGAATGCATGAGTGCCAGACTGGTGGACTGCATGAGTGACAGACTGGATGACGGCATGAGTCACAGACAGATCGGATGATTGCATGAGTGACAAATCAGATGACTGAATGAGTGACAGATCAGATGACTGCATGAGCGAGCGACCGACCGGTCAATCACATGAGTGACAGATTGGATGACTGCATGAGTGACAGATAAGATGACTACATGAGTGACAGATCGGATGTTTGCATGAGTAACAGATCGGATGACTGCATGAGTGACAGATCGGATAGCTGCATGGGTGACAGACTGACGGACTGCACGAGTGACAGATCGGATAACTGCATGGGTGACAGACTGACTTACCGCATCAGTGACATACTGATGGACTGCCTGTGTGACATATCGGATGACTGCATGAGTGACAGATAGGATGATTTCACGACTGACAGACTGCATGAGTGACAGATCTTATGAGTGCATCAGTGACAGATCAGATGACTGTATGAGTGGCAGACTGGCGGACTGACCGACAACATGAGTGACAGAATGGATGTCTGCATAAGGGGCGGATCGGATGACTGCATAAGTGATGGACAGACTGACTGACCAAACTAACCTTCAGCTCGACAGACTGACCGATTGCATTAGTGACAAATCGGATGACTGCATTGAGTGACAGATCAGATGACTGCATGAGTGACAGATCGGATGGCTGCGTGAGTGACAGATCAGATGACTGCATGAGTGACATATCAGATGACTGCCTGAGTGACAGATCGGGTGACTGCATTAGTGACAGATCGGATGTCTGCATGGCTGACAGATCAGATGACGACATGTGACATACTGATGGACTTCCTGTGTGACGTTTCGGATGACTGCATGGGTGACAGGTAGAATGACTGCATGAGTGACAGACAGCATGAGTGACAGATCGGATAACTGCATGGGTGACAGACTGACTTACTGCATCAGTGACATACTTATGGACTGCCTGTGTGACATATCGGATGACTGCATGAGTGACAGATAGGATGACTGCACGACTGACAGACTGCATAAGTGACAGATCTTATGAGTGCATCAGTGGCAGATTGGATGACTGTATGAGTGGCAGACTGGCGGACTGACCGACAACATGAGTGACAGAATGGATGTCTGCATAAGGGGCAGATCGGATGACTGCATAAGTGATGGACAGACTGACTGACCAAACTACCGTTCAGCTCGACAGACTGACCGATTGCAATAGTGACAAATCGGAAGACTGCATGAGTGACAGCTCAGATGACTGCATGAGTGACAGATCGGATGACTACGTGAGTGACAGATCAGATGACTGCATGAGTGACATATCAGATGACTGCGTGAGTGACAGATCTGGTGACTGCATTAGTGACAGATCGGATGTCTGCATGGCTGACAGATCAGATGACGACATGAGTGACAGACTGATAGACTGCATGAGTGACAGATATAGGATGATTGTATGTGTAACAGACTAACGGACTGCATGAGTAACATATCGGATGACTACATGAGTGACGGACTGATAGACTACATGCATGACAGATAGGATGACTGCATGTGTGACAGACTGATGGACTGCATGAGTGATAGATCAGATGACTGCATGAGTGAGAGACTGACGGACCAAACCAGCCACCCACCGACTAACCAACTCACTGACCGACCGACCGAGTGACCAACCACTCGACTGCATGAGTGACAGATTGGATGACTGCTTGAGTGACAGATTGGATGACTGCATGGGTGATAGATCGGATGACTGCATGAGTGACAGATCGGATGACTGCATGAGTGACAGATCGGATGACTGCATGCGTGACAGATCAGATGTCTGCGTGAGTGACAGATCAGATTACTGCATGAGTGACAGACCGGATGACTTCTTGAGTGACAGATCAGATGACTGCATGTGTGACAGACTAATGGACTGCATGAGTGACAGATCGGATGACAACATGTATGATAAACTGACTAACATGTTGACAGACCAAACCACCCACCCACCAACTGATCAACCCACTGCTCAACCGACTAAACGACAAACCGACCGACTGCCTGTATGAGTGACCGATTGCTTGAGTGACTGCATGAGTGACAGATCAGATGAGTGACAGATCGGATGACTGCGTGAGTGACAGATCAGATGACTGCATGTGTGACAGACTAACGGATTGCATGATTGACAGAGAGGATGACTGCATGAGTGACGGACTGATAGACTGCATGAATGACAGATAGGATGAGTGCATGTGTGACAGACTAACTGACTGCATGAGTGACAGAGCGGACGACTGCATGAGTGACAGACTGATAGACTGAATGAGTGACAGATAGGATGACTGCATGAGTGACAACCTGAGGGACTGCATGAGTGACATATCGGATGACTGTATGAGCGACAGATAGGATGACTACATGGGTTACAGACTGGTGGACTGCATGAGTGACAGACTGGTGGACTGCATGAGTGACAGATCAGATGACTGCATGGGTAACAGATCAGATTACTGCATGAGCAACCGACCTACTGACCGATCAACTGCACGAGTGACAGATTGGATGACTGCATGAGTGACAGATCAGATGACTACATGAGTGATAGATCGGATAGCTGCATGGGTGACAGACTGACGGACTGCATGAGTGACAGATCGGATAACTTCATGAGTGACAGACTGACGGACCACATCAGTGACATACTGATGGACTGCCTGTGTGACGTTTCGGATGACTGCATGGGTGACAGGTAGAATGACTGCATGAGTGACAGACTGCATGTGTGGCAGATCGTATGAGTGCATCAGTGACAGTTCGGATGACTGTATGGGCGACAGACTGGCTGTACGACCGACCACATGAATGGCAGATCGGATGTCTGCATAAGGGACGGACCGGATGACTGCATAAGTAATGGGCAGGCTGCCAGACCAAACACCCTTCAGCTCGACCGATTGCATTAGTGACAAATCGGCTGACTGCATGAGTGACAGATCAGATGACTGCATGAGTGACAGATCAGATGACTGCATGAGTGACAAATCAGATGACTGCATGTGTGACAGACTAATGGACTGCATGAGTGACAGATCGGATGACTACATGTGTGACAGTCTGATGGACAGCATGAATAACAGATCAGATGACTGCATGAGTGAAAGATCAGATGACTGCATGAGTGACAGACTGACGGAATTGATGAGTGACATATCGGATGATTGCATGAGTGACAGCTAGGATGACAGCATGAGTGACAGTATTATTGACAGATCGGATATATGCATGAGTAACAGACTAGCAGACTGCATGAGTGACGGAGGGACAGACAGGCTGCCAGACAGAACCACCCACCGATTAGCCAACCCACTGACAGACCAACCAACTGGCTGTGTGGATGACTGACTTAGCGACGAATGAAGCTGTAAGACTGGTGTATGCGTATCCTGCACGCAAAACGTGAATAGACGACCTATATCCTACATTTTCTTATGCCCAGTGCATAGAATATGGCTATGGAACTCGTGTAGGTGTGTATAATTTCACGTAAACTCACTGGATTTTAAAATAAGCCGCCAGTGTATTACAATTTTGCCATAATAACAACGGCCCAATGTGGCGAATTGGCAATGGGGCGAGCGCCCCATGACGGGATTGTTTTCCTGCTTCCAATCGGTGAACACTATTTTAGCCATAGAGGCAAAGATAATGGATATAGCAAGATGGGAAATACCCGCGCGCGTTGCGACGCTGTTGAAAAAACAGCGCCATCATACGACTACGACGTGACTGTCACGTTATACCAGGGGCATTAACTCGTAACGCGAATGACGCGGTAACGCAAATCCCCTTGACGCGGGAAACAAAGCGAAACAGGCGAAATAAATAAATAAATAAATAAATAATTAGCCAAACAAGGTAAACAAACAAACAAACAAACAAACATGTAAATAAACAAGTAAATATGGCGCGCTGTAGTGAATTTAAAGGTGGAAAATCAAAAGATAAAAAATGTAGCCTGATCATAATTGAGGAGGCTCATACTCTGTGATCGGATGCACAAATTAAAAGGGGAAGAATGAAAATAGTGTGTTTTTTAGTTCCTGAAAGATAAGGAAAGGTTAGAAATTCATGTTATAGTCCTGCTATTTGCTACACCATGCCTATACATGCCTATAATTATCACCGAATATATATATATTGGGTGATAATATATATAGGGGGTGGGTGGGACTGGTTGTAATGGGGTTGTACATCTTCAAATATCATGAACATTAGCCTACGCATTGCAAATATAATTGGTGTACGCAAGAAGAGATTATCTGATTGTCAACAAAAATGGGGTACTGCAATTTTTGAACGTCAATATTCTAAGCACAGCATGCATACGTACGAATGGACCGAGCACATGGACGCACACACGCACGCATCCATTAAGTTAATCCTAATACAGGAACTTATTTTGAGCACCTGTTTTGAACTATAGAAAATAATATCAGGGCCGGCGTGCGCGCCACAGCAACATGTCACTTTTTGAGCTAGCAAAACAAAATTTTGTTTAATAGTTATATATCGCAACCATTTCTAGTTTCCAACTCTATAAATTTATTAATTAAATAATATAATCTGCTGATTCTTTTTAACATATTTTATTGTATCATGTGTGTAGAGAGAGAGCGAAAGAGAGAGAGAGAGAGAGAGAGAGAGAGAGAGAGAGAGAGAGAGAGAGAGAGAGAGAGAGAGAGGGAGGGAGGGAGGGAGGGAGGGGGGGGAGGGAGGGAGGTGAGGGAGGGAGGGAGGGAGGGAGAGAGAGAGACACACACAGAGAGAGAGAGAGAGAGAGAGAGAGAGAGAGAGAGAGAGAGAGAGAGAGAGAGAGAGAGAGAGGAGAGGGAGGGAGGGGAGGGAGGGAGGGAGGGAGGGAGAGAGAGAGAGAGAGAGAGAGAGAGAGAGAGAGAGAGAGAGAGAGAGAATAAGAAGAAGAGAGAGAGAGAAGAAGAAGAAGAAGAAGAGAGAGAGAGAGAGAGAGAGAGAGATCACTGAAAGTGAAATCCTGACATTACATCTCCATTAAAAATATTCATAGCATCATAGACATTATCCAATATATAACAGTGCAATTCTCATTGAAGAAAAAAATAATAAATATAATAAACAAGAAAAAATAATAATTCTGGCAGATGAGCACCTGCTAATAATAATTATGGATATATTTCTTTTCTGCAAACAAATTTAATGCACTGTATCATATATACAGTGATTTAAGGAATAATAAAATGTGGCGCTGCTATAGTTGAGGTAGGTGTGGGGTGGGGTTGTATATGTGGGGTGGGTGGTGGTGGCAAACGGTCTCTGTCAATCCCTTCTAAAATATGACACTTATTATTTTTTATATAATATGTACTTTTGGCACCAGTTATTCTCCTAACTGCCAGAAGCAGTGTTTGCGACGTGTAGCGCTTCAGAGTCAGATTTTAAACTTTACTGGCCAAATTTGAGTAATTTCAGCAGCAGCAGACGCAGTACCACTAGCAGCGGTGAGCAGCAGCAGCAGCAGCAGCAGCAGCAGCAGCAGCAGCAGCAGCAGCAGCGGTAGAGAGAGTTGTAGTGGTAGTAGTAGTAGTAGTAGTAGTAGTAGTAGTAGTAGTAGTAGTAGTAGTAGTAGTAGTAGTAGTAGTAGTAGTAGTAGTAGTAGTAGTAGTAGTTCACAATTTTTCTGAACAGTTCTCAATTTTTATCAGCTCATCTTTAACCCGGATAACTTCTAGTTAATAAATATTTTTGCGCTGTTATACTATCATCAACATTGTATTGGGAGGATCGGCATAAAATGGTTCCCTATGTACGTGTATAGGTAGGTGAGTGAGTGAGCGAGTGATAGCCGCGGCGCGTGTGCGTGCGTGTGCTGGCGTGTGCCTACGCGTGTGCGTTTACGCGAGTAACTGCGAGACTCAAATTTGCAGGAGCGTAGAAGGAACAAGTCCGGTTTGAATAATTGCCACGGTAAAATCAAAATTGATCAGGAAGTTTAACCAATAGTGGGATCAAGGAGGTCGGTATTCACGGTGCGCCCCCCCCCCCCCCCACGCATTTGTAAACATTATATTCTAAGGCCATCTCCTGTTTCCGGATATAAATATCGACATAGGCTACTGTTGCCTGCAAATTTAACCCGTTTTGCGCAGTTTCTGCTGAAAAATAGTTGACTAACTTGAGAAAATCTATATGTCAGCAGGCTACGACCATATAACGTGCAGTCGATGGCACGCCACCGCAAATACCCACGCGTTCTTTAACCTTTTAGCCTGACAACTGTACCCCTCCCATAAGGCCGGAGTTCAATATAACAGTGATTTCACGAACTGGAATCGTGTATAGGTAACTCAAATATAACAGATTTGGTTGAATTCCACCAAACCTTTGTGGATGAAATATCTGGACGGCCCGAACTTAAGGTCGTGCAACAAGTGCATTCGCACACGACCTCAAATTTCCAGCCCCCACCCCCTCCCAAAGTGACACACAAATCGTTTTTGTATTTCTTTGCCCCTCTGTAACTTCAAGTTACACACATAGATGGCATAACTATAAGACCGGTTTGGCCAAATCCCACAGCCCTCTGACCGCATAACACCACCCGACGCCCCTCCCCCAACCCCCCCCCCCCAAGTGGCTTTACGTTTGAAACACAACCGGAACATTAGATTTTTCTCTGGGGGCCCAGAACAAGAATTTTCAAAAACTTTGCACATGGTTCCCTCTAAGTTCTGTCCTGTGAGAAATATCTTTGCTTTACAAATACACGGATAATACTTAATTTTTACGGAGCAATCAAATCTGTAAGAAAGATTGCGGATCGAAGATGAACCTGAATAAGTTTAGCAATTTTACCTAGCATTTTTGTTTATGTACGTACATGGTATCTTGGAAATTAGCCAACGATCATCATGAGACATGTAATGGCATAAAGCTGAGTATGTCAGCTAAATGCACAACTATGTTTCATTTTTCTCTCATAATGATTAATGGTTTAAGTATTGGATTTGCCCTAATTTGTGCGAATTTTAAAACAGTGTGTCACTGTGAGATATGACCGTATAGGATATAAGACCTACCATTCCACAGAGTCATGGGAAATTTCGAGCAGATAGCAAATATTTAATAATATGCGCCAGACTAATCATAATCTCTTAGGCCTACGCGATTTCAGAAACTCAAATAGGAAGTATAACACACATGTGTGAAACATGCGCCATTGATCATGGAAATGCAAATTTGATTCTTCACGGTGAAATTCTGAGTAATAACAAAAACACCGATTTTTAGTCAATATTTTAGGGAGCCCGCCCGAACACCGATTTTTAGTCAAGTGCGTGTAGACCAATATCTAGACCTATCAAGCAAGTATAGACGGCGGTCTAGACACTGGTCTAATCGACGTTATCTTAAAGCAAAACGTGTATATCTGGATTAGGTTATAATATTAACATAAATGGGCTATAAACTACAAAATTATCATTGACCATATCGCACCTGTTAAATAAGTAAATTTGATGTAAAAGGCGAAAATTGCTTGATCTATTAGCAAAACGTAATTGTTTTTAATTACCTCCCCCTATAACGTCACGTCAAGGACGTAAGAGGGCGCTACGCCGTAAAAGCTGCGCAAAATTGTATGCGCGTTATTGCGTGGTCGCTCACGGCTACGCTTATATTCGGGTTGTGTCAAGAATTGCGCATAGGCGCGGCCATTTTGCGCAAGGGATTGTGGTCTCCAACAGCTAACTAGAAAGATAGAAGACGCCCCTATTTTTAGATTGGAACCATAGGTTTAGGATATATATACTGACTAGATCGCTTATACGCATACGCTCACTATGGGGGACTGGGATAGATGTCTCGACCGCTGATCTGACGGAGACGATCAGCTATTTATACAGCCTCCAAAAGTCTTTTGTCAAAAAGTAAAATTTTTTTGTTAATTTGAATATAAATTTTGCTTAAATAGCTTGCAAAGTACGCAACTACCAAACTACGGTAAAAATAAATAGGGGAAATACGGTAATACAGAGACGCGGTTAGAAGTACAGAAATGCTAAAACCTAACATCGCTGAAATTCCAAACATTTATGTACATATGATAACTATATGATAACTTCTATTCATTTTGGAAACTGCTGCCGTAAACCGTTGCTGCACACATGTAGACACCTTTCAGCATTATTGTTTACATAAGCTGCACACATCTTTCTTGTACTGACCGTGAAACAACTAGGCCTAGCCTTTGAAATCAGAAAGATAATGGTTAAAGCCAGATTTTTTTTATCTCACAGTTTCCGTGAAACCTGACACCGTTTGGTATAGAAGACCTAAAAAATAAATTAACACGTTTTCAAAACAAGGTAGAATTTCTGTTTTTCTTTGCAAATATAGTGACTTATTTACATGTATGAGCTGTACTGTAAAACCGCCGACTCGATCGCATAGAACATCTAAAGAATAAAAAATTACCATGTTTGCAAAACAAGACAGAATTTCTGTTTATGTTTTGTAAGTAAATTAACTTATTGATGAGCTGTATAAAGCAGTCGAATCACTTGTAATAAGTGAGCACATATTTTAGCAAGAGCGGTCAGATATTGTAGAGCCTTGCCGTTGTAATCAACTATAGCAAGAGCGGTCAGATATTGTAGAGCCTTGTCGTTATAATCAATTAGTTCCTCGGTAGGGTGGTGTCATAGTCAAAATACGTAATGACTGGAGTAGCTATGTCCAACAGGAACATTGAAAAGTCCTTCAGCTGTACGAATTGAAGAGCTTTACTATCTAATAAGCAGCAACACCCAGTCAAACTAGTTCCAAAATATTCAACAGCTCACCTCCATAGTTACCGTGAAAAGAGGATTCTGGGAAGTCATAGTTCAAAGTATGTGTATAAATCACGACGACTACGACAGATGTGCATGTAGGCTTATCATCTCTCCGTGGCCGCTCAGCTCTATGCATTCACTTGTTTGTGTCTAGAATGGACCTTTCCAGATTATCCATCCATCACATGATGTCGTAATCAACTACGTGATGTGTAGAATGATATCATAATCAATAACGTCATTATGATGTCATGAATGACTTAGACAAGTACGTCACGAACGCATAATGGACCTTTCCAGTTTCAGCTAGGCCCCCACCTCTAGATAAGCTCCACCCACACCTCACTCGTGTTGGGATCGATCGATCCCTGAAATACCTGACTATCAATTTCCAGAAAACTATACAGGTAAGCTGTTAAATATTTTGAAACTAATTTGACTGGGTGCTGTTGCAGCAACAACACCCAGTCAAATTAGTTCCAAAATATTAAACAGCATGTTTATTAAATAAGCAGACATGCAATTCTTACAGCGTGTTGGACGATTAAGAGTTAAAGACGGGCCAAATAGGTCATTAATGATTATGATGTCAGCATGCACGTCACTTATTTGGTTATGACGTCATATAATCGAAGGATAAAATTGGAAAGGTCCATTGAAGATGGACTATGAGTTGTTGTAAGAATTGCATGTCTACAATGTAATACATAATTTGTTGAATATTTTGAAACTAATTTAACTGGGCGCTGTTGCTGCTATATGCAGTTACAGCAGCCAATCAAATCAGTTGCAAAATATTCAATGGCTTACCTGTATAAATTTCAGGAAATTGATTGTCTGGACATTCGCGGGACTCGATCGATCCCAACACTGAAAAATGTGGTGAAGCTTAGCTAGAGGTGAGCGGGACATGGCTAAAATTGGAAAGGTCTATTGCCTATAGGCGCAGCCATTTTGCGCAAGAGATTGTGGTCATTCACATTCTCGCCAGATCTCCTACCGCTAACGCTATTTTTTTAATGAGAGTGAGGTAGCTCGCCTCTCTTTAGATTGGAATCGTAGATTTAGGATATATTGTCTAGATCTCTCGTGTGCAATAAATGCATACCCTCACTATTGGTGCTAGTTGTACCTACGGCTGGTGGCCTGGGCAAATTGCTGACTGTACATTTGCATCAGAAATAAAATGGTTTTGTGATAGATCCTACTGTACCCACTTACATCTCTTAATCGCTACTCCAACACTCGTTCCGATCAAACTGGTCAAAATGGCTTATGTTGTAATCTACCATTTACATCTAACCAGTAGACATTTTTGAAAATTTACCACTGGAATGACTGGCTCGATGACTGAGCATATCATTCCAATGGTAAAGTGCCAAAAAAAACAATGGTCTCTTGGTCTGCAAATGGGCATAGGATATCTCTATGATAATGAATGGATCTGATCTGTCACACAAGCATTTGACGTCATAATTATTTACGTCAAATGTAGGATGACGTCACAATCAAAATACGTGATGAATGATGTAAATAGCTTCATCAGGAACATTGAATAGTCTATCAAGTGTACGAATTTTATGCCTGTATGATTTAATCCCCGGGATTCAATCAATCAATCAATCAATCAATCAATCAATCAATCAACTACTGCCAGTATCCCGATGGCGACTGGGTGAGGGCATAGCATACACCATATGGTGTGCATCCAAAAGATAGTCTAATATATATTCGCCAGTGTATCCGTCTATTCGACATGTGAAAGCTGGTTCGCTAAACCAAGATTCTTGTCTTGGTGCAGTGGTCCAGTGGAAAGATGTCTGGGCTGCTGATGCTGTGCGGAATTGCACGATGACGGTTCGATCCCCGACCAGGGAAATGATGATCAACACAGTAAACTAATTGGTGCACTCCATAGGCAGGGTTAGCACAGAAATTGAAGTCATTGCGGTGCCAGTGCATTAAAAAAAATAAGCATACCTACCTACCTATACCTACCAAGCAAGCAAGCAATCAAGCAAGCAATCAATCTTTATTGGCAAATCCTACATGTGGACATACAGACAATAGTCAACATTCTGGTGAATATTTTAATACTATTTAATATTGACTGGACATTGTACGAATTGTATGACCTTACTATTTATTCAACATTCTGTTGAAAATTTGAAACTAATTTTCCTGGGTGTTGTATGGCTTTACTATTATCAATTGCGCCCTATAAAAGCTTCACAGGCGTCATAGTCAAAATGTTTAGTGAATGACGTCTCTAGCTCCATTGTGAATATTGAATAGTCCGTCAAGTGTACAAATTTTATGTTTTTACTTTTTAATCAAGTCTGTTGAATATTTTGAAATTAATTTGACCGGGCACTGTTATGTCCATAGGCACGAAAAGCACCCAGTGAAATTAGTTTCAGGGTATTCAACACATTACCTGTATAGTTACCTTGAAATTGGGATTCTGGGAAGGGGTGAATCAAAGTATATAAATTGATTTCAACACGCCAAAAGAACGTACAAAGCTTAGCTAGAGATGGATCTCGCCTTTGAAATTGTCATGAACAAATTTGATCATTAAACAGCCAATACCACTTAGTAATGTGTGGTCCACCCAACATGGGCCACTTGTAATAAGTGACCACATATTTTATCAAGAGCATTCAGATATTTAGCTGCAGGGTTTGTAGACCCAATCACAATGCACTGATTATCTTATGGAAAAAGGGTATAAGTTATCCAACCTGTCACTCAAGTGTTGACATTATAATCAATTATGTCACAGGTAGGCTGACGTCACAGTCAAAATACGTAATGAATGACGTAGCTATGGCTATCAGGAACATTGAAAAGTCTGTAAGCTGTGCGAATTGTATGTTTTTACTATTTAATAAACATTCTGTTGAATATTTTGAAACTAACTTAACTGTGCTGCTGCTATAAGTACTGACAGCATCTAGTCAAATCAGTTTTAAAATATTCAACATCTCACCTGTATAGTTACCTTGGAAATAGGAATCTGGGAAGTCACGGTTGAAAGTATATACATCACAATGACGACGGCTTTGAAAATAGGCCTATCATCATGATCATCTCTTATTGTATTTTAATCCCCTCATGGCATAGCCAGTCAAATTGGCCCCTACAGTGATCTTGAGCAATGTTAAATTGCATACCATGAGGGACAGTTTTTGATAATTTACCACTGGGATGACTCTCGAGACAGTCATTCGAGATTCCAGTGGAAAATCTGCAAAAACAGTCTTCACATGGCTTGTAAATGGACATTCAATATCTAAATATTTTAACATTCTTCACCAAATTTAGACAGTAAAGGTTTAATATATTATGACGACAATACCAGGTATTGTGTCCATTTCATTTTCCCCATCTGCATTATAGCATAAAACACTATAGGCTGAACATTCGAGATACTGTATAAATTTCAATTGTTATGTCTCTTAGGGTGTCGGGGAAAAGATTTTAATTTCGTGGACGCATTTTACTAGTCACTATGTGTGTGGTTAATTTTAACAGTAAAACATGGATAATAACATTATAGAGCGTGAAAAATTAGACAAAATTCGCTAAAAAATAATGTATGTGTGATTTTCATTAGTAATTTATTGTCCTTAATCCTTCAATGAAAATATCTATGCATGCAAGTATTTAGCATTATGTATAGACAACTGACGTTCTGAATTTCCAGTCGAAATGGCTGTTAATAATATTGTAGTGGAAGGTTAGATACATAAATCAACAGAAAGGGTATGTATGTGCCAAGTTAGCAATTCCTGCAATGTGTTCAGCCCAAGAAATCAACCCATATGGTTAGATAGGTATCTGAATATGCTAATGAAGTATTGAGTTAAAAAAAGTTTACCATGAAGTAATTTAATGCGTTGTACACGATTTCATACCGAAAATTAGCTGAAATTTTGGCCAATTCACAGTCTTCCCTATTGTCTATAGGTTATGCTCGGCCCCAGATTTTCAACTTGAGTTTAAAAAGTATAATTTAGCCTAAATTACTTTAAATAATATGATATCATATCATTGCTAGCTATATGGCATATCGCTTGTAATAGGTTCGGCTCCAGAATCTCACACACATGTTTACATAGATACATATGAATACGCTAATAAAGTATAGAGTTTTAAAATATTCTGTGGAGTAACTTACAGTTTTCAAATACTAATAATTTACTATTTATTCAGTATCAGAATCTCTATACTCGGTTTGTGACCAGGCTTTCGAACATAATACCATATAGAACTCACTAGATATTGCCCGATTCTATCATCAAATATTTCTTGCATTAATGTGAACATCTGTCTATATATCCTATAATTTAGCTCCTGCTAGAATCTGAATTATCAAACAAAACCCCAAGAATTTATGCATATGGTCAACAAGATGGATGGAAAGATGAACGGACTGCCCCAAAATATAATCTGTTTCTCCCTATAGACCATAGCTAATCCTATCCAAGGCCGATGCCATTACAACCATCTTAAAGATATGGTACTGCCAAGAAACTATCATTATTACAATCCCAACCACAATCATCACTACATGGGACAGGTAAGAAACTGTAAATAATAGTAAGAACCTATGTAATATTGAATGTTAATATAACAAGATAAACACATTTCTCTCTGTCCTGCAAATATGTTGTCAATTTATCATATGTCTAATGGCTATATCTGTATAGTACATTGACTTTAACTTGAAGCCCATGTCTTCCTATATTATATAGTGCCTGTGCCAGTTCCACATGTATAATTTATTTTCTGTTGTATGTAGGGCTCCAAGGTCATATTGGCACTGTCTTTGATGGACAACCTGTTGTGCTACTGCAAATTGTATATTATATATAAAAATGAATTTGAAGCTCAACGTGAATTATAATAATCTCCGGCCACACTATTTGCCATTGATGCCTTGCATCAATATGTGTACTTGTAACTATCTTTGATACAGGTAGTTATATTGACTTAGAGACTGATACTGCTCTATTACGCTCAATGTCTAGCGCTCAGCTAGGCTGGTGCGGCCTCTAAGATGGCAAAAGAGCGACGCCGCTATTACATGTAAACACGGGCTGGCGTCTATATGTATACAAACAAACCCATGTTGCGTAAAAACTACTTGAGAGATTTTAAAATAAAATTTGGAACATTTATAGAAGGGTGCATGATTTAAATAATCCCAGATTTTCGGGCACATCGGCCAAGTATTTCAACGAAATCCATTTCAAAATAGTCAGTAATATTCATTACTGTTGTTGCTATATGCCATGCCTAAAACCACTGTTGTGTAAAAAATTCTTGAGATTTTAAAATAAAATTTGGAACATATATAGAAGGGTCTATGTTTTAAATAATCCCCGATTTTCAGGTATCTTAAAAGTAAATTTTGTCAAGTAGATCCCTCATTTCAAGGAAATTTCTTTCAAAATAGTCAGCAATATTTATTACTGTTATTGCTCTATACCATGTCTAGGTATACAACAAACAAACCACTGTTGAGTAAAAACTTATTACGATTTTTAAAATTAAATTTGGAACGTATAGATGGACGTATGTTTTAAATAATCCCAGATTTTCAGGGATATTTGTACCTGAATCAGCGAAATCATTTTCAAAATGGTTAGCAACCTTCGTATTTACCATACCTCCCTATATAGGCCTAATATTACCAACATAGGTAACCATGTGTTAAAGTGTAGAGAGAAATCTGCATACTTTAAAAACTGAGATTGGAAACTTTAGCTGCCTGAGACAGTCAAAACGTTTTCAAAAATAGTGAACGGGTTCTATATTTAGCCACCTTGAAATGTTTGTTAAAAAGTAACTTTTAGTCAGATTGTTTTCAAAATGGATTCTGATATAGTTAAATATAATCGGTGGAACACGGGACAAGTCACCCTAACATTTGTGATAAATATATTAGGCCCCTTACCGTGTCCATTCCATCCAGCACCACCAACCCCCTCCAAATAGCATCAATCATGGGAAAATGTGAGAAATGGTTGCCCAGTCTTCTACGTCCCAAGCTGACCAGTAAAATTGCCAAGCTTTCACTTGAGACCCATGTCTAGGGGATGGGGGTGGGGGGGGGGGGGGGGTGGGTGTTGGGGCAATTGACCGTGTAACCTCACTGTCATTTTACTACCTCGGGTAACCATGTGTCCAAGTTTAGTTTCAATAAGGTAATCATGTGTCCAAATTTAGTTTCAATATGATTAACGATTCCTGATATAAGACAATATAAGATAGATAGATATTTATTTCCACAATAGGCCATCGGCCCTTGAGTGCACATTGAACACAATATATACATGACGGATACCGTATATAAAATTCAATTAATACATACCTTTAAGTATACTATGGCTGTATATGTTAACATTTAACTCTGATCTTGCAATAATTTATACACACATCCACTCAACCACACAGAAACGCACTCACGTGCACAGACACGCACGTGCCAGACACTCGAACGCACACCACCAATGCATACGCACACGCACATGCGGCCATGCACACTCGTATGCACACACGAACTCACACCCAATCATATACATGCTCGCAGACGCAATCCCACGTGCAGACACTCCTGCGCGTGCGCACACACGCACGCACGCATGCACCCACGCACGCACACACGCACGTACGCACGCACACACACTTTCACACGCACACACACATGCAAAAGCGCACGCACAAAACGCACATTCCCACGTACGGAGGCGTACGGTGGTGTACAATATCGTTACGAAAATATGCAATAAGATTAGTAAACTACAAGTTGTTAATACACTAATACAGTATGGATATAGTTAGGCTATTCCATTTAGTTACAACAATAATTGAGCTTACAAAAATACATAAATGGTATGCTGTGCAAATCAACAATACCACGAGATATTCCAGGTCCCTCGTAAATACACTACAGCAAAGTGATCTCCAAATGACGACACCAAGTAACTATGCATAGAAAGCTGTTGCGTATTTTGGAACCAATCGGACCAGCGAGGTGCTTCTACCTATGGCACCAACACCCACCAAACAGCCAGCCCCAAAATACCCAACAGAATTTATAATATTAGAACATCGAACATAGAAATTAACACAATAATGTTGCACAATACAAACATACATAAATAAACAAGAGTACAAGATTCTATCAAATCCCGCTATTGCGCCTATTGAGATCAATTAATAATGGAAAATTAAATACAGAATTAATATATTTGCTTATTGAAATTGTCCCAACCCGATAACCCATAGGGCTTTCACCCGGTCTTCTCTTCTCAGCGCTTAAACCATTACCAAGAACGTAACCACGTCTGGCGGCCAACAGACAAACATACGGTTTAACCACGGCTTGAGGCCGACAGATAAACATACAGATTAACCAAGGCAATCACTGTATTGGTATTGCCCTGTAGGTGGGGCTTAGAATACACCTTCCGTATCCTCTGCGTGTCGTACGAGACGACTAAAGGAGGTAAGGGTGAGGTAACCCTGACGGAAACCTCGAGTGATGAAGACGGAGGTTCCAGGCCGCATGGCGCACTCTAATAAACCATGGATCCACGCACTTAACGTTATGATCATGTCGATAGTCACTTACATGACTGGCGGTATGATCAGCGAACGAAAAGAAGAACTGTATTGGTAAATATTCTGATTTTCCCCAATAACTATTGAACATTTTGTTTTCAATCAGTTTAGTTTCAAAATATTTGACATAATAAAGTGGTAACAATGGTACTTAATCTTGGTATGCATGGCTGAAATCGGTAAATATCTTAGGAACAAACAAATGAATCAGAAAAATTAAAAATAATAACCTGATAAACAAGAGAAATCAGAGATTGTAGACCCTCAACCTCCCTTTCCCAGATTTTTTTATTTTTTCGGACCATGACAAAAGTTGTGGAATCCTAAGTGTTAAACATTGAGCCAACTCAGACCAGCAGTTTCCGAGATATCCGTAGATCCGATCTGGACCCACTTTTTTATGTGGCTCACGTGCCTGGAAATCCTCTTGTACATGTAGTTGTTTTTTAGATACAGCTCTGGACACACGCGCACACTCGATCGCAATACCCTCTTCCCCTTACGTGGCGAGGGTATTTAGACGCATGTTTACAAGAATACACAATAGCTTCACTGTGAAATAGAATCATTTAATGATTAAGTCAGACAAAATAAAATCTGCAGTGGTCTGAAGGAATGTCCATTTGAAATTTTACCACTGGAATGATTGGCTCGATATTGATTGGCTCGATATTAAACAAGCCAGGCATTCTAGCATGTCTAGTGGTAATTAAAGAAATGGCTTGCTCTTGGCATATGAATTAATGGACATTCACTAAGAAAAAATTGTAAGTAAAATTTTCTTGACAAATCTTGACCATCAAAGGTTCAAATGTTGTTGTCTATGGCGGCTTCAAGTCATATTGATTTCAAAATATTCATCAACCTACTTGTGTGTTTGCTTTGAAATTGAATTATGAATCATATCTGCGATGCGTAAATCAAAACATTTCTGGTGATAAAGTGATATTGAAGAAAGGCAGTTTCTTTGTATATTATCATTGTCTTTTAAATAATATATTTACAATCATTGTCACTATATTGATATATAATCATGTCATACCATTATACCATTACTACAACTACAATACAATTCCGATTTATTTACAAACCCAGGTCACATTGTCAAACTCAAATGAACAATATTTACAAATAACTATGTACATATTACCATTACAAACATCATTATCATCATTATTACAATCACGAATATCATCACCATCATTATTATTTAATATTATTATTTCGATTATTATCATGACATCATATATGCAGGATTCACCATTCTTAGGGACTGCAGTATAAATTCCCTGACATTGCACTGTCTTTTCCCCTGATATTTATAAGTTTTCAAGGCACATAGGTATGACATTTAAACGGTTACTTATCCTGTGTTCTACAGTTTAACCCTTAAATATTTTCAAGAAAATTTTCTCATAGAAAATCTCCATTTGCAGACCAAGAGATTATTTTTGAAAATGTATCAATTGAATAACTGGCTCGGCTGTCGAGCGAATCATTCCAGTGGTAAATTTTCCAAAATATTCTCTGGTCTGCAAATGGGCATTTCTCAAGACCCCAGCTGAAGCCGTTTTTTTGCTATTTGCTCCCCGAGAGCCTTACCTAGGCCTTACATAGGCATTTGCCAAGCTTTTATAAGCCATACGCAGAGCATACCTAAGTCTTAGACAGGCTTTACATAGACCTTAGCCAGGCTTTGCTAATATTTACCTAGGCCATACCAGGGCCTTAGCCAGGCGTTGCTAAGCCTTAACTAGGCCTTAGCCAAGCTTTTCTATGCATTACCTAGGCATTAGCTAGGCTTTGCAAGACCTTGCATAGGCCTTATAGCCAGGTCTTAGGCAGACGTTGCTAATATTTACCCAGGCATTATCTAGGCCATAATCAGGCTTTCCTCAGCCTTAACTAGGACTTAGTCAGGCTTTACTCAGCCTTAACTAAGACTTAGTCAGGATTTGCTAAGCCATAATTAGGCCTTAGCCAGACTTGGCTAAGCCGTACATAGGCCTTAGCCAGGCTTTGCTAGGCCTTAACTAGCCCGTACCCAGGTTTTGCTAAGCATTAACTATGCCATACCCAGGCATTGGCCAGACTTTGTCAGACCTTACCTAGGCATCGAAGTCAGCTCCGATCCAAACGAAGCCGTAACTAAAATACTGAAATCTATGGAATCATCAGCTACTAGCACCATAGGTGTTCTAAAAAACAACAGAACTAGGTATACTGACGACCTTCTCGTAGTAAAACTGTCAGCGGGACAGAAAGCGTTACAACTGCGCATCTATCAAAGTGGCCAAAGTGAAGATCGCACCAAACTACGCCAGAAACGCAATAACATTCTGCGCAACATTACTGAACGCTTAAAATATCTTGCTGTCCAACAAGCAGACTCCCTATCAAATGAAATCACTGCCATGGATGACCGCCACAAAATGTTTCAGGCAGCCTGAGCCCTGAGAGCTACTGACTACACACCACCACTCACTCTACACAACTCTGAAGGACACTTTATCGGGACTGACCAGGGTAAAGAATGGTTCAAGGAACAGTTCACTGACCATGCTGATGAGCCCTTGCACCCGTTCTCAGGAGACCCCAGGCCATTACTAACACCAATTAATACAGCAGAAGTTGAGATGGCAGTTAAAGCCCTGAAAAATGGACGTTCATCTGGACCCAATGGCATGAGCAATGAACTATTCAAATATGCAAGTAACATTATCTTAAAAGTGATCACGCACCTAATCAATTCAGCTTTTATGCACTACCTTCCCATCGACGCTGTAGGCCAAGGCACCCTTATCGCGCTACCAAACCCCAAGAAGCCACCTGGTCCCCCAGCCAATCTGTGGCCCATTGTGCTCCTTAACAGCACACAGAAAATCCTATCCAATGTTACTCTATGCCGCATCAGAGACAAGATCGATGACTTCACAGGATCATGCCAAAGTGGCTTCAAACGTGGACGCAGCTGTGCAGACATTGTATGGGCTCAATGCATGCTTGTGTCGGTAGTCATGTCCAAACACTGGGCTTTCCACGAAATGGGCATTGACATGTCACGAGCCTTCGACACAATTAAGCACTCAAAGATCCTAGATGTACCACGCCAGGCCAGTTGCAATGAAGATGAGCTATGGCTAGTGAGACTACCACTTGCATACACCAAACTGAGAGTACGAGTCAAGACAGTGAAGTCTGTGGAGTTTGAAATCCGTGCGAGAAAGTTCCACAAGACCAAACAACACCCCCTTCACCCGCCCCCCCCCCCCCCAGCTCCCTCAACCACCCCTTCCACCCCACCCCACCCTCCCCACCCCCGTGCATGCCGCTAGAGATGGAATATGCCAACGATTTGGACTTCATAGATGGGAAAAGAAAACCACTGACGAAATTCTCCGAATAGCTGCAAGCAAACTAAAAATTGAGAATCTCTTTATGAAGAAATCGAAAACAGAGTTCACCCAAATATACTTATCTACAAAGCATGAAATTAAGAAAATGACAATCAATGTCATGACAGCGAACCATTGAGGAAAAGTAAAATCCTGGGCCCACTGTTTTGCAGTACTGCTGACATTGGTGCATGCTGCATCATGGGGGAACAGCTCTAGACAAACTCGTATACCGTAGACAGGCTGTATCCAGGTTTTGCTAGGCTTAACATAGGTCTTAGCCGGGCTTTGCTAAGATTTACCTAACCCATACATGGCCCTTAGCCAAGCTTTGATAAGTCTGAACTAGGCCTCAGCTAGACTTTGCTAAGCCTTAATTAGGCCTTATTATAGGCATTGGCCAGGATTTGCTAGCCATTGACTAGGCTTTGCAAGAGATTACATAGGCCTTAGCTAGTCATTGCTTAGTCTAAACTAGACCTTACATAGGCTTCAGACAAGCCTTAGCCAGGCCTTATCCATGCTTTGGTAAGCCTTAACTAGGCCTTAGTCGGGATTTTCTCATCCTTAACTAGGCATTAGCCAGCCTTTGCCATGTGTTACTTAGGCCTTATCGAGACCTTAGTCAAGCTTTACCAGACCTTACTTAGGACTTAGCCACGCTTTGTTAGACCTTGCCTATACATTACCCAGGCCATATCTAGGCTTTGCTAGGCCTTACATAGGCCTTACCTAGGCCGTAGCCAGGCTTTGTTAAGCCTTACCTAGACATTACCTAGGTCTTAGCCAATCTTTTCTAGGCCCTGCCATGCCTTGGCTAGGCTGTGCTAGGCCTGACTGCCACTACCACTGCCACCGCTACTACTACTACTACTACTACTACTACTACTACTACTACTACTACTACTACTACTACTACTACTACTACTACTACTACTACTAGGATGACTGGCTGGCTGGCTGGCTGGCTGGCTGGCTAGCTGGCTGACTGACATCTGTTTCAATCGTTAAGACGGAAGTTGGCATTAGAGAAGATTATGTCGACATAATTAAGACAAAAGTCGTCATTACAAAAGGATTATGTCGACATAATAAAGACAAAAGTCGGCATTAGAAAGGATTATGTCGACATAAATAAGTCGTAAGTCGACGGCAGAAGCGGACAATAACAATCTTTGGGCGACTAATTTATTTATATAGTGTATTATGTGGACATAAATAAGTCAACTTAATCACAGGCCTTTGAATTTTCGTCCACCCATCGCACTAGTACATATCCCCCTATTATATATATATATATATATATATATATATATATATATATATATATATATATATATATATATATATATATATATATATATATAATCAAAATCCGGTGACATCACGGTTCTGACTACAAACCAACCAATCAGCTTTCTGACAATGGTGCCCATAGATGAAGGTTTCATACCTTGTGTATATTATATATAGTAGGGGGAATATGTGGTGGAGGGATGGATGGACGAAAATTCAAAGGTCTGTGACTTAATTGTGCAATTATGTCGATATCTGGATAGTTTTGTCGTCATAACAAGTCGGTAACACGACGACAGATATATACTATAATCAGCGCTGGGGCCTCTGTTCATCACATATTATCATCCACTACACTATTATTGTATATAGTGTGGCCGGTGGCGGTATGTATGATGACGGTGTCCCTAAGGTGCATTGCTGTTATTTTTAATACTTAAATAACTTAGAACCTACTACAAGGCAGACCTATCGAGATATATATATATATATATTTTTATAATTATACTGTATGTATTATATTCACGTTCTATGTCATGCTATATCTATTTGTTTGTAGATTTTGTGCTAATGAAATATTTTGGTTCTGATTCTTCGCCAGTTGCATTTCGGCAAGTGTGCAGAATCTTCTGAATGTCTCCGCGTAACGATGAACATTTTATTACACGCGTTTGTGTTGTATACAACACAAATTGTTGTACACAATTTGATTGGCAACTGTCATTACTTTTAACGAGTATCCGGTACCCGATTCTACTACTCGGAAGGGTAAAATATTTGGAGTCGTATACTCCGAGTGCGCTAAAATAGTGTTCATCCTTCAAATCGCGTAACTATTGTTGAATTTTCCTATTCTAGCAGTCAAATATCGTCATATGATTCAATATCTAGTTGCTACATGAGAACACGCTAAAGCACAGGAGGAGAAAATATGTAGCGTAACATTCGCAAACTCGTCACTCTCACGAGAGATTTGTTTATGCGTTGTGACATACTTTGCGACTGGGGAAGCCAATCTTCTTATTGAATGGCTGTTCCACCATTTCATGAGGCACAACCTACACATTTTAAATAAAGCTCATCCACGTTTTTTTGCACAATTCAAGTTCAATGATAGGGCGCTCAATATGGGAAATCATTTCATATTCCATTAGAGTGCATAAAATTATGCTAAATACGCCTGGAATATTGTAAGTTTGCTATTATTTTTCATTTAAGACTATTTGGTGTGTACACAGTACCTTTAAATTCATAGGCATTAGTAGATATAGCGTGGAATGTGGTGTAGGTATCTTCACAGAGCTCACAATTAATCAACTGGTTCCAATTTATATTTGACATAATGTTTCTAAATTTTTCAATATTCTCGCTTCTAAAGTCTCTCTATGTTGTTTCCTCTTTTTTCAAATGATTTTTGTTTAACTATCTCTCTTTCTATATAGAAAATTGGTAAATGGTCCGAGTCCATGTCTACTACAAAAATATCTGATTGTGTTTTTGGATTTAAAATGCTATTTGAGAGAATATTGGCAATAACAGTAGCTGTTGTTTCCGTTATTCGTGTAGGTTTCTTCTTCTACTCCTTCCTCTTCTTCTTCCCAGTGCGCAAGAAGCAGTGTTTTCAAATTCAATCTCTGCAAACTAGTTTTTATACTATTTTATATTACTTTCAGTTGTCATATTAATGCGAATTACACACATTCTGTTCTGTTTGAACATGTCTGTGTAAACTCTGCCGTATAATTGCAATATAAATTCTGAAACATGTTTTATAGCTGTGTAACCCATTTTCGGGAATTTTGTTTACCGGTTGCTAGGACAGTTAGCCAGCACAATAAGTGCCATTCTGTAGTGCGGACCGCTTAGCGCTGGTTACGAAACGACCAGGGCTAGATGCTCCAACTACACACCTGTGGTCCTATGGCCAGCGTGCATAGCCATAGAAATGAGGGAATCAAATAACAGAGACCATAAGAATGTGAATCACCTATGTGCGCCGTTAAGAGATAGCGTACCTACGCTGCATAGACAGTGTGGGAAATGGCATCTTCAATGTACATAATCGCCTGTATCTCGGAAAACGTTAATACAAGGCCCTTTGCACTCATCTTGGGGTGAATCATAACCAGGATTCGGTAAGAAACACGAATCTACTTACAGAATTATAAATTTATAATCGGACAAGAAATGGCTGAGATATCAGTAAATTAAAATATAGGCTATAAGTCTTCAAAGTTAGTGTAGACTGCTATCACGCATGTACCAACGGGATGAAGGTAGCGTGACGTCACAGCCATGTGTCACTGCATGCTACTTCCCCAATCCCCCCCCCCACCGAGCCATGCGTCAATTGGTCCACTCTGCGATGGTGACTTGATTGGTCACCATATAGTATATAAGTACTATTTCTCAGTCGGGATGAGGGGGTAGTCCTGTGCGGTAACATCATCCGAGCATACTATACAGAGCTCGCCATTTTGGCAATCTACTCATTAAGTTCATGGAACTACACCCGGGTGCCAGCCTCATCACACAGCACCGACTCCTTTTTGTAAACCCCTGTTTAGGGATAAATAAACCAACTCAATATCAGGCTACCCTCGCCCTCTTGTGGGGAACATTGGCATACCCAAGTTAATTGTGATGCGTTTCCAGTAAACGACCACAGGGACCTGCTTGTGTGGCGCCAACTTTTGGCTTTCAACACCTACAACCATCATGTGAAACTATTGGTTCATTCTGATATCTCGCCAAACCTGTCCGCACCACACCGAAAAGTGGTGACTCGAAACCTGCACATATCTAGTGCCTTCTTCAGTGTTTAGAATTACCGTGTTTTCTGCGAACAGTGCCTTCATCGTCGGTTCTGAGCTAGTGACGCCGATCATCTTGTGATCGTTACTATTATAAACTTAGCCACTTCATAGTTCAAGACATCTTCACTTCCGCACCAGGATATTCCACGTGCTTCAACAACTACAGCAAATTCAACTGTGATTAAATAAACTGTTATGTTTTAATTTGCACCAATGACTAAGAGGTGCCAATAGCACCTGCACTTCCCAGAGTCTTTCCTGCGCTGACGACTAACAGGCGCCAACATTGTGCTTTTTTTAGCTGCGCCGTTGACTAATAGGCATCTTCTTTTTATTGTGACATAATTACCTTATTTTCTTAGCGTTGATTATAAGTAGGCACATACAGATCAGCTAGACCTTATTGTTTCTGTGTAAAATTATATTACGACGAGCGCCATTTGTTAAGCTTAGTTCTTTACTTGTTAATTAAGTTAAGCTGTTCATTATAACCTAAAACTGCTCACTCACTCATTTTTACACAATACTGCTTCAATAAATGCACTACCTACTTTTCTAAATACAGCAACACTTATTCACTCGAGACGTCTCTCGTGCCTGCGCTATAGACACAAGATATTGCGCCTAAACCTAAACGAATATTAGCTCAGATATTTCGATAGGATAAGAGTAGTTACGGACGACTGCTCAAACAAAGGACTGTTTATTGTGAAGCCTCTTTCCCGGCTCTGCACAAAGTTACATAGTGAGCCGTGCTTTTCATAATTGGCCACTAAATTTATGGCCTTCTAAGTTACCACCGAGCAGCTGTCTCTTTCTGCGCCTCTCTGGCCTTCTGTTCAACTAATTGTTTGGTAACTCCCTCCGCCGGTTTGGTTAGAGCAGACCTGAGAAATCGCAGAGGTTTCTCGATGGTTAGAATCGAACCAGTGATGAGTCACACATTCCCTGTGTACCCTCACCAGTACCTATTAGTATAGTCTTTAAGGCAAAGTAGGATTTCACTGTGCACACATTAATTATAGTAGAACGGCTTAACAGTGAACCTCAGAGCAATAACTGAACCCAAAAGCAGTGTAAACGTTAGCTCCAGGGAACGAGTCTCATACGGCTCGTTCTTGACACTTCGGCGACGGTGAAAGATACTGATTGCAGACTAACTCTAGGGTGACTGGAAGGGCCAAGTGGGCCCTTTACGCCTTCCAGGAAGGTCGCCATAGGCTGCCATAGGCTTCTTCCGTCACACTGTAATTAGATACTGTGCTTATTCAATGCTTCTGTGTTGAGGTCTTGTCCTTGTCTTGTTATTTGTGGTTGTGCTGACACGTGGTTAGGAGTCACTCTTCGGCTTCAGAGTCATCGGCCAGACAACATGCACAAGCCGTTCGCTTGAGGTAGTTGTTCAATGAGTCAGACCCGAGATGGGGGCTCGAGCACATATGCCTAAGTCGAGGAGGGGCGTTTTGGTTGCCTTTTTCACACCTTTTTTCCTTTGATATCTGCAGCCATGAGTGAGGTGATTTGGTTGCCTTTTTCACACTTTGAGATCTCCACCGACTTTTGTGTTGGTTTCCATTTGAAGCAACCAGATCTCCGTCATTCTGATTGGATGTTAGATGTAGAGGGGTGCAATAATCCCCTCTCTTCATTAAATCACGTGCCTCCTGTTATCCAATCAGGTGAGCTTATGGGTAATTAGCATAATGCTGATCGACAAGGGTTAATGCATTGCGTAAGGATGATTGACAGGGTATATATCTGGACTCGTCTTTTCCTGACTCTGGGAACTCATTCAATTACAAAGCTCCACCTCCCCCCTCGTTAAATAACGTGCCTCCTGTCATCTAATGAGGTGAGATTAAGGGTAATTAGCGTAATGGTTGACATGTCTGGACTTGTCTTTTCCTGGGAACTCATTCAATCACGACTCCCCACCCCCTCGTCCAATCACATGTCTCCTGGCCTCCAATCACTTGAGCTTACGGGTAATTAACATAATGACGCTTGACACGTGTTAATGAGTGTAATTAAGAGCCGAGCTCTTCGAGCCAGGACAAATGCTCAAGGGGTAATGTATTGCATAATGATTATTTACCGTTTGCATGTCTGGACTCGTTTTTTCCCGACTCTGGGAACTTATTCAATCATGGGAGATTTATACTAAATGGTCAATCTATCACGTAAGGACAATTATCGAGCGATTGTGGAAGATGACTCTGTTAGTATAATGGATTGATCATTAAACTTCTGAACCTCGACACCTTTTAGCCATGACAATGTACAAGGGTCAATGTATCGCATAAGGACAATCGGTTAGTTAATACTCCAACCAATTAAAATTAACTAGTTGAACTTTAAAACAACTTCGACCACGTATAACAATCATCAGAACCGTACAAAGTTCAGCGAATCAGTTTTCAATCGAGTTAGGTTAATAACTACCGATTACATTTTTAACGTGCGACGAATGGCCACGCATTATTGGGAAAAAATTCCAGCCTAAGTTGACTCAGGGTTTGGACAGGTTAGAGGCGCTGGTTCTTTCAGTTTTCAATTAAAATTGCCACCATAAGCAGTAGCATCGCCCGGTCAAAATAGTTTAAAAATACAAAAGCTTATACACTTATAGTTTTCTGGAAATTGTTAGTCAGGGAGTTCAGAGATTGATCGATCCCAACACGATTGAGGTGTAGGTGGAGCTTAGCTAGAGATGGGCGGTGCATAGCTAAAATTGGAATGGTGCAGGTCTATTCCAAACAGTAACCGCTTTCCTGTTTGCATACCCTAAAATTGTGATATGGAGGTCTCTCTCTCTCTCTCTCTCTCTCTCTCTCTCTCTCTCTCTCTCTCTCTCTTTCACATCTAAGCTCGTTAGATTTAGAAAGCGTCTTCTGATACACTTCTAAAGTTAAATCAGGCTAAAAATTTATTTGGTAGTTATATACTTACTAGGTAGACATTTCGGACACACGTATCTGTAACAGCTGTGGTACTCAAGGTACTCGTCCGTGAGAGGGCAGCTTCGACATACTTATATGGAGTAACATTTCTTGTTACATTGCTTAATGTACCCCGTAACAGGCAGGGCTACTAGCTTATGATCGTTTAAGTAGTTAGTCCTAAATACCTTATTACATAATGACATAACATCATAGAAGACACGGAAAGCAGTACTGGTATCCCCGTTTCACGGATGAACATTTCACGAAACTTACTGCAAGCCATCCGTAGAATATCTACGTCAGACCCGCAGTGAAATTTCATTGGATCCCTAAAATTGAAAACACAGTCTTTCTCCGCGTCATACCATGCATCAAATTCCTTACACACTGACTGCATTCATGCCACAGAAATGTCATGTCTATGATCATCAGTGCAATGGACAGCAGCTAGTTAATCGACCAGCAGTCCCGCAGCCTAATGTGACAGCCCAGGCAAGTCCAGTGCGCACTCTACAGAAATTGTCTGCCTATCATCAACAGCTTAATAGACAACAGCCTCATAATCAGCCAGCAGTCCAGAATTGGGAACCGTAAGACAACATCACTGTGGCCAGGCAGCTGCCATCCCATGCTAGTTACACACCACCGCCAATCGCACCGAGGAGTGGGAGAAGAGACACCAGGCTTTCCTATCTATCCCGAGCAGTCAGTCCATCTTTAGCGGTCACTATTCATCTGGTCGGTCTATATATATATATATATATATATATATATATATATATATATATATATATATATATATATATATATATATATATATATATATATATATATATATATATGTCTACGGTTAGTTAGTCATAAGAGTCGTTTGGCACTAAAAGATAACTATTTCCTAATGGTCCACTTAAAGTGGGACTGGAGGGGTGTCCTACTTTAGTGTCCTAAAGAACACGCGGGTGGGGGAGGGGGGGGGGGGAGAGAAGTTTTAGTCATTGTCGCCTAGTTGTTCCAAAGTTCTCAGCAGACATCCAGAAGAAGGTCATCTGTGTGTGCCAAACTCTAATGCTTTAGAGAAGATACCACGCTAAGCAGTGTTTTAGACTATCTAGAATGTTAGGACATGATTGGTTATATTATTTGAGAACCTCTTTCATCACAGGGTCAGACGAATCTTTGGCTCGGGGCCTTAGACCAACTTGAGCGACATAAAAAAGTGCTTGATGTGGTCCGAGGGGCAGTTATTTCGAGCTATAGATGAAAGAGTTTAGTGGAACCTATGTCGAGTCTGGGAACTAAGAAGATGCGAAAACTTGGAAGAGATTCCTGTGATACAGCGATTATCTGGCTCGGTCGCAAGAACCAGTGTTAACCACAGAATCATCTAATTAAGGACTACCTTTGCCTTGCCTGCCGGCCAAGCAGTCCAAAAAGAAAAGTATAATAAGCAACGGGGAAAGGGTGTGCCGCTATGGTCTTTATTCAGCCTATGGGCACACGCTTTTTGTGTCTTAGTGACTGGTGCAAAATTTAGGCAGTGAACTGAAAAAGGATGTATGTAAGGGTCACAAGACCCGTCGGGATGGTCGAAAGGATGGCAGTCGCTAGTCGAGGCCTTGAACAAGGGGCGTCCATTCCATGTGGAGCGGTCTAACGTGGTGCAAAGCAATATTGTGACGTCCAAACCATTCACTTCCCTCAGCTTTCCTAGTCCTAGCAATATATCCTACTCTTGGAGGCCTAGGCAGCGTGGATCAAAGAAATCCGTCGATTGCAGGAGTTTCGTCGGGGCTAACTGTGGAAAAGTGGCAGATAGTCCGCTTGCGACTGGTATACTATTTAGGGGAGGTCCAAGTGAGATGCACGATGCCTGCTGAAGAAGAAAAAGTAGCCTTTTTGGAGGGGAATTCACGCTGAACACGGAGGACGTCACTACTTTAGAGAAGCAGCGAAAAGGGTGAACGTCCTCACTCATAAGAATACTTAGTAACGGTCACGCCATTACAACGCTAATAAATTTGTGTTCACGTTGAACTGTGTGCAATAACGTCATCCGCAATTTACAGCTAAGATGGGTGATCTCTTTTAGAGTGTTCCTTTGAGCCAAAATGGAACAGATGCTCGAAAGTGGAGGAAGGTAATAAATGGCGCTTAAGGCGATATCTCTAATGATTCAGCAAGAGAAAATAAGAAGTAGATGAGTGCGTATATTTAAGCTTTTATCATGCGCAGTTCAATCCCTAAGCACAGTGGAAAGTTAACAGCCACGGTCGAAACGGTCCCGCAAACCTCAGGGTCTAGGTTTTGCTATTACGGGCGCTGCTGGTTTTTAACTAGCCTTAGTAGGTAAATTCCCAAGGCACAACTTCATGTAGTGACTTAATCCTCGATGGCCAGAGATCAGAATAAGCCGAGCAGATGGCACTTCCCAGAACAGATGAAAGTTCAACGGCTCCTTACATAAGAAGCGGCTGCGAAGGGACGGTGCGGGAGAAGTTAGTCCATCTCATGGTTTATTCTGTGTTAAAAGCAGAACACGGAGGACGATAGAGTTAGAATCAACAGTCCTGGAAAAAGTTCCTTTGTCGCAGTAGAAATCTCCTTTAGAACGAGAACAACAAGCGGCAGAAGCAGAACTTGATCGGAGTTTGGAACCGAACTGAGGTTTGGCAAGTTTCTTTGTAGCAGACAAATGGTGGCCGTGGCGCTTCTAGGCGATGTTCCAGCACAGAGGAACCAACAGTGTTGCCAGTGTTCAGTCGAATCTACTTCTTTTCGGAGTTGGGTTTTTCTGAGCGGTGCGGTTGCAGTGAAGGGTGCTGAAGGCGGAGGAATTTAGGTTGTTAAATTGGCCGATTTTGCCGAGCGGCCTTTTAAAAAATACGTTGTTCCACTGCCTATGTAAATGGTGGCCGTAGCACATCCCAGCGGGTGGATTACCGGTTGCGGTTTGGCTAGTCCCACCCATTACACGACCACAATCACATTGATGCTGGCGTCAGAATTAGAATGACGTGGACCTTGTCATGAAAATCGAAAAGTATGCCACGAAGTGTATGCATTCTAGTCTTTGGTGAATATACAAACTAATTAGACTTTTCTATCAAGCTCGGCGAACCAGGAAAAGTAGGTCAGGTTGACCTACCTTTGATACATGACAAAACATGAAACTACTGCCCTGTCAAGAATATTCTATGATGTTCAGTGAACCATGAAAAGTAGGTCACCCTGACCGACTTTTGATACAGAACACACCTTTAGGCTATGATGCAGTTTTATACCAGGTCTGGGGAATATGCGTGAACAACCCTTGAAAATATGGTCCAGACAAAGAATTGGGACGGACGTATGCATAGATATACGGATGGACAGACAGTATTATATATCAGCAATTTGTGTGTGTGGGTGAGTGGGGGGGGGGGGGGGGATTATAATATTTTGATACTAATTTCAACAGGTCATAGATAGAAAATGCCCCCCCCCCCTCCACACACTACGCACGCACGCACGCACGCACGCACGCACGCACGCACGCACGCACGCACGCACGCACACACACACATACACACACCACTATAGCCTATTTTGTAACTAATTTGACTGGGTGTTGTTGACGCCTGTCAAATTAGTTTCAAAATATTCAACAGCGTGTTTATTAAATAGTATAGACTTACAATTTGAACAACCTGACGGACTATTAAGCGCTCAAAATCGAGTCACTCATGACGTAATTGATTAATAAGTTAGCCTACATGTGACGTAGTTGATTATGACGTCATATGATTGACTGAGAAACTGGATTCATCAATTGAACTGCAAGCGCACTTCATTTTATCGGAATTCTGGGGTGTTTGTGCGCATTTTGGAATGCAACGTCATACTAATAGTATGGCATTACGTCACAATATTGATGTGTAAAATTACGCTGGCATATTATGGAAGTCGATGGATGCGACTATGGTTTTAGCTCGTCAACCAATCGCAGTCTTTTAAAAGATGCTAGCGTGATACTGTCCTAAAAACTAGAAACCAATCGACTCATTTTAATAACAGTATCTTGTGAGGGGCAATAGTCAGGCCTGGAGTCAAATACGGTTGATTAAATATAAATATGGGATTTCTCTTTCTTT
Source organism: Chaetoderma sp. LZ-2023a (assembly GCA_034401795.1). NCBI lineage: Eukaryota > Metazoa > Mollusca > Caudofoveata > Chaetodermatida > Chaetodermatidae > Chaetoderma > Chaetoderma sp. LZ-2023a. Next base: position 92,021,737 of record CM067373.1, on the reverse strand, counting down.
CAAAATACAAATATGCCATTTCAATTTTAACAAATACAAATATCGTCTATTAAATACAAATACAAATATAATATATCACATACAGACACAAATTATTAAAGCAATGTCTATATTTCAATCATATCTCACATATATTAAGGGCAGATATGTAAATTCCTGTTTATTTAATTATTTAGATCTTTTTGATTTTGTCTGACTAAACCAGATGCGTGTGTTTCAGTTGATTGTCAACAGAATCTTTCTTAGATTAAATAATTTTCATAGGGCTATCTGGTCTGTGGAGATAAAAGGGTTAAGGATGTATCCAACTAACATTCAACACCGAAAAATAAAGGCTATATTGATTTATAAGTTTATATTTAAAGGTTGTGACAGTTTTCTTGAATTATTCTATTTCTGTTTCAAACTAGTATTAACTTGTCACTTAAACTACTTTCTTTATTCCATATTCCAGTACAATTGCAACATGATGTTGCTAACTACATTGATTCTAGTAACGGCCTCTCAATGGACATTTCCAGAGTACCCACCCATCATATGACGTCATAATCAACTACGTGATGTGTAGAATGACATCATAATGAATGACGTCGATAAGTACGTCACGAACGCATATTTGAAGACGGGCTATGCGTTGTTGTACAAATTGTATGTCTTTACTATTTAATAAACATTCAGTTGAATATTTTGAAACTAATTTGACTGGGTGCTGCAGCAACAGCACCCAGTCAAATTAGTTACAAAATATTCAACAGCTTCTCTGTATAGTTTTCAGGAAATTGATAGCTAGGGCATTCGGAGATCGATCAATCCCAACACGGCAAGTTGTGGGTGGAGCTTAGCTAGTGATGGGCGGGGCATAGCTAAAAATGGAAAGGTCAATTATCTGGCAAATTCAGATACATGTACACTACATACATGTAGTTTGAATCAATTACAATATGTTTTGGATCTAGTTATTTCTGAATACTTAGGATCACGCTTTAAGTGAGTTAAATATGAAACATGCGGACCATTTTCAGAATAATTTGACTGAAAGCTGTTGCTGACAAACAAAAGCATCAATCACTCGGTTAAATTATCTAAATAAGATGTAGTGGATATACTACATGGATACTTACAAATTATTGTAAACACCGTGCGAATGTAAATAGAATGGAATGGGATAAGTATCTAATATGAAGATGTCTTGTAATTGTCGTTATTTTATGAAGGTATTAACTGAATAAATAGGCCTCAATTTTTCCATGCATGCTATTGGCTTAAAAAATTTTAAAGCTTACATTTCACTCTATTATGTTCATATTTTATATCTTGATAAAGAAATTTCCGAGATGATCTTAACAGCGTTAAAATTTTCAATAGTCAAATTAGGAATTAAATAAAATTATCAAAACAGAGACTATTAACCCTTTCACCGACAAATGCCTGAAATATTATATTCTTTTTAACATCAAATTTATTATGTTGAATATTTTGAAATTAATTTGACTGGAATCTGTTGCTTCCTAAGGCAGCGATGGCTCCCAGTCAAATTAAAAACAATTTTTTTAAATATTCAACGGTTTTCCTGCACGTACCCATATTGAAAATGAGATATGGGGAAATCATCGGTGAAATTGTTAAATCATGCACTATTTATTTTGTTCCAGCCAATTTCAGAGAAAGTGATTGTTTCCCACAGTAGCAATAACCTGCTGTCAAATTTGTGGGAAATATTGAACAGGCTTCATTAAAATCTCCTGAAATCAGGTTTCTTGAAATTCAGAAGGAAGCACGTGGTGGAGAAGTAGAATCTTTCAGTTATCTAACATCCTGGTGTGTTTCGATTATATTTTATTGACAAGAGCTACTGACCATGCAGACTGTTTGAATAGAGGGCGGGGGTGGGGGTGGGGGTGAATATGCAGAGGTGTGACATCCTACATAACATGCTACAGACAGACATGGATAAAACAGTGCAATGAGAAGCGTAACTTCTTTAATCTTGAAGCATGTTATCAAGATTGCAAGGCAACAATATAGAGGATAGTTGTTGAATATAAATTAAAATAATTTGACTGTTTCAAGCTGTTGCTACTTTAGGCAGCAGGAAGCATCCAGACCAATTAAATTCAGTGTATTCAACATATTTCTTTCATACGATTCTTTGCAGAGTTTGTTGCATATGTGTATGTCTCTAGAATACAGTGTTACTATACACCTGTGCAAAAGTTAAGCACCAGCAAAAACAATAGAACGTAGAAACATGATGGTACAACTAGGCCGCCATACTTTTTGTCCCCGCGTTAGCTGACATAATTCCAAGTACGAAATGCACATGCATGCATGACTTCACGCCGCTTGATGTCCGTGCGTGGCGGGAAACAGCACACGTGTTCAGTTATGTAAAAGTCCAGTTTGAGGTGTAGAACATTACATACAGATTTAGGCGACAAGATTAGGAATTTTGTGTTCATGACCGTGGTTTTTTTGTACAGAGAGAATTAGCTCTTGATTGTGAACCGCTATGGCAAGACGAAGGTTAAGTGATCGTGTGAAATGGCAAATCATAGGCATGCATACCACTGGTATGTCATGCAGAGAGATTGGCAGACAGCTGCACATTAACCATACTGTAATCAGTCGTTTGATTGCAAAACATGGGCAAACTAACGAGGTGAAGGACAGGCCTAGATCTGGAAGACCGAAGAAGACTACTGCCCGTGATGATCGAGCCCTAGTACGCCTTGTTAGGAGATCTCCATTCACCAACAGCAGAGTGCTCAGCCAGCAATGGGAAACGCGCAATAGAGTGTCAATGTCTACCGTCAAAAGGAGACTGTATGCTGCTGGCATGAAAGCTAGGAGACCTGTCAGACGTCCTCTCCTCATTGCACACCACAAAGAGGAGCGTCTGAGGTGGTGCAACGAAAGAAGACACTGGAACATGAGATCCTGGAGACGGGTACACTGGTCCGATGAAAGTCGGTTCCTGCTTCATGCCACAGATGGTCGAACTCGTGTATGGAGGTCCAGACGCACGGCGTACGACCAACGTAACATCATGGAAGAAGTTCCATTTGGTGGAGGTTCCGTTATGATATGGGGGTGCATCTCATTTGATTGTAAGCTGGATCTGTTGACTGTACCTGGAACACTAAATGGACAAAGATATCAAGATTCCATACTGGATAGAGTTGTGGTCCCTCATTTTGTAAATCATGCACCTGGAACCCACCCTATATTCATGGATGACAACGCCCGACCACATCGTGCTAGAGCTGTGCATGAATACCTCTGCCAGAATGCCATCGAAACCCTACCATGGCCAGCAAGGAGCCCTGACATGAACCCTATTGAGCATATCTGGGACATTCTGGGAAACATGGTGAGAAGGAGGGATCCTCCTGTGCAGAACCTACAGGAATTAACAGACGCACTCCATCTTGAATGGCAACGAATACCACAATGGCGTATCAGTCGGTTGGTGACCAGCATGAGACGTCGTGTCCAGGCCGTCATCCAGGCACAAGGTGGATATACCCGGTATTAATAATGACAGTCTCAAACTCGTGCACAGATGATAAACTTCGTTTTCAGACACCATTAATGACAATCTAGCCACGTGTGTCAACTGTAGGGCAATAGTTGTCAGTTGTGTCAACGTAACCATATTCAGGCCTCGTTTTCAAGTTCAAACAAAAACATACAGTGTTTCCCCACCATCATAATCAGCATTCCTCTAGTTGCATTATTACCTCTTGCACTAAGATGGATGGGTACATAAATGTTTATGCTATTGCTTTCTTCATAGCACATGAATATACCCTCTCATGTGCGTAAAAATAGGGTGGTGCTTAACTTTTGCACAGGTGTATAGTTAAAAGTGCTATTTGCAAAGCCAACTGCTTCATAGTGGAAGAGAGCAGATTTTGTCTTGTTCATCCTGTTTCATTGTTTACAATCACCTGTGGCATGTATGAAGCTAGAATGCTTAACCCTTTCCACTATGTATACATCCTGATGATATTTATTATGTAGATATTTGATCGTATTTGACTGTATTTGACCAAATACGCCAAATATGGCGAGCAAATACAAATATTAGTGTTTTATAAAGTGCCAAATACAAATACAAATATAATAAATTCGTGTATTTAAATACAAATACGTATTTGACCCCAGGCCTGGCAATAGCTTATACAGATTTACTAAATCTAGCAAGCTGAATAGATGAGTCCATTTATATCTAGGTCACTGCCCAATATCTAGCTAAGCTTAGACTTCTTGGCATGCGTGTTAGAATTAATTTATATACGTACCGGGAATCCCAATTTCAAGGTAACTCTACAGGTAAGCAGTTGAATATTCTGAAATTAGTTGGACAGGGGATGTCGCTCCCGGTGACAGCAACATCTCACAATTAAATTAGTTTCAAAATATTCAACAGAATGTTTATTAAATTGTAAATTCCTCAAAGACAAACGATCCGTACACTTGACAAACTTTTCGAGTTTGATGATGGAGAACCATATATCATTTGGATTGTGACATCAGCTAATATGTGACGTATTTGATTATGACGTCAGATACTTGGTTGACAGAACGAATCCCTATATTATGGCGGAGGGCTATACATATTTGAATCATAAAGCTCCAAATAATACTGTCTCGACGATTTTTGTACGGAAAGAAATATCTATATCTATTTTTTTTAAAGATTTGTTTGAATATTAGAGGAATTCAATCTGCCAATCAAGCATATGATGTCATAATCAGTTACGTCACAGGTAGGCAGGCGTCATAGTCAAAATACGTCATGAATGGCGTATCCAAGTCCGTCAGGAACGCTTAATAGTCCCTCAGCAGTACCAATTGTATACTACTTACATTTTACAGGGATATTACTGCCGTAGGAAGAAACAGCATCCAGTCAAATTAATTTCAAAATTTTCAACTGCTTACCTGTACAATTTTCTGGAAATTGGGATTCACAGAGTTCAGGGTTCGATAGATCCTAACACGGGCAAAGCGTGGGTGGCACTTAGCCACCTTAGATGGGTGGGACATAGATAAAAGTGGATAATGCATCCAATGTTCTAGGCTTGAAGGATTTAGGGAGAACAATTTACTAAACAATATTAATGACACATTACAATAACTTGATCCTTGGTTATTTTATTGATTGATACAATCAAAACAGAACCCGTACAGGATAATTATTATTAATACAGAAAAGATCAGCTATCGCCTCATTGTATATTATATTTACAGTTGACAAGATCATGCAAAGGAGCTGAGCATAGACGTTTTATAAACCTGCGCTCAAAAACCTTATGTAGAAAATCACAAACTAGGAAGTAAATGAGAAAAAGTAAGTAGTATCTAACAATAGCTGAATGACTAACAAATGATTAAATTCCAAAAGGAATGTAAAAGAACAGAAAGATATATAAAAACATATCCGAGGACGGGAAACGAGGATATGATATAATAGATGCTCTAATGGAGAGAATTAAGGAGATGCTAAAAGCAAATTTTCTTAACAGAAGAGGGAGTTGAGAATATCTATCATCAGCCAATCATCTAATGACATGCGTTCATATTTTCTCTGCCCTGTAGGTGGGGCTTAGAATACACCTTCCATATCCCCTGCGTGTCGTAAGAGGCGACTAAAGGAGGTAAGGGTGAGGTAACCCTGATAGAAACCTCGAGTGCTGAAGACGGAGGTTCCAGGCCGCACTCTAATAAACCATGGATCCACGCACTTAACTCTTATGATCATGTCGATAGTCACTTACAGGACTGGCGGTATGATCAGCGAACGACAAGAAGAAGAAGAAAGAAGAAGAAGAAGACATGCGTTCATAAGGTCTATGGATAATGGAGACAATGGCTGTATTCGACTGTGCGAAAAGTTAGAGTAAATTGGTATTTCGACTGGTATTTCCTGGTATGTGTGTGTGCGTGAGTGCATACATGGGGTGGGGTGGGGGGGGAGAGATAAGAAATAATGGTGCGGCTAGACGTTATTGTTCTTCCCAGCAGGGGGTCTTCGAGAACAATGGGTTTTTCAGGAGATCAAAGGAAAAGCTTGCGGAATGGAATGTTGAGAACAATGGCGCACAGAACGCCACACATTCTAGAGAACAATGCCGTCTATAACGCCACGTTTTTCTCGATAACAATGACGCACAGCCGCACACGTATTTGAGATTCTGACTCACTCTGGAATGTTCTATTATTTTGAATTAGTTAACCCTTAAAAGTTTAAAAGTTGTGTATTTTACGTTTAAACGTAGTGGCGGCGCGCCCCCCTCCGTGGTTATCTACCGTTGTAAAAATAATAAGAGAGTAATGTAAAAGAATAGAGTTTAAGAGGTGGTCTGATAATGGAGGTCGTATGAGGTTGAGGATGTATGAGGAATTACGGTATTGATGTTTGAAAATAATTTGACTGTTTCATCGCTAACGTCATTAGTAAACTGTAGAATATTTAAAGACTGCCTGTAAGCTGTTACTGTCTTAGCAACAGCGACCAGATAGATTAGTAAAAAAATAGATTTAAGAGGTGGTCTGATAATGGAGGCCGTAGGAGTATGAGGTTGAGGATGTATGAGGAATTACGGTATTGATGTTTGAAAATAATTTGACTGTTTTGGCGCTAACATTATTAGTAAACTGTAGAATATTTAGAGACTGTCTGTAAGCTGTTACTGTCTTAGCAACAGGTACCAGACAGATTAGTAACAAAATATTAAAAATAATCTTGTATTAATGGTATGTTCGGTTGGAATGGTAACCAAGACTTGGTGGTGATGGATTGGATTGTATCATGGGTTAAAAAGAAGTTAACCCTTTCACCGATGAATTCCCCATATCTCATTTTCATCGATACCATACAGGTAAACTGTTGAATATTTTGAAATTAATTTGATGTTGCTGACGTTATTAGAAAAACTATTTTTGTTGAATATTTTGATTGACTTTTAACCGTCATTACGCGCAAATTGTTTTAAAATACTTTGCAATAACGTCAGTCGTTTTAGATACGATGGTTAAAATGTGGTCATTATGTCTCTGAGGGTTCCGTTTATAGAATTGTATGTCGAGCGTACTTATGCTAAAAAGATTATTTGGTGCGTATGATTTAACCATACGTTTTGAATAGCCGTGAGATCAATCTTGAATCGAGATACAAACATACCATGTGTTAATAATGAAAGAACGTGTTAGTACCTCACGTCTCGTTATAAGCACAAGATATTACAATGGCCTCGCGGAGTTTGTAAAAAATCGATAATAACGCCTGCACCCGCTCACCGGCTATTGCTGTTTACCGACGCTTAAAGATACGACAATTAAGAGCGACATTACAAGCGTAGTAGCATAATCATAGATGGCCATTTACTACAAATATAAATATATCCTTGTGGCTACAGATCAGTGATACATTATAACCATGTTTTTTACTATATAATTCAGTCCTGCCCTAAGCGACCACCTCGTGTTGCGCCATTACATGGACGCTAGAGACTTTCTTAACCCTTTTAACCCTCGAATTTCTTCAAGAAAATGTTAATTTTCTTCATATTCATATTATTTGTGGTACAAGAGAAGACTATTTTTGAAAATTTATCATCGGAATGACTGGCACTGCAGGCTATCCATTTGTCTAGTCATTGTGCCGGCAAACACCCCCCCCCCCACCAACCACCATCATCATCACCAACACACACCACCACCACCACTATGCATTAACCCCACCACCACCACCCACGCACCCATAGCGAATTTCTTCATATTCATACTTGCATCCTTAGAGAAGACTATTTTTGAAAATTTATCACCGGATTGACTGACTCTGACAGCTATCCATTTATCTACACATTGTGGTCGGGATGTGTGAGAGCTCTGTGTTTGAAAAAATGGCATATAGGTTGGAGAGGGTCATGAGGGTTTAATAAAGGTCTCGCTCGTATGCACACATGCTAATACACGATACTGCTCGTTATACGTTGTGCCCTTGTGCATTGGTGCGTGCGTGCAACACTACGACCTACACCCAACACCAGGCATTAACCCCACCACCAACACCCACCCACACGTCACCCCATAGCGAATTTCTTCATATTCATATTTGCATCCTTAGAGAAGACTATCTTTGAAAATTTATCATCGGAATGACTGCCTCTGACAGCTATCCATTTATCTAGACATTGTGGTCGGAATGTGTGAGAGTGCGGTGTCTGTAAAATGGTGTATAAGTTGGAGAGGGTCATGAGGATTTAATAACGGTCATGCTCGTATGCACACATGCTAATACGCGATACTGCTAGTTATACGTTGTGCCCTAGTGCGTGCGTACATGCACCGGTGTGCACCAGAAGACTATTTTTGAAAAGTTATCATCAGAATGACTGGCTCTGCTGGCTATCCATTTGTCTAGACATTGCGACAGCAAACACCACCCATCTATATCCTCCACCCCATCATCATCACCAACACCCACCAACATCACGACGAGCATCAACACCACCGCCTTCAACACCACTGCCACTAGCACCACCAATGCCAGTACCGACATCCACCAACAACCACTAGGCACGACAACCACCACCGCATGTTGCGGATTGCGACCTCTTGTTGTGGATTGCGGTTGCATGTTGAGGATTTGTGGGTGTATGTTGTGGATTGCGGGCGCATGATGCGGATTTGCGGGCATATGTTGCGGATTGCGGGCGCATGTGGATTTGCGGGCGTATGTTGCGGATTTGCGGGCACATGATGCCGATTTGCGGGTGTGTGTTGTGGATGGCACCAAGAGTATGTACATGCCTGAACACGCACACACGCCAAAATGCATGCATACATGTGCGGCCGCATTTGCGGATTTGCGGGCGTATGTTGCGGATTGCGGGCACATGATGCGGATTGCGGGCATATGTTGCGGATTGTGGGCGCATGATGCTGATTGCAGGCACATGTTGCGGATTTGCGGGTGCATATTGTGGATTTGCGGCCGCAGTACATATAATCCTATAAATGGTACAAATTCAATCCCTTTTCTCATTCCAGTTTAAACATCGCAAAGTGGTTGGACGTGTAACTGCAGAGTAGTTAGGCAGTCAGATTTCTTTGAAGAACCTTGTAACTTGAATACTTGCTAGATTTATCCGATAATCAATATGCCGAGACATAAATGTTTTGAATGTGCTTCAACTTTTAATAGGTCAAATGACCTGAAGCGGCATAGGATCCGATTCCATAATGATGAAAATCTAGACAGTGAAGATGAAGAAATGACATAGATGAATAGTGACGATGATGAGCCAGTGGAGTTGGAGAGTGAAGCCGGTAATGACTCAGCGGAGACTGAGAGTGAAGATGAAGGTGAAGATGAAAAAGATGCCATAGGCAATGAGGAACTATTTACCATATTCCAAAATATTAAGCAGGTCTTAAGACGCTGAAAAATCAGGTTTAGAAGATGAGGATGGTGAAGTGGACACAGACCCAAATGGTGTAGGCAATGTGCCTATTTCCGTATATGCTGATGCTTTAGTTACAAAGTGTATAGACATAATGTTCCAGTGGAGAAGATTACAGAACTCTATGCTCATTAAAATAATTTGTCAGGAAATTAAAGATTTTATCGACGAGGGGTACGCATACGATGAAGCAGTCTTCTCAGCTTTTCGAAAAAGAGAGTTTCTGATCAAGAAGTACATAAGGAACCATCTAGATGCTGATGATAATGATGATGATTCTGACAGTGATGGATCTGATCCATAAGGAATCAGTCATCGATAAATGGATCTCCAGAACATTGACTATTTGTTTATGCTACAGCAACTATACGTTTTATCATATGTAATATTTACTTCAATCTAAAAATATGGATACAAATAAAACATTGGTTCTTTATGCGCGTGTCTGATGATTGTAGCTTCCCAGCCAGGTCCCCCACATCCCTCGATATACAAATCGGAGTGCTGTGGTGGCAATAGGTGTTGTGGTGGATGATGGTGGTGGGGTTAATACTTGGTGGTGGGTGTTGGTGCTTAGTTGGTGGTGATAGAGGGATGGTGATGGTGGTGATGGTGATGGTGGTCGGTATTGGTAGTAGGTGGTTGCGGCCACATTGTCTAGACAATGGTTAGCCAACTATATTATTTTTGTTGTCGGGGGTCTCATTGACTAGGTACTCATAATGCATTCATACTGTGTGTACCCAGACATGGTAATTTTTCCTAGTTTTATTACCGTTAACTGGCTGACTGGCGCAGTGTTTCAGACATTCCAGGGATCTACTTCCTAGTAAAATATTATGGAAACGATTTGAGCAAAAGTTGATGCAGACAGTCAAATTATTTTCAAAATATTCACTAAATATCATGGAAATGATTTGATAAAGTTGTTGCTAACACTGCAGTCAAATTATTTTCAAAATATTCGTGCAACGCGCATTGTTGGCCTTGTAAACAAGTATGCTAGTATACCTCATCCCTCGTGCCAGGCAGCACCGCACTAGCATACCTCATCCCTCCTCCTCCTCACTCATTCGACCTCAATTATGCGACCACCTCTACACTCATTCCAGGGATGCTATTTTCTTATTCTTCAAACCTAAATCATGTCGCATTGGTAGTTTAAGCGAATAGTTTTGATACTAATTTGACATAGGAAGCTACAATTCGCACTAGCGCCTTCGTGCGCACAAACCCTTAAAAAAGTGCTGTTCAATGCAACAATTTGACATAGGAAGCTACGATTCCGCTTAGTTTCAACATACTTTTTCACTACAACCACGAGGGACAGCATCGAACACCTAATACGTTAAACGATACAAGGGTGCTCGTCATTATTCGTCAACGATGATGACGGTGGACATTGCTACCACTATTTTTATAACAATTTTTAAAATTTAATAATTAAATGACTGTCGCTTTAAAGAGCACTCCTTGAATACGAGATGCATGATTATTATCTATATAATATTATGCATACAACATCGCTTGGCTTAGCTATATATTACCCGCATAGAGATGTACTTTGCTCTCTTTTAAAAAATTAAATGACAGGTAGGAAGCCGCTTAGTTTCATGTTTGAGGGTTTTAGAGTAAAGTTAATGCGTTTGCATACAAATTGAAAGATTAAAAGCGAATCATAGATGCTGTATGCACAATAATGAGGTGGTCAGAGAAAACATTTCCCTGGATACTTTTTTAATGCGCACAGATTTTTATGCGCATAAACCATTTAACAAACTGATCCATCGCGTCTAGCCCGTGAACATATCCAAGATTTTCGCCTGCATGTATGTGTCATTATATGGAGGCCAGTACACGACAGTTTTTGATAGGACGATAGTCATCTCACATGATATTCCTTACATTTTTTTTTGTAGTAGAGCGATGTAGTATAAATGTAAATGTTAATGTACATTCGGCTAAAATGTGTTGCGGATTTGCGGGCGTGTGTTACGGATGGCAACAACTATATGCACATGCCTGAACACGCATAAACGCCAAAATGCATGCGTACATGTGCAGCCGCATGCGGGCGCGTGTTGCAAATTTGCGGGCTCGTGTTGCGGATTGCGGGCACATGTTGCGGATTGCGGGCGCATGATGCGGATTTGCAGGCGCGTGTTGTGGATGGCAACAAGTATATGCACATGCCTGAACATGCATACATGCCAAAATTCTTAGGTATGTAAACGTAGCACCCCTCCTTCGGATGAACAGATGAACGGAGTCTGATATTGTCAGGTGTCATCTGTTTCAAATCTAGGAGTAGATATGAGTGAGGTTCGCGTGTAGCGTCCTTATATCATTCGATCAAATACTTTGTATTGCCTGGGTACATCTGATTAGATAAAGAACGAATGGATGATGCATCACGGGGATTCTTAAACAATACAATACCATGTAGTGACAGTTAACTGATAAGTCGCATTGATTGCGAGACTTGTGAAACAGATTTTGTGCGACAAATATTATGCTACAATTCTCATGGTGAGAACGTTTTGTAAATAGGTCAGCTACATTCTCGTCGCATTTATTCATCAAATCGTCGAGCACCACCAATGTTCTGCAACTTCTGTCTAGTTCAACATTCACACCCTCTTTAAATTCAACGTTTGCCAAATCGTTATATCCATCTTGCCATGCACCGTAGCAGTACACAATCCTCTGTGGAGGGGGAGTAATGGCATAGGGATCTCTTATTAGTGCTTTTATCATCTCAGTTTTACCGCACTGTGTTGGACTGCAGACAATCATAGTAAATGGGTGACGTAACATCGTATTGCAGTCAAGCATTGATGCCATAGCATCATCACATGTGTGTCCACGTACGACTAAGAAGGTATACGCTCATGCACATATATATATAACCTAGGCGTACGTGGACGCGTGTGAACCGTCACTACGATGTAATATGTAGTTACTCTTCTGAGAATACCTTATCAATGCTTGATGGTTAACGAACATTACGAATTGTGACATCGGATACTCGTGACGTAAGAGAAATGCTATGTCCATTTAAGAATGTCACGTAAATTAGAAGAAATGCTACGATTGCAATGTCAGATACTTGTAATGCAGGAGAAATACTGTGTCCATTTAAGAATTGTGACGTAAAATTAGGAGAAATGCTACGATTGCGTCGTCAGATACTCGTAGGTGAAATGCTGTGTACATTTAAGAATTGTTATGTAAAATTAGGAGAAATACTATGATTGCGACCTCAGATACTCGAGACATAGGAGGAATGCTATGTCCATTTAAAAATTGTATCATAAAATTAGGAGAAATACTATGATTGTGACGTCAGGTACTGGTGACGTAGGAGAAATGCTATGTACATTTAAGAATTGTGTCGTCATATACACGCTATGGAGCAGAAATGCTATGAACATTTAAGTGTATGATTATGACATCAGATACTTGTGCGACGAATCCATAACATCTTTAAATAGTTACAAAAATAAACACAATATTCAGTGAATATTTTGTCATGAAATTGAACAAAAACCGTCTAACGGTGTTTTATTTAAGTATGCGCTATTCAGCTCACTCTATCATTCATTCACCTGGACCATTCTTCTCTAAAGAATAGCGATGGTATGCGCCGTCAAGTGCCTCTGTCAAGTGAAAAGCGGGCATACCAATGCGTGCAGAGGAGGCGGGGGAGTGAATAGCGAGTCGCTAGTGACAGATAAAGAGATAGAGAGCTAGGTGCTAGTACTGCACAAGCGAAATCCGATTTTAAAACTTTTTTATTAATACAGACATCAATAATACATATCGTTACAAAGATACGAAAAAACACACCAAATACATTATATTTTACAAAGCTACGATTGACAAAATAAAACAATTAATTATGTTATTTTAAAAAATAAGCCTATGGCATCTTTTTCATCTTCACCTTCATCTTCACTCTCAGTCTTCGCTGAGTCATTACCAGCTTCACTCTCCAACTCCACTGGCTCATCATCGTCACTATTCATCTCTGTCATTTCTTCATCTTTACTGTCTAGATTTTTGCTATCTTCATCATTATGGAATCGGATCTTATGCCGCTTCAGGTCATTTGACCTATTAAAAGTTGAAGCACATTCAAAACATTTATGTCTCGGCATATTTATTATAGGATAAATCACAAGTTACAAGGTTCTTCAAAGAAATCTGACTACCTAACTACTCTGCAGTTAGACGTCCAACCACTTTGCAATGTTTAAACTGGAATGAGAAAAGGGATTGAATTTGGACCATTTATAGGATTATATGTACTGCGGACGCAAATCCGCAATATGCTCCCACAAATCCACAACATGCGCCCGCAATCCACAACATACGCCCGCAAATCCGCAACATGTGCCCGCAATCTGCATCATGCGCCCGCAATCCGCAATATACGCCCGCAAATCCGCAAGTGCGGCCCGCACATGTATGCATGCATTTTGGCGTGTATGCGTGTTCAGGCATGTACATACACTTGGTGCCATCCGCAACACGCACCCGCAAATCCGCATCATGTGCCTGCAAATCCGCAACATGGCCCTGTCTGGCCGGATAGTCTCTCTCTCTCTGCGGGTTTTTTTCGCTGGTTCTCCGTTGCTCCTATTTTTCGTACCATCGACATGGTAGCACCATCTATTTACTTTTGAGAGATTTGAACCATGTTTTTTTTTACTAGAATTCAGTGCATCAACTGAGCCAATGGAGAACCGATAATTAGATTACAAATAATGAGTTGGATCCTCGTTTTGTGTTATTAGCAAACATAAAATCACAGGTTAAAATCTCACTATTAGCATTTGGGGATAACTCGGCCATTTCTGGTCCGATTTTAAAATGGTAAACAGTTTTGAAATTCTCGCTTCATTCCGGTACCAAGAACGCCGAGAATGAAGTGATTTCTCGGTACAATATAAGCATACATTCTCTTACAATACTGACATGTTGATCTGACGCGTGCACATGCGTGTTACGCATTCTTACGGACTTAGCCATACCTCTCTCATAGGGCTTTATACATGCGCGCATACTATCCTATCCAGGGGGCATGCATGCACACCATCTTGTGATCAACCCCCCACCCCACCCCAACACCCCCACACATCTGAACGTCCCTTTAGAGACAAGCATCCACTATCACATCGACACGCCGGACCCTCCACAGGTACTGATCGGCCGCACTACACATAATAGGGTCTGAACGCCCATTTATAGACAGGCATCCACAGGGATATACACCACCCACAGGTACTGATCGCCAGCACCACACATAATAGGGTCTGAGCACCCATTTAGAGACGGGCATCCACAGGGATATACACCACCCACAGGTACTGATCGCCAGCACCACACATAATAGGGTCTGAACGCCCATTTAGAGACAGGCATCCACAGGGATATACACCACCCACAGGTACTGATCGCCAGCACCACATTAATAGGGACTGAACGCCCATTTAGAGACAGGCATCCGCAGGGATATACACCACCCACAGGTACTGATCGCCAGCACCACACATAAAAGGGTTTGAACGCCCATTTAGAGACAGGCATCCACAGGGATGTACACCACCCACAGGTACTGATCGCCAGCACCACACATAATAGGGTCTGAATGCCCATTTAGAGATAGGCCTCCACAGGGATAGACACCATGATTACTGTTGCACAGCTTCGCGCTATTGCAAAGCAATTCGGCCTTAGAGCCTACTCTAAGGCCAAGAAAGCCGACCTGCTCCAGATGATCGGCCAGGTCCATGCCGAGGAGTGGCAGAAGCGACTCTCCCGAGCAATGAAGACGGGAAGGTTTACAGTGCTTACCAAAGATGATCCTTGGAATCCCCACAAGAAAGCGCAGTGGATCCGTGAGCTTCGTCAGTTGGACAAGGAGGCGACTGCTAGCTTGCGAGCCAAGACTGTAGCGAGGCGGATGGCGGACCATCCACTGGAGTGCTTACCTCCCTTACACACGATCACTAAGCAAGTGATGAGGGGGCCGAGGTATGAACCATTAGCCCGAAGCATGAGATGAGTAGGTGAACACATTCTCGACCAGCGTCTCGGCGATAGGGAGACAGAGGATAGAGGATAGAGGATGCCGGTCAGTACGCTGGACATTCTTCAGTGGTCCAGAAGGAGACCTCACAGGCCAGATCATGCAAAAGATCCAGCAGACTGTCCAGAACGCCTTCTACCTCCGCTACACCCATACCTATCGCATCCGTCACATCGAAGATGGTAGGGTGATGCTCTTCCACAAGAATGCTCCAGGGAGCGTGTGGCTGAACACGATAGGAGCAGCTCAGGACTGGGTGGCAGCAAGAGAGCAAGCCCGCCTCAACACAGACAATATCAATCGACCCAACACCAAGTGGGCTTTTGTTCGATCCATCAACGTTGAGGTCAGGGCTGTCATCGACTGCCAACCTCTGCTTGGGACAGGCACCTCCCAGACTGGCTACGACAGAATAAGAGTATGACTGCCCTCAACACCTACAGGGACAACATGTGTCTCTGGAGATGCCTAGCAGTCCACCGAGGAGCGAGAGCTGATAGAAGTACAGCTCCTGCATGAGAGCTTGCCACACAGTTCTACGGCAAGACAGTGACAGTACCTGATGTCCACAAGGCCTCGCTGGAGCAGCTGGACATGGTAGAGTTCTTCACCAAGATCGGCATTCGCGTGTATGAACCAACCAAAGAGGGCACCTGGCACTTGATCAGGCAAGCGGCTCACTACCGTGACACCATGACCATCAGTGTGGGACTACCACGCCTTCTACATCAAGAACATCTCCAAGGTGGCACATACACTAGTCTGCAGTCACTGTCAGCAGAGGTTTACACAGGCATGCAGTCTTCAACGTCACGCTGATCACTGTACAGGCGGCAAAACAACAATCGTGTGTCCTGGCGAGAAGGTTGAGGCGCCACAGTCTGCGTATGAGAAAGCCTTCTATCCGCCCCAACCCTCCAGTTCAGCGGCTACTCGTTGGATCGAGTATGAGTCGACAAACAAAGGCATACACAAAGACCATGTAGTGTGGGCACGGTGGCGAGTGTTGGATCGAGGGTGCTCCGGTAGATGGTTATGATCCGACCACCAACACCATTTACCAGTTCCATGGGTGTCACTGGCATGGGTGTCCACAACACCAGCGAGGTGAGGATGCCGAACAAAGATACCGCAAGACAGTGCTGAGAGAAGAGAAGCTGAGAGCCTCTGGATGCATGCTTGTGGTACAGTGGGAGTGCTGTATAAAACGCTGTCCAAGGGTCCCTAAACGAGTTAGTCCCATACCCACACTTCATAGTTTACGACTTCGAAGCACTCCTAGATGGTATCAAGACTCATCCTACGGAGACTCTCACGATCGAGAGTACTCACATACCTATCTCTGTGTCAGTTGGCTGCTCCTTAGAGGGCGCCACGAGTGAGCCCACTCACCTCTGCAATCGTGACACCAAAGAACTGATCAGAGAGTTCCTGCTGGTGATCCAATGGCAAGCATATCTAATCCGGACAAGGGTTAGGGCACAGTACATACCGACAGACCTGGACACGCTCCCAAAGCAACAGCAGCGACCGATCAACGAGTGGTGTGACCAAGTGCCTGTACTGGGGTTCAACTCTGGGCGGTATGACCTGAACCTCATCAAGAAGTACTTTGTTGATGAGCTGACTGACAGTACAGGTACAGTGAAAGTCGCCAAGAAGGCTAGTCAGGCCATGTTCCTCATAACACCTGAGCTACGGTTTCTTGATGTGCTGAACTACCTCGGCCCAGGAGTCTCGTACGAGGTATGGGTCAAAGCTTACGGGTGTACACAGCAGAAGAGCTGGTTCGCGTATGAATGGTTTGACACACATGAGAAGCTCAACTATCCAGGCTTCCTGACTACGCAGCATGGACATCTAAGCTCAAAGGGGGCTACCTCTTGACGCGATCAGAGTGGGAACAGTGTAACCAGATATTCAGCGAGCATGGAATGCGGACATTCGCCAACTGGCTGTGATACTACAACAACCTGGACGTCAGTCCATTCATCGAAGCCCTAGAGCGGATGCAGGAGTTCTACACAAAACGAGAAATAGACATCCTCAAAGATGCGGTGTCTCTCCCAGGTGTGTCACTGCAGTACCTCCTATGTGGAACCGCTCAGCACATGCTGGATGTTAGCCTCGATTCACCGGGCAATGAGGCCTACGAGATGCTGAAGGGAGCTGTTGATGGAGGGCCAAGCATCGCATTCCATGAGGCCGGTGTGACTCGAATCCGCCAGAGTGAGCGTGTCTGCCAACGTCCACTTGGCTATGATGCAAATGCTCTGTACTTGTCAACGATGGCCAAAGAGATGCCATGTGGTAAGGAGACAGTGCGCCATTGGTCCGGTGCCAGTGGGGTAGCTAGCTTTAAGGAGGCTCTCCTAGCAGACAGCTGGTTTGGGTTTGCTGAGGTGGATATAGAGGTCCCCATGGCTCTGTGGGCAAAGTTCGAGGAAATGCCTTCTCTCTTCTATAACAGCGAGATCCCGGTAGAGGCAATCTCTTCTGAGATGCTGGCATATCTACGGCAAACAGGGAGGAAGTGGCCCACCACCCAGAAGCTGGTCGGTTCCCTCTCTGGCAAGAAGCGGCTGCTGTACGCCTCAACACTCAAGTGGTATATAACCCATGGCCTGGGGATCACTGCTGTATACCGCACCATAGACTATGAGGCCAAGCGCCCATTCGAGTGGTTCGTGGAGAATGTTATGGAGGCCCACCGCTCGGGAGATGTAGATAAGAGCAAAGCGCTCATGGCAGATCTCTTCAAACTCCTCGGCAACAGTGCCTACGGGAAGCTCATCGAGGCCCTAGAATGCCATAGCAACACCAGCTTCATGAAAGATGAACGTGTGGTAGACAAGGCCCTGCATAGTGCATGGTTCGAAGATCTTGAGGAGATCGTTAAGTCATACAAGCTCCAGTCACAGACCGAGAATCACAATTCGCAGGCCCTTCCATGTGGGGATAGCCGTTTATGAACTCGCGAAGCTGCGAATGCTGGAGTTCTACTACAACTTCCTCGATCGCTATGTAGCTCGTGACAGCAGATGGACACTGACTTCGCGTATATTGCTATAGCAGGCTCCAACCTCGACAACGTCATTCACCCTGAGATGCGAGCAGAGTACCAGGCTCATAAGCGGGACTGGCTAGCCTGGGACAAATGATCTGGACGGACTCCGGGACTATTCAAGCTCGAGTTCTGCTCCAAATGCTACTACGTGGAGAGTGCAGCTGCAAGTAAGTGCTCGGCTAAGGGAATGTCCAAGCGGCAGAATGAGGTCTCTTGACAGAGGTTCTATAGCACCCTACATGGCGGGGTGGACAGGGCTAAAAACCGAGGCCTACGCATGCACAACTAGGGTATGGTGATGCATGAGCAGGAAAAACTCGAACTCTCCGCTTACTATGAGAAGTGCCATGTGCTGCCAGATGGTGTCCATACCGAGCCCATCGAGTATCATGTTAGCACCCTAGGGGTTGGTAGCTGTGTGTCTGCAGGGACTAGCTGAAGCTCTTCTACGACAAATGGTTGCCTAGGCACTCTGTGACTCCGCCTCCACATACCTGTCAAGCCTGTGAACATCTATCGACCAGTTAGGATCTTTGCACATCGTCGACCACCTTCCAGCTCACCAGGCTCATACAGGTACCGAACCAGAGCATCAGGTGGTAGGCACTCCTCTTCCTTGTTCGCTCCTCTTGTGCTGTGACCAGCAGAGTGTCTGATAGCCTCTACCAGCTTCTTCCCGATTAGCCTAGTAACCTCGGCATTGGATCTCTGGAAGGCAGCCCTCTCACCCGTACTCTAGAACATTCACTCAGCACGCCATTTCCTGGGTGTATTGGTGTTGGAACAGTCTCTCTGCCAGTGTCTGATTCCACCGCTCAACGATAGCCTGGGCACGGTGATGCCCTATCTCGCCTCGCCTAACTGCCACACCATGTTTCCACATGAGGGCTGCAGTCTCACCTCTGAACTCCTTACCCTCATCCACCTGCAACAATTCCGGCCACTGGAGGGGATTTCCTGAAGCCTCGTAGACACCCTGGAATGCCAGGGCCACCTGACTTGTCTGTAAGCGGTACTGCTGCCTTGTACCTGCTGGCGACATCGACCATGGTGAGGGCATACTTGTAGGTCTTATGACCAACTGAGTCATGCGGAAGGAATAGAACATCTGCTTGGTGAACTCTGTTCGGGACAGTTTCCTCGAAATGGGCATGCCTGATGTGCCGTGGATGAGGTCAGTATATCTGCCACATCGCCTAATGGCTGAGCCACTGGCTAACTGTCCCCAATATGAAGTTGTAGCCCTTGCGATGTGCAGCCTCGAGTAGTTGAGGGGGCTCATGGTAATATCCCCCAGGCTGATAGTAGAGTTCCTCAAGAAAGACGGAGATCCCGCATTTCATCACTGACGTCCACTCCCGTCCTGTCATGCACGGCCTGGGCAAACTCTAAACAGATGAACAGATGTCCGTCATTCATTCGGCCATCACTGAAGACTTCCTCAAACACCTCCATACACTAATCTCTACTGGATCCTCACTGAACTGTAGTTTATCGACTAACCCTCGGAGGTTAAGTGTCTTGACCAGGTCGTACAGACGTCATCCTTATATACTATGGCTTAAATGTTCGGTGGCCCAGATGGCCACGAGCGCTATGGCAACGTATGGTAGCCAAAGGCCTGTAACTCCAAAGAACGTACCTACTCCTGAGGCGATGGCTGGTATGGCTTCAGAACTCTTCACCACCCCATGGAGAGCATTGTTGGCGATCTTGCGGACCGTCTCACCAGCCTTCATTGTGAACAGAGCGATCAGAGCCCAAACTGCTGCCAGCGGACCGATAGAACCTTTTACATAAGTCCGAGAGATTCCTTTCGCTGTGTACTAGCTTGCGGGATTCCGGCTCTACATCACCATACTCACCACCGACATCGTACTCGTCTGCATCATAATCCTCCTCATCATAGTCCTCGTCATCTATATCCTCGACTGGATCAGCCTCTAGTTCATACATCGCACTGGGGATCCATCGCTGGGGCAGCTATATAGTAGCTTTAAACTGTAGTCTATAGCATGGCATCCGCAATCTTGAATGTGGGCGTATTTGCCTTAGCGAACTGGGGACTCAGCTTCGCCGACAAGAAGGCGGCAGAGGTCGAGCGTGAGCATCATAACCAGGCGATGGAGAAGCTGTCTAAGGAGAAGTTTGAGTACAGCAAAGCCCTCGAGCATATGCGCCAGAGGGAGGCACGCCGACGACAACTCCGAGCTCAGGCCACCCAGAGCATCAGAGGCAGATGAGTCTCGATGAGTACTACGAGGCTGTAAAGATATCTGAGCCAACGCTCGACTATGAAGCATCGACAGGTCAGAAGCCAGCAGAGCTTATAGTAGTGGTGGCAGCTGCAGCTGTGAAGACAGGAGTCGTGCTCCACACACGCTCAAGCTGAATACCTGATGTGTTCAACACGCATACCTTAGCATAGCCAAAGTAAAGTACCATCACACCTAATGAGCGAGTCCCAGCTAGGTGGGATGTCCCTGCTCCCGAGGTGGTGACGGCCCTCGAGTGCCGACTCGAGGTCGTCACTTCCACTGGTTAGGTGCAGAAGTGCATATGACTTAGTTTTCTGTCTATGGAGTTGGCAATCAGCCCGCTCGCGTACCTCAACAAGAACACTGGTCCCAGCAACCACAAGCTTGAAGTCGTCTAGCTTATTCACCTGCTGGATGGCTCCTCCATTCTGAACCAGGACCGCAACAGCGACACAGTCCGATGCAATGTCAGCTCTACCAGTTGGTTAGCTGTGGCTTGACCTGCTGGTGTGCTCGCACCACATGCACAATCCGCTGTTTGGAACCCGTTTGCGTCAGCACCTGGTCATTCTCGTCATGCCAGACATGAAGTCTTGGAGCATTCATCGTCGCATCTGCGAGCTGCTCAGTGTACACCCGGAGCAACAGCCTATCCTGCATGGCAGCCGGATTCACCTGTGTGTTCTCGAGAAGAGGTTAAGAGTGGAACTGCCACAAGCTTCTTGACACCTGCCCATAGTTTGAATTCCGTGAACCCCTCATTGCACCCCACAGCGTAGTACCCCTTTCCCTTCGCATAGGTTGGTCTACGAGCCAGCGGACCTAGGACTCGGTACTCATCGTTCACATAGGTGGTGTCCACGGTGCTGTTGCTCTGCACGATCTCCCACCTGTTCAGAACCTGCGGGAGCTCTACCGTCTGTTCTATTGTGCTCTGAAGCTTGAACTCGAGTGTCATGCTCTTGATCTCGTGGATCTCTGCCAGGATTGCAAAGTCAATGTACTTCAGTACAAAAGAACTCCTGACTCAGTTACTCTACCAGAAGTTTGACAGCCCCCAGGGCAAGGTACTATCCGACCTACCTGTGGCCCCAACCGACAGTCCTGTTATTCTAGCTCTCCAAAGGGCGAGGGTCGCCCACAAAGATCTACTAACGGTCGGGAAGTGGGACGTATTTAGCCTCCATAGCCAGGAAGAGCGAGAGAGGCTGGATAGACTCCAGTCTAAAGCATATAAAGACCTCGGGGTCAGGGCTTTTGAGCACATCTTCACCCTAGAAGGACGCAAGGAATTGGACAGTGATCTGGCAGCATTTCTGGTATTCCCAGAAGATGATCTCTACCAGAAACCCCTGCTCGCAAGTACGATGCTAGTCTCAGGCTCACATGGGAAAAGAAGGTCTTCCGTGAGAAATACCAGAGGCCTTGCATCCCAGAAGATGACCCTCAGTGGGTAGAGTTTCAGCGAAAGCATAAGCTTAAGCCACAGGCTTCTGCCAAAACTGACAAAGTAGCTTCTGAGGAAGTAGCTTCTAATGAAGGTCATCAAGCATCTGACGAAGTAGCTTCTGACGAAGTAGCTTCTGATGAAGGTCCTCAAGCATCTGACGAAGTAGCGGAGACTGCGGATGAAGTTCCTCAGCCTTCTGATGAATGGAAAAAGGTTGCGGCTGACAGTCTGTCAGCAATGATGCGTAGAGCAGGCTCGTTTCCTGGCTGGATTCAGCTTGTAGGTGAAGGTCTGCGCCTTTTCCAGAGATGGCTTGAAGTGTGACAGCTCACCTGTCTCCTTGTTGCTGAAGATGAAGCAATACAGATCAGCTGCCCTCTGTACACCTGCGATAAAGTCCCCTTTGGTATCCTTGAGGGTTAGGCTGTCGTATATGGTCTCGAGCAGGGCATGTCCACACTTGGAGCTGAAGTATAGCAACCGGGCATTGTGGTGGATGTCCGGTGAGATCTCGCGGGTGATGTTGCTGAGGTAGGTGACTGCCTTCTGGTCCATTGCAGGGTCATCAATAACTAGAACAAGTGGTTCTGTCAGTCGGGCTGCCAGCAGCTTGTCCATCAGTGCTTGCAGGTTCTGCATCTTGGTGATTGGGCCATTGTACCATTGATCATTACTGTCAACCGCCTCAGTGACGGAGTCGGAAACCAGAAGGATGTATTGAGAGTGTAGATGTTCGGCCTGGAGAGCCCGCAGCAAGATGTTTTTCCCATGTCCTGATGGGGCAATGATCAGCACCACCTGGCCAGCATCAGCCGGCCTACTGTCGAATGGTACAGACATGCATGCGGAGGATGGTTAGCAGTTGGTCGGCGGTAGCCTCGTCTATATCTTGGAGACTAAACGGCAGTACTTCCTGCACCAGCTCTTTCACCTGCAGAGTGGGGAATCCTGCACCTCTGGCGGATACGAAGGATGCGATGGAGGCGTCAAGCATGAAATCCCAGCAGCAGCTGAGAAGATAGCGTAGAGGGCCTGTGTCAGCACCCAGTGTCTAGTACACCCAGTATCTGTATGATACATGCACGGGAAGCCATGACTATCCTGTGGTCTTAAACGGCAAACCAAAGAACCCTGACATCTTCACCGCTGGTAGCTGGAGTCTGGCGGTAGCACTTGCTTTGCCATCGACAGTGATATCGCTCAGGCCAAGTATGCCTATCTTGAGATTCTCTCCATCCTGTCGGAATGAGCTACGTGGTTTCAGGAGATCCTTAACCAGGTCCTGTTCAAAGGACTCGGCCATAACCTTGATGGCTCCAGCCTCATCGACTCCGAGCATACCGAGCATCGTCGCCCTCTCCTTGATGCCCATCCCCTTGTATACAGTCTTGGCCTTGTTAAGGGCCAATTGTCCTACCATATCAGTATTCCCGATGAGATCTCGGGCTGGGATGGTACATCGGATCTCCCATGGGTCTCCCTTCTCATCGAAGTCTAGGAAGGAGATAGGGGCAACAGTGTCCTCTGAACGGAGGCATTCCTCACCCAAGTGAGCAAGATCGCCTAGCTCTTATGCTTTCTAGGTCTGTGAGTGACAGAGTCATAGTGCTATATACAGACGGCTTAACCCTACTAGTCATTCCCCCCAGTGAAATAGTTGGGCATAGGAGGACCACACAGTCGACCAAGGGAATAGGTAGCAGTGCTCATGGTACTGGCCCTCTCTGCAGGGGCACGCCTTGTGGGCGGTCCACCACTCCTGGGCATTGGCAATCCCCAGTCCGCGTGCTCAACTATGGCCTACACAGCGCCCTCCGGCACGCCATGCCTCATATGCTGCAGGGGGGGTCTCGTGATCCATCTCTCACTATTCAGCGGTTTTAAACGTAGGCAACAATGATCTCAGCCATTGCACTCGTTGCTAGCCCTAGAACCGCGGCCTCCATTAGTGTAACACGTTCACCCATGATCTTGGCGGCAACAGTGTAGGAGGCCCCCCACCCCCCGAGGGCGGTCTTTGGAATGGTGGGGGGGGGAGTTATTCCGAGACAGTGCCCGGCCACCCCACTCACCACTGTAGCGAGGACAGCAGAAGTGGTGGCAGGAAGAACCTCATTTCCCCCTGTCATCTTCACCATGGCCACATTTGCCACCACGTTACTGGCGACATGGACTGCCAGAGGTTTTGCTTTGGTCAGTAACTTCTGTGTCTTGGTTCGCAGCAGGTTCTCCACCTTCTGAAGACTCGCCTGGCTCTCGGGCAGTTGCTTCACGATCTGTACCATTGACGTCATTGTTTAAGCACTGAGTATACAACACGGTTAAATGTCTGCATCCCCTGTCGAGAGAGCTAATAAGATCTTCCCAGTCTGCATCTGCCAGGTGGCCGGGTTGGTACTCAGGAATATTTATCTCTCTATTAAGACATCTTAAACATGTCCGGGCTCACGTTATGCGAGAAGTACTATGATGTCTTCTGGAGGAAGTTGAAGGACTACAAGAAGACACCAGATGAGCTCGCTCAGCTTTCCGATGCTGAGCTGACAGAGGAGGTGACAGCTGTGAAGTTCTATCTAGGATTTGTCAAGGGACACATCTGCTTCCTCGAATACTTTATCATGGGCGGGAGTATCATTGAGCAGCTCCTGCGAGCTAAAGGTTTCTACAAGGATCGGGAGTATCTGTCAGATGTGTTCGAACGAGAATGTCGCTGTCTTCTGACAGCCTAGTCGTCGGGGGGGGGGGATGGGGTAGTTCAATAGGGGAATCCTGAGTAGTCACGTCTCAGGTCACTGTACATAACCCCTAGACCGCTGTTGTCACCACCATGCCACCGATAGTCTGGATGAGCGCTGAACTCTCTCTCTGTAGTCTGCTGGCCACTGAGATGCTATGACTGTTAAGCTGTGGGTCGAAGTCATTTGTATCAGGGAGGCTTGCACCCAGCTCATGGAGGATTCATTGCACCATGAAGTACACGTGGAATCTGAGACAGCTGGCGAAGAGCACAGCTTCAGGAGTACCAGAATAGGAGTGAAGCAGGGTGGAACTTACCCCACATCCTGCAGTGGCACACCACATGGCAAAGTTCAGCTGCTGATTCCAGTATGAGAGGCTTGGAGCAGCCATCCAAGTATGAGCTTGCTTCGCATCCTTGATGGTGATGGGGCGGTTGGTTAGCGGTCGTGGGTTGACGGAGAAGCTGGTTCTGGACCATCCATCCACTGTGATGGAGAATGGTGTTAGCTCTGGTATCTCATCCAGTAGACCTTGCAGGCCAGTCAAGGGTGTACCCAGGAGGGGCGGTTGGCTCCGTGAGGTTCAGCGGGAAGGCCATCTATACTGGTGTTCTTAAAGCTACCGTACAGGCAGCACACTATTTGTAGTCGTCTTAACTCCAGAGACCAGCGAGGCAACCTCGCCGTAACATCTCGTTTTTTAACTCCTCCATATCAACCCGCAAGCTGGAGCTTTTGAGGTATTGCTGTCACACTTTAGGTTTCTCCATGCAGTACAGTGCTTGGACCTTCAATATATGGTGGTACTCTTCATCGGTGACCTGGTCATTCTCGAGAGCTTTGCTGACAGACTCGTCGATAGTCTGTAGCATACTCTGTGCCAGTGCTACGTACTTATCATGCTTCTCCAGCCTCCTTGTGATCTGCCGCTGGCCCCCCCCCCCCTCACCACCTCCCACCCCCAAGCCCGTGGCCAAGACAGTGGCAGCTAGTGTCACGCCACCCAGCGGGATGGCGACGATGGCACCCACCCCTGTAGCGAGAGTGGCCACAGCTGCCACCCCAGCACTGGCTTCAATCACACCCATAGCAGTGGTTGCACTTGCAAGGACGTTGTAGGCTGTCTTATATTGCCTGCACATTCTGCTGTACTTTTCTGCCTCATGGACGAGATTCTGCCCGATGGTATCTATCTGCTGGAGTCGCCAGCCGTGGATGGTACCACCCTCGTCAGCAATCAGGGAGGGGTATAGTTCTGGTTGCTTCCGCCACTCGGATTTTGCCATAGTATACCTGCAGATTAAACCTGCATCACCTGAAGAATCTGCTCATGAGTCATAGAAGGGTTCATTTTGGAGAGGCTGGCGAACCGTGCCACCTTGCTGGTGTCGAGCCACACGTCTCTTAGACAGGGGTCATCCAGGACTATGTCGGGTGCCTGTAACTTTCTGAGACGTGACATCTGGAACTTCACCTTATGCCCAAGATAATAGGTCCGCCGCTGGATGGCTTTACTGGTCTTACACTTCTGCGCCATCTCCTCTTCCCACTGTATGGCATCTGGCTCATCCTCGTCTGTGACATCATCGTAGACATCTGGCTCATCATCGTCTGTCAAGACTCATGTGTCCTGCTTACTCTCCTCCAGGAGGGCCTGCCAGTATCGGGAACCTTCACTGTTTCTTGGCCTCCTTGCAATGCTCGCGTTCTGTTGATACCAGCTCTCCCGCTGTAGGTGCTCTCCTTCTTGTTGCAGTGCGAGCATCTGGGCCTTTATCTGTGCAGGGGTCATGAAGGGGCAATCCTGTAGCTGGCTCTTCATCATCTCGGAAAAGATAAGATATTCCTGGTGTGATATCATGTCAGGTCAATGAGTAATAAGAGTGTAAACTCTAAATGGGCATCTGATATCCCATCCGTGCTGGCATATATGTTAATGGAGGGGCTGTCAAACAGGTGATTTACAGGTGTGAACAGGCTAGGACTGATAGCTTTCCATAGGTTGCTGTTGGCCCCTGGGAGATACTCTATCACGTCCCGGCTGACTTCTACCAGTGAGCTGCTGTGTGCACTGCCTGGAGGTTGATGTAGCATATCAGCGTGTATGTATGTTATGCCCCGCCGGGGCACCTCGAAGAGGACCCATTCTACACAGTACTGTACCACCAATCTCCCCTCTAGAGTGTGAGATTACGTTCTCCCCACCGGAGAGCAGCAGTCGGACAATCGGCATGGTTATATCTCCTGTTTAAACCCCTAATATAGCATGCTATGGAACCCATATTTGCTCACTCGACTGGTCTTGCTGACCTGGCAGATATGTACGCAGTTGATGCTGCCAAGGTAGAAGAGAGCGATAGCAAGTCATTCGCCCTACAGTATGAAGCAAATGCAAAGGCATTCTCCCTCCACCCTATTGGTGGTGATGGGGTGGAGCTGCTCACCGACCTTAAGGATGTGTCGAAGGAGTGCCTGGGTTGCAACATAGATGGCCACAAGATCGTGTTTTCATACGATTTCCCGAAGAGGAAGTACATCCTCGAGCCGTTGATGGAGCTCTCGGATACAGAGGTGGCAGACATCAACACCCTAATTATGAGCTCACCTTTAAACTGGTCAAACCCTAGTCGAGCGGTGACCTGCCGATGACCCATGATGGACTGCTATTGACCATGGCAAAAAACGTGCAGTTCATATTTGAGAAGAATGAAGTGTGGTACCGCGCTGGACCTGTGGGTGACTGGCAAACATGGTTGCCCCGATATAGGCCCCCCCCCCCGCAGTCATTGACATAGAGGGTACTCCCCTCTCCACTGTTGTGAAAAAGGATGGGACAGTTCGAAAGCCCTACAATCAGGGATCATCCTTCCTCACCTACATAGGTGATGGTGTCTCCCTGACGAGGGTGGGTCACCGGATTAGGGTTACAAGCGGAAAGCCCATGCTGTGTCGTCCATTCGATGACCAGAAGAAGCTGTTAACCTCCAGGAAGGCATCCTACGGGTAGATGGTGTGTCACATGTCTCCAAAGTACTTTAGTGAGTCGGACTTACTAGCCCGCAAACGACGCGTATAGTCCTAGAGCTACGTTTCTTAGCCGGCAGCAGAGTGAAGCAGCTAGCCCCTGCCCCTGAGTGGATGAAGATCACTATCGATCCGGATGGAACAGGGCTCGATCTGGCACAACTATTTCTCGAGGGGTTCACTCTGTTCAGTTTAACTCTTCATATATAGCCATGATTCTCATCATACTGCTCGTGCTGGCGTCTACAACAGTGGCACAGGGCACTGAGACTTCCATGATATTGGATGCCAAGTGGGCTCACTTCCGGGATGACCCCAGTACAATCCTTGGGTCGACCCCATGCAGAGAAACATTTACGACCGCTTTCACCCATATAGAGATCGAGTCTGTCTGCCACTTCTATGGGGTGGAGAGGGTAGGCCGTGGTTGTCTGCTGGAGACCCCTGCTCAGCACCAGATTATCTGCGTAACATGTGAACATGCCAGAGTCTGTCGTGGTTCAAATGATAATCACTTTAGCCTCCTCCCAGGTGAGCGTTGTCAAGGTAGATGGAAGCCCCTATGGGTGGCCCCATCATGCCGATGTGACTCAGGCAGAGACTACGTGTTTGTCTGAGCCTACATAGAATAGAGGCCGGCCCTTCTGGTGTGGTTGATCAGCGATCAGTGGTGGATATCACTGTGGAGCCTGTCTCTAAATTGGCGTTCAAACCCTGGTAGTAGTAGGGTCGGATTGATACTACCTCCCTGGCAGCCATTCCGCGCTCCATGGTGGTCCCCATCTCAACAACCTATGCCACAGGGAGTGAGAGGGCGGTGGGGGCCACGGATCTCCGAACGGCAGCCAGTTGAGGGAGGTGGTATCATTTTAATTCCGACACTACTACTCAAACTTCAAACTGCCATCGCCAGACGGAGAACTTTACAACTGGTTAAATTATGTATCAGTTAATCTGCCTATCTAATGGACATCCTTATTATCCGTTCTTCTTCACCGTCATGAGAGTGAGCTGCATCAACAGTCTGCATATGGAAATCTTCCCTGCATTCAAGATTGTGACATTTCGCGCTACTCAACTGTAGCGTATCAATTTCCGTGATTTATGAACTCTTACTGTTATCTTTATTTTGTGCTCTCAACTAACTGCGACGTTAGGTCCTATGACCTGTGGTATATTCGTTAGCACTGTATTAGTTATTTGTCTATATGGCAAGTAGCCATCCTAGTTATTATGTTTTGGTTCTATATAAAAACTCTAGGATGCAGTACGCTAGGTAATACTATACAGCAACATTATATCCACATCACTATATTCCCCAGCATCAATTTTACACTGAGGTCGTTGATCATGCTCCAATTGCTCGAGCCTGACATGTTACCAACTAAACCCGGCTATTATAGCTCGATAGGATAGGTTTAAAGTGGTTAGGGACAATCTCTATGCAAGACATATTGTGTACGCCTCTTTTCTGGCTGTAGTGAATATGTAACACTACACACCGACTAGGGTGTGTAAAATTGGCCAATTACCTTAGGGCCTCTTATTTATATCGAGTTATTGTCTCTTTCCACGCTCCTCCAGCCACAAGGCATAATAATTGTTTGGATTCCCCATCGACGCATTAGCAGGATCCGACTCTGGGAAACTATCAGAGGTTTCCGAGCAGTGACCACTAAAGCACCGATTTACATACATCTCCCCCTGTATCTTCGGATACTATTTAGTTTAGATTCCCGTGCCAATGTAAGAAGCATTGCGAAAAGAAATTATATTATTTATTATTGTGACACTGGCCTGCAGTGCATCTCTGGGCATTCTGGAACATAAACCTAATGACAGGTAATATGTTAACTGCATAGCACACAGGTGACGGACGAGATGCAGATCTTCATCCAACTCGTTGTAGTGTCTGGGTGAGGTCTTAGAGCCCACCACACCCTCACGGGAAGGACACTGGCGGTGGATATCTGTCTCTTATTGCCCACCATAAACGATTTTGCGCTTTCTAAATTGCTTTTGTGAACTGTGTAAACTTGTCCCGGTCATGTTGTATGTTGTTGCGGGACAAGGGTGATTCGGAAGCTATTGCTCCATAATATGTATGCATGCTGTCTTTCTGAGGTAGATGCTATGCGGGGCGACCTTCGGAAAGCTGGCCATCTTCGCCAGTCAGATAATAAAGATAGGGAAGAATCCTTGCCACTTGCGGTCAAAGTTTGGAATCGTATCTAATAACCAAATGATAGGTTAGAATGTAGCAGAAGGCCCGCATAAATAAAGCAGCAACTACCAATGCAGTATCTTTGGACCTACATAAGACGGGGACCTGTGAATTCTTCGGAAATCATTCGACCCGTCTTCACGTAAACCAGTGTGCATCACATTAATTATGGCGTCACTATGATTGACCAGCACTTAAGTTTTTTTGTTTGAACAAGAGTGGCCCTTTTTGCCAACTCTTTTCCTCCGCTTCGGCAGTGAAGGCATTTTCCTGTGATGGAGTCCCACGTGAGGCACTTTCCTCTCTCAACAACAATGTTTTGTGTATGTTAGGGGTGTAATTAGTTTATATTAAATGACCAAGTAGCCTCGTTGCGATGTTCCCTGCGGATTTACGAGTCATTGTTTGTATAGTTATTAATTGTGACTTTAATTATATCATCTTGTCCAGACTTATAAATTAGTAATGGACCATCATACCGGTGACACCAACAGTTGGGACGAGACAGATGAGGTTCAATCTCGGCGGCAATGGTCGCATGGCCCCACTGGAACATGAACGTTCCACGGGCTCTCGAGGGCGGTCTTTTTACCGCCTGGAGAGACGCGATACGGGATCCGCAACCCCGAGAACCGCAGCTAACCAGCCCTCTCACGCATCCTGAGCATGCATTGCAGCGGAGTGGAGCGACATGGCAGACCAGCGTGTACCCCCACGAGCTACATATGTAACGCGACGCCAAATTTGAAAATGTGGGACGTAGGAGCTGAAATCTACTATTATTCAGCATTCACTATGTCTGAAAACAGCCCAAAAAGATTGATTTTATTTTCAAGATAATAAAATTTAGGCGCTTTAGTCGGTTTCTGCACCTTCCATACTGCTTGGGGGTTTTCATTCAACTGGTACATTTGCGTAGAGCACATAGTGGCAACTTCGCGAGTAAATCTACTCTATGGAAAAGTGCCAGTCGATTACAGCCATTTTATCCAACATTTTGCCAATTCTGTAATTAATTTAAAACAAAATATCTAAATCATGATATCCAGATGTCATATTCTACTACCTACAACTTTTGGTTCAGCATTATGTAGAATGTGGTTTGACTACTAACATTGCCAAACACTTTGAGACGTGAGAATTTATTTTATAATATTGTTCTATTTTCTATTATACACAACAACAGTTCCATTACTATTTAAAGCCATCACATATTAGGAATCCTCTGACATATGGTCATGTATCACGGAAACTTCCGATGAGTATTTCTTTTCCCTTCTCTTAAGATTATGAAGACATATAACGGATGACATAGCTAAGATACAAGCACAGCCTGTAATAATGACTTTTGGCAGCATACAACAATGATTTGCATATGAATAGCCCAGTGTTAGTCCCAATGCAACAAATACTTGGTAAGATGAATATGATGCCTCTGCTTGGTTATAGAACAAAGTCCCAATCAACGCTGCAAAAACAAAAAGATGAAATGAAATTATTTAAACAGATGGGGCTTACTATTGTTTACAGATTTGCAAAAATAATAAAGGAATTAGAAATAATGGAAACAACCATTCTAAAATGATCGTTGTGTTATGGGGCAAGAATGGAAAGAATGTCAATGTAGACATTCTTTCCCGGGTTTTAGAGGCTTTGAGCTGGATTTTGTGCAAACAACCGAAAGATACAGTTGTTTATATCTGCCTGCCTGCCTGTCCGCCTGTCTGTATTTAGGCTTTTGCATTTAGATCTTTATTTGTGACTAACAACGAGTATAAGTCAGTAGGTTGGTCGGAAGGTCTGCCTATATTTTAAATTTCTGACAAAACTGCTTAAGTTTCAATAATGTGGCATTTGTATTCTATAGAAATTGTGTATCTTGACATTTCTCATGCATTACATCTTAACATACCATTTGCTTGTGTTATCCATATGCCATCACCGACTCCCCAAAAGCAGACAAGCACAAAACCTGGCACTGGGTTTGATGGTACTGGACCGTATAAAAACATTGCTACCAGAGAGCACAGGTTTAGAACGCCACCTTCAAACAAAAATAATTGTCAAATAGTTATGCCTAAACAGCAGTTATATGCTATGTGCGCGCGTTCGGGCATACATGCATCCATATACAGGTGCCTGAATACATGTGCATGTCTGTCTGTTTCACTATTTTTATTGTGTCAGTCGAATTTAAGCCAAGTAAATATGATTCTATTCCTTTGAGACTGTTAAGTGGGACCATTGAAGAGACCAGTGTTACTCCCTGTACATTACATTTAAGATGATATTTATCTAATCTATTTTGCATTAATATCATCAACATTCATTTAGGATTGTCAAAACTTGACATCTTAACATTGAAACACATCATGCAAATGCTAAGCTGATAAGGTGGCCCATACGATG
The DNA here is from genome assembly GCA_034401795.1 of Chaetoderma sp. LZ-2023a. Taxonomy (NCBI): domain Eukaryota; kingdom Metazoa; phylum Mollusca; class Caudofoveata; order Chaetodermatida; family Chaetodermatidae; genus Chaetoderma; species Chaetoderma sp. LZ-2023a. Next base: position 91,989,000 of record CM067373.1, on the reverse strand, counting down.
CTGATATCGTCCATAATATATGCTTGCTGCTCATGTAGCGCGGATCGACCAGGTGGGTACTGGCCGTCCCAGCCAAGCTGGGTATGGGCTGCCCGTCTTGGATTTGTTCCCAAAAGTGCACCGCCCTGGGTAGAGCAGTAAGCGTGTACAAGCCTATACGAGAGGCATTTCGACGACACATGTATAAAGATTGGGAGTGAGTGTGTACCTATAGTGTACCGAGATGGTACTCGTAAATATTTATATTCATTTATTCTCGTCGTTCTTGGTATGAATCAAGACCAGAATGTGACGAGCTTTACAGAACTGTAAGCAATTTTAAAATCGGTCCAGAACTAGATACACAGTGATTTGTGTACACGTGACCTGCTACATCACTTCCCATATCCATACATATCTAAATAGATAGTTATTTGTGTATACGTCACAGTATTCTAGTACGCTGATTGGCTGGTACAGCGGCCGCTGGTTGGTCCAGGCAGCCAGTTCTGACGTCCCAGCAAGTATAAAAGGAGGTGAAATTCGAAGATCAGGAGCATCGTCGGCGTGGAGGCCGAAGAGTCGAGAGCTGACTGGAGGTGTGGACTAGACGAGTGGACCGGAATACCTGCGGATAAGAACGATACAGAACATCCCCCGTGGTTCCTTACGGCTTTGAGATCACCCACACATCACAGCAGTTCTCAGCTAACCCACCGTACATACAATTTTGGATGCTCCCGGAGGGCCATCTGGGAGCAATAATAAACTAAAGTTATGGTTCCCATTTCCAGACACCTATAAGTGGAACTTTGCGGGAGGGCCCTTGTGGCCCGATATGTAGTCTACATAATGTAGAGCAGCGATGTTTCTTGATGGATGACTCACCGGATCTGCCAACCATGCAAAAGTGGACTTCAACCACTGCACGGCATGTCATGTGAGATACCTTTATAACCTTTTGACCGCAGTCGAGTTGACTTTGCCCGGTGCGCCGCAAGAGCCATATGACGCACCCTGCGCTTCAATATGTACATGTATTAATTACATTTTTATAAGTAACCCTCTTTGTTAATGAGTTATTCTTAATTTTTATACTTCCATCGCCGGATGGAGAACTTTCTCACCACTGTATAAATTATGATTTAGTTATAGAGATAATCTAGTAGATATTACTTCATTGCTCTGTTTAACTGTTCGGAGTTCGTATCGTATCTACTTCGGAGTCAGCATGCGGAGACCCTTCTACGAAAACCAGCTGCAGAGATCTGCATGCGGAAACCTTCCACCCTCATAGAACATGTCGACTCACGTTACGAATATGTTAGCGCCTCAATTTCAGTAACATAGTAGCCTGTACCGTCCAAGTAACTACTAGGTACTCAAGAAAATATACATATTATGTCTTATTGCCATAATTTACATCCGTATAAGGTACTGATGACTAATAGGTACTGTACCGATCTTTGGACCGCAATTTATGATTTTTTTATTACTGTCTATATTATCCTTGTTTACTGGGGTGCTTTGACTAACTGCATTGTTTAGGTTATTGACCTATTATATACTTACTACCTTACTTAATCATTATGTAAATTGTTTCATTGACTTGGTTTGTTATGTATATGGCAGTTAGCCATCCAGTTGATATGTTTTGTTTATTTGTAAAAACTCTGGACCGCAGTATGCTAGGAAATACTAAACAGCAACAATATACAAATTACTTATTCCCACCATCAACAATTTTTCACTGAGGTCACTGACCATGCTCTAAATGTTCGAGCCTGGCATGCTACCGACTAACCATACTATTCAGCTTGATAGGATAGGTTAAAGTGGTTAGGGACATTAGGAGACATATAGTGTACACCTCTTTTCCGGTTGTTGCGGTAATCTAGCACCGCATTCCGGCAAGGTTGTGTAAGATTGGCCAAATACCTATAGGGCCTCATATTTATCAAGTCATTGTCTCTTTCCACAATCCACCAAACCGTAAGGCTTCTCAATTGTTTGGCTACCCCACCCGCACGTTGGATTGATCTGACTCTGGGAAACTATCGGAGGTTTTCGAGCGGTGATGGCCAAAGTACGGGTTCACATACATCTCCTCCGTATCCTTGGATAGTTGATAGTTAGATACTTTGCCAAAGAAGGAAAGCACTGTGAAAACATATAGTTATTATTGTAGGATGATATTTTATTCCCGGCCCGCAGTGCATATTGGAATATAAACCTAACGACAGGTTAAAGATTAGGTCCATAGGACTGGTGACGGACGAGACGCGCATCTCCACCAAACTCATTGTAGTGTCTGGGCAAGGTCTTGGAATCTGCCACATCCTCACGGGAAGGACACTCGCGGTGGATATTCACCTCTCTACCCCCACTATGTGTAAAATGTAGCATCGTCTAGTGATGTTTTATGTGGTTATGGAGCAGGGTATCCAGATTCTCACCCAGTTCGGATAGGTTGTGAAGCAACATGTACGCTTGCTATCCATGGAGGTATATTCTTTCCAAAGCAACCCACGGGAAGCGGGGCGTCTGCGCCCATTGGATGGCCATATCTAATGATAGGTAGGAATCTCTGCCACTTGCGGCCAAAGCTAGTTCCTGTTTCTAACACCTAAATGGTAGGTCAGGATTAGCAGAAGGCCCACATAAATAAAAGCGGCACCCACCAATACTGTATCTCAGAATAACATATTCACATAAACCAGTATGCATCACGTTAATTATATTTTCATTAGGATGGTCTTTTTCCCTAGCATTTTTGTTGAACGAAAGAGTGGCCCTTTTTGCCAGTTCTTTTCCTCCACTTCAGCGTCGAATGCATTTTTCTGTGACGGAGGCCCGCGCGAGGTAGTTGCCTCTCACATAAGCGAGATGTCCTGGATGGAGGCCTGCACAAGGCTACTACCTCTCGCACCATCATAAAAACGTCTAGGTAATGGAGGTTCGCGGGAGGCACTTCCCTCTCGCAACATCAGGAATCTCTTTACTTGTATAATGAAGGTATAATAGCTTATATTAAGTTAAACAGTGACCTCGTTGTGCGGATGCTTCCCTGCGGATGCTTCCCTTGCAGGGATACCTCTGCGGATTTACGAATCCGTGTGGTACCTCCGGCGACCCCACGTACAAAGTATACCAGCTAGCTCTACCTTATGTATTATCATTATATGCTCAATTACTGTTAAACGATTTCCTTTGCTTGACTAAATGGCTACAAATTTTTATAATTTATTCTCCATAATCCTAAATTGATATAGAGACATACTGGTGACACCAATAGCTGGGATGATACCATGTAGTTCAATCTCAGCAGCAATGGTCGCATGCCCCCACCGGAATGATTAAGTTCCACCGGTCTTAGGAGCCGGTCTATGTATTTCACGGAGCGACGTCACACGGGATCCGGAACCCCGAGACCTGGAGCTAGCCAGCCCCCTCATTCGTCGTGCATGTGTGGCACGACGGCCGAGCATTTCATGTCAGAATGACCCGATGGACCCCTGCGAGCTACAAGTAGTGCCCAATGTGGGGGCTCGAAGAATGAGAAGCGAACTCACGCCAACCACCTTCAGCGAGCTCAATTCACCATCCACAGACAGTCAGCGATCCCTCGATCTGGAGGTAGCTTCGTACAATGGACGTGGTGTTTGCGTGCTCACCGACAGTGTACAAAAGTCACTCGATGCCGGACAGTCCGCACCTCATTTTCAGCAGTTTTTGCCCATAAGTGAGGGGACCTTCCACGATGCCTCGCAAGCGGGAACTGATTTCTTAACCTTATCAGACATCTGTGATAGGCCAATATCAACAGGGCCGGACAATGTATGTTCGCGATAAAGACCCCTACGGGGGCACCACCATCATCCTTTAAAATCATATCATTCACCTGCGTCATCAGTAGGTGACTCATAGCCTTATGATCATGTACCATATCCCTTGTCTTCCCCTGTAAATGTATCACCTTATTTTCAGAATGCTACATCAGTCAATCCACACATCATACGTATCACGCCCATCAGCCATCTGCACCACCACCATACGAGGAACACCCAGCACCACAGCCCGAAGAATGTCCACATCGTCTTCATAGTACACCTCCGCCCGTCTATAGACCCATACCTGTCTATGGACCTGCATCAGGGTGGGACTCGACGGACTCAATACGAAAAGTGAGGTTTCATCATTGCGATTCACATTCTCAGGCATGGCAAATTCAGCATCGTCAGTTTCACTGGCGGGAAACACTACCACCACCACCACGCCGCCCAGTTTCTGCATTCTCATCAGTCTCCCGCATACCACCACCACACGGATTCACACCCATCATCTCACCACATGGACCAGGCCGGGTCATTCTCCCCCCAGAATTTATCGGGGAAGATGACTGGGCTAATTACAAGGTCCAGTTCGAAATACTCAGTAGAACTAATCGCTGGAGAAATGAACAGATGGGGGAATATCTAGCTGCGAAACTTTCAGCGAAAGCCCTACCGATTCTCGTGGATCTCGGGACTGACTACACACCCATCTACACAGAACTGGAGAGCACGCTATCAGAACGGTTCGGTGACACATCTCTCGGGGAAATGAGTCGTCTTCAACAAAAGAATCTATGACGATGAGGTGGGGGGGGGAGACCTTACCAGAATTGGCTAGTCGCATCCGAAGACTTGTCACGTGCGCATATCCCAGTATAAACCTCGAGGGCATCACCCATTTAAATCTGGATACGTTCATCGACGCGTTGAGTGGTGAGCCCGCTCTGAAGAAATTATTCCTCGCAGACCACGGTAGCTTACAACAGCTCACAGCTACTGCGGTACGGATTGAGAACTTCTTGGAGTGGGAGAAGAACAATCGCCACCAGCTTCATTCCATAAATGAAATGAGTGACACCAATTTAGCCAACACAACCGACACTAGCACCACATCAACAACAACATCCCATGAACAAACTGCATCACAACAACAACATCAAGACAAGCACCAGAATCATGCGCCTAGAGGAAGGGGGCATGGCCTCTGGGGAGGCCACAACGGTGCCCCAGGACACGGCAACCAGCAGAACAACAGCAATCGTCCCAACGTTCATGAAAGAATAGATGAGATCAACAAGAAAATCTCTGCACTCACTAATCTAGTTACAACACTGAGCACCACAATCGCAACATCAAACACTAGGACCGCACCCACTACCAACACCTCACCACCACCGAACACATGTTTCGGATGTGGTCAGCCAGGCCACTGGAGGGAACGGTGTCCTAACTGACCTCCGTCAACAACAGCAGCCGGACAAACCATTAAACCCACGAGGGCACAGATTGAAGTCACCTTGGTTCCCGTTCTCACAACCCGGCTCAACTGCGGCCTCCGTACAACAGCGTCCGATGGCCTTCACTAATCACCAATCATATACATTCCCGCATACATACGCATGCACGGCTTCACATATGTCGGTGCCTACGATGCCTCCCACATCTGCAGCACCACCACGCCCTTCTAGCAGAAAGTGATCCCGCTATTTCCGCATCTACTCGACCTTCTTTCCTATGTAAAATGGCAGTGGTAGGTTCTTGCACCTGTGCTGAAACAACGTTTTAGCAAGCACCACGACCCACCACCAAACACCCAGTATCCCTTGGTGGTTTGCAATTCACAGCCCCTTACTGCTACATCACCGACACACACTATCAGCAGTGATTCAGAGGACAGCATGTGTCCAACATTATGGAGACGTACGAAGAAACACTGTACGAGAAAAAGTAATGGCCCACAACGCCATTGTTTCTTCTGCGCTTCACCTAAACATCCCATGATGCAGTGTAATAAGTGGCTGACACAACTAGCCCTTATCCGAGAACAAAAGAATCCTATCCGCACTGCTGTATACACCAATACCGCATATACAGAAGCAGCAACATCTCCACCACCATTGCTACCACCAGCTCCGTCATGCCTCTTTTCCTGTAGTTGTGATAATTTAGCCCCGCACTCCGGCAAGGTTGTGTAAGATTGGCCAACATACCCATTGGGCCTCATATTTAAAAGTTATTGTCTCTCCTCATGTTTCACTAAGCATTATGGCTTCAAAATTGTTTGGATGTCCCTATCCGCACCATGGACTGATCTGACCATGGGAAACACTTTGGGGTTTCCGAGCGGTGATGGCCAGGGTGTGGGATCACACACACCTCCCGTGTATCTTCTGATACCTAGTGGTTAGTTATCCTTGCCAATGTAAGAAGCACTGCGAAAACATATTATAATTATTACTTTCTTTCTCATCTTCTAGGAAGTCTCCCCTGCACCGCAGTGCATAACTGGGCAACTTGCATTTAAACCTAACATCAGGTTAAAAGGTTAGCTCCATAGGACCTGGTGACGGGCGAGATACGCATCCCCACCAAATTCTGTAAGAATGTCTGGGCAAGATGTTGTTAGGATCTGCCACACCCTCACGGGAAGGACATTCGTATTCGTCTCTCTTACCCCCACCATAACGATAGATCAGTTGCCTAAACCTGCTTTTGTGAAAAGTAACCATTGTCCTGTGACGTTTTATGTGGTCATGGAGCAAGAGGTCTGGATTCTCAACAAGGTCGGGGGTCTTGCAAAATAAATGTATGCACACTGTCTTGAGTGTTGATGTCTTAGGACATCCGCTCTCAATGACAGCCGTATCTAAAAGCTAGGTAGGGCGCCCGCTATTTGCGGCCTAAACTAGTTCTTGTCTCTAAAAACTAAATGTTAGGTTAGGCATAGAATAAGGCCCGCATAAATAAAAGCGGCACCTACTAATTCAGCATATTTGAAACTACAAATGATGGTGACGTGGGAATCCTTCGGGAATCGCTCATCCCGTCTTCACTTAAAACAGCATGCAACATTATAGACATAATTTCATTAAGTATGGTCTTTCCTTTATAGCATTTTGGTTGAATATTAGAGTGGGCCCTTTTTGGCCAATACTCTTCTCCCGCTTTAAGCAGTGGCAGCACTTTCCTGTGACGGAGGCCCACGCGAGGCACTTGCCTCTCGCAAGGATTCAGTGATGACGGCCCGTGCGAGGCTACTACTTCTCACCCAAAAAGAGCATCAGAAGTAATGCCCGTGTGAGGCACATAGCTTTTCGCCACTATAAAATATAACTTTCTTTCCTTTCAGCTTAGAGGTATAATAACTTATATTATGTTAATTAGTGATCTCGTATGTGGGAGTCTCCTTTGCGGGGATACCTCTGCGGACCTACAAGTCTGTGTGGTACCTCCGGGAACCCCACATTTAAAAGTTCATCAGGCTGTCTCTATGTCTTGCATTTTCGTATGCTCATTTTTATCTAGCAAACTTGACAGTCTGTTTTAGGTAAATCAATTGTATAGACTTATTTAAGTTAGGTCACCAATCAAATATTGTAAGTCCATAGATCACGAAATTGCTATGGACAGGCGTACCGGTGACACAAACTCATGGGCTGATACTGTTGTGTTTAATGTCTGCAGCGATGGTTGCACGACCCCACTGGAACGATTGAGTTCCACCGGCCTTAGGAGCCGGTCGTTGTTACCCGAAGGGCAGTGTCGCATGGGATTCGTAACCCCAAGACCGGGAGCTAGCCAGCGTCATCACTCGTCGTGTACATGCGATGCAGCGAGTCGACACCAGACACCGGAACGGCCCGACGCTACCCCGCGAGCTACATTCCCTTGCAGGGATACCTCTACGGATTTACGAATCCATGTGGTACCTCCAGGCGACGCCACGTGCAAAGTACACCAGCTATCTCTACTCTATGTATTATCATTATATGCTCAATTACTGTTAAACGATTTCCTTTGTTTGACTAAATGGTTACATCTTTTTAAAATTTATTCTCCATAATCCTAAATTGATATGGAAAGACATACCGGTGACACCAATAGATGGGATGATACCGTGCAGGTGAATCTCAGCGGCAATGGTCGCACGGCCCCACCGGAACGATTGAGGTCCACTGGCCTTAGGAGCCAGGCTATGTATTTCGCGGAGCGACGTCACACGGGATCCGGAACCCTGAGACTCGGAGCTAGCCAGCCCCGTCATTCATTGTGCACGTGTGGCGTGACGGGCGAGCATTTCGTCCCGGAATGACCCGATGGACCCCCATGAGCTACACTCGGGAGGCTTATAGGTGCATATATTAGTTATTACTATGAGATTTTAGAACCATGGTAGGAATCTATAAATAAGATTGTAAGTTGCAGTCATAGCATAGACATGCACGCAAGTGGGCACACACACACACGCACGCACGCACGCACGCTCACACATGCGGGCATGCAAGCACACACTCACGCATGTACACTCACACAAGCACCAGCATGCTCACACATGCATGCAGCACATCGTGCAGTGGGGTTGTGCTACTTACCTCTCCAAAGCACACATATAGTTATGACTAATATTTGAATTATTAATATTTGTATTATTCAGTATTAAATATTTAATTAATATTTTAGATCATTACAACAATACTGAAAATCCTGTTGGATATTCGAAAGCAGTTCGACTAACTATGTCAATGTGTATCTTGATTGGATAGTAATATATATATTGCTCATGCAACTTACCGAAAGCAAAAATTGGCATCTGTCCTAGATGTAGTGCAGCCATTCCAGATAAGTATGCAGATAGTGCAGCACATGCACTAAAACTCGCCATTGCATATCCAACCATGTGTATACCATATGGGCAGCTGATGAACGACTATAATAATAATAATAATAGTAGTAGTAGTAGTAGTAGTAGTAGTAGTAGTAGTAGTAGTAGTAGTAGTAGTAGTAGTAGTAGTAGTAGTAGTAGTAGTAAGTAGTAGTAAGTAGTAGTAAGTAGTAGTAAGTAGTAGTAGTAGTAGCAGTAGCAGCAGCAGCAGCAGCAGCAGCAGCAGCAGCAGCAGTAGTAGTAGTAGTAACAGCAGTAGTAGTAACAGCAGTAGTAGTAACAGCAGTAGTAGTAACAGTAGTAGTAGTAGTAGTAGTAGTAGTAGTAGTAGTAGTAGTAGTAGTAGTAGTAGTAGTAGTAGTAGTAGTAGTAGTAGTAGTAGTAGTAGTAGTAGTAGTAGTAGTAGCAGCAGCAGCAGTAGCAGCAGCCAGTAGTAGTAGGAGGAGGAGGATAAGGACGAGGGGGGTGAGGGGAAAATGAATAAATTGAAGATGTTAGTTGTTGACAGTTGACCTGCGGCTTTAGTAAAACAGGTACGATTCATCGCTTGGTTTATATTTAGACAAGCGTGAGTACTGAACAAGTAAGGCATGCAGTTTGTTGGTGAATCATGGCATTCAGATAATGCTCATAACCCTGATAACGCAGGCTAATGTGCCAGTCCTGGGCCAATACCAGGCCATATGGACCAGTTCTAGCCAAGTAACAGGCCTTTTCATGGAAAGTAAATGTGGAAAGATGAGTTGCATCGTTCCATCTTTTCAATAGACCTATGAACATGTCCCTCATCCATTCGCGTCATAAGTACGCGATTACATACCGCAACATTTGTGAACCACTGAGCACAATGAGATGGACGGGTTGGTTGGTGGATAGAGGCGTCAAATTTGAGACCATTATTCAGATCAGCGACTCAATGAGAATAGGTGAACCAGATAATGCTTTTTATAAGTGAAAATAATAGAAAGCGATTGCCGTTCAGTTTGAGAGACATCCTTTTATATCACTGATTTCAAAAGCACTATGTAAACGTTTTCTATTTGAAAGTTTCCCTTACGAAATTTCAGTTTTAATTAGTAGTTTAATTTCAATGTACCTGCATTTACACAGGAAATTAGATTTTTTTTCCATCCATATATATATATATATATATATATATATATATATATATATATATATATATATATATATATATATATATATATATATATATATATAATGACTGGCTATATTAAGTAAAGTTTAAAGTTTGATAGAGATTTTAACGCTTAGTTACCGTAATTATTTCACCAGTGTAGAATGCAGTTTGGAAACCAACATAAAACACGACTGGAATCATCAAGTGCATATCCCTTCTTTTCAATATGTTGACAAAGCACGCAATGTGTTCCACGAATCGATTAGTTTCATTTTGCTTCAAACAGGAACTTGATTGTTGTCTTCCAACATTCCCATCCAACCATACCATAAACAACACAAGTGCAACAACCATACAAATTAAATAGCAAGCTATTAGAATATATCTGGTGCTAGAAGCCACGTAGAATAACTCGGATGGTCGGCTGTGACTTTGCTGGCAAAACTCTGCTCCGCACAGTAGATTGAAGTCATGCCTTATGTACTCTGATATATTTGTGGCACTTTGTCCTGTAGATATATTATTATATACAATGCCATGAGTAGAAGAGTTGTAATTGATAGACTTATTAGTTCTACTTTTATCAATTGTTCCTAATATAGTTTCCGAAATATGTTGTCTTGATAGCAATACAGATGTTAGAATAGACCCAAACATAGGGGCTAGTGCTGAGAAAAATACAAAAATACCAAAAAATTGGCTAACAATAATACTAATGGCTTCATCAGAGTTTGCACACCTAATCTCTACTAATCTAATGAGGAATGTGCTCTGCGCAGTCCACATTGCCGACTGTGTTGCACCAGCAACGAGTGATGTTGGTACCAGTGTGTATATCTTTGGATAAATGTTAGCTCCAATGTATATAATCTGGAAGATCAAAGAAATGATGATAGTTCGTTTAGGACCCACCATTTTGACTATACCTGTAGTAAAAACACAGGCTAGAAGATACCCACCATAGAAGCAGGAAAGTGATACCAAGCCAAGTCCTTGATCATGGTTCAAGCTACTTTGCATTGATCTTACTGAATAAAAGGCCATAAAGATGAACATCCATCCGATACTGAGAATTAGTAAACAATGCATTGGACGTGTCTGATTCTGTGTTGATGTCGAAATATCATCATCACCATCATCCGATTTACATACAGCACTCTTTATGTTTGTGGTAGCCGGAAACATTGAAAGTGATACTTTAAAGGAGGCATCTTGATTTAATCCAACATCAGCAGGCTCTTTCTGTAGGAGTGGCATTGATTTCCATTTTCTGAGGAGAAATGTGTGTCTCTTATTGTAAAAGAATGGTATACGATCTGCTGTGAATTGTTTTATTTCATCAGGTTGTTCATCTCTGCTGTCAGAGTCTAACATTTTCTCTTGATCTTTTGAAATATCTACGTGGTTAGGGTGTGCCTGAACTTTATCAAACACTTTGCATTGTGCATTCGGTTTATAAACATAAACTGCTGTATCATCCATGATCTTGTAGACACGTGTTACTTCTTAACGGTATGTAGTTCCTATAATAATAATAATAATAATAATAATAATAATAATAATAATAATAATAATAATCATAATAATAATAATAATAATAAATAAATAAACTAATATCATTAATATTCTCAATTTACCTATCATTAAATCAGACGTTTGAGATTTCAGAATGATAATGTCTAAGTCTATACGCTGTTAATCAGGCCACCCTCCGATAACATTCTGAGATAAGAGAATAACAAGTACACATATTGATGCAAAGCATCAATGGTAAATAGCGTGCCCGGAGGTTATTATAATTCTGAGAATAAACTCAACTGTTTCATGAAGTTATATAAAGGCATACAATAGACACAAAAGAAGGAATATTTCTTGCAAATAGATATGGGCAGTATTAGCTATGGGCTAGGAAAAGCAGCTTATATCTTTGGTCAGTCCAACAATTTTTCCATCCATCCTTTTTCTCCAGGCCAAACTCCTTAACAGAGAGAGGAACAGACAACATTAAGAGCAGCCAGTGATGAGAAAATTGCACTATTGCATCAACAGAGTGTAACAGATCAAATTTGCGTCATTAGGTATCAACAACCTGTAAAGATAAAGAAATCAACAGAGCTGGCAACCCAGTCAGTAGAAAATCAGCGCAAGACGCAGTACAGATCCTGACACCCATTCAAACATATTAAAGAAAGACTGTAAAGAATATTTTAAACCTAAATCTTGATACCTTCTTAAACAGACGTGAAGAGCTTATTACCCGGAAATATATTGGTGAAATATACACTGCAATGCTAGTGAAATGCACAAAGCAAGTATACTTTTGATGCAATACAGGAGCCTGATCTGTACCGACAGATAACCTTTTCAACAAAGTTAAGTGGCCAGGATAGAACCAATACCGTGAACCTAGTTTTCTCCAACGAAAATGATATAGCAGAAAACATTCTGACTGAAGACCCAGTGGGAAACATCGTGATCTGTTTCATTTAGCTATCATATCTGTGTCACCTATTAAACGATATCTTTACTGGAAACAGTGCCAAACTATTAAATCAAATATTGCTGCCAGACAAAAAGGCCAAAATTGGCCTCAACCGTTGTAATGATGACGATCTTGTTGACCATATGGCAAATGTTAGGGTTTTAGCCTGATAAGTCAGGTTCTACCAGTACACGCGGCTAATAATATGGGATATATAGAAATATTTTCACATTACTATAATACATATTTTGTGGTAGAATTATTACAATATTTCGCACAGCATGAGAACATAGTGAGTTCTACATGGCCTTATGTTCGAAAACTGGCTACAAGGCATGTAGAGATATTCCGGTACCGAATATAGTACATCATTGGAATTTGACAATGGTGTGCCACTACTAAATTGCATATGACGAAATTACTGTATAGTAAACATTTTTTTAAACCTTTGATACTTTATTAGCGTATTCATATACGTATCTAACCATATGAACTTCTGGGGTCGAACCTATTGCAAACAGTGTGGTACAGAAAATCGTTGATCTGACAGAATTTGCGCCAATTTTCGGTATTGAATTGTGTACTATGAAATTACGTTCCTGTAGACTTTTTTAAAATTCGGAATACAACTAGCATATTTCCTATAAGTATTTGTGGGTGAAATTCTGGGGGTGAACGTATTGCAATGAAAACCATGAATTCTCCTAAGTTTGAGCTTATTTATGTTACGAAATTTTTAAATCTCACTATGTCGTAAGCTTATGCCTATACCTATCTAAACATATGGGTGATATTCTGGGCCGAACCCATTATGAGCGATATGTCAGGACATATCGACACCTATCTGAATGTGGTGAATGTTAACTAACCATATTACAATGGGGCCATATGGCGAATATGTAACAACATATTACCAAATTACTTGATGGTAGGATCGTGCAAAATCACAGCTATGCTGAATATAGTAAATTGTTGGCATTTGACAACTGTCCGTGGCTAGTAAATTGAATATTACGAAATTACTACGTGGTAGAAATCGCAAGATTCATTAGCGTATTCATATCCCTATCTAACCATATGGGTGAAATTATGTAGCCACACATATTGCAGACGGTAGGGTATTGAAAACCACAGATCTGTCAACATTGGAACAAATGTATGGGATGAAATTGCATACTACGAAAATACCTCACTTTCGAATTCTTTTAAATTCCCAATGTATCTAGCATATTCAAACTCCTATACGGCTATGTGAGCGAAGTTCTGGAACCGACCTTATTACGGAAAGTAGGGCACCGAAAACCACGAATACACCATCATTTAAGGTAAATTTTGCGTACTAAAATTACTTCATCTAGAATTTGTTAGATTCAGAATATAACTAGCTTATTAAAGCTCAAGTCTATGTGGGGTAAATTATGGGGCTGAACATACCACAGACAATAGAGCACTGAAAACTGTGGTGGTTTATTAATATAATGAACCTTTCCAGTTTAGCCCATCTCTAACTAAGCTCCCCCATACCACTCTCGAGTTGGGATCGATGGATTTCTGAACTACTAGACGATAAATTTCAAGAAAACTATACAGGTAAGCCGTGAAATATGTTGACACTAAATTGACTGGGTCCTGTTGCTGCCTATGGCAGCAACATCGGCCAGTCAAATTATTTTCAAGATATTCAGCAGCATTTTTATTAAATAACAAAAACATACAATTCGTACAACGTGTCAGATTATTAAGCATTTAAGATGAACTAAATCGAGTCAGTCATGAACGTCATTATTATGACGTTATCATATGCGTCACCTAATTAATTATGACGTCATATGACGTAATATGATGGATAGACAACCTGAAAAGGCCCATTAGCAAGTGGTTTTAATTACCCTCGCCCCGTCAGAGGATGAGTGTATTGTATTCGGGTCTATGTGCGTTCGGGATGGCAAGGGTCTACAATCTATGATTGGCCTTGTTAAAATGTGACCTATAAATACGGGTGCTCTCTTAATACAAGTGGTCCGTATTGTGTGGACCACGCATTAACAAGTGGTATTAGCCCTGTAATGCTCAATTTGCTCATGCCAATTTCAATAGAGGGATCCATTTCTAGGTATGCCACGCCTATTTCTAGCAAAGCTCCACCCCTTTATTGCGTGCTGGAATCGATGTCTATATATACGCTGAATAATGAATTCCCAGACTTCCAATTTCAAGGTAACTATACAGGTAAGCTGATGACTATTTTGAAACTAATTTGACTGGGTGCAACGAAAACCATGAATCGTCATAAATTTGAGCCGAAATTATTTCATGGTAGATAGTTTTAAATCTCACTACTCAGTAAGCGTATGCCTATACCTATCTAAACATATGGGTGACATTCTGGGGCCGAACCCATTATGAGCGATATGCTAGGACATACCGACACCTATCTGAATGTGGTCAATGTGAACCAACCATGTTATAATGGGGCCATACGGCGAATATGTAACTACCTACGATGAGATTACTTGATGGTAGAATTGTGCAAAAGCACTAGCTCATATTGAGTTATATACATCCATATATAAAAAAAATTATTACAAATCGAGAACAGACATTCTGATACCGAATATAGTAATTTGTTGACATTTGACAACTGTCCGTGTCCACTAAATTGAATATTCCGAAATTACTACGTGGTAGAAAACTCAAGATTCATTACCTTGTTCGTATCGCTATCTAACCATATCGATGAAATTATGTGGCCAAAACTATTGCAGACAGGTAATAGTAGGGCATTGCAAACCTACAGATCTGTCAAAATTGTAACGAATTTACGCGATGAAATCGTATGCTACGAAATTACTCCACGGTCAAATCTTTTTAAATTCCCAATATAACTATCTTATTCAAATCCCTCTACGTCTACGTGAGCGAAGTTCTGGAGCTGACCATATTACATACAGACAGTAGGGCACCGAAAAGCACGAAAACCCCAACATTTAAGCCCATTTTTGCCTAATAAATTTATTTCATCTAGAATTTGTTAGATTCGGAATATACCTATTTTATTAAGGCTCACGTCTATGCAGGTGATATTATTGGGGCTAAACATACTACAGACAATAGGGCATTGAAAACTATGAATCACCGGAGATTTAGCAAATTTTCGGTATGAAATTGTGCACTACGAAATTACTTCATGGTAAAAAAAATTTTAACCTCAATCCATTAATTCACTAGCGTATTGATATACCTATCTAACTATATCGTTGAAATTCTGTGGCCGAATTTACTGTAGCCCTTCTTAACTTAGTACATACATAGGCCTACACTTTCGGCTGATTTCTGTATTCAACAATCTGCTACAATATTATTGACAGCAGTTTTAACTGGAAATTTGGAACATTTGTAGTCTATCAATACTGCTACATAATTGCATTGGCCCTACATGGATTTATTCCCACGGATGGATTAAAGACAAAAGGATACTACTGATAATCACACATCCATTATTCATACGTATCCCGCGAGTTCTTTCGATACGAGATCGAAAAATGTATCTCGTATGTAGGGGTCTATTGAGTAGCCATTGACGTAGCGATTTCACGATCCAGTGTCGCTTTTACAGTCTGCTACGGAGATAGACTTGGTCCCGGTGGTACATGGTACATCATCGTCGTCCTCATAATTTATTAACCCTGTATCACCTAAATTGAGCCAAGAACATGAAAAAAAATATTTGGTTATTGAGTGCCTATTTGCAGGCCAATAGACGACTGTTTTGAAGAGTTACTATTGGAATGACTGGCTCAATTATCGAGCCAGTCATTTCAGTGGTGAATTTTCAAAAACGATCTCTTGACCTGCAAATTAACATCCTCAAGATCACTGTAGAGGCCGGTTTTGGCGGCCTCCTCGTGAAAGGGTTAAAATACATTAAGAGAAGATGATATGCTTACATGGGCAGTCGTTGTCGTTGCAATACTTAATACAGGTCTATGATAGCAACAAGTAGGTGGGTAGGGTGGGGTGGGGTGGGCTACCAGTCAAAGTATTAAAAAGATATTCGTATAGTTGTCTTTATCCGAGATATTGAAATTTCGGTGTTAAACATTCTAAAGGATTTTGTTAGAAAAACACATAATTCTGCCCAAGTCACATCTTGGTGGCGGTTGCTTGAAATGACTTCCTAACGTTAGTCAATCGGTCACTGAATCCGGATGGTATATTAATACATTAATACCGCGCTCGTGTTGGTATCAATGGATCTCTGAGCTTCTTGACTATCAATTTCTAGAAAACTATACAGGTAAGGTGTTGACTATTTTGAAACCAATTTGACTGTTGCTTGTGGCAGTAACATCGCCCAGTCAAATTAGTTTCAAAATATTCACCAGCATGTTTTGTAAATAGCAAAGACATACAATTCGGACTATTAAGCATTTAAGACGGACTAAATTGAGTCAGTCGTGACGTCATGATTATGACGTCATCCTATACGTCACGTCGTTGATTATGACATCATATGACGTAATATGATCGATAGACAACATGAAAATGTCCATTAGCAAGTGGTATTAATTATCCTCCCTCCGTCAGAGGACGAGTACATTGTATTCAGGGCTACAATCTATGATTGGCCTTGTTAAAATATGTGACCTATAAATATGGGTGGTCTCTTAATACAAGTGGTCCATATTGTGTGGGCCACGCATTACCAAGTGGTATTAGCCATGTAATGCTCAATTTGCTCATGGCAATTTCAATAGAGAGATCCATTTCTAGGTATGCCACGCCTATTTCTAGCTAAGCTCCATCCCTTTATTGAGTGTTGGGATCTATGTCTATATATACGCTGAATAATCAATTCCCAGACTTCCAATTTCAAGAATATATATATATATATATATATATATATATATATATATATATATATTTTATATATATATATTATATATATATATACATTATATATATATATTTATATATATATATTATATATATATATTATATATATATATATATATATATATATATATATATATATATATATATATATATATATATATATATTATATATATATATATATATATATATATATATATATATATATATATATATATATATATATATATATATATATAATATATATATATATATATATATATATATATATATATATATATATATATATATATATATATATATATATATATATATATATATATATATATATATACACCTGTGCAAAAGTTAAGCACCAGCAAAAACAATAGAACGTAGAAACCTGATGGTACAACTAGGCCGCCATACTTTTTGTCCCCGCGTTAGCTGACATAATTCCAAGTACGAAATGCACATGCATGCATGACTTCACGCCGCTTGATGTCCGTGCGTGGCGGGAAACAGCACACGTGTTCAGTTATGTAAAAGTCCAGTTTGAGGTGTAGAACATTACATACAGATTTAGGCGACAAGATTAGGAATTTTGTGTTCATGACCGTGGTTTATTTGTACAGAGAGAATTAGCTCTTGATTGTGAACCGCTATGGCAAGACGAAGTTTAAGTGATCGTGTGAAATGGCAAATCATAGGCATGCATACCACTGGTATGTCATGCAGAGAGATTGGCAGACAGCTGAACATTAACCATACTGTAATCAGTCGTTTGATTGCAAAACATGGGCAAACTAACGAGGTGAAGGACAGGCCTAGATCTGGAAGACCGAAGAAGACTACTGCCCGTGATGATCGAGCCCTAGTACGCCTTGTTAGGAGATCTCCATTCACCAACAGCAGAGTGCTCAGCCAGCAATGGGAAACGCGCAATAGAGTGTCAATGTCTACCGTCAAAAGGAGACTGTATGCTGCTGGCATGAAAGCTAGGAGACCTGTCAGACGTCCTCTCCTCACTGCACACCACAAAGAGGAGCGTCTGAGGTGGTGCAACGAAAGAAGACACTGGAACATGAGATCCTGGAGACGGGTACACTGGTCCAATGACAGTCGGTTCCTGCTTCATGCCACAGATGGTCGAACTCGTGTATGGAGGTCCAGACGCACGGCGTACGACCAACGTAACATCATGGAAGAAGTTCCATTTGGTGGAGGTTCCGTTATGATATGGGGGTGCATCTCATTTGATTGTAAGCTGGATCTGTTGACTGTACCTGGAACACTAAATGGACAAAGATATCAAGATTCCATACTGGATAGAGTTGTGGTCCCTCATTTTGTAAATCATGCACCTGGAACCCACCCTATATTCATGGATGACAACGCCCGACCACATCGTGCTAGAGCTGTGCATGAATACCTCCGCCAGAATGCCATCGAAACCCTACCATGGCCAGCAAGGAGCCCTGACATGAACCCTATTGAGCATATCTGGGACATTCTGGGAAACATGGTGAGAAGGAGCGATCCTCCTGTGCAGAACCTACAGGAATTAACAGACGCACTCCATCTTGAATGGCAACGAATACCACAATGGCGTATCAGTCGGTTGGTGACCAGCATGAGACGTCGTGTCCAGGCCGTCATCCAGGCACAAGGTGGAAATACCCGGTATTAATAATGACAGTCTCAAACTCGTGCACAGATGTTAAACTTCGTTTTCAGACACCATTAATGACAATCTAGCCACGTGTGTCAACTGTAGGGCAATAGTTGTCAGTTGTGTCAACGTAACCATATTCAGGCCTCGTTTTCAAGTTCAAACAAAAACATACAGTGTTTCCCCACCATCATAATCAGCATTCCTCTAGTTGCATTATTACCTCTTGCACTAAGATGGATAGGTACATAAATGTTTATGCTATTGCTTTCTTCATAGCACATGAATATACCCTCGCATGTGCGTAAAAATAGGGTGGTGCTTAACTTTTGCACAGGTGTATATATGTATATATATATATATTCTCCACAGGTGCGATGGAACCTATAGCATCAAAACGACTTAGCCCAGATGTAGATCTTAGCAGGTTGACCGGTTGTCTATGTTATGGTTATTCTTCAAACCCCGGAAAACTTGAACGTTTCACAGCTACATCATGGAGCAAATTCTGGCACCCACGGTTTCGTAGTGAATCTGAGATACTGTTTTCAGACTTAATTTCAAAAGGCATGTT
The DNA here is from genome assembly GCA_034401795.1 of Chaetoderma sp. LZ-2023a. Classification (NCBI taxonomy): domain Eukaryota; kingdom Metazoa; phylum Mollusca; class Caudofoveata; order Chaetodermatida; family Chaetodermatidae; genus Chaetoderma; species Chaetoderma sp. LZ-2023a. The sequence continues at coordinate 91,969,567 of CM067373.1, read as the reverse complement.
CGTTAAGGCATGAGCATCTGCTGTCAAAGATCTTTTCGAATTAGATAGACATGGAGTGTCGCGATAACATACCACAAGTTGATCAAGCAACCAATGAAATGCGCCAGGTTTGTTTGGTTTAAAAAATTGGCCGCCAATGCCTGCAGATGTTTCTGATGATTCTGTTAAAGACACTGTCCTGCCTCTTCTCTTCACTCTCCTTACATGGATCACACGTGGCATCAACGAAGATACCGAAGATGCGTTGTCTACAGATAACTGTGCTAACGTTCCAGATTCAATTAAAAGACAGATACTTGTTATAACACAGGATATTGTATACTGCAGTCCTCATGGTTGAATACGTACACCAAAACATGTGGCACTAGCAGTATCAGTGCATCACTTAACGGGAAGCATGGAACTTGTTACTACATTAAATCCATTTGGTCATTACATTTCCAAAACAAAGTTGCAAGAGGTCGAAAGTGCTTTAGCGGAAATACGTCTACAACACCAAAATGCTACAATAATGCCAGCAAATATATCGCCAAATGTTCCTGTAAGTTTAGTTTGGGACAATAATGATTTTCGTGAGGAGGCGCCATCAGGCAAGCATACAACGCATTGCACTACAGGCATTGTTAAACAACAAACAGTAGCAACGTGTGCTCCCCCACCTAATGTATCAAGTAACACTCAGTCTCATAAGAGGTCAGTCAATTATGTGTCTCAACCACTAATTCAGGAGTACACACATGGAAACAAGCGCATCGGACCACAGAGAGTACATGATGCATCACAGGTCATAGCTGATGTTAGGTCTTCAGTACAGGAAATTGCGTATTGTAAAGATTTTTTGTAGTTCTTGTCCCGCTTGCGTGTTAGTTTGGAATGCCCCCAAGAAGAACACATACAAACCATGCCTGGGTGGTGTGGGTTCAATGCGTTGATTAGGGAGAATGAGCCGATTCCATTACCACACAGAGTTGGGTACCTACCAGTGATTGATAACCCACCAACAGATTTAAATGCGGTTTACACTGTAATGCATAGATCAATAGAAACGGTTGACATGAGTAATAATTGTTCTACTCAACAAGATCATCAACCTTCGGTTCTTATTGTTTGTGACCAAGTTGTGTATGTGAAGGTACTCGAAATATATTGCTCACCTCTGCATGGCAGTCTAAGTAGAATCGTGTTGCGCATGGGTGCATTTCACGTCATCATCAACTTCCTGGCTATTCTTGGTCGTCGATTTGGAGGTGCTGGTTTGCGTGACGTCTTAATTGAGTTAGATGTTCTAACTACAGGATCTGTAGATGCAACACTTAATGGTCATCACTATAACAGAGGGATTCGTGTGCATAAGCTAGTAGCTGAAGCGCTAGGTAGACTTCGATGTGTGGCGTTCACAGAGTGGAATAAAGAACAGCCAAATCCTCTTAAACTTTGACACTTTAACTACTGCCATCAATGAGGTGCAGCAAAATCCATGTAAAGAAACTGCAGAGCTGTTGCTGGAATCAGAGATCTTTGTGTCGACACAACATTCGTTCTGTTTATCACTCGGTCCAAATGGGTTATTTTGGTCATCATACATTGATATGATCAACATTCTGCTGCAAGTCATACGCTCAACAAGGGAAGCAGATTGAACATTGCATATCCAATGCTTACTAGCAATGATGCCATGGTTTGCTGCATATGACAGGACTAATTATGCACGATACCTTCCTGCATATATTCTGCAAATGAAAAATCTCCCACAAACACACCCAGATGCACATAAGCTTTTGCAAGGTGAATTCACTGTTCAAGGACAAATGTATTTGGTCGTATTCCTCATGATCAAAAAATTGAAGTATCAGTAAATCGGGATGCTAAACCCCGTGGCAGCATTATAGGGATCACATTAAATCCAGGTGCTGTGTTGAAATGGATGGTTCTAAGAGCTGACCGTGGCGAGTATCTTCGATCGTGTCGTGAACTGTCTGGACAAGCTGGTTCTGATAGCAGCAACAGACCTAAGGATGCTGGGAAAAAGTGAATTACTGATGACGAAGCTGCAGTGCAATATGTAGAATCATGCATAAACAACTGGTTAAATCCTTTTCAAGCAGATCAGAAATTGTCTCATCTTGCGTCAGGAAGAAATGCCCCCGAGGATGTTACATATGATCTGATGAACACGCGTGAGAAAGAGGAAGCAGCTTTTCAAGAATTTGTGAGTGCTAGACTGGATGTATCTGGTAATGTAGACTCCAATACCAAAGATGAAGTTAAAACATTTGGCTCTCTTGAGAAACAAAAATTGCCACAAACCAGTAAGCAGATACCCGTCTTGAAATACACTCGTGAACTTTTTAGCAAATTGCTTGTTATTGGTCAGAACAGAAATATCCCGCTCACAGAACCATTAAAACATTCCCTATGGCCATATCCGCTATCTATTGCAACACCAAAGGGCAGCCTAGTAAAGACTGTCAAAGCGTCTTTGCTTCGAGAACTTGAGAAGAACTGTGAAACATTAGAAGTATTACCAGATGATAGCGTGCACATTATAGATGCCATGGCAATCTTGCACACAAATTGTAAATCCAGTAATGACTTACAAAGACTTAGCTACTCAAATTTTCAAGAGCATTATCGGAGGTGTCAAAACATCATCGCGTATTGACTGGGTAGTAGACACTTACCCTGAGATTTCAATTAAAAACTCAGAACGCTCTCATCGCACATCTTCTGCAGCAGGTTCCCATAAAACAACCATTAACTCGGAGAATCAAAAGTTGACCATCGGTTCAAAAGGTCACTACAGAGCTCACAATTAAACAGGAACTGATGCAGTTTCTCGCGAAGACATGGCAACAGCCTATGTATGCCCAACTTTTAATGGGGCTGTCACTCTATCTGACACATGGGGAAGAATGTCACCTGTTACAAGTAAATGGTGAAACAAATCAAATGAATTCACAACCTATCCCTGAGTTCTTTTGTAGTCATGAAGAGGCTGACAGTCGGTGCTTCTACATGCTGCTCATGCTGATAAACATGACTCATCCACCATCGTTCTTAAGTCACCTGATACAGACGTTGCAGTGATGGCTATCGGAATGTGTCATGAGATTAAATCACAGATTATTTTCACCACGGATACAAAGCAACGGAAATGGCACGTTAAACTAACAAGCATAGGTTCTATTTTGGGACCACATGTCTGCAATGCCTTAATAGGATATCACGCATTCAGTGGCTGCGATTCTGCCAGCGAGTTTGTTGGTAAAGGCACAGATTTGGGACTAAAACTTGTTAAGAATAACCCAGCGTGTTAAGAATAACCCAGCATTTAGAAACGCTATGTCCCAGCTTGGTATATCCTTTCTCGCTGATGAAGAGGTTTTACAAGTTGGCGAGGCGGCAGTCTGTGTATTGTATGGTCATCCTGAAGAACAGGACGTGAATAGACTACGCCATGCAATGTTTGGATCTAGAACAACTGATCCAGCAAAGTTGCCACCATGTAAAGATGCGTGCATAAATCACAGTAAGCGTGCCAACTATCAGGCAGCCATTTGGCGCCACTGTTTGGAACCCCATCTAGTTATTCCTTCTCCACATGACAACGGGTGGATCGTCGGAGAGGAGATTGCTCCACACTGGATGGACATTTCGGCTGCCGCAAATGATGTGTTGGAATGTGTTAGTTGCAAGTGTAAAATAAGTTTTGGTGCTCGTTGCACTTGTAAACATTACAATTTTAGATGTACCGATGCGTGTTTGTGTGACCAACAGCATTGTGAAAACAGGCATGCTGTAACTTCAATTAGGGACGACGACCCACTCCTGTCTGACGATGATTCGGATATAGAATAATTTGTGCCACGTCAGTAGCGCTAACTGTCATATCAATGCTACATAGAGTGGAAGAATTTATGTACATTTTAATAGTAATTGATATATGAACAATCTGTTATAATATATAAGCATCATTTTAGTGGTACTATGAACATTAATACGCCTTGATTCTGAAAAATGACCCATGTATACATGATTGACAATTACTTATGTAAAACTATAAAAGATTGTCGTACAAAGATAACTGATTAATTTTTTTCAATTATCACCTCATAGCTGAAATAAAAAGAAAACCCCAAAAAACCTATGTTGTACCAGGGGTGCAATGGAGTTTAAAATTTCCAGAACAGCCCCAGGACTATATCGAAACGTATAAAATGCTGATTAAATTCAAAATAACTTCGGCTGGAATATGTTAGACCGCAACAGCTTCCAGTTACCTAACCAACAAGGGAGCAATCCGTTTGCTTATGGAAAATTTCGAAGCTTAATAATAATAATAATAATAATAATAATAGAAATAATAATATTTTAAAGGTACACATTCACAGCAGAATGCTTGAAGATTAAATTGTCAAAATTTTACAATTTTGGAAGCTTACATTGTGGGCCTAGATGTATCCAGACGAAAATCTTAACAAATGACGATTTCGCTACACATAAATTAATACAATATTTTGAAGTTGTGAAACTGAATTAGGGACACGAGCCCCTAATCCAACTTAGCAATTAATAAATATTATATAATAATTTGTGCGGGATGAAATCATCATATGTTAAGATTTACTGCGCTTCATTACATTGAAGTACACACATTAACCCTCTAAAAGGTTACAATTTAAGCAATTTTATTTTCACGCATTCTGGATTCTGAATGTGCACATTTAATAATAATTGATTAATTAATTAACACGACAAACCCCACCCCTCCCCTCCAGACTGTTCCTACCCTACACACCTGTCTATTCCCAAGATTAAAAATTTTCAAGCATAACAGATAAATGTATGTAACTGTCTAATGTCTCCTGTGTAGTCATGGTTTGTAATGTTATGTCATGGTCAATTCAGTTTTCTTTATTGTCTCAAGCCGTTTTTACAACAGCATATGATGTAGTTTTGATAATTTACAAAGTGACTATAGAGTAATTATACAGCATATGATGTTTGTTATCTAACAAATTATTATTATTATTATTATTATTATTATTATTATTATTATTTTTATTATTATTATTACATCTTATCAAGCGTTTACATCTAGGCATGGATTTCCCATGATTACGCTAAGAATTTTGACAGTCTGAAAAGTCCTCTGATTTTCTCTATATTGTTATTTTGTACAAAGTATGCAGGTATGTATTTCTGTCTTAGATTATTATATTTCGGGCATATATTCGAAATGTGACGCCCAACACGTGGTTTCCTCCACGCTCTTAAGTTGATCCCAGTTGGTCCCTAATGGAGTGGGCGTGAAATCATGTGAATCTGTCCAATGGGATTTTGTCTGGTGGTATTTTATGCGAGCACCTCGCCGACAGATGCAAACACCCGCTGATTGACTAACAGGCGCCAACAAGACGTGTGCTGTAGAAACGAACATTGCGCTGATGACTAATAGGCGCTCATATTTATTGTAATATAGTTATCTTATTTTCTGTAGCGCTGATTATAAGTAAGCGCAGTAGGTCAACTTGACCTTATTGTATTGTATAAAACTGTTATACGACGAGCGCCGTTTTTAGACATTGTTACTTTTTGTTAGGTTAAATAGTTACATATTTTCTTAAACCTCACATACTCTTAAGACTTATACTATACAGCTACGTTAACCGCAACGCTTACTTTTCTAAATACCTTTTCACTAGAGTCGTCCGTCTCTAGCGGCTGCTCGCATAAGCTCGAGATACGGAGACTAATCCTAACTAGTATTATTGTTAGGATATAGTAGATAGGGACGACTGCTCGAATGAAGGAGTGCTGTTTATCGTAAAGCCTATTTCCCGGCGCTACTGTCAAGTTACATAAGCAGGCAGGCTTTCTCATAATTGGCCGCCAACTTTAAGGCCTCTTAAATTACTTCTAGAGCCGCTGTCTCTACAACTCTCCGGCCTTATGGCCAACTAATTGTCTGGTAGTCCCATCTGCCGGCTTGGTTAGCGCCGACCCGAGAAATCCGGGAAAGGTTTCTCGGCGGCGAGAATCAAAACGTCGACGCTTCACACGCTTCCGCTGTACCTTCACCGGTACCATTAGCTAGTCTTTAAGCCAAAGTAGGATGCACTTCGCTAACATTAATCATAGTAGGTACATCCTAGTAGTGGACTTCTAGGCAGTTACATAATCCTAAATGTTAGCCCCGAGGAAGCGAATCTCTTATGGTTCACTCTCGACACAATTGGTGCCGGCTGAAAACGCAGTTCGCAGACTGATTCTACGATGCCTGGGAGATGCCAATCAGCTCTCCATGCCTTCCTGGAAGGTCACCAGAGTCTGCCACCCGCTTCTTCAGCATCCCTCATAAATAGATACGCTGCTTTTTAATGCTTTTGTGTGTTATCCTGTCCTTGTTATTTGTGGATGTGCTGACATGTGGTTAGAAGTCACACGTTGGCTTCAGACCTGTGGCCCAGACAACATGTACTCGCCGCTGGCCTGAGGGAGTTGTCCAATGGGTATGTGCCGAGATGGCTACTCGGGCTCATCCGCCAGGAAGGCAACCCGTTATTAAAGTTAAATAGGCCTAAGCCATTTGAGGCATAAACCATATATGTATGGACTTAATAACCAAAGGTTAGCCTAGCTTCTCAAGAAGGACCACCAAAATAACGCGGCACCGACTAAACCAGCAACTAGCTTAAGAGATGTCGACGTCGGATTCTGTTGAAGCCGGCACTCCGCCTCCATGCATACAGCGTGCATCCCTATATACATAATTACACATATATAATTTAACACACTTTAGGATTGTTCTAGATGGGAGTGAGGTCTCGACCATCTCTCCCCCTCCGCTACGGCATAGTAGGCATTTTCCTGTGATGGAGGCCTGCGCGAGGCACTTTCCTCTCGCAAAACCAATTTATTGGCCTGTGAGAGGCATTAGTTTATATCAATCAGAAGTCATGCACCACTTGAGTCAAAATATGAGCAAACTGGAAAGTAAGTTTGTGATTACGGAAGTTAATGCTAACTGGTGCTGGTCTTTCTGTAATTGGGTAGTATTGTCTGCATAAAAACAAGTAAGTACACTATAATATGACTGGAAAATTGGATTAATTCTTTCCAAGGATAGTATACATATAAATATTCCTTAGGGTTAAATATGTATTTCTGATGTCCCAAATACACGTCCATAGTGTATATTATAGCCACAGATGATTGTCGCAACCGGTTTTTGGTGGCCCGAGCTCAGAGGATAGCGTGCCTGCCGCCATCATCTTAGAGCTGTACAGTGCACTGAAGGAATACGACCAGGGAAATGCATATCAGATCAGATAATGGTTTAAGAACCAATTCACGGATCCAGACAATGCGCCATTATGCCTTTTATAGGTGATGTCAGACGATTGCAAACGCCAATAGAAACAACTGAGGCTGAGAAGGCGCTTAGACCCTGAGAAATGGATGTGCAGCTGGATCTGACAATGTACTGTTTAAGAATGCCGGTCATTGCATTTCCGAACAAATCACGCACATAATAAACTCTGTCATAAAACACCCCCATCGATGCTGTTGGTCAATGCAGGTTTATCGCGGTGGAAAACCCCAAGGAGAAATCTGGACCAGTAGCAAACATGTGGCTTATCACGCTCCTCAACAGCATCGGGAAGACGATCACGGAGATCCTGTTGTGTCGCATCCGAGACAAAATGGAGGATTCAAGTTTACCCATCGATCATATAACGTCATATTCAACTGACAATAACTTAACTTTTACGGAACACGTTGACAATGTTGTAAGGAAAATTTCACGCCTTACTGGCATATTTAGGAAACATGCCACAAATCTTCCATACGACATACGCATTAAATTCTTTAACTCTTACATCTTGCCTCATTTTGATCTATGTATTACAGTATGGGGAAATATTTGCAAAGAGCACCAATTAACAAGGCTCTTAAAGTTACAAAAACAAGCAGCACGTATTATTCTAAATGCTAAATATGACACACCCTCCAAATCATTATTTGAAAAGTTAAATTGGATGTCCATCCATGACCGCATCAAATATAAAACTGCATGTATGGTCTATAAAGCTGTTAATGATCAGACTCCCGACTACTTATCAAACATGTTTATAAAATCTGCAGATTCACATAGTAAAAACTTACGCTCCACTGACAATGCTCAACTAAGAATTCCATTAGCAAGAAGTGTGCTATATTCGCACAGCTTCTCAGTTGAAGGAGTCAAGATATGGAACTCTCTGAAAATTTCTATGCGTACTGCTCCTTCCCTAGCAACATTTAAAACTCAGTATTTCAAGTAAAATACTATATAACTATATGATCATAAGTATTTTTTTATCACCGGTCCTCTAAGAAGGTTAAAAGGCTGATTTTTACTTCCAGGAATAAATGTGCTCAATATTTGGCTCAAAATGTAAATTTTCCTTCTGCCCACCTGAATCCAGGTTTAGTTCTGCCTAAACCATTTTTTATCAAACTTCAATCCACACTTTGTCAGTGTTTGGATCTATAAAAAAGCCTGTATATCCAGAATTCCCAATACAACTGATCTAGTAATACATGTACTATAATTATGATATCAGTTCCAAATGCCAGTGCCAGATTGGATTCACCCATTGACAACCACGGATTCCCATATAATAGGGGTCCTTTTGAGGGTATATACCAAAAAAATGCAAATTTGGGACCCCCAAATGTTCAAGTAGTTGGTCCCTTGGGACAAAAATGTTAAATTAATGTTCATGTCGTCTTATAGCTAGTGGTTTTGGTCGTTTTCGGAACAATTTGCTGAAAGCTGTTGCTATCTATGACAGCAACATGTTTCAGCAGAAATTGTTACCAAAATGTCCACCCGCCATTCTTCTGACAATATTATACCCTAAAATACCCACAAAAGTCGGCATGGGACCCCATAATTCAGTTTGGGACCCCAAATATCAGGGTGCAAGGTCCCTGGAACCTCCACAATTTAGATGGCATGGCCAACACTGTTCACAACATAAACTGTGCACAGGTCACTGAAATTTTGCATACTTGTTTGACTGGAAGTTATTACATTACCATACATACAGTAATTGCTTCTAATCAAATAAGTTGCAAAATCTGCAGCTTCGGCTATGTGTGTAAATATATGTTAAACTTGTATATAGTATTGGTTTTCCGCGTGTGTGAATATGTTTGTGATTGGGCACGTGTGTGTGCGTGCGTGCACGCTTATGTGTATACGTGTGTGCGTGCGAGCATGTGTGCGAGTGTGTCAGTTTCCATGTGTGGGAATGCATGTGTGCGTACAATGATGTGTAAAATATGTCGATTTCAAACATATAGTGTATAAACTGTTCATTCTAATATATCCTGTACATAAATATTTTATATATAATAGTTATTGAAGGCCCTGGGGAAGACCAGAGATAGTGTATCACTGACTGGATTACCTTCATAAAATAAAGATTATTATTATTATTATTATTATTATTATTATTATTATTATTATTATTATTAACTGTGTGGCGTGTAGGCTGACGTTATAATCAATTACGGCATTAATAGCGTAGTTAAGTTCGTCACGAACGGTTAATTGATGACGGACGAATTGTTGTTGTACGAATTTTTTACTATTTAATAAATGTTCTATTGAATATTTTGAAATTATTTAACGGGGCGCTGTTGCTGCCATAGTATAGGTTTCTGGAAATTGAGACTCGGCGAGCTTAGGGATTGTTTCATCCCAAACACGGACGGTGTGTGAACAGACCTTAGCTAGAGATGGGCGAGGAATAGTTAAAACTGGATTCCTTCATTAACTGTTTCACGGGAGCCTAACAGGGAAACTTTAAAGGATGAGGTAACAATGCAGTTATTGTATGGGTGTATCGAATGTATATATCAGTTGATATGTCTAAACATTGAGACAAGGTGGGTATTGCCATCCGCTTTCAACATCATTAAATATCAAAGATTCGGGATGTACCGCACCGAGCTGTATATAATGATGATGAGCTGCGACTAGTAAAACTGCTATCGGCAGATACCAAGCTTAGAGTACTAGTAAAATATGTGCAATGTGCAGAGTTCTAGACCATTATTTGTTTGCCCCGTGGAGACTGGAGAGGGTCTCCCGTGCGTGCGTGCGTGCGTAAGAGAGTAAGTGAGCAAGCGAGTGGGAGACTGAGCGAGCGGGCTGGCGTGGGATGAGCGTGGGGGTCGGATGTGAGTGACCGGGCGGTGTCTGTAAGTGGGTGTGTGTGCGCGTGCATTCATGCATGTCCTGAAGGTGGAACTGCGCAGTTTGCCTTGAAGAAAATTTGAATCGACCTTAGTTCCTAATTATATTTACTAACTACACCTTTCCCAGATAAATTGCTCAGCCAGCAGATGGCCGGCATTGGATCAGTATTGCGCTAAAAGACAACGCATCTTAACCCCTCTTATGTCAACAGCGCATTAAAGCGCTCGAAATGCTACTTTTATCAATTAACCGTATAATGTATTAAGATTTTTCAAGAAAATTCAAATGTTTGCTCAGTGAATGACCATTTGCTGGCCAAAAGAATGCGGTTGTTTTTTGTAAACTTATTACTGGAATGTATGAAAATAGTTTTTAAGATCGTGTTTTAGCCGGCTTGACGATTACAGGGTCAAGTAAATCAAAATGTTCGCTTAGTCAGTGTTCATTTGCGGGCCAAGAGAAGACCATTTTTGAAATTTTAACACTGGAATGACTGGCTCGGTTACCGAGCCAGTGATTTCAGTGGTAAATTTTCAAAAATAGTCTTCTCTTGGTCAGCAAATGGACATTCCTCAACAAGCACCACAGAGGCTCGGTGCTGCGATTAAAAGTTTAAGATGACACAAGAGGGGTTAAAGAGCTCCTAAACTACAATCACAAAAGTAATGAAGCTATGCACCATTGCAATGATGTAATGACTTCAATAATATCATGATCCTATAATTATACTTCTTCATATAAAAGGTTTAAGAGCGTTGTATCTGAACCTAATAGCGATTAGCCAAGTAATAAATACTGTTCGAGCATCGCCTGGCCAGTTTGTCAGCCAGAGATTTTACCAGCGATGCATTGTGGGAAGGTATTTAAAAAACCGTCAATCCGGGAAATGTTTATTGTGGCCCAATATCTTCCGCGGTTTCAGAGGAAAGGTGTTTTTTTAAAACGAAAACTAGTTTATCCAAAACAAGTCAACTCGACTAATCATTTTGAACATGCGAACAAAGCTTTTCAGCTCTTGATTTAGATGAAGTGTTTTAGTTTCATGTCAAAGGGCCAAGCAGTTTCACAGAAGATCTTTATAAATGTAATTTTTTTAATAGTTTCCTTGGATCAATGGTAAATTCGACCCTATGGACCCTTCTTGCCCAGTTGTTCTTGAGGACTCGCTTAAAGAAAAAAGGTGGATATATGCTGGATGGATAGACAAATTACGGACGGACGACATAAAATAAGTTGATTACTAAATATAATAAATTCTTTTGGGTGTGTTAAATATTCTGGTGAACCTTTGAATACTAATATCATTGGAATGTGTTGTTGGCCGAGGTAGTAATGCCGCCAAGTCAAATTAACAAACTATTCAACAGCTATAGCCTGTATTGAATGAGTGATTTAAATTAAACAGCCTCTTACATAGCCATATTGGCGTGGGGTTTCGGAGGGGCATGTGGCCCAGTCTCGGACGAATCAAACGGGGCCTTCAATCAAATGTCTGATTTTATTTTGATGTGAGCGGTGGCATCATAGCTTATGGCTAGAACTCAAAAAGCTTGACGTATCTTAGCATGTGTATCATGACCATACGAGTTGGTAAGTTGGGTGGGGTGGGGTGCTCATAGTAAAAGATCACGGTATTCACAACTCCAAGAGGATACTATTTATTACCCAGCGATGGCTTCTAGGCGCACCTAATGTTCACATTCATCCGAGGGAACCCCTCCCACCACCACCACAAGACCACACCCTCCTATCATTCTCGATGAAGGGAGACAAAAAATATTAGACCCATCCCTCAACTGCCCCAACCGACATCTATCCCGCACTGGGGCGATGTGTATACAAATTCTTTCTACCTTTGCATACAGTATATGTATCACGCGTCAATTCAAAATGTGAATTTGAGAGCCGTTGGCAATTCAAGTATTCCATGAGTGAGGAATATCCCTTGTTGTGCTACCATGCACATGGCTGCGCCAAACCCTCCATCATCGCACATATTTTCTACTCTACCCACTAAGCCATTAACTGAGAGTGGGACACTTTTATGTCAAATTCCTATTTTACCTTTACTTGCAAAATGCGTGGGACGTGTTCTGATTCACAAGAATGATAATACACAAAACGCGTCAATAAATTAGTGAATATGTCATATCTAACTGCCGCCGCCGCCGCCGCCGCCGCCGCCGCCACTACTACTACTACTACTACTACTGAGCGCCACCATTAGACTTATGAGTAGAAAGTGAATACCTGGGTACACTCCAGCCTAAAAGCACTCCCATATTACATTATGGGCCGACTGCCAAAAACACGTTACAACCGAGCTTTAATACAACTGCTCAGTCTGCTCTGAATATTCTAAAGATCATTTTTGAAGTTTTAAACTAACGTTTAATTTTTTGCATAGAAATGGCCCAGTTGCACCCGCTGCCCCCCCCCCCCCCCCCCCGTGCTTCCGGCGCCCCTGTCACTAGAGACGGAGTACGCGAAAGACTCTTGGTGAGCTCTATAGCTACAGAGGAGCTACAGAGACCGAGTTGACTCGATCCAACTACAGACGATGTTAGTGACGGAGTAATCCAGTTTTAGCTATGCCCCGCCCACCTTTGGCTGAGCTCCATCCACACTTTGCCAGTGTCGGGTTCGATCGATCCCTGACTATCAATTTCCAGAAAACTATACATGTAAATTGTTGAATATTTTGAAAATAATTTGACTGCGTGATGTTTCTGCCTATGCATGTTTATTAGATAGTAAAGATATACGAAGTAAAGATATAAGTTGTACAACACCGCTTAGTACGGCATCAATTAAGCGTTGGTGGCGAACTTAGCTACGTAATTCATGACGTAATTGATTATGACGTCATCATACACGTCACATAGTCGATTATGACGTCATATAGTTGATGGATAAACTGGGATCCTCCATTGAAGTAGAGCAAAATCCTCGGCTCATTGATGTACCACTTCCCCGACTTTGGTATATGTTGCGTCATGCGAAACATAGCATTCCAGGCCTTCAAAAAGTGTATCCGATGATGAAGGATATCTGAAGTAACCACGCTTGCATTCAGGCTAACTATGTTTCACTGATGGTGTAAAATTGTAAAGCGGGGCAGCTCCAAAGGACCGTTGATTCTAGACCAGCGTGGCACCTATCACCACAAACACCTTCGTACCATCAGTCATCATGTGGTGATAGGTGCCAAGCCTTGGAATCCGTTGTACTAAGTGTCAACTCTTATAAAGCCACTACATAAACGTGTTAAATGTGCTACATATCGACATATAGCTATGTAGTTAATTCGAACCCTAAACATTTTGTATCATTTAATATGTACCATTTTTATGGTTATGATTATGTTTTTTATGGACCACAGGATTAGCTATTCCATACCACAGAATTGATCATATCATACCCAGTATTAGGTGTTCTGCACCACATGGACCGACTATTCCATACCTAGTGTTATTGCCAGCAATACTATGCTATAGATTAGCCAATGTCTGGGTACTGAATAACCACTATTCATGTATTATGACGTATCAATCGCGGAATGCCACGAAAATGGGTAGATTATCATAAATCATGATAAAAATGAGTAACAAATTGGGGTAGCGGGGTTTATGACATATGTTACGAACTCATTTAGTGATGACATTACAAAACACGTTACATATAGTGAT